>CM070095.1:11096074-11696074 GCA_036178185.1 Liparis tanakae
GACCCAGTCTACCTGTCTCTAGAGCCCATCTACCTGTCTCTAGACCCCGTCTACCTGTCTCTAGACCCCGTCTACATGTCTCTTGGACCCTGTCTACCTGTTTCTAGACCCTGTCTACCTTCTCTACACCCCGTCTACTTGTCTCTAGACCCAGTCTACCTGTCTCTAGACCCCGTCTACCTGTCTCTTAGACTCTGTCTACCTGTCTCCTGGACCCCGTCTACCAGTCTCCTGGACCTCGTCTACCTGTCTCTTAGACTCTGTCTACCTGTCTCTAGACCTTGTCTACCTGTCTCTTAAACTTAGTCTTGTTAGACCTTAGTGCTGATAGAGGACTCCTCTCTGCACTGGTCTTGTTAGACCTTAGTTCTGATAGAGGACTCCTCTCTGTACTGGTCTTGTTAGACCTTAGTGCTGATAGAGGACTCCTCTCTGTACTGGTCTTGTTAGACCTTAGTGCTGCATTCGACACCATTGACCATGACATCCTATTACAAAGACTGGAGCAGTCGATTGGTATTTCAGGCACCGCCCTAAGTTGGTTTAAATCCTATTTATCATATCGTTCTCAGTTTGTATTTGTAAACGATGAAGCCTCGATGACCACCAACGTTAGTCACGGAGTTCCACAAGGTTCTGTGCTTGGATCAATTCTATATATATTTATTTGATTTGACAAATTAGCAAGACAGGACATTAAGGATACAACACAAAGTGAAAAGAGAAATAAAAGGCTAGAAAACAACAAAAAACAGACACAAAAATAAATAGATAATAGATACAACATAATTAGACAAACCACAGCACATTACACATTCGCACATCACCAGTACAAGTACATATTTAAAGTTACATCATCAAATCAAGTCAGCATCAGTACCAATGTTTTTAATCTGCCACAACAAAGTCAACCCCGGAGGGGTCCACCACGTCTAAGACTGGTTTCCATATTTTGACAAATCCCTTGACATTGTCATGGAGGGTGTGGGTCAACTTCTCCAAAGGGAGAACTTCCAAAATCCCCTTGTACCAGTCATCTGTAGAAGGGGTATCTTTAGAAATCCAGAGTTTGAGGATAGACTTTCGAGCAATATATAATAGTATTCAAATCAGTTTGGCGTCGTTATTACTCCTTGCACTGCTCACTTTAGCTGCCAGAATACATTGAGGGGATGAAAGCCTTGGACCAATTTTATTTACCTTATACATGCTTCCTTTGGGCAACATTATCAGGAAACACACCATAAACTTTCATTGTTATGCAGATGATACTCAACTATATTTATCGATAAAACCAGAGGAGACCAACCAACTCAGTAACATTCAAGATGTCTTAAAGACATACAAACATGATGACCAGCAACTTCTTGATGTGAAACTCAGCAGACAAAACCGAAGTAACTCTACTCTGAGCACCTCAGAGATCAACTATCTGGTGATGTGGTTTCTGTAGATGGCATTGCTCTAGCATCTAATACCACTGTAAAGAATCTCTGTTATCTTTGATCGGGACTTGTCCTTTAACTCCACGTGAAGAACATCTCAAGGACTGCATTCTTCCATCTACGTCAGATTTAAACAATCAGGCACATCTTGTCTCAAAAAGATGCAGAAAAATTGGTTCACGTGTTCGTTACTTCGAGACTGGATTACTGCAACTCCTTATTATCAGGCTGCTCTATAAGTCTCTTAGGTCAACTCCTTATTATCAGGCTGCACTAATAAGTCTCTTAGGTCCCTCCAGTTGATCCAGAATGCTGCAGCTCGTGTTCTCACTAAAACTAAGAAAAGAGATCACATTACTCCTGCACTAGCTGCTCTGCACTGGCTCCCTGTAAAATCAAGAATCACTTTTAAAATTCTTCTCTTAACCTACAAAGCCTTGATTGGTGATGCTCCATCATATCTTAACGAGTTGTAGTACTGTATCACCCCACTAGAGAGCTGCCTCACTGAATGCGGGGCTAATTGTAGTTCCTAGAGTCTTAAAAAGTAGAATGGGAGCTCCACTCTCCTCTCTCCTCTTCTCACTCCTCTCATCTCTCCTTATCTACGTTTAGGATACACTGAGCACCTCTCTCCTCTCCTCTCTCCTCTCATCTCCTCTCTCCTCTCCCCTCTCCTCTCTCTTTATGGACGCTTAGGATACACTGAGCTCCTCTCTCCTCTCCTCTCCTCTCCTCTCTCTCCTCTCTCCTTAGGGACGTTTAGGATACACTGAGCTCCTCTCTCCTCTCCTCTCCTCTCTCCTCTCCTCTCCTCTCCTCTCCTCTCTCTCCTCTCTCCTTAAGGACGTTTAGGATACACTGAGCTACTCTCTCCTCTCTCCGTAGGGATGTTTAGGATACACTGAGCTCCTCTCTCCTCTCCTTTCTCCTATGAATGAATGTTCATCTCTCCATCACACATGACTAACTCTGCTTCCTCCCCGGAGTCCTCTTGACTTCACGTCTCATGGGGTCATGGGACCCTCTGAGAGGCATAGATCCATCTGCTGATGGAGGGTGGAGGTCTCCATGGTGGAATATGACGACTATGAACTCTTCATAAACTCTTTCATATTCACTGAATGCGTTTTAACTCTAATCTGTCTTCTGGTCACATGTCATCTATGACACCTGTCCACCTGGAGAGAATCCTCCTCTGTTCTCTCCTCAAGGGGTCTGACCATTACCCTGAAGGGTTGTGGGGAGTTGTTCCTGATCCCATGTGAGGTCAAAGGTCAGGGATGTCTGTGTACAGACTGTAAAGCTCTCCGAGACACTTTTGTAATTTGTGAAATTGGGCCCTACAAATAAACTGAATTGAATTAAGGTGAAGGAGTTGGAGCAGGAGAAGTTGGAGCAGGAGGAGGTGGAGCAGGAGGAGCAGGAGGAACAGGCTGGTTGCCAGGAGCCCAGAGGCCTTTGTGGCCCTCGGGGGAACTGCAGTGACTTATGACGCTCAGCAAACACCGGGACAGAGAGGAGGAAGCTGCTGCTCCCAGAATGCAACAGGAGATTAATGGAGGCGCAGACGGCTGCATTCAGGAGGTGATGGACGGCAGCGCTCCTTCAGATTAAAACCTTCCTGGACAACAAGAGGAGACGGGAGAGATCCATGAGGGGGGGGAGACAGGAGAGATCCATGAGAGGGGGGGAGGAGGAGGAGGAGGGTAGAGAGTGGGTGAGGGAGTAGAGGGGGAGAGGGGGGAGGGGGGAGAAGAGGCGAGCGTCTCTGAACGTGATTTGTCAAACAATCAGAATCTTTAGGAGGTTCAGAGACACCTCCTCTCCATATGTCTGCTAGTTTGCATCTGAAAGCAGGAGGAGGAGGAGGAGGAGGAGGAGGAGGAGGAGGAGCAGGAGCAGGAGGAGCAGGAGGAGCAGGAGCAGCAGGAGGAGGAGGAGGAGCAGAAGGAGGAGCAGGAGGAGCGTCATCAGGTTTTTGTGTGTGAGACTTTATTTCAGTTCAAGATGATGAAAGTGAAGCTGGAGGTCGTGACCTTCAGGAGGACATCTGTAGCTGAACACTCCCTAATGCCTCCACACACACACACACACACACACACACACAGACACACACACACAGAGACACACAGACACACACACACACCACACACACACACACACACAGACACACACACAGACACAGACATACACACACACACACTACACACAGACACACATACACACACACATCAGACACACACACACACACGCACACACACACACAGACACACACACACAGACACACAGACACACACACACACACACACACACAGACACACACACAGACACACACACACATATACACACAGACACACACACAGACACAGACATACACACACACTACACACAGACACACATACACACACACACCAAACACACACACACACACACACACACACGCACACACTCACTGGTCTGAAGCTCTCCGCGCTGAACAGGAGCAACGTGGTCGCTGCTGCCCCCTGCTGGTCGCTGCTGGTGCTGCATTATAATTATTTAGAATTATTGTTATTGCAAATAGATATATTTTAATTGTTATTAGGGCCCGAGACGACCGACGGAGGACCTATTATTATTCATATGTTTATTATTAGGGTCCTCGTTTGTCGTAGAGGAACCTATTGTTTTTCAAAGGATTATTATTATTTTCCTTTGCGTTGTTAAAATGTTGACTGGCCGCACACGGTACGCCCCAGCAGACTGAAATGTGACATGCACAAGCAGACTAGATTATTGAGTTTTTGTATTAGTATATAAAGAAATGGCTCTGTAGCGCCCCCTACAAACTTTTTTTTCAAAAACAATAGCTTTCTTCCCCCAATGACAGATTGACTTGAGATTTGGTCCAGAGGTCAGAATTGACCTGCTTTACAAAAAAGCCTCTCAGACCCCTAAGCTCCCCTACTTAGATTTTACGCCATTTTGAATTTTGTAAAAAACTGTTTTTGTGCACTTCTTTTCAAAACCCTTGTTCCGATTCCTACCAACAATTCTGAGGTTCATTATTGGTTAAATTTAAAGCAATACATTTCAGGAGTTGTCTATATCTTATGCATTCAGAGGATATGGACCATTATAATACGGGTAGATGAAATTAAGCATTCTGGTTGAGAGTGAGTCACGGGGTGTGGTTTAATGAGCCATAATGTACTGTACGGCCTGTTTACCTTAAAGGGGAGCATTCCATATCAATGCACACTAAAAATAACATTAGCTTTTGCGTGACCGTTAGTTGTCATTTCAAATCCGAAAGCTCCCTTCAAAGCTACTGGGCACCAAATCTCAATGAAAGACAGCGTTGGAGTGAATATCCAGCTGGAGACGGCGCTTCAACACGGAGCCACCCGCAAAGAGAACAAGAGTGGTCGGAGGCGATATCATCAGAGACGAAGAGGATATGAGAAACGTTTTCCACGGATGATTAATGGAGTTATCCAGATCAACATAAGTAAACCTTAACAACAGCCGAGTGTTAGTCTATCGAGTCCCAAGTCGCTCGTCACTATAGTTTAGTAAACAGCATGTATAGCTAACGTATACCCAGTGCCTACGAAACATTTAATAAATATTATTTTATTGAAAGTGTCCCATTGTCATTGTAGTTATTTTAAAGCCCCACTATGTAACTTGTCCACCTTAAAATAACAGCTTGAAAAAGATTGTGCCGCTACAATGACTTTTAATATGTTGATTTGCGCCTCCGCCACTGCCATCGGGGGTCTGTGGCCAGAAAACTGCTCAATGTAAGATGTTGGGGACCGGCCCGGTACTTCCGGCGGAAGTAGTTCAACTTGCTGTCTGGCAGTGATTACGCAACGTCATATAGTGCCAGTCCACGCTCGCAGGTGACTTTTTATTTGCTCCACTACGCGACGTGTAGAGACAGAGTGACATGCCGCTGCTGAATGGCTCGCTGCAGCTGCGGAGACACGCTGCCAGTAGCGAGCATCGACCAGCTGGGAGATCAGCTGTGAGGGCATGTGACTGAAGAGCCATATATGGCTCGAGAGCCAGACGTTAAATACCTGAAGGGGGCGCTACAGGGGAAAAGTTACATAGTGTCGCTTTAAAGGCAACTTTTATAAAATGAGCAATTTGAATTAATGAGATGTTGTGAGAACTAGCTAACTATCTCCCCTCCTTTAGCTAGGCTAACGAACGTGATGTAAACAATGCTGTTTGTCCGTTAGCCACACGGAGGGGAGGGACTACTTTCACACGGAGGGGACTATTTTCTCTAGGCTACTGAAATACATAACTTTTGTTGGCAACAACTCTTTTGTGCTGAAAGGCAGCTTACTATTTACTTACTATTTATAATGTCGCTGGTGACCATATTATAAAAGCAATAAGGGACTCAAGGCAGTACTGTAACGTCAATAAAGTACGTGTTCAATGGTGTTAGGCCCGACGCGCAGCAGAGCAACCTGTCAGAACATTTGGATTTTAAAGAGAACTATAACTCTGACCCTAAAAACGTCCACATTAGGAGAAGCTCAAGGCTTGTGTGAACGTGTACATATCCTTAAATATTTTTTAGGTTAAGAAATGAGAGTATAGTCGCAGTTTAGAAAATGCTCCCGTTTGCTTCAAAAAAGTTGAAAGGCGCTCAGAATTACAATGGAGATGACTGAGCAGAAAAGTGGACTTCTCCCCTCGTAAAGGCTTCTCTCGAGAAATCTGGGAAACTGTTGGATTCCACAGTCACATCTCTACAACAAGCACAAGATTCCCTACTACTTTTTCAACAAAATATATCTAAAGAGTAAGAATTGTGGCCGTAGTTCCGATATACAAATCTTTTTTTCCGCTTGATCCTGACGCAGCGCTGCACTCTAGCAATGACGTCACCGCTCTAGACCTCCCCACACACACACATTGTAAATGTCAGGACGAGCGGAAGAACACATAAAACTAAAATAATAACAATTAAATAACTATACAAGATATGAAAAGAAGATGAATTACAAAGTTATAGCTAACACCTTTGTCAGCATTTTTAAACGTGTGTCTTTAGCTGAATGTATGCGGATATAGTAAGCTTTTAAAGTTGAACAAGTTGAAGCGGATTTGAAGATTTCTCTCATTGGATCCCATTCATTATTTATTCCATAAAAAAAATCATAATTTGAAAAGATAAAAAATATTTGAAAATATACAGTAATAGCTGAAGGCTATCTGAACATAAGAAAAAATAAATTGCTGAAATTGCTGAACATATGAAGATACTGGAAGCTTTTTAAATTTGAAGATTTTCTCCATAGGAACTGATGAATTTAAAATCACATAAAAGTATTTAAATATATAACAATTTGAAACATTTGAAATATGAAAAGTCATTCCAATCTAATCCTGAAGAAGCTGATTTTTTTAATATTTGAATTGTTTAAATAGCTGAATATATGAAGGAGTTGAAAGGGGACGAAAAAGGTAGGGAAGAAATAGAATAATAATAATAATATTAAAAAGTTTAAATAAAGATTACAAGAACAATAGTTGGAGCATTCCAACTAATAATAATATTAAAAAGTTTAAATAAAGATTACAAGAACAATAGTTGGACTGCTGAAGCATTCCAACTAATAAAGAAGACAAGAACAAGAGTTGGACTGCTGAAGCATTCCAACTAATTATTTATTTCGATGTATTTAATATGAATAAGAACACAAAACAAAGAATCCTGAGATCATTTCTCTCTCCGCCCCGCAGAGGGCGCTGCAGGCGGAGCTTCCTGCTTCCGGTGTGTAACTTTAATATTGGTCCGTCAGACAGCAACAACACGTGAGCTGCTGCTGCAGAGACGCGATGTTCTCCTCGTTAAAAGAGCGAACCGGGGAGGTTCTGCTCCCGGGGGACGAGTTCTGCTTCGAGGCCGACGACACCATCTCTCTGGCGGGCCCCGTCCAACCCGACAAGGTGGTCTGCGGACCGGGCCTGAGGCGCAGCGGCGACCGGCTCCTGGCCTGCAAGAGCGGCGTCCTGCGCCACCGGCCGCCCAACGTGTTCTGGCTGGACTCGCAGCAGAGGAGGGTGAGTCCGGAGGAACCGGGACCAGGCGGGTCGGAAATGAGTCCAGTTCTAGACGAGTCCAGTGTCTTCCAACAGAAGTCTAGTGAAGCCACATTCAGAGTGTTAGGAGCAGTGCATTGTGGGAGACGAGCAATGCATTGTGGGAGAGGAGCAGTGCATGATGGGAGTCTGTGTGTCCCCAGTATGTCCCGGCGAGAGGTGAGACCGTCATCGGCATCGTGACCACGAAGGCCGGAGACGTCTTCAAGGTGGACTTCGGAGGAAGTGAGCAGGCGTCTCTGTCCTACCTGGCCTTCGAAGGCGCCACCAAGAGGAACCGGCCCAACGTGCAGGTGAGGCCGAGCACAGGGAGTCCAGGTGAGGCCGAGCACAGGGAGTCCAGGTGAGGCCGAGCACAGGGATCCAGGTGAGGCTGAGGACGTTAACCCCTCCCTGTGTTTACCTGTGCAGGTGGGGGACCTGGTGTTCGCCCAGTTCCTCTTAGCCAATCAGGACATGGAGCCGGAGCTCGTGTGTGTGGACGGCTCCGGGCGGGCCAATGGGATGGGCGTGTTCGGCGCCGGCGGGCTGCTCTTCACTGTCTCTCTGGGGCTCGTCAGGAGGTAAGCGGCCTCGGCCTCTGACCCCGGTCCTGACCCCTGATCTCGGCCGTGTGTCTCTGACCCCGGTCTTGACCCCGGTCCCCCCAGATTGCTGGCCCCCCACAGCGAGGTCCTGGCCGACCTGCAGCAGCTCGTCCCGTGTGAGCTGGTGGTCGGGATGAACGGCCGGGTGTGGGCCAAGGCGGCCGGTGCCCAGCAGACACTCATCGTCTGCAACCTGCTGCAGAGCGCCGACACCATGACGGCGCCGCAGAGACGGGCGCTGTTCAGGAGGGTGGCCCAGGGGGCGCCGTAGAGCCCATAGGACCGTATGGACACCGTTACCTGGTCTCATCAGAGCCCCAGAAGAGAGATGGTGACGATGAAGTTGAAGAGTTCCTTTAGAACGTTTAATGTTCTAAAGTTTATTTTGGGTCTGAAGGTCCCGACTTGAACATTTTATATTTTTCCTTTTTTAAAGTCCGGGATCTCTGATCAAAGATCTTTGTGCGCGACAGACGCTCCACTACTTCACTTGTTTGAGACCAAATGATGAATAAAACATTAAAACAACCTTTTCTCCAGAAACATTTATTTAAAATTGATTAAGAAAAAAAAAATTAAAAAAAATATATATATATATATATATATTTTAAGCGTTTTTTTTCTTTATGACTTATGTGCATTTACAAAAAACACAAAGCCCTCAAAGGGAAGTCGGGTTGTAGTCCTCCTGCTTTAGACTGGTAAACAGGAAGTTGTCCGAGCACAGCTTTGGCAATACGGTGCGCATCTTGGTGACGTCACAGGCGTTGGACTTCAGACTGCTGCTCACCTGGAGGAGGAGTTATCGGTGCGCAATACATGATGGATAGATTAGGCTATTATACTGGTCCCTGTTCCAGGCTGTTATACTGGTCCACCAGTCTGTCCCGGTCTGTCACTCCGGGGACTGTCATGGCTGCAGCTTGTTTATTTACATAGTGACGTCACCCCAGACTCGCTTGTGGTTGGAGCAGTCGCTGCCCTCACGCGCTGACACGCCCGTTCACCCTCTCAGTGGACACACACGTGTACTGTCTGTACCATACGATAGATTACTGTATGTAAAAGTACAGTTGTATTGTGTTTATTGTTCCTAAGTCTGTCATCTATTCTTTAGTTAACTGTGTATTTGTTATCTCTTTAACTACTCCTACTACTAATAATAATTAAGAATCGGTGACCTCTCCTCTTACAGTCCAGCATTGGTGCCGAAGAGTCAGCTGGTGTTTCCTCTGTTAATAACAGCTGTTAATACAGTTCTTAGTAACCTATTGAAATAGTATAAACCTTATTTGTATCGTTATTATTGATGTATATATTATCTCAGCCATCTCTTCCTCATTCATTAACAACATTGTTTATTTAGAGTTGATTCTGTTCTCAAAATTCATTTAACTTCTGAATCACGGTGTAACTCATACGGTCCAGCAGGTGGCGACTTACCGTCAGTAAAAAGAAAGACGAAGAAGACGAAGACAACATCGCGAGACTTCCAACTTCTCGTTCTGTGCTCTGGTTAGCTAGGCTACCGCTCAGCTCCGCATGAGCATCAGGTAAGAGTTCCTCCTCGCTGGTAGACGCGGACCATGAGTTATTACATGTTCCTCACATGTTCCTTACATGTTCCTCACATGTTCCTCACATGCATGCTTAACTACGGAAGCCCGAAGGAGGAAATGCATACGTGACGTGATAACCCACGTTAGCTAAAGATAGCATGAGCTAAGCCTGCGTTAGCTAACTGCGGTTAATGTTCTACGTTTCGTTCTTCACTGATAAGATGTAAGATATATGTTGAATGTGTGTACGTCAATGATATATATATATATATATATATATATATATATATATATATATATATATATATATATATATATATATTACACACACTAGTATGTAGGCTATGCACACACACACACACACACACACTTATATACATTAACACATGTAACGTGTAGTTTCGCGGGTGCAACATCTCCCCACTGGTGTCATGTTACTGAGTCCTTCAGGTCTCGTGGAGATCCTGATCCTCTTCAGGTCCACTGAGAGCCTCGCACTCCTCACGTGTTTACGTTGGTGCCGTTCTCACCAAACGGGAACAAGGAGCTCTGCTGGACACGTTAGACCACGTTGGACCTCGTTAGACCACGTAGGACCTTGTTAGACCACGTAGGACCAAGTTAGACCACGTAGGACCTCGTTAGACCACGTAGGACCTCGTTAGACCACGTAGGACCACGTTAGACAACGTAGGACCTCGTTAGACCACGTAGGACCTCGTTAGACCATGTCGGACCACGTAGGACCTCGTTAGTCCACGTAGGATCACGTTAGACCACGTAGGACCTCGTTAGACCATGTCGGACCACGTAGGACCTCGTTAGACCACGTAGGACCTTGTTAGACCATGTTGGACCATGTAGAACAGGGGTGCTCAATACTTCGATCGTGGCGTAGTATTGGTAGATCGCATGACATAAAAAAAAATGGGCCCGCCCCCTGTAACTTTCTCTATAGCGCCAGATTACAGCAGAAGCGTGTCATTTCTGTCTCTCCGTGTTGCGTTAGCAGTCCTCTGCTCGCCGTCTCGCGCGCCGCAGACCTCCGCTTGGTTGCACACATTGGGGCGGAGTAAAGAAAAAGTCGGTCGATCGTCTTGACTTGGTCACATTATAAGTAGCTTGCATGCTGAAAAAGTGTGACCGCCCCTGATGTAGGACCTCGTTAGACCACGTAGGACCACGTAGGATCTTGTCAGACCATGTAGGATCTTGTTAGACCGCGTAGGATCACGTTAGACCACGTACAACCTTGTTAGACCACGTAGGACCTTGTTAGACCACGTAGAGGTCTAGCGGTCTAGAGGATTACAGGTCTAGAGGACTACAGTACTACAGGACTAGAGGACTACAGGACTCGAGGACTACAGGTCTAGAGGGCTACAGGACTAGAGGACCAGAGGTCTAGCAGACTAGAGGACTACCGGTCTAGAGGACTACAGAACTAGATGTCTAGAGGACTAGAGGACTTGTCCAGTAGTGCTGACCCGCTGCAGAGCGCCTCCTGCTTGCTGTGACCATGAAGGCTGTTCAGAGACACGTGGTTCCCATGGCGATGATGTCATCGTGCTGTACTTGATGTACCTCCCAGTGAGGCTCCTCCCCCTGCGGCGGGCGAGCTTCCCGTCTTCTTCTTCTGTTTGTGGCTGAGCGTGTAGCTGACGCCAGGTCCCTGAGCTCTTGTCCTTCTCGGCTCCTTGTCGGGTCCTTGTCCACTAGGAGGCCTCCTTTTAGAGCCGGTTCTGTCTCCTTCCCTAGCTCCTTGGTCCTGAGTGGAGCCTCTCGGTGTCTCCTCTCCTAGCTCCTTGGTCCTGAGTGGAGCCTCTGTGTCTCCTCTCCTAGCTCCTCGGTCCTCTCCTGAGCCTCTCAGTGTCTCCTCATGTGTTTCAGGAGCCTCGGCCCTCCAGACGAGCGTCCCTCTGACCGCTGCTCCCTTAGAGACTCTTTCTCTTGACCTTTGACCCTCTTGCCGGCGTCATGTCTCAGAAGTCCGAAGGCGGTCCCAAACACTTCGCCGCGGGCCGCGGGCTGCTGGCCGCCGAGACCTTGAACTTCAGCTCCAACGACCAGCGCTCCGGCGGCGCCCAGATGTCGCGGCGCGGAGGTGGCGGCGGCGGCGCCCACATCGGCAACACTTTGAAGCTGTTCGCCAGCTTGGGGCTGTCGCCCTCCGACCTGGACGCGCTGGCCGAGATCCCGGAAGAGGACATCAGCGTGGAGACGCTGCCGCGCATCCTCGCGCAGCTCAAGAGCCGCAAGGCGGCGGCCGAGCGGCGTGGGACGCCCGCTGCCGCCGGGTACGGAGGAGGACGGGGCGGCTGGGACGGCGTGCGCACAAAGACTCAGGGCTCTGCGGACTTCGGCTACGGCCCGCCGCCGGACGGCGCCCCCGGCCAGGGCTACGGCCCAAGTTACGGCGGGGGGGGCGGGGCCAGAGAGCGGCCGTACCTGGAGATTTCCCACCACGACTCCTACGGCGGGGGGGCGGCGCCCGGCTTCAGGCAGCGGAGGATCGGCCCCCCGTCCAACGGGAAGGTCCAAGACTTCTTGGGGGCGGCGCCGCACGCCTTCCCCCACGTGTGCTCGCTTTGTGACTTTGACGTGCACTCCGCCATGGTGAGTACGCCCTCCTCCTCTTCCTCTTCTTCCTCCTCTTCCTCACGTGTTCCGGCCTCGAGGCTCCTCCCCCTCCCTTCTCTTTGAGGCCTCCCTCTCGTCGTTACCTAGTCTTCATCGTTTAGGACGCTCTTCTTCGTGGATCCGTTCTGGTTCTCGTTGAGTTTACTGGCTCTGACCCGGAGGCCGACCTCGCGGTCCCTGGCCCCTCCCACCGTGTTGGTAAACTCGTCTTTGTTCGCTTTTTTCCTTCAGTGTAAACTTATTATCCATGTATTCGTATACATGTGAAACGTATCTCGTACATGAGGAACAACCAGAAGCCGCGTTAGAGCGCTCGGGTCCCTAGGAAGCAACTCTGAATGACGACCAGCGTTGCCATGGAAACAGGTCAGCGTGGCGAGGAGCAGGCGGGTTGAAGCTCCCGAGCGTCTCCGTACCCGGAGCTCTGGGCGGAGCTCTGGGCGGACAGTAACTGTGTTTGCCCCTGCAGGAGTGGAACCAGCACACCAACGGACTCCGGCACCATGAGAACCGGCGGCTGCTGCTCAACATGTGAGTCCGGACACGCCGACGAGTCGCCAACGCTCTGCTCCCGACCCTCTGCAGGGCTCCAGACTAACTTTTTTTACTAGGAGCACAGTGGCCCCTAACTTAAAATTTTAGGGGCGCAAGCAGAAAATTTAGGGGCGCACACTATAAATCGATATCCATCTTTCTTTTGATTGGCTGATATGTAGAGATGCACCGATCAGGTTTTTTGGTGCCGATCATCGATCACTGAAATCAGTATCTGCCGATCACCGATAATACCGATCACCGATCACGGTGTCGATTGAAGCATTCTATTTATTGTGTAGTATTATTGCCTCTTCACTATGAGCAAATACATACATAAAGCACCTCAAACATTAAATAAATTACAGATGTCTTTAAAAATGTATGACTAATTGATACATTAAAATTGATTGATTGCTATTGTAGGGGATTTTAGATATGTATGGAACACATCTGCATCATTCACTTCCTGGAACTCTTGGGGAAATCCATTTACAGAACTTGTTTTAACATACAAACCCTTTTTTATAAACTCTTCCTTTGTACAGTAAAAATGTTTTAATGTTAGCATAATTTAAGCTAAATCTCAGAAACGATCTATAAAGATACAAAATCAGTTAATTGTTAACTTGTATATGTCAATGAATGATTTGTCGACATCTTATTTTGAAAAACGGATGTTGTTTCAAGTGGTTATTTCCGCTAACTTTGCAAAAACCTGATGTTTTGTCACGTAAATCCTTCCGCTAACTTTATCAAACCCCTCAGCGCTCCCGGTGCAATGCGTTTACCGTGAACATCAGCGCGGCTAACGTTGGCGCTGCGGCACATTAAAACATTAAATAGCCGAGTTTTTTTCAGCGTAATAAATACGATGTGTGTGAGTTAAGACCGAAATGCGTGAGTCTCACGCTCAATGCGTGAGACTTGAGAGCCCTGGAGGCTCGGAGCTGCATCTCATCGCACAGGTCGTGGCACACTTCATGTTTCATACGGCGTTGTGTCTGATCAGCGTGTCGTGTTTTAATCGTGTCGTGCCAGTCTTATCAGCACATGTCGTGTTCATGTTGTGGGATCGACAGCAGACTGTACGGTTCATTGAACGGGTCTCCCTGAAACACCTGAGCCAGGTGAAGTCAGCAGCCACAATTTCCTGCCTTTTTTCGCCACAACCGTTTCCTCACAACAAGTCGGACTCATTCTGGGGATTTGTCTTCTCCATATCGTGAGGTTTAGGTAAAGTACGAACTGACAGTCGCCGTCCCAAGACCTGCCTTTTCTCACACATCAGCCTATAGCCGTGCTCCCCCCGCTCTCACACACAGGCCAGCCGCCTTCTTCTTCTTCTGTTTTCGTCTCCTTTCTTCTTCTTCTCGAGTTAATGTCGGTTAGCAAACCAGTCATTCAGGCATTACCGCCAACTATAGTGGGCTGAAGTATAGAACAAGTGTGTCAGCAACAAAAATATGTAATAAAAAATAAAAAAATCTGCTAATTTACTGGTCGCGCATGCCAGATTTTTTGGGGGGGGTTATTAAATATTTTTGTTGCTGACAAACTTGTTCGATACTTCAGCCCACTATAGTTAATAGTTAATGCCTGAATGACTGGTTTGCTAACCGACATTAACTCCAGAAGAAGAAGAAAGGAGACGAAAACAGAAGAAGAAGAAGGATGGCCTGTGTGTGAGGGGGTTATAGTCTAATGTGTGAGAAGAGGCGGGTCTTGGGGGTTATCGCGCGAATCCAAAGATTCTACATAGCGGTGTCTCTGTAAACAATGGACCATGGACTGACAGTTCGTACTTTCTTACTAAACCTCATGATAGAGAGAAGACAAATCCCCAGAATGAGTCCCACTCAGGTCCGACTCAGTTTGTAAGGAAACGGTCTTGGCGAGAAAAGGCAGGAAATTCAGCTTTCGCGATGAGTGGCTGCGCGAGTTCACCTGGCTCAGGTGTTTCAGGGAGACCAGCTCAATAGAGATGCACCGATCAGGTTTTTTGGTGCCGATCACCGATCACTGAAATCAGTATCTGCCGGTCCAAAAATACCGATCACGGTGTCGATTGAAGCAATCTATTTATTGTGTCGCATTATTGCCTAGGACTGAGGAAATGCATATATAAAGCACCTCAAACATTAAAGAAATTACAGATTTCTTTAAAAATGTAGGACTAATTGATACATTAAAATTGATTGATTGCTATTGTAGGGGATTTCAGATATGTATGGAACACATCTGCATCATTCCTTTCCTGGAACTCTTGGGGAAATCTATATACAGGACTTTTTTAACATACAAAAGTCTGACTTCTTTTTATAAACTCTTCCTCTGTACAGTAAAAATGTTTTAATATTAGCATAATTTAAGCTAAATCTCAGAAACGATCTATAAAGTTACAAAATGCTGCTGCTGATGGATATCGAATTATAGTGTTCGCCCCTAAATGTTCTGCTTGCGCCCATAACATTTTAAGTTATGGGCCAGTTAGTCTGGAGCCCTGCTCTATGTGCTCTATGTGCTCTCCAGGTATCCAGACTGGGACCCGGGGACGTCCTCGGGCCGCAGGTAAGAGACCACGTCTGTAGACTGAGACCACGTCTGTAGACTGAGACCAGGTCTTAAGCCTCGGTTCCATGGGACTCACTCAGGACCGGGACCATAAGTCTAGTTTCATGATGAAGCTCTCACATCGAGGATTTCCTGGCAGGATGGTGGTCCACATCCAACCAGGCTGCTGCCTCAGGCTGTAGAACCAGAACCTAGAGGGAACTCCAGGCCCCGGTAGAACCTAGAGCAGGGGTCACCAACACGGTGCCCGCGGGCACCTGGTCGCCCGCAGGGACCACGCGAGTCGCCCGCACGGTATGTTCTAAAAATAGTCAACATTGAGCTCCGTCAAATAAACAAAAACAAAAAAACAATCTCCGGGCACTAGGACCTGGGGGGAGGCTGCTTTGTGGCTTTCTCACTCTGCAAGGAGCGTCTCTCAAAGAGCCAGGATGACAGCCAATGAGTTTAGCTTAAAGTCAACGATGCACGAAGTGAACTTTAAATCCAGGTAGTGACAGAATGTCAGGAGTTGTTAATGAGTGTCATATTGTTCTCCATTGAATGGTGAATTAGACACTGAACTAGTTTATATTTATCTCAGTCATAGAGTCCAAAAGAGCAGAATTTCAGAGTCATCGTGATAAAATATCCCTTTGACTCTGAAATTGTGTCTCCAACAATGGATCCAGGGCTTTAAAATAAAATTATTAACATGAGGGCCTGAACACTGGCAGTGGGCAGAGGATCTATTGTTCTGACATCTTTAGTATTACTACGTGTCTTCGGCACAATCTATGTTCTTCATCAGAATGTTGGGCAGAACAATCAAAATACCATAGTTATAAAAGCTTCAGGTTTCATCAAATCACGAGGATGGCATGTAGCGGCTCATTATTAAAAGGTGATTCATTATTAAAAGGTGATTCAGGCAAATTTGTTTTTTAGGAAGTTTATAGAAAACGAGTAGCCCTTCGGATTATTTTGTACCCTTGAAGTAGCCCTCAGTCTCAAAAAGGTTGGTGACCCCTGACCTAGAGGGACCTCTCATGCCCCTCTCTGTTCCAGCGGGGGGGGGGCGGCCCCCAACCTGTCTGCAGGGCTGCTGGGTCCGGCCCCCATGACCTCATCACACGCCGCCGGAGGGATGAGCAGCTGGGGTGAGAGGAGAGGAAATATAAATGACGCTGTGATCACGTTTATTCTGCAGACTAACTGTGTGTGTGTGTGTCAGGAGGAGGAGGAGGAGGAGGAGGAGGAGGAGGAGGAGGAGGAGGAGGAGGAAGAGGAGGAGGAAGAGGAAGAGGAAGAGGAGGTCCTGGTCTGTCAGCAAAGAACCAGCCGGGTCAGAATCAGGTCAGCTTGTGTCTGGACGTCTTCAGGGATCAGCTGACTCCACAAGTCAAGACCAAAGACACTGGAAGCTCAAACGTCTCGTGGTCGTGTTGTAAACATTATACATGTGTATATGACTTATTTATAATGTTCTAACATGTTCTAACATGTCATGTGTGTCTCCATGTGTGTCCCAGGGGAGGAGCAGGGTGGTGGTGGTGAAGTACGACAGGAAGCCGCTGAGCAACCAGACCCTGTTCTCCTTCGCGGAGCCCTTCGGCCGCCTGGCGGAGCACCTGGTCCTCAAGAACAAGGTGAGTCCCCTTGGTCCTGGTCCTCAAGAACAAGGTGAGTCCCCTTGGTCCTGGTCCTCAAGAACAAAGTGAGTCCCCTGTGACCTCTGACCTGTGTCTCCTCAGGCCTTCCTGGAGATGAGCAGCCACGAGGAGGCCGTGGACCTGGTGACGTTCTACGAGCAGCAGCCGGCGTCTCTGTACGGCAAGCCGCTGACCTTCTACCTGTCCAGGAGGCTGCTGGTGATCGAGGTAGGGCGACCGCTCGACGCGACCGCACGATGCGACCGCACAACGCCACTGCACGACGCCACTGCACCGCACGACAGGACCGCGTCGACGCCTGACGCTGCGTTTGACCCCCAGAAAGACGAGCGAGCCGAGGCGGAGCGGCCGGCCCGAGAGGTCAAAGGTCAGGGCAGCCAGGTGGTGTTCTTCTCCAACCTGCCCCGAGAGGAGGAGCGCAAGATGGAGCTGCTGACCATCGCCGGACGCTTCGGCACCGTGGAGAAGCACCTGTTCCTCACCGACCAGGTGAGACGTCACTGACGGTGTCCTGTGAGGGACATGTCTGGTGTGTCCTCTGCTGGTGGTCTAACCTGGTGTCCTGGTCTCTGCAGGCCTTCGTCCAGCTGGGGACTCCGGAGGACGCAGAGATGCTGGTGAAGTACTACAGCGTCAACTCCCTGACCATCAGGGGGAGGCCCATCCGCCTCAACATCTGCACCAAGTACAAGACCCTGAAGTGAGGAGGAGGAGGAGGAGGAGGAGGAGGAGGAGGAGGAGGAGGAGGAGGAGGAGGAGGAGGAGCAGGAGCAGCAGCTCCTCAGCTGATCACGGTCTGTGTTTCAGAGTGAACCGGAGACAAGGAGGAGACGGCCGAAGCCAGAAGAGCAGCGGAGCCAACACTTCCTCCGGCTTAAACCCCCCCAGGGCCTCCTTCAACGCCCCCAGGACCTCCTCATCCAAATCCTCATCCAGGACGAGAGAGGAGGAGGAGGAGGAGGAGGAGAAGAAGGAGAAGGAGAAGGAGGAGGAGGAGGAGGAGGAGCAGGAGGAGCAGGAGCAGGAGCTGAAGCCTGAGGAGCAACCTCCAGCAGAGGAAGAGGAGGAGGTGTCAGGAGTGATGGAAGGGGTGGAGGAGCAGGTAGCTGGTGGAGATGCAGAGGGGGAGGAGCCAGAGGGAGCAGCAGAGGAGCAAGAGGTCAAACAGGAGGAGGTGAGAAAACACTGGAGGAGAAGCAAGAGGAGGAAGAGGAGGAGGAAACTTCTTTGTGTGTGTGTGTGTGTGTGTGTGTGTGTGTGTGTGTGTGTGTGTGTGTGTGAGAGGGGGGGTGGGGGGGTAGCTTCTCCAGCTGTAATGCTTTAATGACATGTCATAAGTGCCTTACTGGTTAGCTCATGGTCGTGAGCCGATTGATGCACTGTGTTCAAATGGGTTTATTTTGAAAACGCGTGTGTGTGTGTGTGTGTAGGCTTCTGATGACGTCACTGAAGTCGCACCTGGAGAAGTGGCCGTGGCTGAAGTTAAACAGGAGGCGGAGCCAGAGGAACAGACAGAACAGACGGACGTCTGTGCTGAGGAACACGAGAACAAAGAACCGGACACAGAACCAGGAGAACCTTCAGAGGCTCTGGAGGCCCCTGTTGGTGTGGTGCGTCAGGAGGATTCAAGATTTATTTATTTATTTATATATGTGTGTATTTATGTATTTATAAATGTATATGTATATATATATATATATATATATATATATATATATATATATATATATATATATATATATATATATATATAAAGGGTGTCGAGTGCATGTCTGATGTTGGCGCTATGTGTTCATATCCATGTGTATCATAAGTGTTGGTGTCGGTGTGTTGATAGTTCGATGGAGACTTCCTCGAGAACATGGAGGACTTTGTGACGCTGGACGAGCTTGAGGAAGACGAGGAAGACGAGGAAGACGAGGACGAAGTAGACGGGGAGTCTGACTCCACCGGTACGGAAAGTTGTTATTATTATCATTGTTGTTGTTATAATTATTACATGAACCCTGTTTGTCTTCTTCTTTGCAGAGAGCACCAGGAGAGGAGTGAGTACCTGTGTATATACATATACAACTATATAAAAGTACACATACATATATAATACATATTTAATACATATAAATACATACATGCATATATACATATGTAGATACACGTGTATATAAATGCATACATACTCACAGATACATATATATGTATCTGAGTATCATTTGGAGACACTGAGAGGAAGGTCAACGAGCAACACTGACATCCTGCTGCTCCTCCTGCTGCTCCTCCTGCTGCTCCTCCTGCTGCTCCTCCTCCTGCTTCTCCTCCTCAGGGCATGAGGGTGGTGAACATCGTGGGCTTCAGGCGAGGTTACAACTTCATAAATGAGCTTCAGGCATTGGCCAAACCTTTTGGGAAGGTGGTGAAACATCTGGTTCTGGACCTGAGGCCAGAGGTACGCGCTGCAGAGCCCCTTCATGTAGACCGTGTACATCTACTTGTAAATGTACATCTATGTATATATGTATCTGTTGTTGTTCAGGCCTTCCTCCAGTTCTCCACAGAGGAGGAGGCTCGGGCCATGGCGAGCTTCTACAACAGCAACATCTCTGCGTCGGTGTGCGGCCGGCCGGTGAGGATCAGTCACTCCATCAGCTACCCGACCATCCAGGTGAGCGTGTTACCTACTCATCTAATATAGATGTATATTTTATATATAATATACATATTTATTTGTATATATATATATATATATATATAGTACAAATATTTATTTACATATTATATATATTTATTCACATATTTTCATTTATTCATTTCATATTTCAGCTATTTTCAGTTATTCATTTAATATTTCAGCTATTTCCAGACTTTTTCAACTATTCATTTAATATTTCAGCTATTTTCAAACCTTTTTCAGCAATTTAGTTTTTACTTTTCAGCTTCAAACTTTCAGCATTCCAACGCATTTTCAGCAGGAAATGCATTTTATTATTGTAAGAGTGTGTTGCTCACAGGCTTCTATTTTGTAAAAGTCTGCTACTGATTGCTGCGGAACCGGATTAATCGGATTAATCGGGGAAATCATGCGATTAATTGCGATTCAAATTTGTAATCGTTGCCCAGCCCTAATATTTATACATATATTCATATTTACTTATATAAATATATTAGCGCTGTCAATCGATTGAAAACAAATTAACTAATTAATTTTGAAATTCATTAATCACAATTAAAATGTGTCTTCTTTTTAAAGACAACTTCCCATAGAGAGACTCCTACCCTTAAAGGGCCAGCCAGGGATTTAATATCCTGGAGGATAAATAGTTTCTTCAGTGAAACATCAGATTAGTAAAAAAAAGAAGTGCATTAGAGACACATCGGTCCTGTGATCTTTAACACTGAACACCAGAACCAGTGGCCTGGTAACTGGCTGACATTCACACGTTCACCCTCTGGAGGGGGCATGTTCTACATTTTACGAAAAAATATAAATTCACCTTTTAAAGTCGTTTGCATGTGACACATCGCCACGTGTTTACATTCCAGAACAATCTCATCTCCATCATGAGGCTCATGGTCCTCCTCGTGTTCTCTGACTGACGGACTGCTAATGAGCCTCACCTGTGAGGTGGGCGGGTCCTTTGTGATTTACTGAGTATTCATTAGTTGTTTTTTTCGGTAAATGTTGACAGACAAACGGATTGACCAATCACAGTGAAGGGTTAGTGTGACGAGTTCTCTCCGCACCGCGTCCCCCGACACGTCGCCCCTCTGTGTGTCTGTCGAGCGGAGCGGCAGCCAGGAGGAGGAAACCCTTCGGATTAATCCACTGATTTCTGCTCCGTATTTTCGCAGAAAACTCATAATTTCCAAAACGTAAACAGTGTCAGACGCTCTGCCGCGGCTTGACACTCAGAGGAGAGAAACAACGTCAACGACACCGGAAGTCAACAAAGTTGCGTTAAAATATTTTAGTGCGTTAATCGCGGCCAAATTAATATTTGTATTAATATTTAACTATACATATATTTACATACATATTTATAAATATATATATTTTTGAATATATATATATATATATATTTATAAATATATATATTTTTGAATATATATATATATATATATATATATATATATATATATATATATTTGTATTCTTATTCTCTATGACTTCAGCCTAGAATCAGTTTCCATCAGTGTCTCCAGGGACATGGAGGATGTGGTTGGGCTCATTTTGTTGTGGACTTTGTCTCTGTCCCTTGTCTGTCCCCTGTGGTGTCAGTGTGGCTCCAGCAAGGTGGTCTACGTGGGTCAGATCCCCAGCACAAAGTACTCCGACGACGCCATCTTAAAACTGGCCGAGCCGTTTGGGCAAGTGAAGAAGTACTTCCTCAACCGGCTGAAGAGAGAGGTAGGACCTGGACCCGGTCTGTCCTCAGTGTCTCAGAGCTCTAGTGTCTCATGTCTGTTCTCAGCTCTGTCCTCAGCTCTGGTGTCTTGTATCTGTCCTCAGCTTGAGTGTCTCATGTCTGTCCTCAGTGCTTCATAGAGATGGAGAGTGCAGAGGAAGCAGAGAAGATGGCCGAGGGTTACAAAGTGGATCCTCCGCGGTTCAGCGGGAAACGTCTCACGGTCTACGTCAGCAGGAAGTACCGGCAGCTGAAACACGGGTCAGCTTCTTCTTCTGTGGTGCTCACACCAAGTGTTATAACTGGTACCTTCACGTGTTATAACTTGTTCCACCCAACATGTCCAACATACTTGTCGTCTTCTCTTCTGTGAGTGAAGGGTTTCACTCAGGTCCTCGCGGTCAGACGGTTCATCATGTTGTTGTTGTTGTTGTTGTTGTTGTGACAGACGTTCACTCACTGACTCGGTTGCTGTGTTGTCTGTCCAGACATCGATGTCCAGACCGACCCAAGAGGGACAACAGCAGCTTGTCTCCTGCATCCTCCCAACAGCCTGAAGAACCTCCTGCCAAGAAGTCCAAGGAGGAGGAGAAACCAGAGGAGGAGCAACAGAAGGAGGAGCAGCAACAGGAGGAGGAGGAGGAGGATCAGCAGAAGGAGGAGGTGGAGGCGACAGGAGAGGAAGACGTGCAGAGGTGTGATGACGAGACAAAAGAAGCCCCGCCCCCAGAGCAGAGTCCTGAAGGCCATGGCCAGCCTTCGGAGGTGAGTTCCTCTCGCTCTGCACTGACCTGAGGGGTCAGCTCCGTGACCCCGTCTGTGCTCTGCAGGATGTGCAGAAGGAGCAGGAGGAGCAGGAGGAGCAGGAGGAGCAGATGGAGACGTCGTCCAATCAGAACGGACAAACCAAGGCCCCCACGCCGGCTGAAAACAAATCCAACGTGGCGTCTCTGCCGCTGCCCCCCCACGACCCCATGACCCCCATCGGTGAGACGGAGTGTTATTGCGCTTCAGCCGCAGGTTTCCTATAACGCATCATAACGCTTCATAACCCTTCACGGGCCTTCTTAACCCTTCACCGCGCTTCATAACGCTTCTTAACCCTTCACGGGCCTTCTTAACGCTTCATAACCCTCAGGTGTGGAGCACGTGAAGATGGGCTTCTACTGCCGCGTCTGCTTCCTGTTCTACTCCAACGAGGAGACGGCCAAGAAGACGCACTGCAGCAGCCGGGCGCACCACGACCAGCTGCAGGTGAGTCGCCACACCTTCACCCTCCTCTTCGTAACGCGCTGACGCCTTCACCCTCCTCTTCGTCACGCGCTGATACCTGTCTGTCTTTCAGAAACATCTGGAGAAGGAACAGACCAGAGCGGAGAAGAAGAGAGGGAAGAAGACGAGCTCCTAGAAGAGCGCTCCTCCTCTAATCCGAGGCTGAAGGAGGAGTTTAGATGAAGCTCCTCCTCTAATCTGAGGCTGAAGGAGTAGATGAAGCTCCTCCTCTAATCTTATTGTTTTAATCTGAGTCTGAAGGAGGAGTCTAGATGAAGCTCCTCCTCTAATCTTATTGTTTTAATCTGAGGCTGAAGGAGAAGTCTAGATGAAGCTCCTCCTCTAATCTGAGGCTGAAGGAGGAGTCTAGATTGAGCTCCTCCTGGAGGAACATATTGACGAATTGTTTGAATGGTTTATTAAATAAAGCGTTTAAAGTCTTGTTGCATCATGAAGACTTTACTGTAAAGAACACCTGAAGGAATTTATGTAGCCCCTCCCACCAAGACCGCCCCCCCGCAGCCCCTCTTTCATTGGATCAGAGTTGTGAGCCTCCGTAGGCCTGTGTCCTGTGAGGGATACCAAATGGCTCATGGACGTCACACGGGAGCTTCGAGGCCAGAGACGGCTTCAGTGTTGCCAGGCTCGTCCAATGAGAGGAGACCAGGACCGCCGGCCCCAGAGGAGGAGCGATGTCTTTCTGCTCACGCAAACGGGTAGCCTGACGATGTCATCCTCATCATTCTAGTCAGAATGTGAGTCTGATCCGCTCCGTTGGGCTGTGGTTATGGGGCGTGTCTCAACCGAACCAGGAAAGAAAATGCCTCTTCGCTCAATTGGATAGAGCTACAACCAATCAGAGCAACGTGGTATGTGACGTATTTTAAGCGACACATAGTTTTCGATCTACAAATGCCTTGGTCGCGTTTCTCTGTTCCTCTTTCAAAATGAATGCTCTGTCGAGGTCTTCTAAAACAGACTCAATGGCAGAATCTACACATCTTGGCTCTCCAGCGGCACCCATGTTTTTTGTAAACAAATCCAAGTGCCTTTTTATGACGTGGTTGGTTACGTTACTGTTGGTCATCTGTCCGTCATCGTATAAAACCCGCCTTGACAATTTGATTGGTCCGGTCAATTTCTGACCGGAGATCATTTTTCCCCAATGGAGCAATGCCAGACCCAACTTCCCGACCAAAAATGTTGAGGGCGGTGCTAAATTCGGTCTGGCATCCAGGCTAGCAAACAGGAGCAGTGTGAAGAAATGACCAGCAGGGGGAATTGTTGTATTTCTTATATTTGATGTTCAGGGCGGTCCACTCCAACCGGCACCACCAGTACCACCAGTACTCTGCATTCATTAAGGCACATCGCAGTGATTCAGTTGCTTGTTCATAAGTAATGAAGGTCAACATGTCAACAGCAACAGATACATTCAGCACACACACACAGATTGATCGATATATTGATTATTTGGATCAATAATGAGATGATAAGGACACTTAGAGTCTAGACTTTAGGATCTGTGGTTCTATTTTGTCTCAAAGCTTTTAATCAATTACTTTGATTAACCACCTGACATGTTGATTGGAGATTCTTTTTTCAAGTAATTCAAAGACGATCAATAATCAACAATCAGAATGTAATCGTCTCATCAGCATGAACATTAGTTCTCTCCTCGGGAACAGAGAAACGAAATCCTTCGACCGCGAGAACAGACTCAACTGATGAGCAGCTGGGTTACCGTGACGACACACTCCTTAGATTCAACAACTAGCCTTAAACTCAACAGCTAGTGGGAATGATTTAAAGGGACAGCTACAGTGCTGAGCTTCTTCTAATGGTCACTGTTTTACTACAGAATCAAAGAAGTTTCCCCCTTTCTGTTCTATTCAAACAACAACCAACAGCTCACAATAACGCGACTGGCCCTTTAAGAAGTTTCTTACACAAACCTCTGTGATCAGGTTGAGAACCAGGATTCTTTGGACCCGGGACCGGAACATATTCTGTAAATAAAACCCAAAAAGTGTTCCGAACAGGAAGTCAGCTTCTGACAGCCAATCAGAGTCCTCCATTATATTCCGGCTGATCTGTAACAGGAAGTGAAAGAACGTATAACAGGAAGTGAAATAACACAGTGAGGGATAGTTGTGATTGGTTGGAGGAGTCTAGATGTGATGATGTCATAGGTTTACCCCCAAGGAGCTTCTGCAGGTGATCAATGACTTATGGGATATGAAATGTACAACATCTACAACCTGCTTCAGCTGCTCTCGTAGCGCTGGTGGTTCTGAGTGAGACCCCTTTATTACCCACAATCCCCCACCACTGAGACCAGCAGCTGTGATTAGATGAGTGGCACCCTGGCGGAGGCAGCGGATTGGCTGCAGTCATCTTCCAATCAGAGACGAGTCTCAGAGTCCGTCTGTGTGCTTGTGCAAAATAAAGCTGATGTTTGAGTCCAGCTCGTGGGACCGGACCAGACCGGGCCAGGCCGAACCGGACCAGACCAGAACAGACCGGGCCAGGCTGAACCAGACCAGAACAGACCGGGCCAGGCCGAACAGACCGGGCCAGGCTGAACCGGACCAGAACTGACCGAGCCAGGGCGAACCGGACAGGCCCGAGCCGGCTGCCCTGCTGGTCGTCATGGTTTCCCCACGTCCACAGTGATCTTGGTGAAGAGGTCCAGCTTCTCCGTCCTCACCAGCCGGTAAGACACCGAGCTGATCCCGTCTCTGTGCATCGTCTCTCGGGTGTGAGCGATCCGGTCAAACCTGAGAACCAGGAGATCAATAATGACCTGATCAATCAATAGCAGGATCAGTTATTACCATCCCCCATCTGACCACCAACAGCCCTGATCAGGGATCAATGACCCGTACCTCTGGGGGTTGGGGTCGTTCTGCTTGTCTCTGTCGTGGCGGATCATCCTGCACTTCCCCACATCTCCACTAGGTCTGGAGATGGACATGCCTCTAGAGGACAACCTGCACACAGGACAGAGGTCAACACACAGAGGTCAAAGGTCACCACACAGGTCCAAGGTCACCGCAGCATGTGTCCCACCGGTTGAAGATGTCGTCATCCTCGCCCCCCCAGCCCCAGTAGTTGTTGGGGAAGCCGTTGATCTTCAGGTATTGGTCCTTACTCATCGAGGACACGCCTCCAAAATACTGATTGTAAGGTAACCTGTAGGACAGAGGACACGAGGAGATGAGGACACAAGGACAGAGGACAACACAAGGACATAGGACACGAGGATACACTTGACGACAACATGAAATATCCTGCTAAACATTATCGCTGTCAAAGTGTGTATGTGTGTGTGTGTACAGGAAACAGGAAGTGAGGGCCCTTCCAGATGGTGTTGTTTCAGAATGTGAAGCCTTAGTCAGCACTTCCTGTTAGAGAGGACATGTAAGAGCTGGTCTCAGGATCTGGTCCCTCGTAGAGGACGAGGACATGTAAGACCTGGTCTCAGGATCTGGTCCCTCGTAGAGGACGAGGACATGTAATACCTGGTCTCAGGATCTGGTCCCTCATGGAGAACGAGGACATGTAAGACCTGGTCCCTCGTGGAGGATGCACTAAATAAAAGCAGCTTCCTGTTTCCGAGTCTACGGCTCACCTGAAGCCGAACTTGTCCATGGAGACGGACAGGTGGCGCGGCTGGCTGAAGCAGCGGTAGGTGTTGCGGTCGTCCATGGGGATCAGATCCACGTCGCTGAACACAAAGCAGTCGTAGGCGGCGTCCTTCAGCGCCTCCAGGTAGCCCACGTTCAGCAGCTTGGCCCGGTTGAATACCTGCTCCCCGTCCTGCCACACACACACAACACACTGATGCACTGTGGGTAATCCAGGAGAGGCGCTGATGCACTGTGGGTAATCCAGAAGAGGTGCTGATGCACTGTGGGTAATCCAGGAGAGGCGCTGATGCACTGTGGGTAATCTGGAAGAGACACACTGATGCACTGTGGGCAATCCAGAAGAGAGGTACACTGTTGCACTGAGTAATTTAGAAGAGACACAATGTTGCACAGTGGGTAATCCAGAAGAGAGACACACTGTTGCATTGTGGGTAATCTAAAATCTAGAAGAGAGACACACTGACATCTATTGTTCATCTGGTCACATGATATCTATTAGAACATGGAGAACATGACTAGAACTTGGAGAACATGACTAGAACATGGAGAACACAACTAAAACATATAGAACATGACTAGAACATGGAGAAAATGACTAGAACATGGAGAACACGACTAGAACATGGAGAACATGACTAGAACACGACTAGTACATGACTAGAACATGGAAAATGCGACTAGAACATGGAAAACACGACTAGAACATGGAGAACACGACTAGAACATGGAGAACACAACAAGAACATGGAGAACACAACTAGAACATGGAGAACACGACTAGAACATAGAGAACACGACTAGAACATGACTAGAACATAGAGAACATGACTAGAACATGGAGAAAATGACTAGAACATGGAGAACATGACTAGAACATGACTAGAACATGGAGAAAATGACTAGAACACGGAGAACATGACTAGAACATGGAGGAAATGACTAGAACACGACTAGAACATGGAGAACATTACAAGAACATGGAGAACACGGAGAACACCACTAGAACATGGCGAACACGACTAGAACATAGAGCACATGACTAGAACATGAAGAACACGACTAGAACATGGAGAACATGACTAGAACATGGAGAACACAACTAGAACATGACTAGAACATGGAGAACACAACTAGAACATAGAGAACATGACTAGAACATGGAGAAAATGACTAGAACATGGAGAACACGACTAGAACATGGAGAACATGACTAGAACATGGAGACCACGACTAGAACATGGAGAATACAACTAGAACATGGAGAACACGACTAAAAAAATGGAGAACACGACTAGAACACAACTAGAACATGGATAACACGACTAGAACACAACTAGAACTTGGAGAACACAACTAGAACATGGAGAACATTACTAGAACATGGAGAACATGACAAGAACATGGAGAACACAACTAGAACATAGAGAACACGACTAGAACATAGAGAACACGACTAGAACATGACTAGAACATAGAGAACACGACTAGAACATGACTAGAACATAGAGAACATGACTAGAACATGACTAGAATATGACTAGAACATGATGTGAACACGACTAGAACATGGAGAACATGACTAGAACACGACTAGAACATGACTAGAACATGGAAAACGCGACTAGACCATGACTAGAACATGGAGAACACGACTAGAACACGACTAGAACATAACTAGAACATGGAGAACATGACTAGAACACGACTAGAACATGGAGAACACGACTAGAACATGACTAGAACATGGAGAACACGACTAGAACATGGAGAACACGACTAGAACATGACTAGAACATGGTGACCACAACTAGAAAATGGAGAACATGACTAGAACACAGAGAACCTGAACGGGGAACCTGATTGTTCTACTGCTGGAAACAAAGAGGAAGCAGAAGCAGGTAGAAGAAGAGAGAAGCCCGTATTACCAGAGCAGCGAGCACTGCCATTGGCCGAGACCGAGCGGGGGCGGGTCTCAGCGGCTCCACCATTGGTCAGAAGCGCCTGACATGCAGAGGAAGGTAAGAGAGGGAGAGACGTGTGCGCGAGGGAGGTAGAGGGGAGGAAAGAAGAGGAAGAGGAGGAGGAAGGAGAGAAAAAGAACAACTGTGAGTCTCAAACCAAGAAGAAGAAGACCTTAAAGAGACAGTGTTTTATTTTCTGTTAGAAGCTCCATGCAGGAAACCACTCGGCCTCATTAGTGGGGGGGGGTCTTTACACAGGGTCTTTATATACATACGGGGGTCTTTACACGGGGTCTTTATATACATACGGGGTCTTTACACGGGGTCTTTATATACATACGGGGTTTTATATACATATGGGGGTCTTTACACGGGGGCTTTATATACATACGGGGGTCTTTACATGGGGGGGGGGCTTTATATACATACGGGGGGCTTTATATACACACAGGGGGCTTCACACAGGGGTCTTTATATACATACAGGGGGTCTTTACACGGGGGTCTTTATATAGATACGGGGGTCTTTACATGGGGGTCTTTATATACATACGGGGTTCTTTACACGGCGGTCTTTATATACATACAGGGGTCTTTATATACATACGGGGGTCTTTATATACATACAGGGGTCTTTATATACATACAGGGGTCTTTATATACACACGGGGGTCTTTATATACGAGTACCCCTTGGGAACAGTCATGACATTATTCTTTAGATCAGCCAGAGTGAGGAAGACGAGGCCAACGTTTTATTTTGAAGGGCACATGTCTTCTGTCTAGACGTGCCAGTGTTTTACTTTGAAGGGGGACATGTCTTCTGGCGGCCTCTGGGGCCTGATCCTGGGGGGCGGGGCCTACCTGGTTGATGACGTAGACCCCGTAGTCCAGCTGCTGCCGCTGCAGGATGGGGTGCAGGTAGAAGAGCCAGAACTTGAGGTGCTCCTCCCGCCTCCTGAAGGGGATGATGACGGCCACCTTGGCCCGCGCCACGCAGTTCCCGGGCCGGTACCGCCCCCCCGGCTGCAGGGCGGGGTTCTGCCTCTTCACCTCGTCCAGGTCCACTGGACTGGTGAACTCCACCCGCAGAGGACCCACTGAGAACAGACAGGGACACGTTGAGACAGGTTCAGACTCAGGACAGACAGGCTGAGACTGAGGACAGACAGGTTGAGACTGAGGTCTTACCCTTCTTATAGTCTACATACGGGTCTTACTCTTCTTATCGTCTACATACGGGTCTTACCCTTCTTATAGTCTACATACGGGTCTTACCCTTCTTATAGTCTACATACGGGTCTTACCCTTCTTATAGTCTACATACGGGTCTTACCCTTCTTATAGTCTACATACGGGTCTTACCCTTCTTATAGTCTACATACGGGTCTTACCCCTCTTATAGTCTACATACGGGTCTTACCCAGCAGAGGGGATGTTTCAGGGCATTCCTCGAGCTCCTGTGGAGGTCTCCTCGGCTCCTCCTGCGGGACCAGCTCCTTCTTGACCTCCACCACCTTCGGTTCGGTGCCGGAAGTGAAGTCTTTATTCCTGTCCGGGTTCCCCTGCGCAGAGGACTCGTTCTTGGACTGCTGGTTCTGGACGAAGGAGAACCGGATGTCCAGAGAGCAGACGTAGAAGAAGACGGTGACGGAGATGTGGAGCAGACACAGCAGCACCACCAGCTTACAGGTCCGGTGGAGCAGGGAGAACCTCACAGTGTGGTCCGCGGCCATCCCGGTCCCCTGGGTCCCCTGGGTCCCGGGACCTGAAGTATGTGGAAGAGGCGGAACTGAAGCTGCGCCCCAGGGTGCTTGTTCCCCGAGAACTCGCTGTTAGCTCTCCGGCTCCATTCCCGTTAACTTCAGCACAAAGTGTGGAACTCTTGACGGTTCGGGTCCTCAGGCGGTCCTCTGAGTCCGGGCCACGTCCAGGACCGGCTTGATGCCGCTCTGCTGGTTTAGGGACCGTTACGAAGAAACGGAGCAACTCGACACACTTTCTGAAACTCCGCTGAGACCGTGTCGTCAAGGGGACGAAAGGAGACGTAACAGCACTTCCGCTGAGCGATTTCAAAATAAAATCTGTAAAAATATATATTTTGTGCTATACAAAATAAACTGAATCTAGAGTTAGTAAAAAATAATAAAGATGAAAACAAGTATGAAAAAGCAATAAAAAAACTAACATATAGTAAATAATTGTATATCTGCAGTCAGAATAACTATTATAACGTTTATGATCTTTGATCATAATTTATTAATTAGTGTACTGAAAACTAAACTGAAACTTCAGATCAGAATCAGCTAAAACAAAAAAAAATGAAGGTATGTTTACTATAAACGTATATGAATATGTCTGTGCTTCTTCTGCCGCATTTTATCTGTTTATCTGTATTTATTGTTCATCTCTCGCTGTCCTGTACTCCTGCCCCACCATTATGCTTTTATTCTGAAGGCAAGACCTGCACACTTCCAGCGAGCGGCTATTGAAAAGGGCGTGGTCGCGTGACGAGCCGCCGTCATGGACCGTTGCTTCATGTCTGTTTGACTTGACTCAGAAAGTTACTTTGTTTACAGAGAGGAGAGCAGGCCAGAGGTCAGGACCCGGGACCGGGACCGGGAGTTAGGAGTCAGGAGTCAGGACCGGGACCCAGGTGTCAGGACCTGGGACCAGGACCGGGACCCAGGAGTCAGGAGTCAGGACCCGACTGCCTAGTAGCGTTAGCGGGATGTCTAATCTCCGCGTGACGCCAAGTGTCTTACACGCCTTACTTTGTTTACCTCCATTAAGGAACTTAAACGAACGTCGACGAACCGGTTTGCAGCTAACCGAGCTAACGCTAGCTAACCTACCTACATACACACACACAGGCGCACACACACCGGCGAACGCTCGTCCCCTTCAGGATGTCCACTCGTCTTCACCGGTTCGGTGTCTTCACGTGTGATGGAGACATTTCTCACCTTATTCAAAACAGCAGCATCACGCCCTGTAAGTCACTACTGGGTAACTCCGCCAGAATTAGCCTGAGCACCCCTGGAAAAAAAGGGGAATTCAATCAACCTGGGTAATCTTCCTTCAGCAACTGGGGAGGACGTGAACATAAGTCTGCAACAGAACTTCAACCTGAACCGGACTCCTGGTCTAAATTCTATCCGGGGACAGGTGGACAATCCCAAAAATGGCAGCTGTGGAGCTTTGAAGAGTGACTGCCTCAGCTTCTACAGCCTCTGCTACATCACTCTCCTCCGCTATGCCGACCCCAGCCCTTATGACTCGCCCTCGCATTTCAATATGTCCAAGCAGCCTGAGCCACCCCAGTTCCCTGGAGGTCACTTCTGGGTCTGTACCTAGTTCTGGATTTGGATCATCTAACTTCTGTCGCTCACTAAACTGGAGCAGCGATGCTCCACCTGACCCTGGACCATCAGTGTTTGGTACAAATTCTGGATTGGCTCCAAGGTCTCAGCGCAGTAGCTTCATCCAAGAGTCTCGCTCCAGTCCCAAGATCAGCGAAGACTCCCCCATGGTGGAGGAGATCTCCCGCCTCTCAGGCGTCTCCAGGTCTGTCGTGGTTGGTCTGATGGATCATGGCGTGGGGCTGGATATCGACTGCTTCCAAACAGATAATGCAGGCGAGGTGCGGGGTCACAGTAAAACTCACTTGACAGCCCACTCAGATCAGTCGCATGACTTTACTGGACTGACCGACCTGAATCCCCGGAGGCCGATACAGCTGTCTCTCAGTGTCACCCATTCTTCACAATCTCAGTCCAGCCTCACCCCTCCTCTATCACACTCTAGCAGCCCCATACACCCATATCAGTCGATCCATATGTCCTCTCCTCACTACTCACACTGCCACTACCAGCAGATCCCTTCACCGTCCGACCTTCCCTCCTCTACAGCCTCCTCCCCTGCCTCCCGCCCCACCACCAGGGGCCGATCCCCTCCCCGGCCTCTCCAGCCCTCCCCTCTGGGTGCCACCCCGCTCTCCGTTTTCTGCCGAGATACGCCCTTCCAGTGCTCTCTGCCTCGCACCAACACAAGGAGTTCTCCTTTGGAGCCAAGTGGTGTCCATCCAAGGGGTGGATCACTTCGGCAGAGTGGGGGAAGTGGTGGGTGGAAGAGGGTGGAGGGAGAGGGGCTTTATAAAGGAAATCATTCCTCCCATAAATTAATCCGGGCATCCACAGTAAGCAGCTACGCCAAGAGAGAGGATTAAGGCTTCGTCTAGCAGCAATGACGAGAGGCCAAAAGTGGAGAACTCTCGCATCTTCTCAAAGAAGAGGGGAAAGGAAGATGGGGAGAGACGTAGCACCAGCCTCAGGCTTTCCAGGAGGGCATTGTTCAGGAGCGAGTCCCAAGGCTTGCTGGTGTCACGTAACCATGGCGAGGAGCCCCCAAAGCACGCACACTGGGTCTCCTCATTAGATGTTGGGCAAGGTGGCATGGGCTTCAGCAAGCACGAAGGCGTCAGGCGGCTGAGAGCAGAGGAAGACAAACGCCTGTCCTCCACAGCAAGCCTCTTTAACCTCTCTCGCTCGCAGAGCCTCGAGGGCAGCTCCCCTCTCTCGTCCCCTTCCTTCTCTCCATCCCCTCCTCCTCAAATGCCACTGAGGGACTTGGGGAGGAGAGTGTTTGGCTCCATGAGGTCCCTGAGTCTCAAGCGGAAGCCATCCAAGAAGTGACACTTGTACAATAACCGTCAGAGTAAATGCTTCTTCTATGCGTCAAGTTCAAAACACCCGCAATGGTCAGTATTATATTTCATGTAACAGGAAGTTTCATCATTTTAAAACTTCAAAGACTTGTGATTAGACAGATAAACTAGTTTTATGATACTGGCTATAAGATACTCGTCCTTTCATCCACTGCTAGTATAATGGAAGTTCCTCTCAGGCATAAAGTCTGTAAAACCTGCTATTACTTCTTCTCTTGGCTCACGTCATTCATCTTAGTAATGTTTTTGTACATTTTTAAAAGACACTATCGCCTCCCAAAAAACTACAAAATATGAATTATTTTCCAGTAACATAATCACAGTGCCTTGAAGTCAATTTAATTCATTATCGCCTAAAGTCTTTAGTGCAAATGTTGTTTCAAAGGATTTTACATCTAAAGCCCAATTTTAAGATATAGAGTATACACTCATAAGCAGAACCCTCCTGTAAGCATGAGTATGAGTGTGTATCTGTATACTACTGCATGCTGCTCTGTGACTAGTTCAGTGATAATAGCTATTGTGAGCATGTGATATTCCTCAAGGGCAGCAGTGCCTCTGAAGTACAATCATATTGGCCAGATGATGACCAAAACCTTGAAAACTTGATATTGTACTCAGGATTTTTAAATAATGAATGATTTAAAGATATTGATGAATCATTTGAGACAAAATGTGGCTTTTCATGGCTTACGAATAATAAAAGAACCATAAATAAACTTGTACTGTGCCCGAAATACATTATTTATCTCTTATAATCAAATGAGTTCGTTAAACAGACATCAGAGACTGGATGTTATTTATAAAAAAAGAAATATTTTACTTAAATTCACAAAATTGCATTCACAGTATTGATCACACAGCTGCAATCATGAAGGCATAATCAGAACTTTAAGTGCATTAAGAGTGTCACTTTAGCTTTCAGAGGCATTTCTGTGAAATATCAAAACTAAATACAGCTTTGCATCCGTGTTGCTAGGAAACCAACTTCCCCATCCTCTCCTTTCTATTTTCAGCAGCGACATGCTTCGTTTCATTTTGACCGCCTCCCAGTATTCTGTGTAATTTTCAATTCTTACTTTCCTACACTCTCCTCATCAACACTGAAAAGGTAACATGAGTCAAGATGTGTGAACATTTTGAAGTTGGTTTGTCATCAGTTGAGGCTGAACAGAGTCTCTCAGTTTGAGGCTTCGTTTGGTGCGTTGAGCTGGCCTGCTAAAGCTTCTCCACTGGCTCTGTGGGTTTGGTTCATCCCTTCTTCTGCGCTGCTCTTCACACTGGAGGGAAACATGCCGCGGTACATGGCTCTCTCTTTTTGTAAATCCCGGCTCAGTTTCTCCTCCGCTCTCTGCAGGTTTCTTCTCACATTGGCATCTGAGACAGAAAAAAGAAGATGTTTTATTTTGTAAAGACATACTTTCTTTATTTCAAGAGCTGGGGACTAGTAAATAATATGCAGGGTTGTGCTAGACATTTAATGGATAGTTGTGATTTACCCAGCAAGTCTGTGAAAGAACCCAATGTCCTTTAAGTGAAACAAAAAAATAAATGTTCAGAGCATCATATTCAATTTGCCCTTGAATAAAAGGAAGCATTAAACACATCTTGTTTGTTTAACCAGTGACATGATATATAACAAGTGGGAGAGCCGTTTCCCCAGTTTTTATGCCGAGTTAGGCTAACTTGCTTTAGTTTTATATTTAACGTTCAGACAGGAAACTATTATTGATCTTCTCGACCAACTCTTGGCAAAGAGGTGAATACTATGGAGGACTAAAAATGACTTAAGTATAAATAAATAAATAAATAAATAAATGAATAAATATAGGAATACATAAATAAATCTTTAAATAAATGTATAAATGATTAAATAAATGTATAAATAAATAAATAAATGTATAAATAAATATGGGAATGAATGAATATAAGTTCAACAGGATAACATTAAATAAATATATTTCTACATTTCTGTATTTCTTCATTTATTTATTTCTTTATTTATGTGTCCACACGTATTTCTTCATTTATTTATGTGTGACATTTACGTGTCCGTATATTCAAATGAGCTGTGCGGTCCGAACCTCTGTCTAAAGCCTGATTGGTCAAGACAGAAGCAATCGATCTCTAGCACTTGGATCTGTAGATGAACAGCATTTATTATGCGTTCTTGTCTGTACATTCTAAATACTGTTGTTGGGTCACGGAATGTAATTTAAGGATGTTTTCAGCCGAGAAGTTATTAGTTTAAGCATCAAATCTGTGCTTGGTTTATCGAGATTCAGCCTGATAAGGATATGCGACGGAGATTTGAGGTCCTGCTCGGAGACCACGGAGCTCCGCTCGCCGGGCGCTCAGCGCGCTGCGTGGCCGCCGACAGCAGCCGGATCTCGGCAGGACTTTTTTAAATGCTCCGCTGGTTCTGATGTCTCCGTAGCGGCTAAACATGAGATATACATAGGTTTGGGAGGATCTAAAGAGCACAAATAGTTTATTATTTATTAAAAGATAACGTTACGTCAATTTGACTGAGGGCTAAGATTCATAACTTCATATTGTAGCAACCCTGGGTCAGGAAAGCTACGAGACGTTGTATAGTTAATACCGTTTATTCGTAGCCTACGCCAAACGACAGTGAACACCGCAACACATTCTACTCCACTGTAAAGTATGTTACAGTGAATAATTGGAGTAAATTCATGAGCAACAGCAGTTGATGTGGTGACGTCACAAGACCAGAAAGACCGTCCTGCGTCCTCGAGAGTCTGGACTCCCAAGACCAGATCCCCAAGACCAGACTGCAAAAGAACACGAGTCTGTTCTCAGTGTACTTGGATTTGATAAACGGCTGTAGTCAAAAAGCTGTCTCAGCTAACTCCTGCTAATGGTGAGCTGAGCGAGTCAACTTCAGCACCATGTGCCAGGCAGGAGAAGTAGTAGAGCACAACACACCAGGTGCATCACACTCCTGTGACCAATCAGGCTTTAGACAGAGGTTCAGACCGCCCAGCTCATTTGAATATACGGTCACGTAAATGTCACACATAGAGAAATAAATAAATGAAGAAATACAGAAATGTATAAATATATTTATTTAATGATGTCCTGTTGATTTTTAACTTATATTCATTCATTCCTATATTTATTTATTTATACATTTATTTATACATTTATTTAAGCATTCATACATTTATTTAAGGATTTATTTATTTATTCCTATATTTATTCATTTATTTATACTTATGTCATTTTTAGTCCTCCATAGAATACATGTTATTAAAAGGTGATAAATGCATCTTGACAAATACTTTTTTTAAGGGTATTTTATTCTTGGGTGTTTCTCAAATATGAAATGATCAGGATAAATACACATTTGAGATAAATACATCTTAAATGATTTGTGAAAACATAACGCGCAAGGATGGTAGGTGGGCTGTGAATGACCATGGTGTGCTGGCTCTTATTCTTACCAGTAGGCTGCTCTCTGCTGGCCTGGGTGAGGTACTGTTTGGCAGTCAGTGCATCTCCCATCTCCAGAGTGGCTACTCCTGCCCTGTACAGTGCTTTGACGTCACCCGGTCGCCACTTCAGCACCCGCAGGCTGTAGTCCCGCACACGAGAATAGTCGACGCTCGGCTTCTGCAACAAACAGGCTGAAAGAGATACATTTATACATATATATATATAAAAATAATACTATACATACGGTACTCGGCTGGAAATTTCCCTCGTTTTGCATACAATGAAAAAGCTCCATTATAAAATGAAGTCGGCACTGAATTGCACAGGGATTTGTTGGTCGGGCACTTTCACATTGAAATGATTATTAGGACTCGATATAAACCGGCAACTACATGAAACTACTTAGCCGATACTCATAACATTTCCTTGAAGGGATATAACTTGAATAGATTTGAACAGATTTGTTTAATCCACATATAGTCATTTTAACACTGGCATGTGATCATATCTACCAGCTAAGTTGTTGTAGCAGTCCACTTGTGTGCTTCTCAGTGAAGCCTCCTGTTCAGGTGTGAGAGCAGGTATCTCCGGGCCAAAGCCTTTCACCGACGCCATAACATCAGAGTCGAGGCCTCTGAGAACCAGCAGAGCTCGGTGATAACGCCCAATGGCCGAGCGAATCTTCTTCTCCTTGTAGAAAGCATTCCCTTCCGTTTTCATTTGGACCGCTTCCTCTAGTGAAGTCCAAACTGGCTTTGCAGACGTCTGTCTGTGTCCAGAAACGCTCGGTTCTTGCACATCCATGCTCTCGTCTCCTCCTGCAGCCTCCATTTCTGCAGTTGAGCTGTTGACAGTAATACGTACACATTAATACTGGTTTTATGTGACTTTGTTAAATAGGCACTTAAATCGTCTGACAGTTTGTATTCATCTTTTTGGCATTGGTAACTAACTGTACTGTCGGAGGAGAAATAGTCTGAGAAAAAGGGACATTATAAATGCACTTGGAGTTTCTGGAAAAGGAGCAGCAGGCGAGAGAAGCGTTTAGGCTTTCTCAAGCAGCTGGGAAATGTAGAGTTTATAGAAGAGTGGGGAGGAGTAGGAATGAGTTATTATTAAATTGAGAAAGTGGATATGTTAGTTAAAATCCAGTAGTGGGCGGTAATGCAACATTTTGGTTGTCAACCGCCATTAAAAACCAAAGAAGAAGACTGTCTCTAATGACAGTCGCGTGAAGCGGCAGCCTTTAACAATTAGTTCTGCAGGTGCACCATTTCTAAGTGGTTAAAGTCACTAACTTCACTGGTTTCAATCCAACCCGTTGCGTCCCACTGTAGCAACGTATGAATAGACTGCCTAGTAGCGTTAGCTGGATGTCTAATCTCCGCGTGACTCTAAGTTTCTTTCACGCCTTACGTTGTTTACCTCCGTTAAGGAACTCAAACGAACGTCGACGAACTTAAACGAACGTCGGCGAATTTAAACGAACGTTCCGAGACGTCACAGCAGAGCGTTGACGGTTTGCAGCTAACCGAGCTAACGCTAGCTAACCTACCTACATACACACACCGGTGAACGCTCGTCCCCTTCAGGATGTCCACTCGTCTTCACCGGTTCGGTGTCTTCACGTGTGATGGAGACATTTCTCACCTTATTCAAAACCAGAAGAGATAATCAACGGGCAACTACTTCTTGCAGTTGACGACCATTCTGCTGTTGTCCTGGCACTTCCTTGTTCTCTGGAGAAGAGACCACAACGTGGACTTCTTGCAGCGTTACCGCCGCAACAAGGCCGGAGCAGGAATTACCAGCACATCGTAGATATGTAATGCGAGCGCCACATTTATTACATCCGTCATACTCTCTTTCCTTGGGTCCAGCTTGAACTTTAATTTAATTATGTGCGTTAAAGACCTTAAATGAAACCTTTATGATGTTAAATTGGACAACTGTGAACTGCATTACCAAATAAGGAGGCGTTCAATTGTTACATTATAAAAAAAGTCAATTCATTCTTATTATACAATTTATTTTCTGCAACACTTACAATTCTTAACCCGAGTTATCCAAAGCGATGTCCTCTGATAATCAATCAATCAATCATTTGTATTATCCACATTTTTAAAAGTTAATTTAAAGCTGACCTGGGCGTTTTCAAAATAAACCCATTTCAACACAGTGCATCAATCGGCTCACGACCATGAGCTAACCAGTAAGGCACTTATGGCATGTCATTAAAGCATTACAGCTGAAGAAGCTACCCCCCCCCCTCTCCCACCCACCCACACACACAGAGAGAGATAGAGACTTAATTATCTGCTGAGGCAGACATTACTCCACTATATCTTTAGATAAATAATCAATGTTTGTTGCCTTATTAATGCTTTCAATTTCAATGTTAAATACAGTTCGTTTTAAAACAATGTATTATTTATTATCTTCAAATAGTTTTCTTAAGGCCATATATAATACCATGAAATTGTTGCAAGAGATTCATTCTTCTTATATATTTCATCGGTGACACAATACTATAGCACAAAACGTGTTGACATTCCATTAAATAATGTCTCCTTCAAACCTACTGATCTGTGGTCAGCATTAATTCAAGCTCATTATGAACCTCAGGTTTCTCCTTGTCTGTTTTGGTGGTGCTATTGCTCACTAACATTATTTTATTTGGTGGATTTGGGTTTTTCACTTTAAATATGTCCCACCTCTCAGGAACCAGTCCTCTATTGAAGAGAAGTGAGGCGAGGAAAGAGAACAATAAAGTAACAAATATGTTGGACAACATGCAGATCGTCTGGACAGGAGAGTGCTGGACATATACACCGTTCTCGAGTGTGCAACCTGGGAAGTGGAGAACAACGGGCAACCCTATTGTTGGCTCGCCGCCCAGTACTCTCAGCGACACGCCAGCAATCAAGCCCATGATGGAGCCGTAGCCATTGGAGATGGGAAAGAAGAGGATACAGACAAGTTGGGGGAACATGATGGTGTAGGTTATGCCTGAGCCCAGGATCCAGAAAAACATAATGCTGTTGTGTACGAGGGTGAGCAGGGTACCAGCTAAGCCCACCAACACCACGGTGGCACGGATCACCCACTGGAGCTCCCTATCTGATGCCTGCAGGGGGGGAAAGCCTGTAAGCTCAAACAGAAAAGGAATAACCACAAGTATAATCTCCCCCCAGGTGTCCTCTTACTGTAGTTCTCAGTATGTTCTTATAGATATTGGATGTGAAGATGGAGGCAGCGGACAATAAAGCCGAGTCTGTTGATGACATCACTGCAGCTGCTATAGCTGCGATTCCGACGACGGAGATGTAGTGTGGGGTGAGGTGCTGCAGAGCAATGGGCAGAACCTGACTGGCGTCTCCACGCTCGTAGGGGCTCGGAGAGCCGTATGCGGTCGTGTTCCAATCTGATGGGAAAAATTTGACCAACGTTAGCATATAGTATCTCCACACGTTTGCCTTTTAATTCCATTGCTGTACCTATGGATGCGGCCATTGCCCCAATCAAAATGGATGGGATCCCTAGTACGAACATGAGGGGAGCTGCAATAAAACAGGTGAGCCTGGCTGTAGCTGATGAGGCAGCTGACAGCGTCCTCTGATGGAAGTCCTGGTATCCAAGGTTACCTAATGCCTTTGGAGAAAAAAAGGCCCTTAGTGTAAATAAGTCATCTCGCCTATTAGTAGTCACTTTTATTTTCCATGCAACCAGAAACTTTGGAATTTAACATATTGCATAATAATATTTTCATTATGATACGTCAGATCGATTTAACTAAAATCTGCATTATATTCACATTTTCCAAATAATAAGAATCCTGCTGATGGACTGAAGAAAGTGATATCACCATTATCTTAAGTCTAGAGCCAGGTGGGGAAGATAATGATGTTCTAAGGCAACCTTGTTCATGGCTGTATGTTTGAATTACATCATCAGTGTCTTCAACCACTTGTTTACCAGGACACCCGAGCGGGAGTTTATTTTATGCATCCGACAGACAGACGCTTTCACAGCAGACATTTTGACGTGTCAAGGTATGGTCAACTTACACTTCATGTCCTTAGTACCCTATTGAAGACATTATGGCAAATTCAATGTGTTTCAAGTTTAGATCCCAATAAAAACACTAATCAGAGTGTTCAGAAAAGTAATTGTTCTGGCATGTTTTATACCAAAATACAAACTGTAGCGTCACTTGTATGTTTTATTTATTACTTTGATCAATATTTATACTTGCAGCGAAAATATGACACCACATCCTTTTTTGTGGCAGACTATAGGTACTTTTAATTGAGCAGAAATGTAATTTTACCATACTTTTATAGTGTTACTAAACCCCTAAGAAAGGCTCCGTTCTGTCCTGTTCTCAGTAAACCCTGACAGGGAGCCAGTGTGCACAACACCAGGATCCTTAAACTGCTGCAGATAAATGGAATTCAGCCATCATTCATTTGAGTATTTACAATTATTATTTTACTGCTGTGTCAAAATGTAAAACCCTTACCAATAATAAGAAATTATCAATCCACCTCCACACCTTTTCCTTTTCCACCGAATCAATCCAGGGGGCCTGGTAGGTGAAGTTAAACGCAGTCTTGGTGATGTCAGCTGAATGGGGGTTCATGAAGACGAAGGGAACACATATCCACTGCAGGAAGACGACACCTTTTTAAAACATGTTTATTTAGTTTAACATAACAGTTTTATTATTGACGAGCAGATCCTGGTAGATTTCAAGGACACCTTGGCTAAGCGCCTCAGCATTTCTGTTATGTGAGGACAAATTAAATGCTATTGTGCCTTAAGGGAATTAAGAACTTTATTAATTCGAGAACCAAATCCAGCATGTTTCTGGTGAAAAATGCAGAACTCACCAAACTCATGAATATGAGGCTTAACTGTATGATGTCTGTGTAGGCGACAGAGTAGAGACCTCCCAGCAGCGTGTAAAGGATGGCTACTGATGCAGAGATCCAAATGCAGATATAATAGGGCAAATCCAGGATCACATTCATTGTTGCACCTAAAAAAGTAACACAATCCATGCAGAAAATATAGGTTTCAAAACAATTGATCTTTCTGTTTGAAATAAATTGTGCACAATAGTATGATTGAATTCATTTTAATTCATGGTTTTAACTTTAACTTCCCGTCTTCAGTGTGTAACTGACACATAACATACTTTAAATACAAGGTTATTATTTATTTGTATTATTCCCCCAGGTATTGAAAGATGTTTCAACATGTCTCCTGATCACATTCTTGGAAATATTACTCGCCCAAATATAAGACGTTTGTGATTGGTGTGTAAAATCAGGCTAGATAGCTCATTGGTTCTGAGTGAAAGATTACATCACATGTTTAAATCAAAAGAAGAAGAATTTATTGGAAATCATGCACGTTTAAATCGACACAGTAAAACAAGTAAACAATTGTTTGAATCATATTATTGCAAAATGTGACTTTTGGAGAAAAGTGTCTGTGTGACCTACCTAAACCGATTAGAGTTGATGTGACCCAGATTATGTCGGATAACAGCAGTGCCAGGGACAGAACTGCACTTATTCCATTTCCATACTTGATCTGGAACGGGTCCATCATCGTTATATATCTTTTGTCTCTCATCTTCTTGGCGAAGAAAAGTCCACCTGAAGAATTGAATCGCACAAAGCATGAGATTTGTAATTCTGTGCCAACATTATTTAGAATTGCACCCCTTAAATAGTGTTAGACTCACAATGGACAGTGTAGTATTTTATTTCACACATTATTCTTTCCTGTCATTATTTGTGTACAATTTGCACACTATGTTAACGTCACTTCACTATCATAACATGAATATACCACATATCACTGTTTATCTAGTGCACACCCTGACAGACAAGTGTAATATTTCAATGTTTAGATATTTTTTTCAGCTGTAAAATAATACTAAGTGACAGAGTGACGTTACAAATGTCCCTTGATATGTCACTACTGGGGGGGAAATCCATGTTTTATTTATATTTTGTGTAAACATATAGACATTATGTCATTATTAAGATGCATGAACAACCATCTTACCAAGAATGAAAGACAGGCTGGATGTTAACGGCATGACCGCCCACGTCAGTCCCATAGTTGGATTGTACACGACCTCTGTCAGACCAACAATGTAGCCCCCTCCAACAAATGTAGCTGTATGAAAAACATCCACACACATCCACACGGTTGTATACATAAATGTTCCCTTTATTTGTGAGACAGATTTACAACAGTATATAAACCCTCACTGATCACGTGGTTATCCTCTGTTTGGGCTAAACGGAACTGTGAAAACTCCTGTAACTCTTGTAACTCCCCCCCCCCCCCCCACACACACACACACACACACACACACACACACTCACCTGTCATAGTGAAGACTCCCACTGCCAGGCTGATCCCCCGGTTGCCCAGCAGAGTGATCTCCGTTTGGTCACCCTGGCTGCTCCTCTGCAGCCGCTTGGTCTTCATGGCGGCCCAGATGCCGGTGCCCAGCACCAGCAGGTAGAAGAGCGCCATCAGCACTAGTCCTGGGATGTTCAGGCTCATCATGCACTGGCTCACTGACCGACTGTGGCTCCTGACATCTTGTGTAAAATGAAGCAAACCGGTTATTCAATTCAATTCAATTCAGTTTATTTGTATAGCCCAGTTTCATAAATTACAAATTTGTCTCAGAGTGCTTTACAATCTGTACACATAGACATCCCTGACCCAAAACCTCACATTGGACCAGGAAAAACTCCCAAATAACCCTTCAGGGGGAAAAAAAGGGAAGAAACCTTCAGGAGAGCAACAGAGGAGGATCCCTCTCCAGGATGGACAGATGCAATAGATGTAATGTGTATAGAAGGACAGATTTAGAGTTAAAATACATTCAAGGAATCTGACAGAGTTTATCAATAGTTCATATTTAGGCATATTCCACGATGGAGAGTTTGGAGACCTCCCAAGTGGAGGAGTGGGCGGAGTCCCAGCAGGGCAGTGGCACAGCTGGCGAGCCTCACCTCTGATTGTGCAATCCTTCACAAACTGGGTTGATGCATGCCATTGGCCCGTGCGAGTTGCCGTATTTCTGCATGTCGCCAATATAATGTTTGCATGTAAGTTTATTTGGCCTGATTTTCCACAGTCTGGCTTAGGTCTTTAAACATTACAGTTTAATGTTTTTAAGTGACATATAAGTGACATATTTAGTTTCGCTGATGGGAAATAATGCCGCAGTGAAAAGGCGCAGCAGAGTATTGTGCAGTGAGGCAGACAATACTCTGCCTCACTGCAGAGGGCGGTATTGAGCCAACTTGTTGCTTCTTCTTCTACGCTGAGGCACCAGACGAGTCAAGACCGCCAACATGGAAGAGGATTATACATCTGAGATTAAACATGTCTCAAAACTGGACTTTCAGTCAAAAGTGGACGTGATTAACACAGGTAGAACAACGCCGGAGCCAAAAGGTTTGCTTCAAACTTTGTATGTACCGTTTGCGTGTGTGTGCGCGCGTGTGTTGTGTGGAGAATGCTGATGAGACATGAAATAACCAGTACCAGTTGAATACGCCCCTTTTGGGTTTATATATTTGTAAATCTGACACTAAAGGAGTCAGTGCCTCACCAACCATAAACCTCACCGCATGTCACTGCTACAGGGTAATACTCGAATTACATCCCATCAAAAATATGTGCATTCATTAATTCATTACATTGTGATGAAATATAACTAACAATCAAATTAATGATCTGACCAGTCAAAGGATCTGAATAGATAAATAAATAAACAAGTGAAATAGCTTACATCATTATGACATCAAATACATTTTCTTTATGTTTAAATTAAATTTGCAGAGTGTGATTTATGCAGTCGAATATGATAGTGGGATTCCTGGTGAAATGTTTGTATATCTAATTTGATGAATATACATATTATTAGGTATAGTTTGTTTTGGCAATGATTTCATAATGTTGTAGATGCACTGCTCAGTTACGCTGCTCATGTAGCCTCTACTCATATCGTGAAACTAGCATGTGAGACCTTGTGTTTGATTATGTGTCTGTAATCAACAACAGTGAAGTCATAACTGAGAATACGACCAGCAGTGTGTGTGCAGTTTATTATTAATATGTAAATATATTCAACAACTCCTCAAGGTCAAAGATATGTTCCCATGTGACCCATCTGACACCTGATGACTAGAGTAGAGGGGGTTGGTATCATTTCCTTATTATCATAATAATAATACTTTCTTGCTTTACAAAAGTTGCTTTACATAAGGCATATACAAACAGAACTAAACTAAATAGAAAGACAAGGAGCAAACAAAAACAAACAAATATAACATTTCGAGTAAGAATGTAAACATTAAAAAGTAGAGCAGCTATGGGGAATGTGTCATGTAGTGGAGGGTAGGGTGCAGGTGTCAGCAGGTGAAGGCGAGCCTGACAGATATGGATAGGGAGGTTATTCCAGGGGGGGCAGCACTCTTCAAAGTGTTTGCACCTGCGGACCTGAGGCAATGGGTTGGGGCCTGGAGGAGGAGGAGTTCTGATAGGTAGGGAGGGGCCAGGTTGTTTAGGGCTCTGGAGGTGGTGAGTCATATTTTGAAGTTCATCCTGAATTTGACCAGGAGCCAGTGAAGGTTGCGTAGGACCGGGGTGATGTGGTCATCACGGCGGGGGGAGGTGAGCAGGTGGTTATGAGGGCACTCATGATCAATTCAGAAACGGAGGCGTGCAAAGGAAGACAGTCTTGGTGATGTGGTGTGGGGGTAGGAGAGAGAGGGCGGGGTGGAGGATGATAATGTGGTTGCTAACCTGGGTGGAGGGGGTGATCATGGAGCTATCAATGTTGAGAGAGAAGGTCTGCGCTGAGCGCCTGATGAAGTTTGGGCAGATGATGAGTATTTCAGATTTATTGTATTTATGTATGTATTATATATATTGCAATTATGTACTCATATCAGCATCCTATACTTTGTGTTGCCAACACTGACAAATTGTAATTCAAGAATATTAGTTCTGCTTGATCTATTCTACATAATACAATAAAGTTTATTTAATAATCGCCTTTTTGTGAAGTACTGCATAGTTTCACAAGTTGCACAGACCCACTATGCAGTGGAAATGTCTCATTTGACTGAACAGCATCTTTTTCGATACTGCCAATTGGACACATAAGGACTTTAACATGATGTGTCAATTATATATACACATCTAGTCTTGTTTGGACTAGTGAGACTGATAATGACAGCAAGATCAACAAATGTAAGCCTTCTCCCTGCTGTGGTATTATGGGAAGTCTCTGATCTGCACTTGTGCGTGACAATCATCAGCAGTCAAAACACCACATCGGGAATCTGCCAGCAACAACACAGACCTGTGCGTCCTTATCACGCATTAGTGTCATGAAGACCGTGACCCTGAAAAACCTGGTTTTAAATTGCAAGAATCTTTCTATAACTACTTAAGAATATTCAACATTCAAGGCTAGATGAGCAAAAACCCAAATTGTTGACATCACTGAAAAAAACCCATCCTTAATTAGAATTTAACACTCAGCACCACTTCAACTATATGCTAGCAGCTCTGTGAGACGATACACAGCAGTGGTTTTAACTAAATGCTCATGTTTACATGCTAAAATACATGCTTCAGAAATGCTAACATGCTCATGTTTAAGCCGTGGGTGTACAATATAATAAGACCATACGGCATCACAGCCATGCTTTCAATTTCCCATAGTGGCCAATCGCGCTAACGCAGCACACAAATCCCTCATGGCCCAAACAGCATTGTCCTGTTCCACCTGGCATGCTCAGGTTTTCCAGGACTTTCAGTTAAATATTTTTTTAATATTTTATTGCATGATTGTAAAAACCCTCTCAAGGTCTAGTCAATGATGAACTTATTTTGGTTCACCAAATTTCACTGATTCGTCTAATTGTGTGTACATTTTACAGATCTACTCATTTCATCGAGGGTCCAGCGTAAGACTTAGATATTTAAAAAATCGGTTCAGTAATAGGCGCAACTATATCTGTAAAAAAAAGTAAAAAGTATGGTTTCAGCATTTGCTGCAGAAATGAAGTAAATTATTCCATTTCCATACTTGAATCACGTAAATTAGCACAAAATGGATCAATCCCAGTAAAAGTAGCCTAACATTACCTCACAATTCACATCATACAGTTTCATTCCAGCACTGCTCACTGGGTTGTTCTATGTTATCTGAATTAAATGTTTACTGTATCACAGACAGATTAATGTCGACAAACTTTAACAAACAAACTAAATTCAATTCATGGTCAACGTCAAAATTCCGCTGCAAGTTTAGAGAGAAGCGGTTACAGCTTTCTGTTGACTGCGAGGTCTTTACTCACCAGTCTGCTGAGTGTGTGAAGAAACAAGGGTTCATCCACATAAGTCTTCCCCACCTCTCCTCTTCGTCTGTCTGTCTGTCACGTCATACTCTCTTCTTAAAGGGGGAGGTGAGTCTATCACTGGCTTCCTAATGAGAGTCAACTGAGCAATGATATTTACATCTAGCTGCTTCCCCACGAAACTATGCCAATACAAGTATGTGGAAAAACAATCAACACCTACTATTTATGACTCTCAAGACATGTTAACCCTCCTGTTATGTTCGTTTCTTACATACAGCCGTGATGTTCCCGGGTCAATTTGACCCGGTTAATGTTGAATCATCCAAAAGTGGTCAGAAACCAAAAAATTCTAACAACTTTAGTTTGTACATCATCACCAACAACATTACTAACAAGTAAATCAGTTTTTAGTGGAATTGAGTTATTTACCCCTCCATAGATCAGAGTTCAATTAGGAGCACTCACTCGTTTTAATGAAAAATACATGTTCAAACATTTTTTTAGGTACATTGAAAACATCTAAATCTAAATTGCATTAGTCTACCGTAACATGTATTTTCTCCTAAATTATATTTGCATTTTGTAATTTTATTTTTCATGGGGTGATGTAGATAAATAGAGATGAGACACCTGTGCTGTTCAGGGTCATATTGACCCACCCATTCAAAATCAAGCCAAATGAGTCATAAAGGATTTGTATTGAAAGTAAATGTTAGTTATGTATATTTCTAGTGTTGAGATGCATAAATTATATGATAAAAGATGACCAAAGGCCAGCACACAGCCATCCTCTTGGTGCAGTCGTATGTATCTGCAGAGTGTCATGTTGTAGGACTTCTCAGCAAACACTTTGTGTGTTTGGCCCCACCCCTGCGCAGGGAAAAATAAAGGTTCCCGTCAAAATAGTATGTGTATTTCTCGCACAGGTGGGTTCGTTAGAAAGAGAGTGTGTGTGTGGGTCTGAGATTGGGATGAAACAGGGTGTGTCTCTCTCAGTCAGACAGTCTATTAGAAGTACTATACTACATATTTATTAGTTGAGACATGAAAGAAACTCTCACAATAGTGTCCCATGTCCAATAAAGGTGTATTTAGGGGGAAAGTTAGAAGATGAGAAACATTGTTTGTTCTGTAAAGTGTGCGTCTCATGTAGGGTGATGGGCACACAGCAGGATAGAGATGGTTCCCATAACAACCACCTGGTTCTGTTGTTTGAAGTTTGAAATGTGTACAACTTTATACATGGGGTTGTGAACGGGGTGTGTGTGTGCTGATGTGGGTTTGTGTGTGTGTTGGTGTCTGTGCGTGTGTGTGTGTGTGTGTGTGTGTGTGTTGGTGTGTGTGTGTCTCTGTTGGTGTGTGTTGGTGTGAGTGTGTGAGTTGAAACTTGGTGGGAGGGAGTAAGAAAGACTGTCTCACAATTACAAAGAAAGAAAGAGTCTAAACGTGACTCTTTTGATGACTTTTACCTTCACTTTCATAGCCGGGTCAAATTGACCCGGGAACATCATCTCTGTTATATAAACCAGCAGGGGGGGGTTGCAAATACGTGATTTTTTATTTTTTATTTTTTTTTACGTTGATTACCCTAAATAAGGTAAGCAGAAGAAGTTTTATACAGAACAAGTACTTAGAAGTATTTTTCCTAGATTTTCAAAATTTGAAACGGGTCAATTTGACCCGCAACAGGAGGGTTAAGTATATCCTTCAGCTACCATAGATTTACTTGTGCATATAGCCTATACTGTAAATACACAAATATTTGAAGGTTAATTCTTCATAAAATATCATTTACAAGGAACTCTGTCTTCTTTTACAGTCTAATTAATCACAATCAGCTGTAATGGCCAAGTATTCATGCACACACAACTAATTTGACTCTGTTATCTTGCATCTGCAACAGGCAACAGCCAACCGACTTGTGACTCCTTCACCTCGAGCTAATCACTCTACATCCAGACTGTTTGCTGTCCTGGCTCCTCAGTGGTGGAACCAGCTCCCCACTGACATCAGGACAGCAGAAAGTCTCTACAGCTTCCGCCGGAAACTGAAAACGCACCTTTTCCGACTATATCTGGATTAAAACACAGATTTGCACTTTAGTAGCACTTGAATGGCTCTTATTATGTTACTTTTGTAGTTTGACTATCTTGAGGAAATGTTACTTTCTGTATTCTTGTTGTTCTTAGTTTGTACTCTAGGTTGAAATGCACTTATTGTAAGTCGCTTTGGATAAAAGCATCTGCTAAATGACATGTAATGTAATGTAATCTGATTTTCTTATACAAAATAACTGCGGTGGGCAAGGACAGCTAGGATGGACAGATGAACATTTTATTTTATGTATAAAATGTATATAAATAAAATGTACAATTAACCACAATAACATAGGAAATTATACATCTATATTTGAGTCAAGTTTAATATTTTGGCGAGCCACAAGGAGGGGCTCCAGGGGAACCATGCCTGAAGAGCGAGGCGAGGCCATAGAACCGTAGAATAGAGAGACTGCACTCAGTTAATCATTTATTGAACCCCACTAGTATAACATTGTGATATGCTTTTAATTCTGATTGGACAGTGGCAGAATTATTGATAAAACAAAGTAATACATTAGTTGTTTGAGAATAGAGAAGATATTGAATAGAGGTTGGTCTTGCTCCCAGCTGATCGCGACCGCCGGTGTTCTCCACAGCAGCATGTCACTCCGTCTCTTCGAGTCGCGTAGCGGAGCAAATAAAAAGTCACCTGCGAGCGTGGACTGGCACTATAAGGCGTTGCGTAAAGCTGCCAGACAGCAAGTTGAACTACTTCCGCCGGAAGTATCGGGTCGTTACCAACCATCTTACATTGAGCAGTTTTCTGGCCACAGACCCCCGATGGCAGTGGCGGAGACGCAAATCAACATATTAAAAGTCATTGTAGCGGCACAATTTTTTTCAAACTGTTTAAGGTGAAAAAGTTACATAGTGGGGCTTTAAGTTAAGTCTAACGCCTGGCAAGCGGGATTTTATTTTTGGCGCTCAGCAGGGTAAATATTGCAGTTATGTATTAGTTTTAAGTATGTGTGCTGAGTAATAAATACAGTAGGGTTATATTGGTTGTAAGTTTGCATGATCAGCTCGGTAAATACTGCATGTTTTTATTGGTTTTAAGTAGGGATGCACCGATCTGATCGGCGCCGATCCATATCGGCCGATATTGCCATGATCGGTTTTGATCGGCGTTCTCAAAACGGCCGATCATAACCGATCGATCAGATGACGTCACATCTGCGAGAAATACTATCAGAGACGTTTCAGTCGCCGCGCACCGCAACTGAGACGGAGCGCCCGCGGAGTGCGGCAGAGTGAGAGGTCCGCGAGGGGATCCTCCCGCAGCGAGCGGCGCCCCGTCCCCCGAGCTGAATCTCTGGGTCAACTCACCGACACTCACATGTCTGACCCTATAGACTGATGCTCACATGTCTGAGCCTACAGACTGATGCTCACGCTACACGCGTTCGATCGGGAGCGCGCGAGGGTTTTCATAAAGTTACCCGCTAACTTTATGAAAACCCTCGGGCGCTCCTGATCGAGTGCTGTTAGCGGAAGGATTCACGTGACACAACATCAGGTTTCGCAAAGATAGCGGAAAGAGCCATGTGAAACAACATCCGTTTTTCAAAATAAGATGTCGACAAATCATACACAAACATATACAAGTAAACAATGAACTGATTTTGTATATTAATAGATCGTTTCTGAGATTTAGCTTGAATTATGCTAACATTAAAACATTGTTACTGTACCAAGGAAGAGTTTATAAAAATAAGTCAGACTTTTGTATGTTAAAAAAGTCCTGTATATAGATTTCCCCAAGAGTTCCAGGAAATTAATAATGCAGATGTGTTCCATACATATCTGGAATCAATCCCCTACAATAGCAATCAAACAATTGTAATGTATCAATTTTGCATCAGTTTTCAAAGTAAAAGTCCTAAATGTTTAAAGAAATTTGTAATTTCTTTAATGTTTGAGGGACTTTAGATGTGTATTTCCTCATAGTCCTAGGCAATAATGCTACACAATAAATAGAATGCTTCAATCAACACCGTAATTGGTATTATGGGATCGGCAGATACTATTTCGGTGATCGGTGATCGGTATTATCGGTGATCGGCTGACACTGATTTCAGTGATCGGTGATCGGTGATCGGCCCAAAAAACCTGATCGGTGCATCTCTAGTTTTAAGTATTGTTGTGCTCAGCTGGGTAAATACTGCAGGTTTTTATTGGTTTTAAGTATTGTTGTGCTCAGCTGGGTAAATACTGCAGGTTTCTATTGGTTGGGATGCACCGATCTGATCGGCGCCGATCCATATCGGCCGATATTGCCATTATCGGTTTTGATCGGCGTTCTCAAAACAGCCGATCAAACCGATCGATCAGATGATGTCACATCTGCGAGAAATACTATCAGAGACGTTTCAATCGCCAGAAAAAAAACACACACTGCAGTAAAATGCGGGTAAATTCAAATCTCTTACACTCAATGACGGACTGTTGACATTAAAATATTGGCTTGTTTCATCCCATGATGTTTAATAACCCTGAGTTATAAATTGTTCTATAAGATTTAACTCAACCAACCCTGAAGTTCTTCTATGATGCTTAATAACCCATAATGCTTAATAACCTATGATGCTTAATAACCCATGATGCTTAGGTTGGTCCATACGTTACAAAGGTGCTGAGTTATAATCAATCAAATAAATAAGAGCTGAAGAGCGAAAGTTACACCAGAATAAAAATTTAGCTTGAAAGTGTTCAGGTATATATATATATATATATATATATATATATATTAAAATAAATATATGTTGAGGGCACTGGAGTGTGAATATGTCGATAAATGTTATTAATAATTAATAAATAATCATATATATATATATATATATATATATATATATATAAAAACTGAAGAGTTAATTACGTTAGAACCCTAACTGACCGTTGGACCAATAGGAACACAAGTCAACAAGCCACTATGGTCCGAGGGTTGTTGTGACCTCATCTGTCCGGATGATATATTAACGTGTGCTGTGTACTTAATGTCGTAGTTGTTGTAAGTATCGCCGGAGACTCAACTCTATTGTTTGAACATCTATTCTGCAAATAAAGTCTACAGTGAACTGCACCTTGAACCAGCCTCTCTCGTGTTCTGTGGGGAGTCGATTGCTGAAGTGCAAGAGTGAGTTCAAGTGAAGACTCACTTAGTCAAAGAATACTGAACGAATGAATATAGATGGACTAAATGATTCTGTATAGCATGTACAAATAAATATGTTTATTGTCTGTATAATACAGTGAGCATGATTTAAATTGACAATAACAGATGATGTATATGTAATAAAAAACAAATTGGGCTTTACAAACTGAAATTCGAATCTATAAAGGCAGCAGTGGATATTTGGGTTTTAGGGACTTTCGAGACTTGACAGTGTGCAACTGATTAAACTCATCTTGGATGTTTTGGCTTTCAGTGCTCTGTGGCGCCTACGAGAGGGAAGACATAACAATGAGATTTTTCAACACAGTATTACAACATATAATGGATTGTGTTTTGAACTGTGGACACAATGCAATCAATTGTGTGACAGGAAAACAGAGAGAGAAGTTGGAGCAGTGAAAGTAACTGAGCACTTTTACCCAGAGAGTAAAAATTGGGAACAAAAATAATTAGAATTTGAATAGAAGACATTTTGCAACTTTTTGAGTAAAGAGTGAGTTGTGACATGCCCCTCGCGCTCGATGGAAATCAGGACTAGGATGCGATGAATCAAGTTTAACAGTATTTAATGGCAAGGAGTATAAACAAAAGTTTAACAAATAATCAAAAGCTCATGATCGTGGGTTCTGCGGTGATGCAGGGCTCCGCAGGTACAAGTTCCAAGGAAACAGGTGTTGCTGCCTAACCGGTCATCAGAATGAAAGAATGATTTCCCCAATACATCGTGTGTTAGTTGCATATTAGCCAATCACCTATTCTCAAAGGTTAGTCAAACACTTAACACCTTCTTGTTGGTTCAAAGTCCCGCTAGAACAACGAGGGGTCAAATGTCACTGAACCCTGGGTCAAAACATCACTTCCGGTCAAGTCACTAAACAAGTATTTTCACAATAAAAGTCCTGTCTATTATTGTCTGCATTAAAGTCAGTTTCACGGGCTTCAACCGGCTCCGACAGTTCTGAAATACTAAAATAACATTCACTCCATGCACATACATAACATTACTTCTTGCCATTGACATAGGCATAGAGTAAACATTACCCTATGCTTCATAACACATTAACAGCAATATCAACATTCTCCCTAATATTTCCTATTACAAAATCTTTCTATATGTATTCATTTAAAGCATAAGACCTCTCTGTATATGTGCAATATCAAAATAAATTATTACAACCTAACATGAGGAAACGTCAAACCAACTTAAACACAAGATAGAAAATGTTTGACCTTTATATATTCAGATAATTAAAATGAGACAAAGTTGTGATTAAATGCAACTGCATGTTTTTTGAGGAACAGATGCCATGTATTTTCAGTTGTGTAAATTGGATGCAAAGTTGACAGCCCAAGTCAAGAGTGGTGTGTTTGTCCAGTCATTAATTCAATTCAGTTTATTTTGTATAGCCCAATATCACAAATTACGAAGCCAAAGGGCTTTACAATCTGTACACATACCACATCCCTGTCCCAGGACGAGGAACAACTCCCAAGGCTCATGATTATGTATGAGCGAAATACATGCAATCTGTGTCCAGCTAATTTATCCACGGCTGGAGTTACCATGAAAATACTGCATTTAATTAACAACATAAATATGTATTGGCTTTTTGGCCTAACAACGGAAACTGCGCATATCTCTCAATGGCTTTAGTAATAGTACAATGTAATGTCTAGTCTTGATAAAAATGTATTGTGGTGTCATGTGATGCCTTAACCTCAAATTACAACACACTGCTCTCCCCCATGTAAGCAAAACAAGAATCACTCTGAATATCATTGACTCTGGCAGAAATTAGAGTCAGAAAAAAGTGTTATTGTCACATAGGTTTGCACCTATTTCTCGCAGCGTTTTGGTGCCTTACAATAAAATCACCGTTAAATGTTGCATCACATTGTGACCACATTTTACTTTGGTCGTGCACTATTGTTTTAAACCAGATGCCCACAGTGCATCAATTGGTGTCATTTGCCACTTTGGGCCCATTTGGACTGTCTGTGGAAAGAGATTTTAATGAAAAGAGGAGTTGATCAAGAAGGTGAAAGATGATGGGAGGAAAGTTGAGTTTGTTAAATATGGTCTGATCAAAAGAAGTCTAATTATTAGTGAAAGAGAAGTGTCTGCTGAATGGATCCAACAGGAATATGTAGCCCAGTGGTTCTCAAACTTGTGCTGTCATGCCCCATTATGGAGCAAGAAACATGTTCACGCGCCAAAGAAATTGTAACAAAATGGTCCAAGTTGATTTAAAAAATATATATGTTTTGTGATTCCTGCATCTGTGCTTTTATAAATAAGGCAGGTACGCTTTCAGGTAGACAAGATTGATCCTTCAGACAAAAAAAAAGAAAAAGTGTAATCACTTTGCAAAAGAACAATGCAAAAGAAACTTATATCTGTGCAAAAAATAACTAATATTTGTCAAAAAAGCTTATTGTGGCTGCAATGAACCTACCGTATGTTGCACTGCATATCTTTTAAATATAAAAACAAAAAAAGTGCAACCTGGGGGGAAAGCAAAACAAGTTTAAATATTAGGCAATAAAGAATTTTATTGAGTTTTACACAGCATATGATTTTAAAACAACAATAACATGCAATCTGTTTAAAACAAAAGAGAAATTAGTGCAGCTATGTGTGAGCCATAAAGTTGTTTCAGTATTGAAGGCTACAATGAGCCTGCTTTCCACTACAACTATTTTTTTTAACGAGCTTGCAGGCTTGATACGGCCACTCAATGTAGGCTCACTGTTGAGCTCGGATCTGTATTTTGTTTTGAGAGGCAACAGCAGAAAAGCCGATCTCAAGGAGTTAGGTTGTGGTGAGTCGCCAAGATTCTTGGCCTGCGTCACAGAATCATATACATGAAAGTACTGGCATTTCGCCAGATATTTACTAATGACATTCAGCTTTTATCAATCAGCGTTCTTGTCTGTACTTCTCTGCATTGTGTTCTCGAGGACTCGTTAAACGTCATCAGTCGCAGCCCGGGTACATGTTACAATTCAAATTCCGCTTCTCGCAAAGCACGGTCAAAATGCCCGGATGTGACTTGATCCTCCCATTTTACGGAGGATGCATCAGAGGAGACTTGTGCGTACTCTGGCCAGACGATATCCCAGAATGCATTTCACACCAGCAACAGAAAACAATGCCGCAGGAGAAAATAAACAACTGACAGTTGACTTCTTCGAAATACTGTCACGGAATGTAATTTTAGGATGTTTTGAGGCGAGAAGTTATTAGTTTGTTATGATTTAGCCTAATAAAGATACGCGCCGAAGATGTGAGATTCTGCTCGCTCAGTGAGCTCTGCAGCGCCGGGTTAATTAATAACTTTTGACCGAATTGTTTGCAAATACATGTGTAATATATATATATATATATATATATATATATATATATATATATATATATATATATATATATATATATATATATACTATATATATATATACTATATATATCATATTTATTATATACATGCACATATTTATAGATAAACTATATATACATAATACATAATATATATACAATTATATGTGTAGGATTATTTTATTTTGAATTTTATATATATATATATATATATATATGTCAATAATTTGAGTACACTCATGAGCAAGAACAGCCGATGTGGTGACGTCATCAAGTATGCTGCTGTTCCAATGCAGAAAGACGGTCCTCCTGTCCTCCCTCCAGTCTGGACTCCAAGACCAAACTCCCAAGTCCAAAGTAAAAAAGAACACAAGTCTGTACTCAGTGTACTTGGAATTCAAAAACGGCTCATTTTTATCTCTGTGTACTTTTGTAAGATGTAAAATTCTCAATAAAGGTATGGTAATGTAAAACCAAATGTATATCTGCATTTCCCTTTAATACCACTGCGGCCCACTAGAGGGCCGCGCCCCACAGCTTGAGACCTACTGGTGTCGCCTGTTTAACGTGAACTTCATGTTTTTACCTCAAGAGGCAGTAACGGTCGCTGACGTCCAAGCGCATGCGCAGTAGCATTCAACACAACCGCAATAAGCAAACATGGCGGCGGCCGTCGACAGTGTTGTGAAAGTGTAAGTTTACCTTTATTTGTTGTGAGAATAAAACGAGTAGCCAGACATAGTTGAACGTATAACCGTTCGATCATCATGTTACTGCAGGCTGCCGTGAACCGTAACGTTAAACGTCGTATCCTTAATCTCCAGTACAAGATTTGCCCCGAGAGAATAACGTTACCCACTGAGCTAATGTTAGCGTGTTAGCTGTGGGCAAATCTGAGCGAGGCGACCCCGTGGAGGAGCCGTGTTTCAGCCACGACTCTGTTCCAACACGGCCCCGGGGGGATGTTTCAGTTGCCGTTGCACGCAATGTATCCAAACTGTTGCTAACCAGAGCCGCCTGCAGTTGAATAAGAGAGTTAATTTAGCAGTAACCTGTCATCTCGGCGGGTGCTTTGTTGTGACGAACGGCTCGCCAACAATCAACCTTTTGTTCACATGTCCCTCCGGCGGTACTGGCGGCGTCGAGCATCGTCGTGAAGCCGGGCTCGTGTTCGCTGTTCGTCCGTGTGGAGACGGCGCGGTCAGCGCAGCAGCCCCGCGAGCAGGCGGCTGTTACAATGCGACACATCGGCTGGAGAAGGAAGCCGAGGACAGAAACTGTATTTCGTGAAGGACCGGTGGTACGGTTTAACAGGCGACCCTGTTAACTGGCGACTTTTCAGCCGAACACGTTCGTTGTTGTCGTGGTTACGACGGCCGTTTGAAAAGTAGGATAGAGAACACGTATAGCTTTCCTCGTGAATGCCGCTTGGTTTAATGTTGTAATACAGTGTCAAATTCATAATAATATACAAATTAAACAATTCGGCATTCACCGAGGTATAGCTACGTGTTTTCTTCCTGTTTTCAACACCTGTCTAACTTCAACAGTTGACGCGTTCGGTTCAAAGTCGCCAGTTAACACGGTCCCTTCTTAAACTGTAACACCGGCACTCACGCGTCCATCCGAGTTACGGTTCAGCGAAAATGGCTGCCGTGTCTGAATTGTCATCATGTTAAATGTTAGAAACATCAAAGTGGTGGACGGGACAGACCCTTCAATTACATGCACTCAAAGTGACAGTCGGTTGCCCTGAACAGTCATTTGCAGTGATTTCGGCAGCGGATCTTTGTTCCCCAGCTCAATAGTGTCTTAATGTCAGTTAACACACTAAGGAGACCGTACACACGGTTTTTATATAGTAATGTTTTTACATTTATGTCTCACTGGATATTGAAATCACCCACAGTTATAGCCTACTGGTGTTACACATTTATATCTCCCCAGTTGCGTAACAGAGCATTCAAACTGCATTTGAAACATCCCCCCATCAGTCTTTTGCAATTTCAAACCACACATGTCCCTCAACAATCCCTTTTATAGTGTTAGTTTGTATCACAAGATGCATACGCCTCAGGGCCCGGAGGACTTTGGGGGATCGGGTGCAGTTCTACAAAAGCCAATGTGTGTGATGACATTGTTACGGTTACTGGCACACAGAGCCATTCAAGAAAATCTGTTTTAATGTGAACATAAGTTTTATTGTGAACATGTTTTATAAAACGTGTTTTATTGTGAACGTGTCCCTTTTCACATACTGTGATGGCCAGGATGATACATTGGCTTATATTAACTGATTGCCTCTATTTTATTATGTTTTTGTATGTTGGCAGATTTGTAACAAGAAATTGTTACAAACATATTTATTCAAGTAAAACAGGGTTATATAGCTGGTTGCACCAGAAAAGGACAATAAGTGACCAGTAATTTGTCAGTCAATTTATACTTTGGTTCTCAAATTTAAAGGATTGTTATCTTTATTTTATTGTAAAAAAATATATACCAATGAAATCCATGGAAGAGGTTTCAGAAAAAGACTTGAACACAACACGGTTATTTTAAGATTGAGAAGTCTGGCATACGTGTGAGAATCCATCTACAGATACTTGCACACGTTACACTGGTAGCTTGACTGTGTTGGTTCTAGACACAGTTTTATTATTGTAAAGCTCAATTTGCAATATTGATCCTTCAGTGACTATTAACCTTCTATCCTAATCCGTGTTATTTGACTGGTTCCGCTTTCTCATTTCAGGCTGGGAGAGCAGTATTACAGAGATGCCATGGAGCAGTGTCACAGTTACAACGCTCGTCTGTGCGCTGAGCGCAGCATCCTCATGCCTTTCCTGGATTCTCAGACTGGTGTGGCCCAGTCCAACTGTTACATCTGGATGGAGAAGAGTGACCGGAGTGCGGGTATATAATGAGCGCGGAATACTAATTTGATCCCAAAACGTACTCCGCCTGCTGGTTATCTCAATGTCCTGTTCTGTGTGTCATCAGGTGTAGCTCCGGGGCAGCTGTACACTTACCCGGCCCGTCGCTGGAGGAAGAAACGGCGTTCTCATCCCCCGGAGGACCCCCGCTTAGCCTTCCCCCCTCTCAAAACAGGTATGACTTTTAGTGGGACATCTTGTCTCCCATCACCAAAACACGTCATGTTGGGTTCATTCATCCTCCTAGAGTTTTACAAGTAAGATGTTGTATATTTAGTAAATATCTGTTCATATGCAATAGTTAAAGATAGGAGCTCCTGTACTGTGAATTAATGTGGGTGTGTTTCTGCGTCTGTCTGATTCTGTGTTCATGTTGTGTCGATGCATGTTTTACCGATCCACTTGGTGTGTGTGTGTGTGTGTGTGTAGCAGAATTGGAGCTGGGTCTGAAGCGCGATGCCGTGGCGGCGGCGGATGGCAGCAGCCTGGAGGCCCTGCTGAAGGGGGAGCCCATCGACAGGAAGAGCGGAGTGTCGGACATTCGGGGCCCTGATGATGACTCGGCGGCGGTGGAGCCTCCTGCCACCTCGGCGACCACTCACACATCCTCTGGGCGTGTCCGCAAGGTGTAGCTCACAGCTGGCTAAACACTCCAGTTTTCTGTCAATGCAGAATTGACAGAATTTCATTTAATGAAACCGGTCTCTCTTGTACGACGATGTCGTTGCTTCGGCAGAGTACAAAGAACAGGGATGGATTTAAATTGTATTACAAATCAAGTTCTTCCCTAGAATCAAACTCTAGATGTTAAGAAAAGGGAAGTAAGGGAGAGTTCATACATTGAATACAGTGAGATCTGACCCAGAGCGTCTCCCTGCAGAGAGTCCTGGACCACGATGACTACTTGGACGACCTGGATGATGACGACTTTGAGGACGAGACCCCGAAGAGACGAGGCAAGAGCAAGTCCAAGGTGAGTGCCTCTTCTGTTCCTGCAGCCGGTTCCCCGTGGGGTTGACGTCTCAGTCTTGTACGATGTGTCAACTGTTAAATGGGTTCTTCAGGGGCGCAGTGACAAGAACGGCAAGAAAAAACAGGAGGCTGCGGCCGCAGCGCTGGAGGAGAGGGACAAGCCGTACGCCTGCGACAGTGAGTACAAGCTTCCTTTGCGAGCTCCGTGTGCGACACGCATGTCAGCAAGAGAGGCTTTCAGCTAAAAGACACAAAACAAGCCTCCTGCCACGCGCGGTGTGATCCGAACGACCCCGCAGCAAACTTAAGTCTGACAGCGTAGAAATAAGAGGTCAAAATTCAGTTTATTCTTTTTTAGAGATGCAGCTCCATGTGTGCGATGTAACTTCCTGCTGGCCACATCGAATTTGACTTGCTCACCTGTCGGGTTACGATTGGCATAGTTTTCATTGTGTGTGTGTGTGTGTGTGTGTGTGTGTGTGTGTGTGTGTGTGTGTGTGTGTGTGTGTGTGTGTGTGTGTGTGTGTGTGTGTGTGTGTGTGTGTGTGTGTGTGTGTGTGTGTGTGTGTGTGTGTGTGTGTGTGTGTGTGTGTGTGTGTGTGTGTGTGTGTGTGTGTGTGTGTGTGTGTGTGTGTGTGTGTGTGTGTGTGTGTGTGTGTGTGTGTGTGTGTGTGTGTGTGTGTGTGTGTGTGTGTGTGTGTGTCAGTCTGTGGGAAGCGCTACAAGAACCGCCCCGGACTGAGCTACCACTATACACACTCTCACCTGGCCGAGGAGGAAGGCGAGGACCGCGAAGAGATCGAGGCCCCACCCCCTCCTCGCAAGCCTGAGGAGCAGAAGAGTGAGTCACACTGTAGTGCAGAGAGAGGGAAGGGAGGTGTGGTTGCATGCTACGTCTCTCTCTCTCATTCTTTTGTCTGTTCTTCACTTGTTTTGAACACCCTTTTTATTGTTTAATTCTCCTCATTTTAAATCCTAAATCTAGGGTTCGACTCAGTTTTCTTTTAAGGTATATCGTCTTATATCCAACATATCCATCGCATTGCTGTTTTCTTTTGTGCACGTGGCATCGTGTTAGCAACTCCATTTAACAAGTGCGTTCTGTCAGTTGTTGAGTCATTCATTCCTTTGGATCACAGCATCAGCCAGTTACTAGGATCACACGGTGGTGACTGAGTGACACATCAAATAAACAAGTTACATGGTGAAAAGATGGTGGTATTTAATTCATCCTCCTCGATAACTCAATTTAAAGTGACAGTTTTATGGTACACTGAATGGTTTCTTCACTCGTTCTCCTCTCAGCAACTAAGAAGGGTCCCAACGGGCTGGCGCTGCCCAACGATTACTGCGACTTCTGTCTGGGAGACTCCACTTTGAACCAGAAGACTGGCCAATCAGAAGGGCTGGTGTCCTGCTCAGACTGCGGACGCTCGGGTATGAACTTGACATGCCTCTTTGATTACTAATTTACCATTCACTCTGTGCCCCATAGTTACTGTTGCTATGCCTGTTAAGTGTTCTGTTCCGGCATCTTCCTTGACACCATGTCTCCCATGTCCTCTCCTGGCAGGCCACCCAACATGCTTGCAGTTCACCCCGGTGATGATGGCTGCAGTGAAGACCTACCGCTGGCAGTGCATAGAGTGCAAGTGCTGCAATGTTTGCGGCACCTCAGAGAATGATGTACGCCCCTTTTATTTATTTTTATACAACAAGATCTCTCCCTGGTCTCCTCCTTCCTGCAGGTCATGTCTGCACACATTTGTGTTTACATGTATTCATGCAGTTAACATGAAGAGAAGGATAGAGAAGGTGCATTTTCCAAAATGTTCTGGACATATTTTCAGTCTCACGTGCCTTTTTACTGATTTAGTTACTGCCGAACATATAAAGTTGCTGATGGTTTGGTAAATATCTGGCCGTGTATTTCTTAAACAGATTAGTGAGTGTGTTAGCCGTGAGCAGCTCATGAAGAGTCATTTCATCTGCTTTTGTTTGCCATCATCAATCTAAAATACGTCCCCATTGAATCGAATGCACACACAGTTAAATAATGTGAACGTCCAACATGAAACAAAGCCGGCAACAAGAATCCAGCATGTTTGACTTCCAGCAGAAATATGTGCAAATTGGACAAATTGGATATGCTAAATATTGCACTATCTAGTAAAACTGCACCCAAGATTGTACATCAGACTCCTCAAATATAATGAATTGAGTTGGTATAAGTGAACATGATATGTCTACGTTTTAGAATAAAATGTCATTTTCAATCGTAAAGTGAATTGTCCGTGTCCTCCGGCTTCCTCCTCCAGACTAAAAAAATGCATCGCATGTTCATAGGAGGCTCTCTGTAGGTGTGAATGTGAGCGTGAATGGTTATCTGCCTCTCTATGGAACCTGAGATAAATAAATCGTGAACTCGGCGTTCTCACTTCCTCTCTTGTCGGATGTTCTCTTCCTGTCTAATCGGTAGACTCAACATGATGTCGTGTTTTTGTAGGACCAACTGCTGTTCTGTGATGACTGTGACCGAGGCTACCACATGTACTGTCTAAGTCCCCCCATGACGGAGCCACCAGAGGGTAAGCTAATGCTGCACGCGTTACCAGACTCGAAGGACATGTTTTTATACATCCCTGATATCACCACTTGGCTGAAGGCCGGTACTCTGAGGCGCTCCGTCTCAGAACATCCAAGGTCAACTTCACGGCAGCCCCAACTTATCCGGTCTGATCTGTTCTTGGATCTTTTAATCATTTCCTTTGACATGTTGTTTTCATAAATACACTCTTTCGTGGCCTGATGGTAGTGGTGTATCAGACCGTGATCCCCCCTATGGATCCCCCTCACGGTTCTGTACGCATGTGAACCGCGGATACATTCTACACTGTGACCGTCATATTGGGAAATACAGTTTTACTGCCTTTGTCACTTTGATATTCAGTAAACAAATATGTGATGGGCGTTGATGCTTTTTAGTCATTGTTCACTGATTATACTGCATCGTCAACAACAAATCCATGTTGAAATCCACAGCGGTGCTAGGAGCTAACCAAGCGCTTCAAATGCTTGAGAACATTTATTTGTTAAGTCTCCATTTAGGAAGCCGGCCTCACTGTGTTTATGTTTCAGGGAGCTGGAGCTGCCACCTGTGCCTGGTTCTGTTGAAGGACAAAGCCTCCATATACCAGCAGAATCAGAGCTCCACACCTGAGTGACATCATATCGACTAGTCCCCCCCCCCCCCCCCCCCGATGGAAACATCAGACCTCCTCCCAGTCCAGACCACCGGGCTCTGTGCAGATCAGCTTTAGAAGTCTTAATATCTACAGTGTCGGTCAACGTGGAAATAAATGTTATCACTACCAACCCCCTGCAGCTTGCCATCAAACACATACATATTTTTGAGTATATACAGTATAGACACACACTCTTCTGGACTGTTACACACACTATATACAGAGAGCATGCAGTAACCACAGTAACGGCGATCTCCATGGGAGTTCCCAGGAGCCAACGGGTTCACAGCTAATTATCTGCACGCTTTCACACTTAAAGACAGTGTGGACTTTTGAGACAGCCCTGTTTTATTTCTGCCAAATTATCTATTTTTACTCTCTGAATGTGGGAGAAAGAAGAAGAAAAAAATCACCACTTATACGGTCAAGGAATATTATTATTATTACTACTATTGTTATTGTTCTGGTTACTAGTAGACCTTTGTAGTGGCATTTGTTTGTGTACTTTTGTCTGATCCATTGGAGCGTAAATCTTTTAAAGGTGTCCCTGAGGGGAGCCGGTCAGTGCCAAGGTCCGCCGTCATAAGAAATACACACAAGTACCCGTGGAGTTTATCATAACCACTTCAACCATCTTTGTTTTTATTTTAAACCAGTGGGACAAAGATGATAACAAAAAAAACATTACTTTTAATTAGTCCGATAATGCCGTTCTTTTTGAAAGAAACCGACCCATATCTGAAACTAGTATTCATAAAGGTGCATCGTTTTCTCAAAGATGTTTTGTGCTAGCTTTTAAGAAACCGTTTTTCAGTGACATCACCCTTCACGAGTCAACATCTTCTGTTAAACTGATGACACAGTATCATATATAGACTGTAGCTGCTTTTATCATTCGTCACACTGAGGCCAATTTGCATGCAGATTGCACCTGTATGAATGCACACACCACAAATGTTTGTTTGTTTTTTGTGCTTTTTTTTAACATTTTATATTACCTGATATTCCATTGGTATTGGGAGTTTTTTCTAGTAGAATTTTGTAAAGTCTATGGTATAGCAAACACTTCAATATAGTTCCTAATGCATTCTATGTACTGTATTGACTTTTTCTATTTTTGTTATGACTGTGACATGTTTGAATTTATTTGATTATTCTGATATGTCAGACCTCCATTATGAGTATTTGTAAAATGATGTACTTTGTTGTACTATTTTTATTTTTTACATTTCTTTGGTATCAAAGCCAATTTAGCTTGACTGAAATAAAAATCACTTTGAATTACATGCTCATTGTAATTGTGGTGTATTGCTGTGTTATGAGAAGTAATGTTTGTTACATATTGTATAATGTATGCACTGTGCAATGACCATTCATTGTGTGAGGAGAGTTGAGGACGGTCGTTGAGGTTTATGACGCGTCGCCTCCAGAACTCGGACAGCTCTGTTCCCAGACCGCTGGAGGGGGCAGAGCTGACCGTGGTGCTGAAGTACGAAAGGCAATATTTCTCTGTGACTCCGAACTCAATTTCATTCGTCTGTAACCACACCGTCTGATACTCTCACACTCCCTGCAGCCGCAGAACCGAAGTAAAGTAAGCGCTGGGTTCCACTTTAAGAACAAGTGGTAATATTTGAGGCTGGACGACAATACACTTTAGGGGGAACAATTTATGAACAACCAGTAATATAGTATGCAATAGTAAATGTCTTAATTGTGTATGTCATAATTGTCTAAAGTATTGTTTAAAAGAAAAGTCAATAGTATTTTTAGTATAATATAGTATCTTTCCTCCCTAATTCAGGAGGACAAATACATGTACATATATGTACTGTGTATGCCTTATATGTTGTTTCCCTTTCATTTGGTAGTTAAATACAATACACATATGATGGTGTATGCTTTGGTTTGATTCATCTTGTTCTTATTTTACTGATACGTGCAATAAGTGAAGGCAATTTAAAAAAGATATAAGCAAAACCTCACAGAACAGAACATTTTATTTCACTCAACACACTCAGACTTCAACCACAGACGTTCCAGCACATAAATACCACCTCTGTTTGAGGGGGGGGGGGGGGGGGGGGGCAAGACAACAGTGGCTTAGTGCAATTATTATCTGGAGCGTGATGATCAGCCATGCTTTGCCGGTTACGACTACAAACACAAAGGCGTGATGAGGACTCAACGTTAACTTTTACATAAAATAATAACGTCAAGCACTGAGGAGCAACTACACGTGAATATGGGTCATCAACTGGTCCTTGAGGTTAATCGTGGCAGTCATAGCATATTCATTAGTAAAGTTACACACTTTGGGGTTCCTTATACAGCATTGGTTTTACAATACGTTATACATTTTTTGGAGACATAGTGCGTTACCAGTTGGGTCTGATTACACACAATCTGCACCGGAGGTACTTGGTACAAAACTATGTAAAATACTTAAAAAAGTTAAAGCATGCAGTTTTCAGGCAGCCGGTGTCGAAGTAATGCTGCTCAAACATGTACAGCAACTGTAAACGCATCCGTCGTGAGATTTGCACGGGGCGTGTGCATCTCTACAACATCTCGAAGCCGACGGAGCAGAGCAGGAAGATGGCGTAGAGCACAATGAGGCAGAGTCCCAGCCTGCGGTCCAGCCTCCAGCAGTTCAGGTGGACACACAGGACCTGAACGTAAAGAGAGAGAGCTTTGTTTATTTTGCACTCACCTGAATATATTTCAGTTTGAAAAAAGAGACGAGGACTGAATTCTAACAACGATGATCAAACTCACAGTGAGGATGACTGAGGCCAACAGCAGAACCACTGAGTACACCAAGCCTTTGCTGTTGATCGTCACCTGAGGAAACAGAGACGACCAGGCAATGACAAGTTGATGGATTCCAATAATCAAATCTGTGTTCATCCAAGGTGTTGTTCGATACTTAAATACACTCATTTACTGTATTTTTGGCCTCCACTACTTTCAAGTCTAAAACATTTATTCTTTGAAATGCTAAGCAATATTCAGAAAAAAGATTTTACAGAAGTATTTTTTAGAGGGCATTTTTGTATAGTTGATATTCAAGAACTGACACAGGATAACCAATAGGACATTGCTATTTTATTAAGATCAAGGGTCAAGTCAGCCGTATATAAAGAAAACTATTTGTTACCACTGATCCGTTGCTGACGATGAGCGTCCTCAGCGCCCAGGGGAAGCCCAGGCCCAGCAGCACATCAAAGATATTACTACCGATGGAATTGGACACGGCCATGTCGCCCATCCCTGCAACAATTTACATACACACGATCAAAAATATATAGTGAAATTCATGAAGTGCGAAGGCATTCAAACAACACCCAATCAAACGGCTTGACGCTTTTTAGTTTTCCGTCAAAAGTGTGCCTGTGAATGTGATGTAGCTTTGTAACATACTGACATGTGGCAATACGTGAGGTGGTATAAATGATTCAACCATGTCATTGCGTGCTGAGACAGTTCAAACACGTAAACACACCTTGTCGGGCCACAATGAGGCTGGCCATGCAGTCGGGGACACTGGTGCCGGCTGCTAGGAAAGTGATGCCCATGATGACTTCTGGAATTCCAAGTGTGTAGCTGATTATGGTCACCTGGACAGAGACACAGGGGGAGGAGGCTGTATATATCAATGTGTGTGTGTGTGTGTGTGTGTGTGTGTGTGTGTGTGTGTATGTGTGTGTGCACGCAAGTATGCTGGTGCGTTACTGTGTTCCTCACCATCCAGACCATGATGTAAGAGTAGAGGGCTATCCAGAACGTGGAGGACAGGAAGGTGAGCAGGTACCAGCGCTCCCACTGCGGTAGGTTACAGTCGGGGATGGTGAAGTGAAGCAGGACGCTCACGGGCCAAGAGAGCAGCCACTTCAGACGCACACACCACCCCTCTGGGGAAATGATGAAGACACACACAGACACCAACACAGGGATCAGTACAGATTCCTCCAAACGTGTACATTATTCGTGTGGCCTGGCTGGATAATCTTAGTATCATCCTTTTTGAATTGGCTCCAATAGCCAATAATCCATCTATAAGACTGGGAAACATTAGAAGGTGGGGAGAGGAAGCTGCTCTGTTTGCTCCCGCTGCCTCAAGTCTGAGTTATGATTGCTAGAAATCAGCTTGTTGCTATGGCAGAAGGTCAAAATAAATGTCAGTTATAACCGGAGAGATGTTTTATCATTATTTAGATATTTGACACAATGCTGCGTGGAAGAATGTGTAAAATAAAGCGAGTGTCTGATTCCATTCACCACTCACCTGGCAGAATGAAGGGCTTGAAATGCGTGTTCTCCTCCTCCTCTCCATCCTCCTCCTCTTGCTCTTCCTCTTCCTCTTTACGCGGCGCTGCCCCCCCCGTCTCCCCCCCTGCCTCTTTACCCCTCTCCTTCTCTTCCTCCAGCGGCGGCGCGTCTCCCTCTGACGCCGCCTCGCTCTCCCTCCCCCACAACCCGTTAGCACCCAGGCCGTCCTCCCCTGAAGCGCCCTCCTCCTCCGGACCCCCCTGGGACCGAATCAGCCGCTGCCTCTGTGGGTCGGGAGGGAGTCAGGGTTAAGTGGGAGATAAGAAGGAAGGACAATCCAAATGAAATGAAAAGTGACGTCATCTGACTGGAGCAGGAGGAGAGTTCCCACCCCAGGCACGTCTTCACATTCCCCGGAGCGGACTGGGTAAGAGAGGGGCGGGGCAGCAGGGGGAGGCACACCTTACTGATACATGCAGGACAGCCGATGTGACCGTGGGTCAATATCATGCATGAGGAGCAGTCTGTGTGTGTGTGTGGCAGCAAATCGGATGTTGTTTAATAATATGATGGCAGAAGAATCAATCTCCTTATCTTTCTGTCTAACTGCAAAACTCCTGGGCACAAGCTGCACTGTGAATAGTATCTGGGAATTGATAAATCACGAACACATTTAACAAATCAATATAGCAATTAAATACACAATTACCATGAATAAAACCACCACAAAGCTGAACCGGTAGCTTCAAAATGCAAACAGACTTTTCTTTGAGTAAAAATGGAGAAAAGCTTAAAGAGTTCTCATATTGTTGGAGGATTGGAAGAAGAAACAACCTCTGTGCTCCTTTTAAACGATGAAAGCGACAATGGTGAAGCAACATTCTCACTGAGATCTGTAGTTTCTGTAAACAAAGTCATATGATGCAACTCTTTGCTTCTGCTATGACTAAATAGTCCTTCAGCATCCCACTTATCCCAGACTGTGTGCACACTATCGACTCTGTAAACACACATTTCTCAATGTATACGTTGAAATGAAACATAGAAAAGGCCCTAAAACTGTTTTTTCTGCAGTTATTTTACAACTTGTGATATAAGTTTTAATGGAGTAACACAATTTAGGAAAGATACGAGCAAATAGTTAGTAATTACGAAGAGATACTCCTGCAACACAAACTCAGGAATGGCTTTACGAACCCCTCCAGTTCAGGTCCGTAGGCGTGAGTGCAGTGATCCTTCATTATATGAAAGTCATTTTACCAATATGACCCACTTATTGGAACTTAACGTATTGTTTTTTAAATGCTGCACATGCACATTTAAATACCCACCGACCAAGCCCAGGGGAACGTGACGTGACGTGAAGGGGGCGAGGTCAGTGGACCTCCTTGACGAGCATGCTGCCATGCGCAGGCGGCTAAAGGGGAGAATGCAGGGGGAGGGGGAGGCGGAGGCTTGCCTCTGAGAAGGAGAGCTGGTTCAGCATCTCATCCGCCATCACCACCCCCGAGTCGTGGCCTGCCACCACACATGAATCTGGGGAAGGTGTGTGTGTGTGTGTGGTGGGGGACATTAGCGGGAGATATCAGTGGAAAGGAGAGGACAGTTGAATAAGACAGATAGTAAACAATCGTCAGCACTGGAGTAGAATCTGAATGAGGGGAAACGTTGTCATGTTTTCCATGTTTTCCATGTTTTCCATGTTCACGTTGACGCGTGAACACACGGCCCAGCACCTGGCTTCAGTGGCACCATGTCGTTGTCACTGTCTCCAACACTTCCGACAGCAGTCGTCCGTCGTAGGAAACTCAGACACGGCCCCTCTGCCAGGCTGCACAGAGATCTGTTGAACCTACACACACACACACACACACACACACACACACACGCACACACGCACACGCACATGCACACACGCACATGCACACGCACACGCACACACACACACACACATTGTATTTTCAGTGGGTACAGAGAGTGTGGTTGTTTGATACCAACAGGATTTAAATGTGAGAGAAATGAAAAGAGTCTCACTTCATGATGATGATGTATATTCCGTACATGGAGATCAGGATGATGCTCTCCCACCTGAAACACACACACACACACACCGACACACCGACACACACACACACACACACACACACACACAGATATTTATATATACCACATTCGTTACGCTGACAGTCTGTCATCTTGCAAACCGATATCCAATCAACAGAGGCTTACCACACAACCTTTTCGTCATAGATCACCTGCAAAAACAATTGTAATATACTTTAGTTATAAAAAAGAATACTCCTTCCATACCTCATCAAAAGAATATTAAAGTTACTAATATTATTAGCTCCTCACATCTTGGTTACAATTCTAAAACTAAACAAATTAAAAGGATCCTGATATGGTTCTGCATTAATATTGGCTTTAAAGAAATCCCGTTCAGTCAAGTAATACCGGGTAATGTTGTGTGAAGTGAGTAGCTTCTCTCTACTAGCCAGATGTACTGCTTGTGGTCTTGTAAACGTAGGAATTAAAGGAGAGGATGTCTGTGGGAATTCACTGGAGCGTTTCTCACCATGATCAGCACCAAGATGGACAGGATGTAGAAGACGGCGTCACGGAACAACGGCCACCAGCTCAGGGAGATGGGCTGGACAGAGACACACGTTGTACGTTTACATGAGTCTACCAAACAGGTTAGGATGAAGTGATGCAATCATGTTTGTTTTTTAAAGCTTCAAAAACATCCACTGTCTTTTCTGTTGAATTGGTTCAGAAGAAGTGGTATTAGTCCTCCTGTTAGCTTCAGCTGTACCTGTCCAGAGAAGATGCCACAGAGGCCGATGATAACCAGGATGTTAAAGACAGCTGATCCCACGATCGTTCCCACACCCACGTCTCCCTTGGTGATAAACACCCCTACAAACACAACAGGAAAAAAGAAGCTATCACTCGTCATCAGCAAAAAAATATTTAATGTGGTTATTGGAAATGAAGAAATGGTGAATAGTATATCCCCGTGTACAGGTTAGATATAATGTCTCTCTCTCTGAAAAGAAATATTGCATCTTAAGTTCATAAGCACAGAGGCTGGGTGGATATATTTGATCTGATGCTACTCATATGGAACATTCACTGCAATATTATGGAGGACTAAAAATGACATAAGTATAAATAAATAAATAAATGAATGAATCCTTAAATAAAATAAAAAGACAGAGGTTCGGACCGCCCCAGCTCATTTGAATATACGGACACGTAAATGTCACACATAAATAAATTAAGAAATACGTGTGGACACATAAATAGAGAAATAAATAAATGAAGAAATACAGAAATGTAGAAATATATTTATTTAATGATGTCCTGTTGATTTATAACTTATATTCATTCATTCCTATATTTATTTATTTATTTATACATTTATTTATACATTTATTTAAGCATTTATACATTTATTTATACATTTATTTAAGGATTTATTTATTTATTCCTATATTTATTCATTTATTTATTTATTTATACTTAAGTCATTTTTAGTCCTCCATACAATATTGCCTAAAGTCATTTAAATCCAAGCCAGCCTTTTTTCTTGTGAGAATAAAATTGAATATTTAAAAGGCAATATGTGAGGAGATGTCCTCAGGCCACATGCTTTCAGAAGCTAAGTTTGACTTCTTACAAATCAAAAGTATTATTATAGTATAGTATTCAGGATATATTCCTCAATGTTCCAGTTTATCACATTTCCAAAACATATGTGCGATGGTTTCGGTCTCTGTTTTATATCTGGGCCAAAGTCTTCAAACACTGTGAACAACGTTCTTTTCTCCTACATTTTACACAAGAAACTCTGATTTCTTCAGTGCCAATGCCTGGATTATAAAAAGAAAAATCCACATCTATCAATAATCATTTGGGAGAAAATACATTTGAGAACATTTGGGCCACTGAGGTCATTTGCAGGTGAGCTGGCGATGACCATCAAGCACGTGTTTTACATTTAAGATTAAACATGATTTGGTTCTAAAAGCATCATTTTCTTTAATGCATTTTTCTTTTCTTCAAGGTAATTGTGTTAATTATTCTTTGTGCTTATAATTTTAATTATTCTTAAGAACTGACTGAAGAAAGTGAATGCCAGGCTTGTTTGTATCTTGTATATTCTTTGTGGCTTTATTTATAAAAAAAATTCTCTAAAATGCTCTTGTCCCATCTTTATTCATGTCTACTTCTACGCTTTAAATCAGTGCGCCTGACTGAGGTCACGTGACTCCTCCCAGTGCGAACAGGTGAAGACTGCAGTTAGTTGGAGAACTGACGGAGCACTCATTGGGCTAACCCATTAGAGCGAGTGATTGTTTAGACCAGTGCCATACTGACCAATCAGAGAGGTGAAGAGCTCGGGGGCGGAGCTTCCAGCTGCCATGAAGGTTGCCCCGGCAACATCCTGACTGAGGTTCAGGTTCTGGAGGATGAAGGAAAATTTTAAACAGATTTAAGAATCAAACTAGTGATATTACACACGTTTCTGGTTGACAACCAATCAGAAATCAATAGTTTGGTCCTACTAATGTGTGTGTGTGTGTGTGTGTAAGTGTGTGTGTGTGTGTGTGTGTGTGTGTGCATCCAAAGACAATCATAAACACATCACTGAGCCTCGCTGTTGCACTGGCTGCCACGTTCCTGTGATAAGACGAGCAGGGCTCTGATACACTGTCAGTCCCACGTGCCAAGTGAAGATTGATATCTGAAAATAGTCCCCAACAAATGCATATTTACTCATGTTTAAGTAAAGTTTGATTAAAACTAAACTACATATCTGTTTATGTGGGTTTGCCTTTACAAATATGAATACAAATAAACAATCCGTTATGAAAGAGTTGCCTCTTCAGTGAAAACAAATATGCTTGGGATTTGGTGAAGAAAGAAAGTACTGATACAGCTGGACTAATGCCTTTGTTTTGTGGATATATAGACAATAAGAACATAACTCCATCTTCATCCTTGAAACGGTTGGAGGGAAAGAAAATAACCAGATGATTTGGTAAAAATCACAACGACAACATCGTCCATCTAATTGTAAAAAAACTATACAATAAGTCGTACCTGTTTGTATTTATTTACTTATTAGACGTGTCTTTAGTTCATACCTCTGATACTTTTTCCAATGATGGCACAAAGTAGAATTCACACACAATGGCCAGCGCATGAAACATGTAGATCGCCTGTGAAATACAGAAGACACGATATTGTCTCTCGGCTTGTAGGAGCGTATCTGTTTGAGTTAAGCTTCCTTCATTTCAAATTCTGTCTTTCAGGCAGAGCCGATACTCACACAGAGGACATGAAGGAGGACCGCTCCCTGTCTCCTCTGCTCTGCAGTGAAGACGTCTTTAGGGAAATCACTGATAGCTGGAGAAGAGATGGACAGACAGGAACATATCGGATGTATGAAATTAGGGGGATTCTTGAAGTACAGCTAAAAAGATAAGCGGATTAATCGATTGGTGGATCACAGAAGATTCAGTGGGCAAGAATTCTCTGAATCAATTAATTGTTTCAGTCATTTTCAAAGCAAGAATGCCAAACATTCTCAAGAGCCAGTCTCTCGAATTCGATGTTAATCCGTACCCCCATGGTCCTTTTGGATTCAATTTAAATGATTGATATGTTTTTTCATATCTATAATAGCATTGTCTGTTGCTGTCTGTAAACACACCGCGTTCAGGAGAGGAAGCGGCGTTAATGAGAACAAAGCAGTGGAGAGGGGAAGTTAAATGTTCTGACTGTTTCCCTGACCCCTGCAGCAGCACACCGTCCCTCTAGGGCCGTTTAATCTGTTCTCAAAGTGTGGTCATTCACTTCCAGAGCATGAACGCTTTCCCTCACAACCCTGGTTTCACTGTGAGCCTGCTTGTGCTTTGACTTCTGCTCAAACTGTAATTATTATTGCTTGCACAGATTTCACGCGCTCCAGCCCTTCTCCTGCTTCTGTGTGCTCGAACAACCTCCGCTCTCACATTTCTCCTCTGATCTTGGATTTTGGGGGGAATAACTCTGTCTAAATGCATCTCTCGGGCTGCATCCACGTGTTTATGTTGGCTTTATTTATTTCAGCGTCTTTCATAAAAAACAGCGATTCCTATAATGTCGATCTTCAGAGGCATCTAATGTGGCCGAGTTAGACAATGCATTGCAACCGCCCTCCTTCCAACTGTGGAGAGGTGTTTTGGATAGATTGCAACGTCTCGCAAAGAAGCTCAAACTAACGCCACGACTCACTGCGCCAAAAAAAGAGAATCTTTTGTTATGAGACAGCTCAAAACATCCATACCTAGGAACGTTGCCTCCCAAGTGACTTTCAGATTTATTTGTGAGTCAGAATTTATAAAATTGTATAAAACAAAAGCAACAAACATCTGAGTGAAACTAGTGTGAAGGCAGTGGATGGGATCCTGCACAGAGGTGACGTGCAGTTAGAGTCTAACATGCATCATGTTTGGAGATGAAGGCACAAATATCGAATGATAATATGCGTCACGTGATTTTCTTTGGACACAGATCAAACTGTATATTTGTATTACCAAGAACAAGATGATTCTTGTGAAAATAAGTAATATAGGCATTGAGAGATACTCTCGTGGAGGCCTTGAAGTTAATCTGTACTGTATTTACAACATGTAGTTGTTCTAGCTCAACACATGCAGCTGGATTATGTGTAATTGTCCATCACATCTCTTCATCTCTCAGATCATAAGATGATGTCACTGTTCCTCTCTCAGTCTTTCAAAACAGCTAAATGGATCCAAGCACACACAGGTGATGAGGAAACTGCTGATGAGAGGCTAGTCATTACACCAGGGCAGACACTTTGAACAGATCCAGATGCACACGCCATCCAACCACACATTCTAAATTCAGTTTCCTAGCAACCGCCTCCCTTTAAGGCCTAACCGTGTATAGACATCAAGATGTGCAGAGTTGAAGGATGAGGTGTAGCGGAGAGGTATAGATTGATGAGCAGAGGAGACTTTTACACACACAGTTAAATATCTCACCAGATCTAGAAACAGTCGTGTTGCTGTCTTCTTCTTGCTGGATGAGCTCTCTCTTGGACATGGGGAAGTCATGACTCACATGGAAACCTAACAATAGGAATTGGCATTAAAATAAATACCAACACAATATATGAGTCACAATGCTGTATATCTGAGTGTCTGAGAAATACTGTAAATTTGCCCAACTTTAACGTATTGATATGGCTGCTGTGCTGCTATATCTGTTATGGTTGTCATTAATTGCACTATTAATGCAATCTAACATATTATTTGCATAGTTATAAGCAATGTAAGTAACGAATCAGCTTCGTGCAGATGAAACCATAACAGGTATTTGTGAATTCCTCGTGGAGCACCTGTAACGTCGCTGAAGTTAAAGATCCAGGCGACAGCCAGCAGAGTGACTCCACAGACGCAGAACCGCGGCAGGAGGCGCGTCTGTCTCGGTCTCCTCGGCGCCTTCATGCCGCCCGCCGCCGTCGCTCTCCGGCTCTCCGGCTCAGAACATGCCGCCTGCGCCGCTCCACAGCTAGCCCTCCTCAATCCGCCAGTCCCCCGTATCACAAGGCTGGATTAAACTGGCCTCTCCCGTTTCTTATTGATCTTCGTTCGGCTGGTTCAGCGTTGGGCTCCATCCACGATCCCGGGCAGCGCGTGATGGCTTCGGCCCGTCCGCAGCATCGCAGCGCGACTCAGCAGCGACGCGGCAGCCGCGACCACGAGCTCAGACCCGGCAGACACAATGAGATCCCCAGCCGGCTCCGATATAAAAACATCTCTGATTCAGAGCTCCATCCTCCCCTCCTGCCCTACATAGGGTCCCCCCACTTAGTGCGTTCTGTTTGGGAGGGGGTGTTTTCCTCAAGTCGAGGACAAGACCACCGGGGAGCGCCTCCAGCTGGGAGGAGCGACTGGCTGGACACTGGGGGAGGGGGCAGATGTGCACTTTGACTGGTGCATGCAATACACAATATGAAAATGTACTGTTAACAGCTATGTCGTGAAACTGAGAGACTACAACATGATAATAAGTGATGGCCGGATCTGCTGACAGGATGTTGAGTAATGTCTTCCTGGCACACGAACACGTTACTCTAAGGATGTCTGCTAATTGGGTAAAGTGATGCTGTCCTCACCAAATAACTAAGAACTAAATATGTACTTTATTCAAGTGTACCATGATAGGTCCTGCTGATTCACTGATCCTATTATAAGTCACATTACTGTTTCTATTACCGATACCATTACTTTTATTATCATAACTATTCTACTAAACCGTATGCTACCATTTATCGCCTTTTTTGTATTTTATTTTTATTTTGTACCTTAAGTTTAAGTTACTGAAATTCTGGTAAAGGAAAATTTCACATTGTATAGAGTAACTGTCTGTTAACTGTGCATATGACAATAAAACATATCTTGAAATCCACTGCTTACTCCTCTCATTATATTAACTGATATACACTGTCGTTGTTCATATGGTATCTGTGTAACGCCCTGTTCTGTTGCTCCTGTGTTCCCTGTCTTGATTGTTTAATTCCCTACACCTGCCCTCAGCCACTCTTATCTCGTTACGGATTATATTCCGGAATATGCATGCTCTACTCTACCTCAGCTTTCGTCTCTTTTCCTCCCCGTTAAAGGGTCATTTCCTGTACCTGTGTGAGGGTCCTGGGACAGAAGAGGTTGTACAATATAAATGTAATTAAATCTTCATACAATACTCACATGCACACATATGTATTTATTGGCTGCGTAACCATGTCTCCATACTTGCCTAAAACAATTGTTATGCAAGTGGAAGCCAACGTGATCTTTCTGTCAAACTAAGTACTTTGAAAGTGCCGCAGTAAGAAACATAAAATGTTTTTTTTTCTAAACTTAACACTATTTCCCTCATCGTGCTGCAAACAAAAACTGTTATGTGAGCATCTTTTTAATAACATACATATATACATATATATATACATGTATATATATATATATGTATATATACATACACACACATATACAGACACACACACAACTAATATCAACACAAATTAAAATAAGAAAGACATACTCTAAACATATATGTTTGGAGTATATGTCAATTTCTTATTTTAATTTATTGACTAATTTAAGTCAGACATGTGGTAGCGAGGAAGTTTTCTTTTAACATTACTCATGGGTTGAGCAGGATTTTGGTCTATATAAATTAATACAAAATCATACATCTCCTCCTCTAAACCCAAATTAAAAAAATGTAAATAAAAAAGGTATAGGCCTACTGTACATTACGTTGGTAAATATCTGATGTTCCAATTCACACATATACAATAATAATAATAATATATAAAATACATTGAGATCGTTACTAATACAATATATAATATGTTTCACTGCAGACAATTTTGTCAAGTTATTGATTGTAATTTTTTCAAAGTCATTCACTATTATAGAAGTGACCAGTCTTAACACATTGCAACATTATGCATATTCAACGTCATATTTTATCTATTTCTGTAAAAGAAAACTTCAGCCCTCTGAGCTACTGTGTAGAAAATATATTTAAAAAACTGTCATAAAAAAGAGTGAACATGTTTATTAGAGAGAGTGCTTAGTTCAGATCGGAGGTAAGGCCCCATGACGCAAACTGCAGTAGGGTTGTAAAAACAGCTGAACAAAGCTCTGCAAAGTGTTGAAGGACAAATGGTTTCCTGGACATCTTCTTGAAGGCACAAAGGCCAAAACAGAAAGAACGACAACAAACAGCAGAGAGAGAACGACGACTAACAGACGAAAACGTCCCACTCCCAGGACAGCTGCCTCCGAAACCCCTGCACACCTTGGACAACTGAGAAACCAGAGGGATGACGACAACATGAGGAAACAAAGAAAAACAAATGTGTTTCAAAAATCTTTTTTTAAACTCAAGTACCTTTTGGTCTGACAGTCTAGTGGGACACTTTGAGGTTCCAGCAGCTCTTCAACTTCAGTTTCTTCCTATAGAGATAGAAGCAGACATCACTGAGACCTCTGACAGGAAGGATTTGAATCTGGCTTTTGAATTGGTACTCTAGTGGTCACTTGTAGAACTACAGGACAATCAGATTGATACATTTTCTCTCAGTTGCCACTTCATGGGATCTATTGCAGGACTGTATTAAGACTGCATCTTCTTTAACCGGGGGGAACCAAAACACTGGCAACTGAGTGATTTCACATTCTCTACAGTTCAAAAGTGTAAACACTGATGAGAGGGGTCCTACATGTTGAAGATCTGTGGAGTCTGACACAGCGGTTTTCACTTCAGCTGAAGAGTTCAACAGCTTAATTTCCTCTGCAAAGGACAAAGGGGGACTGAGCCATCCGTCCTCTTCTTCCATCCGGTTATTCAAAGTCGTTCTGGAAACCAGCAGCAGAATCACTGTACAGTGTGAGTGCGTCGGTCATGGTATTATTTGAAAGCAAGAGAGTGTGCACCAGTTACAATGAGGCCTCATCCAGTCTGCCCTCCAACTTCTCGTTCAGCTCCTTATTTGTCAGCCTGAAATACTGTCGCAGAGAAACATGATGAGACGACCACACACACTTCAACAGCGCATAACATAAAGCTATCATCCGACAGCAGAGTGGACACTGTTCTTTACCTCCATGGAGTGGGTGCACTCTTCAACGGTTTCCTCCAAGTGCTTTATATGAAAGTTGTTCTATCGCAAACACACAAGAACGAAAATGGGATGTTCAAGTAATAAAAGAAAGAGAACATTAAAAATACAAAGAGATAAACCTAAACTTTTTTGTCAGTTGCTTTAATGGACGAAGGTCTCTGTTCCTACCTGGTAAATAGCATCGTTCCTTTTCTGAAGATCTAACTGAGCCTCTTCCAATGCACACTGAAGACACAGGACGTAACACATCAGGCGCCGTTTGACGATGACACGTGAATAATGATGATAGTATGAACCAAAAGAAGAAAAGGAGTTAAATATCTCCATGTTGAATGGTTTTACCTCAAGGGTTTGAAATTCAGCCCGTAACTTGCTGAAGATGATGTGGTCCCGGTCTCTCTCTTGCTGGAGGTTCTTAAGCTGAAAAGGGCAGAACTATTTTTTGATGTGGAAAGTGTTTTCAAATGTTGGTACTACTTCTAACTAGTCTGACAGATTTGAGGTGCTATGTGAAAAGTAAGAGACATCATACCTCTTCAGTTAGCTTCTTATCCTGTTCATTGATCATCGTGGTGGTTTTATTTTCCTGCATGAATAAACAGGATGAAGCTTTATCTGGAGATATTTAAAATGTAAAACATCTGCCTATTTGACTGGTTGAGGTTTGGCCACGTGTCAACCACACACACACACACACACACACACACACACACACACACACACACACACACACACACACACACACACACACACACACACACACACACACACACACACACACACACACACTCACACACATATATACATACATACACACTAATGTGACATGTGATGTACTTCAGTAACAGTGAATGCTTTGGTGTTGAGATCAAAATGAATATGAAATGATCTTGTTGCATTTATGATGTATGACTCTAGCTTGTATTACTAAAATTGTATGTTTGAGTACATTTTAATAATCCGTTTTTTTTAAGTAAATGTAATATTTTGTTATTTCATGTCAAACATAAAATCCTTGACGTATACGTCAATGTTATTGCAGTTTTACACAAAAGATGCTACTTGACCTGTATACATGGACCTGGATCAGACTATAATAAGACACAATGTAACACATTATGAGGATGTTAAGAATGAGAATAGTAGTTTCTGAAATATAAAAAATCATTTAAAGTTTGTCAAAAGTTAATCGTAGATCTGAGCTCTGCCTGAAGTCACATCGGCATCGAGCAGAGCAACATATCGATACAATAAAAACAACACGTCATCAAGGACTTTGCTTTTCCTGATGAGATGATTCAGCTCATGTTTGGTCTTAAGGCAGATCGATTTGTCTAAACGTCTTTTTGAAGACATCAGTGATACACAATGTAAAACTATAATTTCTTTCAACCCACCAATTCCTGAATCTTGTTTTCCCTGAATGTCTTTACACCAAGGTCATCAGCCAGGAGACCTTTGCAAGGCTCTGCTTCGACCTTCTGTGCTTCACTGATGACTTTCTCCAGGCTGCAGAAAAACAAACACATGCGCACGCTCCTGAACGTGTTTCACCAACATGTTGAAGCACTGGTTCAAAAGTAGGAAGTAACACAGACAACATGGCTGACACATAACAACATAGAATTACAAAAAACATATTCTGCGGGGGTAAAACAACCGTCTGTGTCAAAGACAGCAGGGAGCTCGAACAGATTAACTGACGGTTTAAGTTTGATAGTCAAAAGGTTCAAACACCCTTCTGCTAAATGACAAGAGACCATCATGGGACCACTTACGCTTTCACTTTTTTTTTGAGGGTGGCGTTTTCAGAACGCAGTAATGCCACGTCATCATCTGCAACATCCAGCCAGTGCCTCATCTTGGTGGTCAAGTCCTTCTGCTGGTTTAGACTATAATCTAGCTCTGCTATCTTCTCCTTCAGCATCCTACACGCGCGCGCACGCACATGCACGCGCGCGTGTACACACACACACACACACACACACACACACACACACACACACACACACACACACACACACACACACACACACACACACACACACACACACTACTGCTGAATAACTCATCCAGACATTGTTTGTGTATGGGTTTATTCAGTGAGCATCACTCACATATTTTCCTCAGTGTCATCCATCCTGCTGGCCGAATCCTCCCTGTGACCACAACTTTGACGATATATCATATCATAAATGTTTCTTGCAAACTCAATTTTTTTAATGTACAGATTATGACTGAATCCCATTGAATAGTGTTACTATTCCCATAACTCATAAAGTTTGATCGAGCTCAATCTAACTGGCACAACAATGATTCCTAAAAGCAATTTATAAAAAGAAAATACCTGCATTGAGAGTCGCACGTTTCAGCGGATTTCACCCAATAATTAAAAAGAATAAGAGATTCAGGGATTGCAATTAACCTGCATGGGGGGAAGTACTCAACCGCCCTTTTCTGCTAATCTGCATTTCTGAAAGTCAACTAATTTAATGCGGCACGAATGTTGGGCTCTTGAGAACAATAGACTTTCCATATGTAACTTGAGAGGTTACAGCCACATTTCGTCTAAATGTATGTATTCACAATTAATTTATGTTTCACACATTTAGCTAGCTAGGTTACCTTAGTTACCCGCTTGCTAAAGCGAGCTAGGTTTCTTCAATGAGCTAACCTATTGTTTTATTATTTAACTTGACGTTAAAACAACGGGTTTTTAACTAATTTTCGCGTTAGAAATTAACAAAATTACTCACCCGCGAGTTAATTCAAACCAAGGAGTTTATAGCAGCTCACTAAAGTATAGTTCAGGCCGCCGTTGCGCACGCATGAGGCCAGAAACCAGTCAGTTACGTGACCGCGCAGCCGCTGTGACGTCACAGACGGGCCTGGTCGGGTGCAGACTTGAGAGCGACGGTCGCGGCTCTCAACGTCACGATCACGATCATCACGTAGAAGGTTCTCTTTGAGATTATTGCTTCTCTGTATCAGATGGAAATCAGCAGGAATTTGAACGAGTTGATTTGACTGCGTTTGCCCTCATCATGAGTTTCCAATTATTGGAACAGAAGAACCTCTCTTTTAAACCAAAATGGTATTACACCAGTAGAACAGATGTAATGTTCAGCATTTATTAATGGTTCCATACTTCCTGTGAAACAATTTGTTCAGCACTTTCAAATGGCACACAACAACATTAAGGTGAAATAGCATACAAAGGCAGTTTTTAAGCAGACCAATATATGTTTGGCTGTAAAGTAAGAGCACACTTTAAAACAAAGGCCTGAATTTGTTCACTACATTTTAAAAGCAGCTGATTAAATTAACTTCTGAGGTAACATAAGTCCCGTTGGCATAAAGGGATGTGAGACATGTTAACTGAGTCCCAAATCAAGACTACTTAGTCGTATGTTCTACAGTCAGATGAAACGGCCCAAAGAACACCTCAGAAAACAAAACAAAAAACAGCGTATTGTATCAAACATATTGAACACATTAGTGATGCATGTTGATTTTCTGCACACTTACTGCAAAAACAGGATAATATAAAGATTATAACTATTGTTTTCTGGTTCCTAGTGTGTAGTAGTCAATTGGTCAACAGTCCTTGAATCAGAACTAGACTCCTCATGTTGTCACACCGTGGATTTGGTTTGTAGTCGGACTGAAACATGGAAAGCGTGATGTGAAACATGGGGAAATGCAGGTCACGAGAGCCATCTACAGGTACATTTTAAACCGTGTTTTCAGTAGATGACTTTACATTAGTATGTAAACGGAAACACTAGCTTTCACAACATGTACAATTTCAGATGATTGTTTTCTTCAGCATCCTTGTCCATCACTGTAAATCCTCTCATTGTCTAACTTGGTGCAAAAGTATCCAGTGAAAGGCTCAATGTCATGAAAATAAGCTGAAACTTAGGAGTGGATAAAGACGAACATCTGGATCCTGCCTGTTAAAGCGACACTATGTAACTTTTCCCCTGTAGCGCCCCCTTCAGGTATTTAACGTCTGGCTCTCGAGCCATATATGGCTCTTCAGGTGATCAATGCGCGCTACCGGCAGCAGGTCTTGGCAGCCTCAGCGAGCCATTCAGCCGTGGCATGTCATTCTGTCTGTACTCGTCTCGTAGCGGAGCAAATAAAAAGTCACCTGCAAGCTTGTACTAGCACTATATGACGTTGGTAATCACTGCCAGACAGCAAGTTAAGTACTTCCTGTTCCTCAACCGGAAGTACCAGGTCGTTACCAACCATCTTACATTCAGCAGTATTCTGGCCACAGACCCCCGATGGCAGTGGCGGAGGAGCAAATCAACATATTAAAAGCCATTGTAGCGGCACAATTTTTTTCAAGCTGTTATTTTAAGGTGAAAAAGTTACATAGTGGGGCTTTAACACACAAAAGCATATTTATAATCCTATTATTCAGAAACCGTGCACATTTGGATGACCTTTAGAGTCAGGCAAAATAAACAGTAATAGAGAGGACAATTTAAGTGACCACCCAAGAGTAGTAGTGCTAAGGATTTACAAGTATACATTCTTCCCAATCAATAAAATACATTCTCATTTCAGTGTCGTTTACATACACCTTCAGTGCTCCGTGTTCCTCCAGAGGAACACTATCCTGAGGCCAGTCTCAATGAGAGGAACATGTTACCTTTTGATCAAGGTCAATGTACCATCCACAGTAGACCCATAACTTTCTTGCCTCAGCACAGGTAGAACGGAGAAGATACGGGTAGACAGTCATACCCAGCAACATCATAACACCCAAACACTGTTTAGGCTTCTTCCATCCCAAGCTACCTCTTCTTGAAGTGAGGCAGTCTTCCCTGTTGTGGCTCCCAATAACATTAACCATCACCAATAAAGCAAGTCACATGGCCCGTTTCAGCTGTTACCGGGTAGGTTCTAGCAATCCTGTGACCTGGAAGTTTATCCCATCTCCAGGGAGAGGTGATGGGATGAGTGGGCAGAGCCAGCAGAGGTACCAGCGAAGGCCTAGCGCGTGACGCAGGTTGCCCCGGAGCCCGAGGCTGTAGGGTCGGCGGGTCGAGTACCACTCCCTGGTGGTCTGTCCCCGAAGCATCAAGATGAGATGGAAGAAGAAGAAGGCGGACACCAGCAGGAAGCCCACAATGCATGTGTCGGCGATGAAGGCGAATGCAAAAGCGTGTGCAGTGACCTGGCCTGGAGAAAGAAGGGACAGTAGCACTGATAAAGCCACAGCCAGTGATATCAATCCACGCATTAATTACATTGGTACATTAAAGCGAGGCGGAGGCGCAAATCGCCATATTAAAAGTCATTGTAGCGGCACCATTTTTTCCAGGCTGTTATTTTAAGGTAGGAAAAGTTACATAGTGTCGCTTTAAATAGATTTAGTTAATTATTGAGATCCATCTGATCAAAACAACTGAACCAATGTGTCCAGAAGCATAAATAAAACACTGTGCTGCATTATATTTAAAACTAGAATGGGCACTCGGTAGAGCGCATACCTTCGCATATCACAAGATTGAATTATGAACAATTTGGCACTAGTTTCACGCAAATTGGATGCCAATTAACCGAGATATCGCAAATTTACGGTTTTCACCTTTTCGTGACCTTGACCTTTGACCCAATCACTCCCAAAAACTAATCGATTGTTCCTTGGATCATGACCAATCATCCCACCAAGTTTCATAAGAATTGGCTCAGTTTTGTCTGATTTAGACGAATAACGGACAAACAAACATATTCACAAATAAATACACGCCGGCCAAAACATTACCTTCTGCATTTTCAATGCGAAGGTAAAGATGCATTTATGCAAAAATAAACACATACAATTTTTGCAATCAGTATTTTCTCCATTTTGGAGCGTGAGCCACATGTGTGTATGAATGTGACCACTAGAGGGGATTCATGTAACACTGTAACACTGGGCCTTGAGCTGTTCTGTTGCTATGGCACAAAATAATGGCTCTGACAAAAACATGGCAGCACAAAACAACAACTCCCTGTCTGACCATCCAGGAGGAGCAGTTCCTTCTGTGTTGCTCTTCCTGAGGTTACTGCCTTGTTGTGTGTGCCTGGGTTTGGGTGGGGGTCTTATCACAATTGAGAGTTTTAGGATAGATGGCATAGCCAATTGAAATGATTTTATATAAGTAAATCTCACAGTGAAAATATGTGTGTTTATTCTAATCTACATAACGAGGATCTGGGAAAACACCATCTCCTCCTCCTGTATAATGAGTCATAATGACAATACCTTGAAAAACAAGCTGGTCCTCAATGAGAGAATAATACTACTAATAATACTAACTTTATTTGTATAGCACCTTTAAAAACAATGTTTAAAAACTGCTCCACAGAGAGTCAAAGCAAAATAAATGGAATAGTAAGAAACCAATATTACTTTAAAAAGTATAAATTAAAATTAAAAATTAAAATAAATAAATTAAAAAACAAATAAATTAAAAAATAAATAAAAACAGACAAACTAAATTAGGGGAACCAAAGTTCTGCATAAAAAGACTGGTTATACACAGACGATCAGTTAATTCACTAAAAACAATGAGTTACATTCCACTTATCAGTGTAGAGTATAGGTCACACTGGTAAGTACCACAGCTACATACCTGAAACTAGCATTATCCAGGGAATGATCAGCAGCAGGACGCTGTGCATCGTCACACCCTCCTTCAATATGACGATGAAGACCTCTGCATTCATCAGAGTGGCGTACAGCAGCCCTGACCACATAAATAACAAGCAGCTCAGGAAGTAACGGTAGTTACGGAAGCCCACACACTGGCCGAAGAAGACACAGTGGTGATCTCTCCGCAGCACACACACTTTGCAGTCGTAGCAGTGGGAGCACCGAGGAGGAGTGTGTGTCTCACACGTGTAACAGTACCTGTGAGGGAAAAGAACAGAGAAATAACTATTATTTATGGTCCGGGACACACTTGTATCTAACTACCGGTAACAAAAAACTGTGACCGTCACAGGGTTCTTACACATTTTGACCAATGGATTCCCATGACTTTAAACCAAATTTCCACGACCAAACTGCAATCTCAGTATAAACATGAACAATTTAGAAAATGTTGTGCGTTTTTGAGCGTCTTTCTTTAAAAAAACATATCAATAATTTCAAACTTGGCATAAATGAACATGTGAACATAACAACATTTCCATGACTTTTCCCAAACTTAAAATGATGAGTTTTTTCCAAGACTTTTCCAGGCCTGGAAATGACTATTAAAATTCCTGTCTCCAGACAAGTGGAGACAGGGATGTCTAATACTTTGGACCACATGCTGTTCTGTATATCAACAAATCAGAGCTGTGTGGTACATTCTGCAATAACCACTCGAGCTGCTCCCTCCTTACCTCCACCCCTGGCCCATGCCCTCTCCGCCCAAAAACACCCCCTTGATGCTGGGGCTGGTCCTGAGGAAGAGCAGCGCGTTCCAGCAGATGTTGCCCAGCATGAAGTACTGAACCAGCAGGTGGAAGGCTTTCCAGCAGGCGGACCACACGGTCTTCTTCTGGTCCGCCTCCAGCGGAGCCTCGACCAGCACCAGGTAGCTCACCTCCGCGGTGATGGAGAAGACCAGGAAGGTGTTGAGGACCATGGGGAGGGGTCGACAAAACGTGTCGACCCTGAGAAAAACTCGACTGGCAAAACTCGTCATGTTTCCTGTCCGTGCGGCTCCGTGTGAGCTAAGCGGAAGGACCGATTTGACAGACGCACCGTTTTAACCGTTGGTTAGCTTCGTCAGCCCGGAACAATAAATAAAACGTACCGTTAAACTATCTCTCTGAAGTTAATAAATGAACCGCGTGACATCAACGATACTTTTTATAACTTACGAACAAATTAATGCCATTTATGAGTTGAAATGTTACGCTGTCTGGCTCTTAAAATCTCTCCCTGACACGATTCTCTGCTACTTGACGGGATCGAGCTTCTACTCCATTTGGGGTGTCCCGTGAAAATACATCCGCAATGCAACAATACATTTGTTCCGCGTGTAACACGTCTCCTCGGTGTGTATGCACGTTTTGAAATACTAATCAAAAAAGTGATTTACATTTGTGTTGTACTTTTTGTATTGGATATTATTATCAAGACTTTTATCTGACCCTAAAATATGCTTGACCAGGGTCAGTATGAAATAGACAAAGGGTATTCTATCCTCTTTATTAAATACAATATAATATATATTTGGTCATTTAATTAATAACTTTAGTCCAAAGTAATGAGATTTTCTGAGAAGTATTAGTTAGTATGTGCCTGGTATTATCAATATAATCGTGTATCACACTATCTCGATGTATGATTTCATCACAATATTACTCCATTGAAAGAATAACATATTTAATTATCGCCTAGCCCTATATTTAAGAAGATTAAGATGTAGTCGTTTCAAGAATAAAAAATCTCTCACTACTAATTAACCCCATTACGTGACCATGGGTGGATTGGTAGCATGTCTCTGGTCGCCCTCCCCCTACTCCTCCCCCCTTACACCCAATAGACAGATCTTAATCTCTGATAATCTCTGCATACACTGGACGCCTGCTGTAATGGCTGCACGGAAGGAGAATTCACTGTCTCTTGAACACCTTACCGGCCCAAAAAGAAACACTTTCACAAAACAAAAAGAGCACAGGCTAAAAATAAGGTAAGATCCTCAAGTGCTGTTTTGAAGTATCATAGTACTGTCAACTCATGGTTGTGTGTGAGGGTGAAGAAGTGAATGCATGTGTGGGCTGTGTTACCATGATGCTTTATCTCAGTATCAACAGGCCTATGCTGTTGAAACCTGACTTTCCAACTCCTCAAATTCCCCAATAGCTGCAGTGCAAATACACAAGGCAGCAAGATGCATCATCCTGTATGTTGACTGTTTTGAATAACTGACTGTGTGCGTGTTTCCTGCAGCAGAGGGATGCATCTGCAACAATGTTGGCAGGAGCTGAAGCAGAGAGAGTTTACAGCCCAACAAAACAACAAGCAGCTGCTGCAGCAGTTTGAAGAGGCCCAGGACACACTGGCAGAGATGTTAACCCTCACTGCGACCATGAAAACTATTCGGGTGCACAGGCGCACGCACACACTAACATACACACTTCCCATCTGTACCTTACATGTGCCTCTGTGAAGCTTGGTGTTGAACCCTCTTCTTGAACTTCAATCTCTCCAGATGGAGTATGAACGGTACCTGGAGGAGAGCTGCCCCCGCTGGCAGCAGCAGCTCAGGGAGAAAACACAGGCTGCTCAGATAAAGGTACACGCAAATCATTCATCAGCCAAAAAGCACTTCATTTGGGGCCAATGCATACAGCAGCTTCGATCATAAGAGCCATCAACATATACAATTTGAGACTGAATTGATTTTAAAAAAATTAAACTCTTAAGTGGTTTGTTTACGGTTACAGGTCTAATAATTACAACAATAGAAGATGTGATTTTTTCCAAAAGAAAAATTATATTTATATATAAAATATATGAAAAGAACTTCTCATTATACATGTAAAAGGCATTTCTGTTCACCATTACATGCTGTGCAGATTTATCATCGTAAAACAATGCGTCATCCACAGAGGACGGAGTCTTTGAGGTCATGTCTAAAGAACACGGAGGAACGAGAGACAGCAACGTCTGCAGATCAACCGCTACCGTCTCAAGGTTTGTCTCTCGTCACTAACTCGAAAAAAATGGTGTGTTAGACAGTTATCCAATATTATCCAATATGCATCTTCATCTTCATTGCAGGCTCCACCACGATGAACCACAATATTGCTGCACACCCAAAGCTCTACAGTCCAAACAGCCACTTAGATTACAACCAAGACAGCCCTCATCTCTCCTGTGTGCAGTCATCCTGGCCTCACCTTCAATCCCAGACGGCCAGCTTTCCTATCAGAGCGCTTCATCAACCTCAGTGTTCCTCTCATGTCCCTCCATATTTCCTCCCACCACACATCTCAACACATCCTCACGCATCGCATCTCCACCGCCTCAACTCCTCACCCAATAATCCACATCCCAGACCCCCACAGCCCGACGACCCCTGGGCCTGGGCTGCTGGTGCAGCTGGGATCCCTTCTTGCTCTGAGGCTCTGTGGGCTCAGCTCCACACGGAGGAGCTTCCTCCACACCTGAGGATAGCGCAAGTGGTGGGGGAGGAGGCCGACACAAGCTCAAAGAGAGAGAGAGGTGGTGGGAGCAGGAGCAGACGTCTATCCCAGGAGCTGGATGTCAAACCAGGTGGGAAGAGAGAAAATGAGAATCTGCTTTTTCTTCTGTAAACATCTTCCTCTAGATATTTTACGTCACCTCTGATGTAATTTCTGTGTGTTCGTACTGTACCTGTAGTCCGTCTGTCCGGTGGTTTCACAGAAAGCAGTGAGAGCACCAGGGAGCCCGGCCAGGTGAGCACAGAGAACAGAAAGAAGAGGGAGGGAGGACGCTCACCGTCTTCTTCCTCAGACAGCCAAGGATGCATTTCTCAGGAGTAAGTCATATTATCCTCATAGTCTCTATAATATTTTATAATAACTCCTTTGTAACCATTCAAAAAATCTGACACTTATATGATCCGTTTTGCTTAATCATGAATCCATTAACTCACTACCCTCTTTCAGTACAATCTTTTTTGTTTTTCATTCACTGATGATTCCATTTGAGGTCTTCCAGTGCCATCGTCATCGCTGCAGTCAAAGTGGTCCAACGCTCAGAAAGTGACGCCTCATCTAAGAAAAGCAGAAGCAGCACAAGGAGGAGGAGGAGAAGTGGGGGGCTTGCTGTCGGATCGCCAAGGGAGGAGAAGGGAAGCAAGGGAGACGAGAAAGGGAGTCACAACGAGGAGAGTCAGTCGACTAGCGAGGAGTTAGGGAGTCACATTGAGGAATCCAGAAGTGAAAACGCAGAGGATGGAAATGGAAACCTTGACGATACATCAGCACACTGCGGAGAGGAATCTGGATCCCAGAAAGAGGAAGAATCAGAAAGTGATAATGTAAAGATTGAAAACGGAGGTGGAGATGAAATAGAAAAGCAGGAGAGTAGCAGCTCACAAGAAAGCAATGTCGGAGAAAAGGATGAGAAAGATCTAGATGGAGAAGATGAGAACAGTCAGACAGACGAAGAGCAAGAGAGAGATGGGGAGGAGGCTTGTGAGGCTGCTGAGAGGAAGAATGAAACAGGGGAAGACGAGGAGACCAGAGCAGAGGATGAGGAGGATGAGGAGGTAAAGGGTGGCTGTGAAGAAGAATGAGTCAGTCAGGTTAAAGAATGAATATAGTGAGAACTGAAAAAAGGGTTCTGCATCTCCTCAGGATGAAGAAGTGGAAGAGAGTGATGGAGGTGAAGACAACATGGAGAACAGGGAGTCATATGAAGAGGAACAGCGAGGAGACTTAGCAGGAGAACCAGAGGAGAGCGACTCAGACGACAGCATCATCTCACCCCAAGAAAAGTAAGAGAAGTAAAGAATATAATCATCCTGAACAAACACCTGATGTGGTGCAATCTGTGTTTAGGTCTATAAAGATGCACATTATTCCAGAGCAGGCAAGTGAAGAAGATGAGAAGGAAGAGGAGAGTAAAACAGGATCCTCTGACGATGACTCGAATGAGATCAGCGATGAAGACAACATTGAGAATCTACTTGCACCTCAAGAATTATCGGAGAAAAAAGAGTGAGTCTGTTTTTATGTTTCTGACAGCTACATCTCTGCAGCCGGACAGAAGTCTCACCTTATTTCTTCTTCTTCTTACATATTTTCAGAGAAAAGGACTTGAGAGCAGACGAGCCACCCAAAGGTACAATATGGGCGGTGTTCAGAATCAAAACACAGCGGGATACACACAACAATCCAGTTTTAAAGATATTGATTTGTTTTTTCTTTTCTAGCAATGTGTGACAACGTGGCGGTTTTCCAAGTGGAGCCGGACAAATCAACAAAGTCTGACCACCCGAGTGACTCAGAGTTTGACGACTTTTATGCTTAAATGTTTCTCAAAACTGAGAAAAAAGGACAAATACCTCCCTCCGAATTCAGCATTACATCAGAAACGGTATCATATTAGATACTTCTGAAAAAGAAGGGCTGTAATGTTTTCAGACGTTTGATACAAGATTAATATATATACACAGACATATAATTATTAACCAGCCATAACATTAAACTGAATTATATAAATGTGCTTCTGAACGGGATACAACGCTGTTACAAACACTTAGCAACAAGAAGAAGACAAAATACAAAAAAACTATTTATTGAAAAGAGATTGTTATTGACAGAAACTGACATCCGCCCCAGTAATGACCCACCAGCCATGTTGGTCATGTAAAAATAGCCTTTTAGGCAAACTGGTGAATTGGTGTATTTTTAAAAACACATTTTACATCCGCGTGCCTCGACGGTTCAAGCTGCTTGCAGACTGGTCCGGTTCAGTCAACAAGCATTCAGAGTCTTAGCTTTCTTTTCAGATTCAGATTTTCACCACCTGAGCTGCCAGACAGGGGCTCACTCGGCTCCCGTCTTCGGCCGCGGCTCTGCGCTGAACGAGCAGCCTGCCGTAGGTCCCGCCCACCTGGCCTTTAGTCAGCCGCCCGGGATTGACACAAACACAGCCGACCACATCCTGAGGGCACATTGAGACGAGTTGTCACAAAACGACACGTGTCAAATAACCAAAGAAGAAAAAGCACATCACAAAATGTTTGGTCTTCAGTCAAATCTTATGGTGAAAACTTTGGTAAAAACTAAAATTCTTTACTGAAGTCAACATGTTGTTAAATGAGATGAACTTCTTAAAATGTTGTTTTTCACAGAAACTGGAGATCGCTACCTTTACAAAGTAGCGTAGCTCAGAGGGAATAATGAGGACGTCGGGAGTCAGCGGCATTTGAGCGAAGCTCTGAAACTTGTCATAATCCATATTCACGTCCTCCACAGGCGGGTACAGCGGGTAGTAACTGGAGGTGGAATCACAAGACATGGGGGTCATTACTGTCGGAGCATCCTCAAAATAGAGAGAACCAGGGAATCGTTTTATAGGACGCTACCTTCTCTGGGTCAGTATGTGTTTCAGTATGCGGGAAAATCTGTCCGAACCCGTGCCGCTGAAACACAATGCATTTTGAGTTTCAACACATCGTGATTAAAATATACAGAAGAAAGTGTGGCTGACAGGTTTGATCACTGAAGAATCTGAAATTACCCACCAACTGATCTCCTCTGCGCCCATGTGGAACAGGATGTCGGTGGACGTCAAGCCCACAGTTACTCCGTCAATGAGCAGGGTGCAGGGGTCAGGGACCAGAGTGACACGCTGCCGAGTATGAAGAGGAACACCGTACGAGACTGATCAGTGCATTAAACTGGGGAGGCCCTCAGCTCTTCTGACAACAAGCCTGAGAGGTGTTGCTACCTGACCTCATTTAAGACCAGCAGCTCCCCAAATCAAAAGTGTAACGCTTTACTATTACAACTTGGCTTTGCGTGATTGCTCATCAGCGAATAATAAACCGTAAACGTAGTTAACGATGCTGCAGTCAGGTGCTTGTGTGACTGACCTGGGCTTGGTCCTTGCTGAGGTTGGGCAGGGTGAAGGGGGGCTGTGGGTAGATGAAATGATGGTGGATGTCTCTCTGGGAGGGCACGATCACCAGGTGGCAGCCAACGCTGGATAAAGAAAACACTGGCTGTCAGTATTGTGAAGGGAAATGCTGCTATAAAAGGAGCGTCAGGAGTTTAAATAGCGTCATCATAGTAATTGAGGTATGAGACATACCTTTTGGTGCCATCCACAATGCTCGTAATACATCTTGAGAAAATGTCTTCAAACGTCTCGGTCACCTGAGCTTTCTATTCCACAAACAGGTGGGAGTAAACATGGCCACATAGAGACCGATCAACATAATTGTTTTTAAAAAGGAATTCACATTGCCATGCATCGACTTTGGATGAGGAGGTTTAAAGGGTTAGATTTATTTTTTAAACTAAACTTCCTCTGGGCTGATAAGCGTACCTCAATTTGTTCATGTTTGGAGTCAACAAACGGGCCCAGCTGGAGAAGTGAAGGGACAAGTAGAAAAGATGTAAGATATGCATTTACTTGTGGAAGAACAAACTATTTTGAAACGTAAACACAAATAAGTAAGTATACCAGCAGGCAGACATCAGGATGGTCCTTGACAATGACATTGATTAAGTCAAGCAGAGGGTCAAAGGTCAGGCTGTCAGAGGGCGTGTAGGGTCCACAGGCCACCAGTATGTTCACCGGCTCTGCAATCGCACGATATGTGGTTAAAGGCTTTAAGAATAAACATTTAAATCATAAAGTTTACAGAGCATGTTACAAATCTAATGATCCAACGTCACTTACCTTCATCCATCTCCATTCTCACGTCAGAAGAGTAGAAAGGAAGAGGGACTCCCTAAACAAACAAAGACAAGACGATTAACAGAAGACACACAAACGGAACATATTTCAACAAGTTGAGACACGATGAACCGTTCAACTTGGATCTGAATGCAAACGTTATTTGGTAAAAGCATTATGGGTCAAGTTGTCGCTGACCTCGCAGAGTTTGGAAGCCATCAGTTTTTTCCCCGTCGTGTTCATTCCCTCCAGCGCCACCACCTGAGGAAGGACAACCGCGTTTCATACACTGACCGCAGCGGGTTATTTATCCTCATGTGGGAATTGCAGATTGTCAGAGTTCTCGGTCAGACGCCGGGCGAGTCTCCGGCCCAGGTCCATGGCATGCTCTGTTACTCTTGGTGGCCGTGTAACCTGATGCACACGGCTCAGTGCACAGGAAAAGGAAGGACCACCGCTCAGTACAGCCATCATGACGCGCTCTACTCTAGTCACCTAGAATGGCAGGATTCAAAGCTGCATGGTTCTTTGTGACTAAATAATGTCTATAGAAATGAATATGTCTTAATATAATTAGAAAGAATTCAAAGCGGACCCGTCATCAGCTTAATCTGCAACAAGAAGAAGCTTCCTTCTGCTCACCTGACCAGGAAACAGGGAGTACTCTTTCAGCTCCGACAGGTCAACAGATACTAACTGACCGCCTTGGTCCGGCCCCGCCTCCAACAGAACTGAGTGTGCGTTCAGTTTGCCATTACTGTCACAGCACACCTGACCCAACACTGTTATACAGTCCTGAAGAGCAATACAAACAGAGCGGTCAGAAATACTTAATAAGACGAATACATTGAATACATTGCATCTGGTTTAGGAGAGCTGCAGCAATGTGAAGCACGCAACTAAGCTTTAACTAGACAGGTTAAGTCTGCAGGGATAAACACATCATGAAAATATTTCAAAATGTAAATGTACAAAGTTCAACAAGTAACACAGTCACGAGGAACTAAAGTTTGAGAGTAAAATATCAGATTATACCTATAAGATATCTATGAGTTAGCACCACCTCTGTACCTGAGCGGGCAACGAAACGGGGGCAAACTCTTCGATGTTGAAGTGAGTCTTGAGGTTATCGCCAAGCTCCTCGATCTTCTCCGTCAACACTGGGAACACAAGACGCTAAAGTCTTTAACTTCCAACGAGGCATAATACATTTCTGATTATTCAATTCAATTTATTTGTATAGCCCAGTTTCATAAATTACAAATTTGTCTCAGAGTGCTTTACAATCTGTACACATAGACATCCCTGCCCCAAAACCTCACATCGGATCAGGAAAAACTCCCAAATAACCCTTCAGGGGGTGGAAGGGAAGAAACCTTCAGGAGAGCAACAGATGAGGATCCTCTCCAGGATGGACAGGTGCAATAGATGTCATGTGTACAGGATTATCTGACCGAGGTGGACAGTACAAAGATTTGAATGCCAGGGTTCAGGCCACGAGACGGCTGGTTTAAGAATACAAATCAATGTGCACTTGAGACAAAGTACTTTGGTGAGTGTGCAGGCTCTTTACTGGTTTCGTCTCTCACCGTTTCGAACATCGCGCAGCCTCTGGAACATGTACTTGTAGCTACAGCCGAGCGAGTCTTCAGGCCCCTCCAGGAGCTGCAGCTGGACGCCGGCGCCCAGATTCTTGCTGCCTGCCCAGCGGGTGCCCTGCACGACCCCGAAGGAGACCGCCACCTCCCCTTTGCCTCCTCGCTGGCTGTACTTCTGCGAGGGTGTCGTGCTTCCAAAGAGAGACGGGAAGAGTCAACCTCAGTATCTAAGCCGACTGCCTAAGGCACTACGAGCTTCCTCCAGCCTGCTGCTGTCTGCGATTGAGCCGGTTCCCCAGTAGATTCCCCGACTGTCGGTCTGTGGAGGCGCGGCGTACCTGGGAGAAAAGCGAGCAGGAGACAGCAGAAGGCTCGGGCTGGACAGCAGGACTGTACTTCTTTTAGAGTGAGGGTGTTCCGGAGTGGTCAGCGCTCGTTTCTGAGAACCCTTCACACAAACACACGGTCAGCGTCGAGGGACGACTTCACCCGGCTTTAAAAATGTAAATCTCAACAGAATGACTGAAGTCAAAAGTGACCGCTTACCTTGGCAGGAGTAGAGTACGCATCCAGTAGATCCTCCTCCTCCTCCTCAGCTTTGATTCTGATCAAATGACGTCAAGGACTGGGACACAATCGAAATACGGTCCAGCCATGACAACAGATACATACAGAAAGAAGTCAAGCTCAACAGCTCACTGTAAAGGATACAAGTCTTGTAGCGAGTGGATGTCTCTGGTTCTGTTGTGAGTTTCTTCTTTTCTGAGGCTTTTTTTAGATTTATTCTTCTTGCTTAACACCTTCAAAGAAAATGAACTCATCGTCAATGAAAACAATGTCTGACGGTGTGTTGACATACAAGTTCAAAGCAACGGTATGAGTAACGCCGGTACCTCATGGTCAAAATGCTCCAGGCTGTCCGTGGTGAGTTTTAGTCCGTTTTTGGTGGTGCTGTAGGCCACCCACTCCAGCACCATCTCAACTGCCTGTATCCTGTTACAAATGCACTGCTCCACCACTGAGAGAGGGCGAGATTAAGAGAAATTAAGAAAGGCAAATGTAATAACACATAGATGACGGCACATACAGCACACACACTGTGCATGTGTCACGGCTTGTTGAGGTCGGTAAATTTCACTTGTGCCGAAGTGTCCTCAGAAAGGACAACATGAGCATTGCTTCGCTACTCACTCTTGTCGAGGACGGAGTCATCTTGGCAGGGTATGTCGAACACCTCCAGCTCTGCTTTGAGGCTTTCTCCGGTCACTAGCGCCATTGTTTTCGTTGACAGATTGTATAGTTGTCAGTTCAACACGTCAGACGATCAGCTTTATGAAACGTAGCTTGTTTACTTCATAGCTGCGCCGAAGAGCTCCTCTAAGCAAGGCGATGTCGAGCTGCTCTCTACAGCAACAACCTGACGTTACGCGTTAGCTGGCGGAGTTAATCAGCAAAGATTTATTTTTGCCGCGAAAACAAGTGCTGCTGGTGTTGGCGGCCGGAAGATGCGTCACTTTCAAAAACAAGAAGCGGAAGTCAGCGTCGTCACAAAAATAAAAGCCTGCTACGCCGTCTAGTGGTCACCATGTTTAGTTTGTTCAGTTTGAGCCCTCAGGCCTGTCGAACGAGTTTAACGTTTAATCAGTCTGGTTATCCCAGCTTAACTTGTTTTACAGTAGTTTACAGCCAAGATCATGTCTCAACCACAGGATATTAAACAGATGTCCATGTTATTGTACCATATGTTTAATTAGGGGTACATAACCATATTTAAAAGCATTTCAGGGTTATCTCAGATCAGAAATCCAGTTCAATGTGAAACTTTTGTTCTAGAATGGTGTTTAAAAAGAACATCTGGTGCCACAAACACACTATGATAAAGCATATGTTATTTGATTAGATGGTAGATAGCTATTTTAATCACCAGCACATTAAGACATTCACTACTAGCACACTGTAAGTTGACACAAATATTAATTTCAGTGAAAACTTGAACATGACATGCTCAGATTTCTGTTCAGGTGAGCTCCTCCCCGTCAGGAGGGTCTTCCATCTGTGAAAGTTAAAAATGTGGCTTTAGATTGTAGATTAAAATCACATGTCTAAAACCACGGAAGTGCTGCGATGGTAATTAGTTGGTCTCAGTGAACAACAAACATCCCACTCACCTGAGCCGAGTAGCACCTGCCCCTTGGAGTGAATTTCCATGATGTCACCCTCCTTAGTGATTCACAGAGGGAGGCTGACAGTTCGTGATTGTCCCGCACCTTAAAAACACATAGGTCTATATTATCAACACATATACATGCACATCCCTTTAAGTAACACATGTATTAACTGTGTAGCACATCATCTGATTTCATATTTACCAGTGGCTTATTTTTAAAATATGATTTATGGGGGTGAATAGCAATTATTTTAAAATAACTATAAATACATGCACAAAAAATAAAAAAAGTGAAACCTTCATGCTGTCCAGACAAGCGTTTCTGAAGTCCATGTTACTGCTGCCACTCACAATGCTGATGGCTGAACTGAGAATCACCTCAGCAGCTGAACGCAGCGTCTCCTGGACCTGAACACCCAAACATATACCATTAGGGCCCAAATCAATAGCTCTAATAATATATTTAATTTTCAAATTCATTTGATTTAGTTTGATCCTTAAAATTCCCTAAAGCCCAACGATGACATCTTCAAATGTAAATATTCTGCCCAACAAACAACATTAAAGATTTGAGAAGCCGAAACATACAGATGTCTTTCAACAATAAACTAATTATCAAAATCTTGTTGACCATTTTTTCTGGATTGATTAGTTAATTAGTTGTTGAGGTACTACACACTATTGTACAGAATAAAAATACATTATTTCCTCTCTGGTAGTTAGTTAGTCAGTGTAAATCAGACTTGCCTTTTTTCTGTTCTTTTGGGATTTCAGTGAGTTATTCAGCTCAACCTGCAGGGCGGCTGTGACTGCCTGCCTGTTGTTGGTCAGAATAGCCTCCAGGTGGTGCTCTATCAGCACCTCGGCGGCTGCGGGAAGATCAGACACAGAAAAAGAAGCCAGGGAGAATAATTTAAGGCAGCGCTCGGGGATTATACCTGCAGCTATCTCTCACCCATCATATCAGAGAGCTGGTAGGCGAAGGGGTCACTGTGCTGCAGGAAGAGGTAAAGCAGGAGACTCTGCTGCATGAGGGGAAGACTTGAGTCTTGCGCTGGATCCTCAGCGTTCTCAACCGTGTACAGAATGCCACCCCTGTGCACTAGATCGCCAGAGAATGTTCAAATATAAGTATACAATTTAATAGAAAACGTGATTATTAGTGACAATATTAACTTTAAACAGATAACATTGCAAGTCTACACTGGTTGAAGGCACACTGGATCAACAGAGGGTTAACGATCACAATATACACATAGCAATGAAAGACGCACCTTTTGGGTTGGGAAAATAATTCTTACAACACTTAAATTTCTAACAATTTTGACCTTAAAATAAATCTTTTTTCAGGCAACAGTAAATCAAACTTCACTAATATAATATTTGCCACACCAGATCTTCTCTCTAGCAGCCAAAGATCAGTTTGTATCATGGGACCCGTTTAGTGGTTAACTTGTGGTTTACGTAGAACTGTGTTTTTTTGCGTGTGATTCATTGGTTAAATGTGTAAGGACAAGAAACACCGACGCAAGGGCAGTTTCTGAGAAATCAGTCAAATTGTATAAGTAAGACAACGATTATTCAGTGATGGTTAAGCTTAGTTCTCCAGAGAGGGTCTCAAACACAGTCGGCTTAATTCAGATTTCTAACACATGGTTTAGAATCAAACTATTGTAAAGAATATTTATGTGCCAGAACTTTGCAGTTAAAAAAAAAGTCAAACATCACCAGGCCACAAACCCCACTTAGGTAAGGCAAGGGAAACACCATGGTCAAAGTTAAATGTGACAAATGTAAATACCTCAATTTACAACTCAAACACATTCCAAACACTAAATATGTGCTGTGTGGACGTTTGTTTGATATGATGCAGAACTACTTTTTGCTTCAGAACCAACTGTTCTCCATTCTCTCTGCGAGTGCAGATTGGTTGCATGTGGTCCTAATTCCCTGGAGACATGTCGATAACATGCTGTGCATTTCGCTTCTGGAGCCCAGCTTAGCAGACCCAGGGTTGGAGCCCTTTCTCTGGGAGCACTGTTCCGTTCAGGGGTTTGTAGCTATGTGAAAGATGTGTTATTTTTTCTACGTCCAATGTTCTGTTTGGTTTCATATGATTTCAATCATGAGCCTTTTGTGATCCAATAAAGTTGTTATAGGCAGATTCAGGCCCAGGCTGCATACTCATTTGCTAACCAGTAAACACAGTCTTCGGACAAACTGTTCTTAGCCAATTACATAACATGTAAACTTTCCCTCAGTAGGTGTGGTGCTCATCAGTGGTTATTGTCTACCTTTGAAGGAGGAGCAGTGAAGGCCATGCAGGCCCAGTTCCTGACAGTCCAGATGAGCAGGCAGGTTCTGGAGGACGGTGGAGGGGCTTGTGACTGGAACATTACTGGGGCCGCATACCAACACCTGGACGGGTGATGTCAAGGAACACTAATCTAAATCAGATGCCGGAAACATCTCAACCGAGTCGACAACTGTTCAAGTCTGAGTCCCTCCCCCAAGTGTCAGATTTTAATGTTTTGGTCATAATCTAAAGCTATTTACTTTGGGGCAAAAGGTTGGAATTTAGCTCTCCCAAGGGAAGGGGGACGATAGTTGTTATGATCCCAAACCGACAGCGGGCCAATTACTTTATGCCGTGACAGGCCCGCGTGCTGCGGTAAGACAATACGCATGCTTTTCATCTTGAGCATAAACTCGCAAAACTATTCCACCATAAAATTAATCCCTACCCTGACAAGACTCCAAGATACGTAAACTCCTTTGTTTGGAGAAGTGACTCACTCCCAATTGGAAGAGAGCGGTGGAGGAATTTACGCTCATCCCTACTTTCAGGACACAAACTTTCTCACTGTGCTCTGGAAGTCTTAGTCTGATGAAGACAGCTGGACCACATCATCTGAAATGAGCAGATCTGGAGGCCATCAAATCAGCAAAGGATATTTGTATGTCAGTGAGTTGTGTAGCCAGATTTGGGTACTGAAGCACACACGGGCTCAGGAGAGCCACAGGCTGGACACTGAGCTCCCCAAACAGGCCATGGTCCATGGCTTCAGGAGGGATACTGAGTGGCAACCTGCCTCCAAGGACAGGGTGTCCTCCATGACACCAAAATCCTTTCTTCACACACTCTGGAGGCCTTTAAACCCACAGAGAGAGATAAGCACGTTCTAAAAATAGTAGACATTTGTATATTTGGTTTTGTTGCATTCATAGAAAATAGTTATTTTGCTTACACAGCTGTAACTACTGAGTTCTTACTTCTCTACTGAAAGTAAGACAGAATTGATCCACACGACATCTATACGTGAAATAATGCTGAAAACAGCTTTACTGACTGTGTGTTACATGTGACATCCAGGATCAGTGATGGTCTGGTTGCACAGGCAACTTTTCTCTTGATCTTCACTCTGCAAGAATATGAACCATTTATCACTTCCTACAAACAGGCGTGAGGGAGTTAAACGTAATAGTCAGCCTTTGTGTTTCATATTATGCTCTCACGTTTCTAAAAGCCCGAAACATTCCAACTTGATCAAAATAACTCAATATAATGCATACTTTATTACTTCTGTATAATACAGCTTGACTAAATTAATCCTTGCAGAATTTATCAGGCCGTTTTGAGTGAAACAAAAGGGACATTTCCTAAATCGATTTAGTTGGCATCCATACCTAAAGTCTCGCTGGAAGCTCTGCTGACTGAATTTTAATTTATAGTGGATTTTTATCTGTGAAAAAGAAGGGCGGTAAAATAATTGATGCCAATTCTTTAAAAACATATTCTGGATACAAACTGTGGAAACATATCCTACTGTTGCATTAGCCAAACTGAATGATTGCAGGAACGCCTCAATACGACTGCAGCACTCTGGACCGAAACGCCTCTCATCTTTCATCTGTGCAGTGCAGAGAAATAGACATCGGTGATATTCACTCACAGGCTTACTGTAATAGTAATAGTAGTGTGTACCTGAAAAGACAGCAGCAGTCTGAGAGAACCATGCATGTCAGTGAAGGCACACAGTTCTTCAGGATCAGGCTGAGGACACGGCCGCGTGCAGGTCAACATGCTTTCCTTCAAATCTGTGAGGACTGATGGTAAAAGTAGGTGATGTACAGAGGCTGGAGATGTGTGGTTATGTTAAGTGCTCGTGTGTACAGACCAGTTTGGAGTACTTTGATTTCAATTCCTGTGCACCAGGGACCAGCAGCTGCAACTGCGCCACAAACGTGAACAGTGTTATAACACTTGCAGTATGTACTATATGTCCTAGAAATCCTGACAGCTGCTGCTGGCAATAGCCACACTCCTTCGTTCATCCATAAAATAGCCTTTTCATGTCAGAATAAACAGATGTGCACACACATATTTTGATCGACATCTATGGAGGACATCTATGGAGGCCCATTTCTTCCACTGCTAGTTCGACCTGATGAAGTACAGGGTTCTTACACATTTTGACCAATGGATTTCAGTGACTTTTCCATGACTTTAAACCACATTTCCATGACCAAACTGAAATATCGGTATACACATGAACAATTTAGAACATGTTGCGTATTGAGAGCGTACGCCGGCTTATTTTTTGAGCGTCTTTCTTTAAAAAATACATTAATTATTTTAAACTCACTTAACTCAGTGTAAATGAACATGTGATTATAACAAATGTCCATGACTTTTCCAAAACGTTTATGATTTACGTTTTTTTCCATGACTTTTCCATGTTTTCCATGACCGTACGAACCCTGGAAGTCGCTCAGGTTATGGTGTGTAGTTTAAACTTACCGGTGCAGTTCATACTTTGACCAGAAGCTCCCGTTTCCGTCCACAGAAGTACCAAAAGCCCTCCTGTAGTCTTTATACCCAGCTGCTGGTTCCGTTTCCCCAAAAGCATGACCAATCGCAACACCTGAAGTGGTCATTAAGCGCCACACACCTAGTTTAGCTTGTGAGCGCTATAGCAAACTATGCAATATATAATGCTATATCGCTATATAACCTATATATGATAGTATGCTAGCTAGCTTCAAACACGACATTTTATAAATATACGAGCAGAGATTGCTGTCAATTAGACAATGTTACTGACACGTACAGACGATATGTTTCTAGCTGGAGTAGCACTTATTCAAACATTTACCTTACCTTCTGTATTTCTCTCAGCATGTTAGCTAACGCGCGCGCTGAATCGGTTTTCAGATTGCGCACGTGCCTGTTCCCGGTCACGAGGGAACGCCCCTTCTGAATAATAGAGAAACTTACAATAATACAGCTGGCAATATCCCAGAGAGATCGCCTGTTCAATCAATGACACATTTGTGGAAATTAAACCTTGAATTGTTTATGTAATCACGCACCTTAAAGTGCATTAACAGTAGTCAGTAATGTAGAAATACAGAGGTCGACAACTCAAACCTAAAAGTTTATGGATATTAAAACAAAATTGAGAGAAAAATCGAAGTACAAAATACAATTTTGAAAAAAGGACTGCAAAGGAATAAAACTAACCTTGCACATTAGTTACGGCTGTCTATTTTCATAATGTAATATATTTTCATTACATGATTTATTGAGGACAAGATTTTTACTAAAAAGCCAGTCATGTTTTTTCTGGTCATCTTCATCAGCTGACTTTCTTCTCTAAATGTATCTGCTTGTACAACATTGGATGCCACCAAAGTGAAAATCTATTTTGCATAAAGTTTATTTTCTCTCTTGTTTGTGCATGTCTAGACATTAAGCCCTCTGAAATGATCCCCACAAAGACGCTAATTTGAGAATATATTATCATTTATTACATTTGCAAAAAAAAAATCATTGAGTCTTAATGCAAAGAAATATTAAAAACAGTACAAGAAGATGTTGTTGGTTTTAAATTCATAATGTAACTATATATGAAGTTTTCCTCCAACACAATTTACTTTTTCTCTTTCACGGACCACTCCTTGTATCCTCCGGTATAGTTTCGTGCACTGAAATAAAAGACAAAAAAGGAGAGAAATGTGTAAACAGGAGTCGTAAAAGCAAGACAGGCTGTCCGTGGAATGTATAGCAACCAATAACATATTTACTTCACATATCCAAGTTCGTAGGCCTTGTTTGTGGCAGTCGTCCCTCGCATGCCCATCATGCAGTAAAACACCAGCTCTGGTGCATCACACAGTGGCTTGGCTACTTTGTACTTCTCCTTAAATTTATCTGGCTCCATTGAAAAAGCAGCATCTACTGTATCAACTGAGTGGAAAAAGGCAGAAAAATATTGTCAGATGAAATAAATGATCACATTCAGAAGAACTTTGGTCTGAAGATTTATGATAGATGGTCAAATTGAGGTCGAACTAAATTCACTGTTCATTATGGGAAAGCGGTACATACTGTATGTATGTTAATTAATTAATACAAATGATCTCACGTGGGATGTGAACAGATCCTTGAATATATCCTTTATCCACTTCGTCTTTAGTGCGAACATCGACCAGGAAGAGATTCTCACTCTTTCCCAGGAGTGCTTTCAGATCCTCGAAGGAGATAACCTTGGTGACTGGCAATGAGAGAGGAACAACATTAAAGGCTTGTATATTATGACGAGCCTTTGTTGGGACCTCTCATAAAAGTGTACTATTAACAACTTTTCAATCCAGGTTACGTTACAACATTTGATTTCATATGATAATGAACATACTTCACTGTGTGAAACGTATTGGTTATTGTGTGTGCGTGTGCCTCTGACATATTAGAAGTCGCCAGGTTACGGTATGCAGTGTTGAACTTCATTTTGAGAGGAGACAATGAAACCGGTTTGTTGCATGCGGCTTGAATAACGAGCTGGTATTCCCAGACGAAACTTCCGGTTTGACGTTGTCGATACATTCAGTTTTATGATTATTAAGAAATTAATATTCTTATAACGATGGACTCCTTCATTCAATATTCATGATATGGTTTAATCTGTGCTCAAGATAATTCACAACAACTAAATTTAGAAATGCGATACCTCTGAAACAATAATTAATTTCACGTCACTCTACAGTTAGCGTTGTAAGCTCTTAGATACTGATTCACTAGCGAGTAATCATTAGGAATGTAAGAATAGTTTCTGCAAACAGTAACATCATTTATGTCGCGCTCTCTATGAGTTAAGTACAATGAGACTCACCTGAGCTCGCCATTCCGCTTATTGGTAAAATCACACGCTGTTCATTTGAAATATCTTCTTCCTCTCATTGTTTAATGAGCAGTCATTGGCTGCTGAGGAAAGGCGGGACGTTGTCTAGCCTTTAGCCAATCAAATCCACTTCTTACTAATTGTGCTTTTTCAAGACTTTCAAAATAAATGTTGCCAAGTTCAATTTTTGTAAAGAAAAATGGTTTTGTGAAACGAAGGATGCTATTATGTGAGGTAAAAGTCCTACATTTAAAATTCTACTAAAATGATCAGTAAAATGTACAAGAAGTATAAAAACTAAAAGTACTCACTCTGCAAAATGGCCCATTTCAGAGTGTTATAATATAGTTTAATATACTCTAAACAGCATGTAATTGAATTATTATAAGTATTCATCAAAGCTGGTCAAGGTGGAGCTAATTTAACAACTCTATATAGTGCTGAATAGTTTTGTCTATTTCAAACCTTGATCCGCAAAGACAAAAGGTAACTAAACCTCTGAAATAAATGTAGTGTAGGGAAAAGAAAACTCAAGAAAATAAAAAGTACCTTTCTTAAAAGGAGATATTTGTGCCATTGATTAAAGATATATGACAGAGGTAAAATATGGAGATGTCAGATTTTGATGCAAACCAATTTACACATGGGGTTTAGTACAGTTTGGACCGACTTGATGCCAATGCACATTAAAGCTGTTGTATAGCTTGTACTCCTTACGAAGACGCAATGTTGTTTTTATTAATAAATAAATGTGCCACCCTGCTGCTGCATGTCACAACACATAAAGCAAAACATTCAACCAAACCAAGATATTGTTTTTATTAAAATAAGTTTAATTTCTTATGAAAGTCAGTACATATATACTAAAAAATATCTACAATAAATTCAACCATGATAGTATAGAAAAACACTACAATGAACCTACACAGCTTGATTTGCCAGCAAATAAACCTGAAACAGACTTACCAATTGTTAGTGCTATTATAATATCACAATTCCTCTTTTACCCAATATGTTTACATATTCCTTGAAACAGGAGTATTAATTCTGATTAATCATAACAGCACCCTACACAGTTTGCCTTTTGTTCTTGATTACACCGTTGCTGTGCCGCATGTCTCCAGGGGCCGGTTCAGTGTGGCTGGGAGGAATTGTCTGTGCTGAAGTGTTGATCACAGAGTCCCCTCTGTGCTGTAAGAAGGGTTCCCTAGTCCATCAGCAGAGTCCCTCTTTGCCTTTTTACGCAATTGATGCTTCCAGAGGATCAGAGCTGCTATGATGAGAAGTAGAAGGAGGGCAACTCCTCCTCCTATAACCCCCGCAAACAGTTTATGGTCAGCGAATTCAGGAGGATCGTATCGCGTACAGGAGAAATCTGAGGGGACGCTATGTCCTGCACTGTTCACAGCCTCCACACACACCTTCGTGCCAATTTCCAAAAATCCGATCAAACCTCGTCTCGAAACTTCCTGAAACTCCAGGGCTTCACTTCCCTCTATCAACACTTTGTACGCAGACACCACAGAAGATGGAGCACACCACTGGACCTCTATCTTCCCTCTGTTCTCCCCTCTACTGATTGGCTTCAGCATATGGATGTGTGGTGCATGAGGTGGCTCATTGGCTGCGCTGAACCCAGGACAGAGGCACCCAGTCCTCTTTGAAATGAGTTTGCAGGGTTCCTGATTCTCCAAGCAGGGGCTGTGCTGGCAGAGCTGTGTGTGTAGTTGGAGTTTAGTAGTCTTCATAGTGTGCACCACTTCAGGAAGAGAGCTGTGGTTGTCATTGTCAAGATAATCATCTTCAAAGTTGTCATCTGAGCTTAAGTCATTCATGAATATGATCCGTGGACGAGTGGCCGGAGGGGGAGAAGAGGCAGCATGGGAGGAGAGGTGGGAGTGAAGGAAAGGCGAGGCACTCAGAAAAAGGAGAAGGACAGCCAGGTTCTTATGCAGTGACGTCATCTCTATGGACAGAAAGGGACAAATGATAAGAATGAATTAAAAAAATATTGTTAATTGCAAAAAGAATACAGTAAATACATATAAATAAATCCTTAACATTGTAAACAATATGTTCATCCAGTCAGTCTAAGAAAGGAAATGCGCCTTCATTCGACATTGTTTCTCTATTGACCTTGGACAATTTTATTATACCTAGAGGCCAGTTATGAGAAGGAATTTAAAGTGTAAATAAGTTGGAGTAAAGAGACTGAAATGTGGCCACTGCGTCAAAACGCAGAAAACTAAATACAGGACTCGGTTATAATACCAGACAGAAATAAGCAACGCAACAAGGATCAACCGTACTAAGGATAAGATATAGATTAGAACATAGGAGAATTTTCAAGAAAGGTTTGTTCAGAGTGGTAGGACTTTAAACGTGCTTGTTGACTAAGAGGCTATTTTTCCAAAGTTTACGGATGTAAATGTCTCTGTGGTTCATCAAACATTTGTCTTGTTCTAGTTTCCCATGTTGTAAACAGCTTAAGATAAATAAGTGCTGGAAGAAAGAAATACAACTGTTGACATGACACCATTAGCCCTTCTAGTTCCTACTGGCACCAAGCCGGATGAGTTCTGTGTGAAACAGACTGCATCTGTACTTTGACACTTTTTGGTTATTAATAATATATGGAAATAACCCTAATACTCAGAAGATAATCTGTTTCAGGCCTGTAAATACAACTGATGACTAAATCTCTAAAAATAGACATCCACATGCCAGTGTTTTGCATCTGATGAAGACACAAATCAGTATTGTGATAAAAGTGACTTTAAAGCAAGGAAAAGTTTACCTGATTGATGGTGGTGGACGTTTCAAGTCTTTATTTTCTCCGGTTCCCTCTGCCTGCTCTCACCGTGTGCTCACTACAGTCCTCTGCTCTCACAGTCTTAAGTTGCTTCCCTTAGAGTAGACTCTCCCCTCCTCCTCAACACCCCCTCATGTTCTCCCCTCAGTGCCTCTCCCTCCCATTTTACTCTTTCGTGGTCTGCCTCTCTTGTTCTCCTCTCTCTCTTTTTTCATGGCTCTTTCTCAACATGCAACCGGTCCTCGCTGCTCTTTCCTTTTTCTTTGGTATTCTTGTGTGAATGTTAGTTGAAAAGTGGAGCTGCGCTGCATTATAATTTGCTGGCCGGCGGCAGGAGGCAGGTCTGTGCATGTTGCAGTATGCGTTTGTTTAATCCGTCGGTGTAGTGGCCTGTTTCTGATTACTTCTTTAAGAGCTAAACTTCCTGCTTACTTTGCAGGTGTTATTGTGGAAACTAACAGGACATTGTGTCACTTCAGTGTGTTTATGTGTGTCTCTGAGAGTGGGGGGTGAGGAATGCATGCATGTGTATTTATTATAGACACCCCCTCACCCTCTTTTAGCCCCCATTGTGACAAGCCAGAGGGGAACGACGAAGTCTTTCTCCTTTCTCGTCCTTTTATGGGGTTGAGCTGGCAAAGAGGTCACTCTCTTTCTTATTAAAAGTACCCACATGCACCGATGAGAGGAAAACTACCACTGCAGGAACCTTCTTTCTCAACTTCAAAACCTAAAGGATGTATTCAACCTGCCTTTTCCGACAATAAATATCTTTATTTAAATCCGTGGTGGGTTAAGAGCATGTATATATATTCTATACAAGGAATTATTGGAGGAGCAAAACCAACAACTTAAAGCAGACCACAGTAAAGAGAGGTTGTGAGGGTGTCAATTTGCACGGGCAAATCAATTTGTAATGTTCACATTCAGGCACAACGATTTGATTTTATGTTCACAGGAAAAGGGCTGAGTGCACAGAAACCACACATCATTGGGAGATGAATAAAGAATGAAGGCCGGCTTAAAAGCACTGGCACTTAAAGTGTACAGCAGGAAATAGAGAGTTATACACAATTATATTTACTTATTTTGGAGAATATACAATGGGCACGGAAAGTATTCAGACCCCTTTAAATTGTTCACTCTTTGTTTCATTGCAGCCATGAGATATTTCAGTTTTTCTTTTTTAATAAATTTGCAACAAATTCTACATTTCAGTTTTTCTCTGTTAAAATGGGGTGCTGAGTTAATGAGAAATAAAATGAACTTTTTTGATTTTAGAGAATGGCTTCAACGACACAAAGAGTGAACATTTGAAAGGGGTCTACTTTCCATACCCACTGTATGTTCCAATTTGTACACAATGTGTGTGTGTGCATCTTTATATATTGTGTACAGTTGTAGAGATAAAGATTAAATGAAAGGAATCCCAAATTTTAAACATTCACCAACCACTTAACTTTGAACAAACTCATGAGTAGCTTATATGTAGCTTTTGATCACACCTTGATGAAGCACAAATGGTATATTGATGACTCAGTGTTGCTCATCTTGAACTTGCAAACATTATCAAGTAATTGTGCTTGTCTTAAGGGAATATGGATGGGACTTGAATGAAAAAGGGATAAGTTCTTTTGAAATCCTAAAACGTGTTGTTGTTGAGGGAGGTTTTCGGAAAGAGGCTTACGTTCTGTGGCAATAACCATGTGAGATATATTGGGAAATGTTCTGATACGCTCCACTATATTCTCACTCTCACCCCTTATAACACAGCAGCTTGGTTGGTGGCCTCTTGATTGATGTTGTTGTCATACCTATGGAGGGCATGTTATATCCAAATGATCTTGTCTGCGGGCGGGATGACACACACACACACGTGTTCTCCTGCTCAGGGTGGCTGCTTCGAGACAGATATCTCGAGCAGATTGAAAAGGTTAACTCATCTTACTATCTATTTCATATCCCAGGAATGTTTTAATATTGTTAATTGTTGGACTTATTTGTATGTATTGGTTAGTCTGTATCACATATAAATGATAATGCAGAAAGGCATACATTGATATATTGTTTATTAAAGAATGTCGATGTGGATTTAAGAGGATGGCTTCTCCTAAAGACTATTCAAGTTTCAGGTTGTTTTGTCTGCATGAGACAACCATCTCACCCCCCTCCTGTCCCCCGGTCATCAACGTCAGGAGATGATAAGTCTCAACAACCTGCTTGTAACTGGATGGTACAGGTTTCTGTAATCAGATTCATTTCAACATTCACTCCAGAGCGAACCTACACACACAACATCAGCTATTTGTTAGGATATGGTAATGAAAGTGTGTAACTGTTCCTGTTTGTGAGTGGGTGAACACAGAGTTAGTCTGGATCAATATAGCTATTAATATTGTATGAGTGAGTTAGAACGTGTTTGACAAGCTCATGTTCTATTTATATGAATGAGCTCTTTCTGTACTGTATGGGTCAGATTAGATCTGATAATGAAAGAGTTCCTCTCTTCTTCAAATAAGGGAAGAGGACAAGAAGAAGGCATACACAAACAAGTATGTGAAATCTACCGGGACCACCAAGCATCTGGATTTAGCAGATCAACTTTTTTTGTCTCGTGTACTTTGACTCCGACTGTCATATCCTTATCACTTATCAGCGGGAAAAACAAAGGAACTGTTCATTGACACTTGCAGGTGAGTCAATCCCTGTTGAATGTCTCGACTCATCTAAACTTATTTGAACTCAATAGTTTTCTATAAAATAGCTCGATACACTGAGGAGACGGAGCTTTCCTGGCCGGCATGGTGAAGTTTTGGTCAAACTGAGACTCCAAACCCCTTAGGGAATAAAGGAAGCCGCTGAGCGTGAGTCATACTGTTCTAGATAATGACTAACCCGCCAGTGCATTTTCCATCTCCCACCACCTCAACATGTCAGAGCATGCTGCTGGACATGTATGAGACAACCTGCACGCATCCCTGTCACCATCATCTGATTGGAGATAGCGCCACAATTTCTCCAAAGTGCTGTAGAGTCTGAGAGAAACAATAGCTTTATTTCTTACCTCAATAAGATGACACTCTTTTAAGGCATGCATTCTCCTACGTATCTTCAGAAAACTTAAACAAATACACTTTATTTTCACATTCACATTCACTTACTCACATCAGCCTTCAAACCTCAGAGTATGACTTTATCAAACTCAGAAATGTGTGGGCCTCTCACAGATGCTCGATCCCTCTCCTACCCACACCTCTCCAAGGAGTTAAAGTATTCAAATTGAAACCGGAAGCACTACTATTGGCTATAGCCACATCACCTTTGACTTTTACTCCATTCAAAAATAAATCCTGCGGTAGCCTTGCAACCATGACTGTTGTGTGGTAGTTGTGTGAACTGCTATTTGTGGAGCCAGAGTGGACAATGCAGACACTGATCCGCATGGGGCTAATTGGAAGCAGACGTGATGATGTAGCAGCTCCATCAGATGACGAGGTCTCGCATTCCTGGCGCTGCGGCATGTTTGGATCATTAAAAACTATGGAGAAGTTAAAGAGTGGGCTGTTGGTAGTTACAGAAACCATGCTGTAACAGGCGGAGTTCATTTTAAATCCACCCTGCTTTAGTGAATCTCCATGAATGTTGATTGATATTAATCTTTGTTAGGGGAATAAAACCTGCTTGATGCTCTTTTATATTTCATATAATGTCTATACAAGACAACTTTGTCTGGATTAAGTGGGGATGTTATGGCAACATCACATGTTGATATGTGTTTGTGTTGTTTCATGACACACCTCGGAGAGATGACACTATAAAATAAACATAGTGGGAGTGGAACGTTGGCGTGTTGGGATGCTGAGGCTCTGACGACGGGACTATCATTATCGATATATAATAATAATAATAATAATAATAATAATAATAATAATAATATATTAGATTTATATAGAGCTTTATAGAAATCTCAAAGACGATCGATATATACGGTTAGTTTTTACGACAGCCTGTTTGACACCAATTTGACTATATTTAAATACTTTTTCGGTCTTCAACCGTACAACCACGTACCATGCCTTTTATACAGCAGACATGTGTACTTATGGTCATGGTAAAAGAGCACAGGTGTTACCAATATGGTTAACGACTGCTCGGTTCTCATCAAGTGTCCTGGTTAGTCGTGGCAGTGTAAGCCAGCGTAACACATATTAGGACCCTGAAACTGAAGCAGCTGAATGAAACTCAGCCATCATTAATGTTATTATTTACAGCTTTAACCTTCGGTAACATGTAAGAATGTCTTTGATGACAAAGGTATCTGCAGTTTAAAAAAATCCAATAGTTTATTGTTATGTGACATACTGTTTCTACAGTTAGATAAAACATGTAACTGTAACTTAATAATTCAATATAGTGGGTAACTTCGAACCTGAACAAACCACTTGACCTGTAGCTCCACTTAGTGGTGAAGACTTGCACTTGCAAGCTAGAATCACGTGAAAACAATTAAATAAAGCTCTGGCATATCTCTGGGACGCATCTGACAGTCGTTCTTTCCTATTTGAGTTCAACTTATTGAATCACATGTATTGGTAAGGAGGCGGAATTGATTATTTTTTTATGCTGAGGGAGAGGGGAGGAGGCATGTCTAAAGACATCAAGATCAACATGGCAACGTGGTGTTTTTATTGCTCTCTCATTGGAGAAGTCTGTTCAAGTGGGAAATTCCTTCACATTAATTATCTGGGCCTGGGGAGTCTCACTCACTTTATAAAGCCGAAACAGATACGCGTCTGTGTGGTTGACCTACATGTTCAGAGGAGAAACTAATTGATCATCCAAGCATGATGTCAACATTCATAAAGGTTTTGTTTTTCACAGTGGTTTAAGAAGCATTGATATGTTTTACATTGATACAAGACGACAGTGATGAAAATAAGTAGATTTTCTGAAGCACTATAATTTGTTTTACTTGAATTTCATTGAGCGTTTATTTTCTTTATACTACATTCAGATTACGAGATTGGGTTATACTTTTCAGATATACATTTTACAATATTACATGTATTTAGCTGATGCTTTTATGCAAAGCAACTTACAACTGCCTTTCTTTCCACATTAATCCATGATAAATAATAATCCAATGATATATCTTATAATAACAAAATACACCCATAGGGACATAATGAATCATACAATATAAATGGTACAGTAAATTACAAATACCTAGCTACTTGTACTCTCAGCAATAACCTAGTAGGCCTACTGGGGTAGATGCAACCTCACGTTACGTATTATTGATCTAAATATTGTTGAGTGGATACAGTGAGAGCAGCAATGGGCGGGAACATGCAGTTCGCCATTTACTCCCAGTTAAGTGTCCCAGAAAAGTGTTGTACACAGGACATGAAAGCACGAAACACGCGCGTCAGAGAAACCACATGTAGAAAGCGTTAAATGAACACAACTCGTTGATAAAACCTTTACATTCACGGCAGCAGGACGTTTTTAAATCTGCCTTTTGTAACCCGAAGAAGCGGGTAACTACAGGTCGTAGCGCGTGCAGACAGAGGAAGTTCGAAGTCGGCTGCGTCAGAGCCGAGCGACACGCGGATCTTTACGTGAATCCGAAGCGAAAACTCGTTCCACAACTGTCAGCGGTCGTTATTGTGACGACGCTCCGCCATTGGTTCGAACGGCCCAACCGCCGGGGAACGGAGGCGGGGGCAGGCGGTTGAATGACGGCCGTTGCTCTATTTACACCTCGGAGAGCAAAGACAGTCTCCCGGACCTACACAGGCATACATATTGTATCTTTACACCGTGGGACAGCATCAGATGAAAGAGGAGGAGCGCACCAATCGGTTACATTATCGCCGAGGAGGGGAGGGGCGGGAAGGGGGAGGGGGAGGGGGAGGGGGGGGGGGTCGCGCGCGGATTGCGTGACGGGACGAAACCTTGTCGAGATTCAAGCGGACGTTTTCACAGGTTGATGATCTGTTGGGGAGAAAGCAAAAGTAGCCTACATGATTGTAGTCTATAGGTTGATTCAACCGACACGGCCTGACATCGGAAGGAGGAATAGGCGGCGCCTGCCAATTCCTGGAAAAACACAGAGCGCCAACCAGAATGAGACATTTACAGTTGTGCAGGTTGGGGGTTATTCGCCGAAGTTGACGCTCAGACTTTGGCTACAAGCAGCGCGTGGAAAGGGTTGTGTCACTCAGCGAGGACCGTCTGTCCTGCATTTTGTGACAGATAGCCAATCACATCTGATATTCAAATCGGCGCTCTTATGTCAGTGCGCCAAAAGCCCTCAGTAACCTCTTCGCCAGACCAGACCAGACAGCATGGGGATCAACGGGCTAGACAACCAGGCGCAGCCGTCCAGCGGAGTGTCCCGGACGGAGGACACCGCTGCGGATCCTCAGACGGAGCAAAGTGTTGCTCCTCGAGAAGCAGACTGCAGGAAGGATGACCAGATCGTGCAGGAGGAAAGCTCCGTGCGGCTGCTGGAGGCCGGCTGCAAACCGCCCCTCTCCCCGGCGTGTGACTCCGAGTCGGTGGTCCGGGTGGAGGAGCCCGGCGACCGAGCCGCGTTCGTCCCACCCGAAGGAGGTTACGGCTGGCTGGTGGTTTTCGCGGCCACCTGGTGCAACGGGTCGATCTTCGGCATTCAAAACTCTTTCGGCATCCTTCACATGATGCTGATGAAGGAGCACGCAGACCCAGACGACAAGACGTCCCAGTTCAAAGTGGGTGAGTACCAGACAGTCTGCTGAGGCGAGCTCGACGACGGGATGAAACAATACCTCCACGGGTGGACATGTGATATAAATTCGTCTTGAATGCATGCATGGTACATTATTACAATCATATCATATCCTATGCAAAAGGTGGACATTGGACGTTGATTTGAAAGAATATCAGCATCCTCTCCTATTGTAACAGCAGCGTGGTGAGTGCTGCTTAGGTTTCGTGTCACACACGCACACAAACACTTAGGGTCATCCCAGAGTTCACGCGAGTTTGCCCTGCACTTAAAGTGGCCCACTAAACATATAGTGTTACATTACATAACGGGCCTCATGAGACATGTCAGCACGTTGGTTTCTTTTTGTATTGAAAAGTGTTCATGCCTTCTAAAACATGCTCCATACTCCTTGATTGAGTTGGTCAGCTGCATGTTTTGGAGACTCTTTAACAGATGTTTGGCTGAGCAGCTCTCTCCTCGCTATTCATCCACAACACTGTTATTTTTTACTCATTTTAACTAGAAGCAGACAATGCTTTTTGGTTATTCACAAGTGGCTCTTTTGCCAGTGGACCCCCTTAAAGACTGAAAGTTACAGAAATGTACCCCAACTATTTTAATTACTCAACAAGTGTGATCCAGCGAACTTTCCAACTTGCAAAAGCTTTCTGTTTAGAAAATGTGTGCACCTCCTAAATATTTCACACAATGTCAAATATCCAATATTTCATCTATTATTATATTGCTTATACGAGTTTTCCTTGTTCGGACTATTTACAGTTAAACTTAAACAGTTAGATTTAAGAGAGATTGATAAAGTGAGGGGTGGCATGTGACAAAATGTTAGATTTAAGACATAGACATTACTACAGTGCTAAATATAGTGTACAAGCTAAAAGACCTTGTGATCATTTAATTCTAGGAATTTATATTCATATGTCACACAGTAAAGCTGTTGTTGGCCGCATGCCGTTCATGACCATAATAAGGCCAATGTTCACCACTCGGTCTCCCCGCATGCTTCAATTTAAACCATTCTGTTCTATGAATGTTACAAGCTTGTGAATGTTTTCTCAAATACTGGATGGTGCAACAACTTATAGGACACAGCCAGATACTGAAGCAGGCACATACATCTTAATATAGAAAGCACTTATGTTACTTTCAAGGAACAAGACAAATCAGTCTACAGACTAACTTTGAAAACTAAGACTTCCCGAGCCTCCTTCCATAAGTGAAATGGTCTTGCTTGTGTTTGTTCCCGTATCTTCCATATAACAACCACATTTTAAGGGAACACACTTCCACATCCACTTAATTGTCAATAAAGCATATTTGGAGAGCTTTGGACTCTTACCTCTGAGGTTATTATCACATAAATTACTTCTGACTAAATTAGTCATAATTAAGGGAAGAAACTTCTCATGGATGAAACTCTGAAATGGTCTGTTTTAGATTATAGTGAAAATAAATGTTTTTTTAGGAGGGGAGTAGCATGTAACAAGAGTAGGTAGTTTCTTAACTTCATGAAGGGACTACGGCTCCAAGACTGTTCCCTAGACCAAGTTCTACATTTCTCATTAGCATGAAAAACAGTTACAGAGGAATAGAAAACTTTAAGTGAAAACCAAAAGGCTCATTTAAGCCCAGGTTAATTTATTTAGTGACGTCTTGAACCTTATCATCTCTAATTCATGTGAAGGAAACTACTGCCTGGGGGAAGCTCGACAAGGCATCACATTTCTTTTAGTGCTTACTTGAAAGTCAGTCAGAGAGTGTTGGGCCTAAAAAGATATTCCAGGCCAGATGTATTACTTACAGTATATCTTGCGTTCAACAGAGGGCAGTTGCCTTCTAGGTATTACCAGCCTGCTTTCCACCCTTTCTCTGGCTTGAGAGAGATTTCACCCCGAGGCGTTCCTTGGATTTGATTCTTGGTTTATTCTCATATGAGAAAGGATTAAGCTGGTAGGCTCAGTACTGACCTTTTCCCCCCTGCAATAGAAGAAAACAGAGGGAAACAGTTTAACAACAATAGCCACAGCTGTAAAAGCCCCTTTTGAACAACAATCCAGTCTGAGAGATCAGTAAAAATGACATTCACATGTGTAGAACGTCCTAAAGCAACATACTTCCCAAGCAATGCACTGCAGCGCCGTAAGGAGAGGAGGCAGCACTAAATGACTGAGAAGCGATTACAATTAGGTCTTTTTACCACTCTTGTTTGAACAAGGTATTTATTAAGCCTTGAGGCGTAAACCGCATATTTTCAAAAAGGTTCATAAGTATCAAGATGGGGGATCAAAAAAGCTTCTTTCTTTTTTAAGTAAAAAGGGTAATGAGATGGGGGGTTATGAGTTGCAGATGTTGGTATTTTACTCAATGATTAGAGCATGGCACGGTAAGAAGTTTGATTTCTGTTGTTACCACATGCACACCATTGTTTTCATGTAAAAGATTTGTAACCAGTACATCTTAAAAACTGTAACACTATAATCCGCGGGGAGGGATGAGGTGAGGTGTGGTTGACGACTGGTGAGCCACATGTGTAAGGGAGGAAGACATGTTTGCGTTGTGCCGTTTCTGCTGCAGAAGAATTTGTAAAAAGTGGGAATGCGAGCGAAGCAGCAAAGACAGGGGAGTGAACAAGTGATTTATGTTTTCTCAATACTTGACATTATTTCCCATCTCTATACCACGAGTGTGAAACAGATCAGTGGGAAGACTGCAAACGAGACAAAAAACCAGAGGCTCATTCGAGTACAATGTGTCCTGTTTGTGTCTGAACGTAGAGCTAAAGGAGTGGTTGTTGTCTTGTCTCACTCCAGTTGAGTGGACATACTATACATCTTGATGACCGCAGCATTAGGCCGTTAATGAAATTGTCCATTATATGCTAAAAAAGACACTGATCACACTTAAGAAACCAGACTTTTAAACAACCTAAGTGGGAAAATGGAAATATTTTAGAAAGTTACAAGTGACTCTGTGCCACAAGAGATGGCATGTTGACACACACTTAATAGTGTTTCAGATTAACTTATAGTGATCGCAGTAATAGTTGAGAAACAATAGTAACATACAAGTAAAACTAGTCAGAGATTACGTGTGTTTGAATGTTGTGTAGTTTGTTTAATTGTGTCTTATTTGGCTTGGTAACTAGGCTCTGTTCAAACCAACCAAAGGCTTCATCAGTGCCTTACAAAATTAATGTATTTGTCATATATTTAATGTATCTACCGAAACAGCCTGCGTTGAACAATTCAATATTATACATATGCACACTATTTTATAGCTATTTACTTTTTGCCCGCTTCCCAGAGGAGTTATAACCGGCTACGACCACGTCTACGTACCATTTCAAACCATTGGCCTCGCTTGTAATACATCATCTGTGTTATAGAGCATCTTTGGAGCAACTTTCATAGGAATGAACGGGTCGCTGCCTCCAACACTGCATCCTGTTCTCTTTAGATATCTGTGTGCTGTGAAAAAGAGTTTAGAATCGTTATTCTTCTGTTTGGACTTTCTTAAATCAATGCCAGAAACACGTTTTAGCTGACGGTTTCAACAAAGGCTTAGTCCTACAATATAGTCAGATAATCAGTATTTAGCAGGTGTTTATTACCTGTGCGATAGAATTAGCAAATCGTTTTAAGGGACAAGGCCCAATTTGATCCGTGGTCAATCCGCAAGTTACCTTGGCCTTAAATAACAATAGTATCCGTTTCAACAATGAATTCCTTAAGTTGTGGTCAGAATGTAAATTTGTATTAAATCAAAGGTGGCCAACGCTCAAATCTCCATTCTGCCAAGAGAAAAACAAATAATAAAATAATTAGCATGCTGCTGTGCTCTGTAACGCTGTCTTGTAGTTCTGCTGCCAAGGAGTTCCCCAGCATCTCCAGGGCAGCGGGAGATCCCAGGTTGGCAGATCAGGGAGTACTGTGGCATGTTTGGCATTCCAAAGGGCAGGAATGGGTTTGGCTGGGATTAGATTCTCATAAAGTTCCACATACACAAAAACAGGCACATGCAGATGATCAGAAACAAGGATGGACGGTTTTGTTGAAAGTGGGTTTACTTTAACAAACATGTTCTAGCTTTGCAGGGGCAAATAGTTCGGAAAAAAGAAGGAACATTCTCTCCAGCTGACACAAAGGAGTGGATAGGTGATAAACAACAACCTTTTCACACCAGTGGGACATATGGAGTTATGCTTAACGCCTCCACACGGGTTGTGTGTCTAAGTGCCATCACATCTTCAGACACAGCCCTTTGGCGAGCGTGTGGTGCGGCAGGTTTTTGCTTGTTCTTGCACATCCAACATTTTCTAATTACGCAGACATGAAGGGGCGAAGAAAATGTAGATTATTTCCTCGTCACAATTCTGCTTCAGCTCATGTCTGTGTGACCGTGCTTGCGGAAAGTATAACCAACGCTTTGGAGTAGCACGACAGATTGTGTATCAGGAGGCGAGACAGAGCCGAGTTGTGCTGCTACACTAGCATACAACCTGCGGTACACTCTGCAAAACATATCCCATATAAATCTATTCAACCCCCTCATGCATTATTAATAGTGTCAACTCAAGCTGTTTCTACACCAGTGAATATTGGTAACTTGGAGCTATATATAACTAGTAAATATCAAAAGGAGTTGCTCACAGTTAGTGAGCGATAGCAAGTACACAACTTCAACGCTGGTACGCAGGACAACAGGGATTGGACCCAGATGCACAGTTGATGGCTCACAGGCAGGAAGTCCAAATGTTAGGCAGGAAACCGGCAGACAGGTAATGGAAGACAGGTGCACCGCATTGCAACTATGATGATCTGACAAAAGAACAAAGGAAATGTGGGGAGGGCTTGCCAAGGAAATGAGATGCAGATGAGGAGGTAAGTGGGGCAGGCTTATTAGGGAAGTGGGAACAGGTGTGTGGCTGTCAGGTGATGGGAAAGGAGGGAAAGCACCACTGCATCTGGTGGACGGATGAACAATGGCAGTTGTGTGAATCGGGGCACTAGAAATATGTGTGGAGAGGAGCGACAAAGCTTGACACGTTCATGGACTGCGGCTTACTTGTTAGAAGACACTCATACAACATTTATGACAGCTGATCCCCAAAATGATTTGTTCTACACTCGCAATCCTCCGCAAATAGCAGCCTGACTTAAACAGTTAGGTACCTGATGCTAGACATGGGAACACAACACCAGTGTCAATATACAATTTCAGCTCATGTAGAACATGTTGAAAGTATGAGAAACTCTGACAACAACGTAACTACCTTATACGCATATCTTATTTATTTCTTCTCATCTTCTCGGCACACGCTTGATACAGCTCATACTTGCTTGCTACCTTCTGAATGAGCTTGTTTCTTCTTTAATGTGTATCTGTGCTGTGCGTTCATGAAGGGTATACCAGCAGTTTCTAGACAGTTAGTGCACTGTCCAATAAGACCTGAGGTGTGGACTGATATAAGCTAAAACGTGAGGATTCAACCGGAACAGTTGTAGCCGTCTGTTATGGTAAACAAGACTCACAGTTTGGAATATACGAGATACAATATCTTCTTGGGAACTTGATTCATAGAATAAAGCAACCACTTAGTTTGCTAACCCTAAAAACCTACCCACCAAAAAATTACCATTTTAAAGCAAGTTTTTGATGTGGTCTTTGGCTCGTGATTTCTTTTTGGTAAATCCAATTCTGCCAACTATTCCTGTTGGACATCGGCCAAAATAAAATCATGATATAGTCACACAAGTATTGCATTGTTTAGTTGATGGAATATTTCTTCTATTTGTCTCAAGATAATACTCTAATCCGTCAGATTTCATTTGGATTGTTTTCCGCACTGTGAAATGAAACAGGGACAAAGTGTTGTTGAGGGTTCAGGGAAATTCCCCCAAAATACTTTTATCGTACTTGCTTGCAGTGACATCTATCAAAGCAGATTTTTTAAATTACATTGTTGCTGAACTGGGAGGTGACCCCGGGGAAGACCCGGGACACACTGGAGGGATTACATCTCCCGGCTGGCCTGTGAACGCTTCGGGATCCCCCAGAATGAGCTGGAAAGTGTTGCGGGTGAGAGGGAAGTCTGGGTCAGCCTGCTGGGTCTGCTGCCCCCGCGACCCGACCCCGGAATAAGCGGTGGAAAATGGATGGATGGATGGTTGGTGCTGGATAACATGTTGTTGGTACTGCTCAAAACAGTGACATCTTTTAAAACAACCAGGGGCAACATGTTTTTTCCAGAATTAATGTCATGGCCTCTAAGGATAATCTAAAGAGCATGCTCTGTACAATTTTATTTAAATTAACTTCCTACGTTACTTGAACTCTAAAATTGAGGAACGAAAGGTCTTTAATCCATATGCTGCAAATTAGATAGGAATGGTAACACCCTCAAATTAAACTAAAAGTTGGCGCTTAAACCTCAGTAGAGATCCTCTAGTATAAAGGCAAAAAATAAAAGAAATGTGTCACTTTCCAAATACGTTGCTTTTGCACTGTAGCTGCAAGTTGGCAGGTTCGGCAACCTCTGTGAACTTAATGTTGGGCTCCATATTGTAATTGGTTTGGCATACAGGAGGATGTTTATGTAGATACCAACCGGTTTTAACTTACATACATATGACATCAGTCAAAGTATTTGTATAAACATACATATATATTTGGTTTGGTCTTATTTTGTCATCATATACATTGAGACCAATGAACATAGTTCTGAAAATAGGGAACTAGAACAAAACTAAGTACTCCTGTGATACTCTCTCGTTACATTAAACATCGGCCAACAGGGTTTCTCTGCCAAAGAGAAGATAGGCCCGTATAGAGACTCAAGAGAGAAACGCTTGTTCAGCCTCCTCACTACCGCGACACACACATCTTTTCTTTCCACTTCAGTCTCCATTGCTTTGTCCTTTTTCTTTTGTTTGGAGCCCTAATCGTCCGTAATGAGCACACTCAGCTCAGTCTATTCACAGACCTTCAGCTGTTGCAGGCCATGGGGGAACTGGGGATGGCTCTGGTTGAAGGTTGTTCCTTATATGTTGGATGTGTACACAGGACCTGAGTGCACTTTCAAGCAGGACTGCAATTATCTTCTCCACAGTAGTTCAGGCAAGAAAGCATGTGGATGCAGGCTTGAATGAAGTAATTGCTCAATTTAAAAATGACAATGAGACATACTGCTGGTACTACTGATAATTGCATGTTACAAGGCTGCTTCCATAACGCAATGTTCTTTTTTCCCTTCTTTTTTCTTTCTTTCCGGAAGCCAGGAAAAATGATTGTGAAGGGAAATGGTAAAATTGTTTTTTTTCTGTAGGTTTTCCACATTACTCTATGCTGTCATTTTGTGATCCTGTCTCCTGTAATAATATATCCAACCAGTGATATAAGTGATATGCAAACTACATGTTTAATGTAGTAATCCTTTGATATGTTTTATTTGTCTCAATCCTTGATACTAAACAGTTATACACAGTATACTGTATGTCATTACTGTGAGTGACATGCAGTATATTTCCTTAAATTATAATTGTGTTGGTGCTGAGCCATGGTGGCTTCAACTGCTCATGCAGCAAAATGCTATAATACAACAAATGATTCAACATGTACCCAGTACTGAAGTTTAGTAACAGAAAGGCAAACAAACTTTAGATGGCCGGATTAGTTATCAAAGACTCACACGCTTACGAATCGACTGTAAAATATTGAAGGATGAACCGCTAAGAGACTACACTCAAAAAAACGATTCAAGCTCTTCTTAGAGGTAACTCAATTAAATATTATTTAAAACATTGAAATAAATCAATTACAAAACAAAGATATTTATATTTCATGGGTGTAACACAAAATGTAGGAATACTTTCATTTATTAGATGTATTTAGGTTGCACTCCCAAAAACGATTCAAGTGTTCTAAGAGGTGACTCAATTAGATATTGTTTGATACATTGAAATAAATCAATTACAAAATGAAGATATTTATATTGAATGTGTGTAACACAAAATGTAGGAATACTTTCATTTACTAGATTTATTTAGGTCACAAAAACGATTCGAGTCTTCTTAGAGGTGACTCAGATATTGTTTGATACATTGAAATAAATCAATTACAAAATGAAGATATTCATATTTAATTGGTGTAACACAAAATATAGGAATTCTTTCATTTATTAGATTTATTTAGGTTAGATGGTGTGCATATCAACTAAAAAATATTGTGTTTAGTTGGGGACTACCCTTTGCGCATTGGGCCAGCTGAATATCGGTTGTTTCACAAGGTGAACACGCTTTCAGGACTGGTGTAGTGGGTAGCACTGTCGACTCACTGCAAGAAGGTTGTTGGTTTGATTCCCGGTCAGGGCGGTCCTATTGTGTGGAGTTTGTTCTCAGTGTGGGTTCCCCGGCTTCCTCTCAGTCCGAAGACTTGCAGTCAGGTTAATTCATCTCTATATTGGTGTGAGAGTGAATGGTTGTATGTCTCTATGTGACCCCTGGATGGACTGGCGTCCTGTCCAGGTGACACCCCCCCCCCTCGGCCAATGTCATCTGGAGTTGGCTCCAGAGACCCCAATGAGGATAAGCGGTACTGAATAGATTATTTAATTTATATTTTGAGTTGGACAAACACAAATTAATTTAATTGAATGAATATTGTTATTTTATTTTAGATGTGTTTGATACAAATGAATTGGACTAACTCAAATGAATTCAATTTAATGAATATCGTTATTTTATTTTAGATGTGTTTGATAAAAATGAGTTGGACTAACTCAATTACATTGTATTGCACTGATGTGCTAAATTTGAGTTGGAGTTGCATATAATTATTGGATGGAAAACCTGCCAACACTTTAATTGAGTTCATCCAATGAGCCATTTCTTTGAGTGTACACAGAATACAGGACGACCAGATCGGGCGTTAATAATGAGTGAACGGATTTCAAATCCTGGGATCCTTTCAGACAAACAATCTGGACATGAGGTAGAGAACAAGGAACAGAAAGTGGTTCTTGTGATAGGTTGAGCTGTCTTCAGTTGGAGAAAAACCCAGGAAGGCCAAAGCGATCCCAGATAAAGAAGTTTGCAGGGCTGTAGACGAACATATCTGAGATACTAGGCACCAGAGGCAACGCAAACTAAACCTGAGCCGATTCTGTCGGGAGTCTGGGGTCATTATTCTAGCTATTAACTTGTTTTGTTTCTGACATATGCCATGAGGCTTTGCATACACGGTTGAGGCTACAGGCTATTCTCATAGATCACATCCACCACTTAAGTCATGGGAGACATTTTACGAATATTATAGCCTTTTCCTTTGAGTCATCATTAAATCACACGTATCCCCTTAAATTTATATATATAATGGTGTCATCTACATCTATAGTAGCCTTAACGGAGAGATTTTTGGCAGAAATCCAATTTCCAGTTTGATGTATGGGAAATCTTTAGAAAGCAGTCTAAATAGTTTTGCATTGAGGTGCTTTAATTTTGGTATTTCTATACTGGAAAGCCATATGTTAGCCCCTCAGGACAAATATGGTGCAAGAGCGAAACAGAACACATGTGTAGTAAAACATAATTTACTATTATGCTCAACATTTAAGGGTTCATCATATTTTAAACTGCTATAGTCAATATTTGTACGATATGTAATGTGAAAGGGTTCAGACAACTGTAAGCCAACTCTGCAGTTCCCCTTGGCTCTAAGGAGCATTTCAAATCCTCTAGCTCATTGTTTTGTATTCACGACTTTCACTGCTTTGTTGCACTCTCTCACAGGTGTTACTTTCAATCTTAAATATGCTGTCCCTGCAACCCCAAACAGTGGACAGGCAACATTAGGGACTAGAAGGTGAACAACCTTTTGCATTTAGTGGCTAAAGAGCCAGATATACCCCTTACATGGAGGTCAACACACATTGCCTCTGAATGATATGGGGTCGGTCAATCTGAAGAGGACTACGTTTAAAGCACACTGAGTCACAGACAGAGAGGGCTGGGTAGCTCTATAAGTCAGGAGTGCAATACAGTGCAATTGTACCACTAAGGTGCTTATGGGAAGTCCAAACTCTTTGCCTTACTTAGTAAAGAGGGCTAATCTGATCTCAAGCAACTTTTTCATTGCGTTCCGTCTCAATGGTATACTATGTAAGGTGTTTCAGTTGAAATGGATTGGGAGGAAAACTCACATTTGACATTCAATATAGAATTTCCCTACGTTACTGTTGCAGCGTACTGATATCCACTGAATGCCTTGAGATGTGATAGGAAATGCTTTTACACCGATTTCTTTCAGATGAATGTTCAACTTCTTTTCAGGAAAAGGTACACAATGGTGGTAGTTCTCGAAGTACATGCTAAGTAGGAGAATCCCCCCGTCTTGTTCCATTTGGATAAATAAACTATAAGAAGGCTTTGGACCAGTCCCACCCTTATACACAACACTTTACTTTGTAGTGTACGCCATGTACCGGTAGACGTGTGCTTGTACAGTACAACATGTTCAGGTCATCAGACATAACAAAGACTGGTTTTACAGTGTCATGTTTCACACTGTACTCAGTGTGTGTGTGTGTGTGTGTGGGTGTGTGTGTGTGAGTGTGTGTGTGTGTGGGGGGGTAAATCATCCCATCCACCTGTTTATCTTAGTCTCTGGTCTCATTCCCATTGAGCTGTTAGATCAGTGTGACCTGCAGCCCAGACACTATGGTAGACATTAAAGCTACCTTTGCTCCCCCGGGAGACTGGACCCAGAAGTTTGTTTGTTTGCACTTCAGGGTCCGCAGAGTCTCAGTTGGATCATTCTGGTACGTCATATTTGAACACTGGATGGATATTACACCACAGGCCCGATCTGTCCACTTGCCTAATTACCATGAGATATCTAGGGATGTACATGATGCAAGTGAAGAGACAATAAAGAGCAGAATTACACACATTAATATCAATAGAAAGTCACACTAGATGGCGGAGGATCGCAGAGAGAGAGCTTTTCAAGAGAAGAATAGTGTCTACAAAGGCTTTAATTTATTTTCTAGGCATCCGCAATTATGACATTTTTATGACATCATGGTAATAATCCTGTCTGAGTCATGAAATGCCTCCAAGTTAATGTTAGCACAATGAAGCGTACGTTTATCTTTGATAGTGGCCTCTACAGGTGGAACATTAATCATGTAATGACTTCCATAAGCAAAGGATGTGTTAATTATCAAGGAATGGTCTATTTGATGTTTTTCTTGTCTCTCTCCTTTAACACTTTGTATCTCCGGTTCTCATATGGGGCGCTTACACAGTTGTTTATCTGTAAGTCTCGGGAATAATGAAGCTGCTTTGAGGCAAATTCTCCAGCCGCATATGAAAGAATGAGCCAGTGTATTGTCTCCAGGCTGGAAAGGGAAAACATGTATTCTCATTAATTGTACTAAACGTCAGTTTTATTGTATGGTTTTGTATCCTTTATATCAATGGCACATTGATCTACAGCTCATATTTCATGTTACATGGACTTTGAGCCTTGCTTGCTGTACAAATGGGTAAACGACTGTCTTTTATTTAGTGTACGTGATAGCTACAACATATAGCGTATCAACATATTTCTGACGATGACCTCTCTCTCCTCTCCAGCATGGGTCGGGGCCCTGGCCATGGGCATGATCTTCTTCTGTTCACCTGTGGTCAGCATGTTCACAGACCACTTCGGCTGTAGGAAGACAGCGGTCAGCGGGGCATTGCTGGCTTTTATAGGACTGCTCAGTACATCCTTTGCAAAGTAAGCTACTGTACATTCATTATTAAAGGTCTTACTTGTCCGAGCCCTACTTTGTGACTATAATGTATTAATAGTACATTTTACTCAAAGAAACAAAGCATTTGTGTTACTGTAAAATGGCCATATTCCACTTTGTTGCACTAAGTCTATACTCGCACAGAGCGGGAGAAAAAAACATGAAAATAGATACGACAATGAAAAAAAAGCTATAGTACCAATTCCACAGAATTTTTGGGATTTTGGATTTTGTGACCTAAAGAAATCTATAAAGAGCAGCCATCATTACAGATCCGCCTCATGCCTGAGTCATACTCCTGTGACCGTGTACCCCCGCGTCCTGTGCCGTCTCCTCTCATGCACACCAGACATGCAATTAGTTCTTCAGTGGATTGTGCCTAGAATATCATTTATTTTAGATTTTTCAGTCTTGTGGTCTTTGTTTGTTGTTGTATTGGATGGAAGGTAATTTTCTGAAAACCCACCTCCTACACCCTGATATTCAATCAAACTTCTGCAGTGTCTGAGATCCCTGCACTGTACAAATTCCAGTGTTAAACATTCTATGTTAAAGTATATGAATTCTTTCAGAGTTATTACAACACTAGCAAGAGTACATATCCCCCAATGTTGGTGTACATATTCCGAGTTAAACATGTTTGTGTAAAATATACAGTATTAAAGTGAATTGAATATCAGAATCATTACAACTAAAGCAAGAGTAAAACCCCCATGTTGATGACAACGTTCACTGTTACTCTGATAAGCTCCGCCCCCTCCTTCTCTTTTCAAATTGCGTTTCATCATGTGCGTTTTAATTCTAGAAAGAATTTCTCTAAATCCCTTTTTTTATATCACATGTTGATATTTTAGCTGGAGCAACATTGTATTTATTTACCAGTGTATGTAGCCCATTATAACACATCTCACATTTGCTACAAGGGACGACAACATACAACACCCTCTGTCATCTGACCCTCAGTTTACTTTGCATTGCAGCTCCCTGAGCCTTCGCTATTTCACATATGGCATACTGTTCGGCTGCGGCTCGTCCTTCGCCTTCCAGCCCTCGTTGGTCATCCTCGGTCACTACTTCCGCCAGCGCCTGGGCCTGGCCAACGGCGTGGTGACGGCCGGGGCAAGCCTCTTCTCCATGGGCCTCCCGGTTTTGCTCAACAAGGTGGGGGAACCTCTGGGCCTCAGCCGGACCTTCCAGATCCTCAGCCTCTTCATGTTGGTCCAGGCCCTGCTGGCGCTGCTGTTCAAGCCTTTACTGCCTGCTGGAGGAGGCATGGGGCCCCCGGGCATGGGGCCTGGCCCTGCCAAACCCCAAACCCAGCCAGGGGCCTCCGCCCAGGAGGGGAGCAGGTGGAGCAGGGTTCTGCGTGAGGTCAGGAAGTACTTCAACCTGCGTGTGTTCCACATCTTGACATACCGACTGTGGGCGTTTGGAGTTGCAACAGCTGTCCTGGGATACTTTGTGCCGTATGTTCATCTGGTAAGAACAATACTAGGAATGCTTGTAGTTAAATTGCACATTGTGTTTGCTCTTGCTTTGAATTGGGTTATCTAAACTAAAAACTGTACAAATATTATGCAACAAGTTCAAGAAGTGTTAAATGTATATGGTTACTTCTGGAGTGTGACCGTGGGAACGTGGAAATCATGCCCTCTTAATTTATATTAGTGTTGTATAAATAGCATTTCGGTGTTTTGACGAGCCGCACAGCTGAAGCACATTACAGAACATGTAGACGTACCAGCAAATGTCACGTACGTTTTTCTTTCTAATGGTAGTGTGTTTGAATACCACTGCGGACAACATAATGTCTGCCCTTGTTTTGTAAGCTCCAGCACAGGTTAGTTTACATTGTTTTTTGTTCCCTGCTTGGGCTCAGCCTGCCAGCTGCTGTTAATCTAACACACACACACACACACATGCGCACACACACACACACACACACATGCGCACACACACACGCACACACGCACACACACACACACATACACACACACACACACACACACACACGCACACACACACACGCCTCCAGTGGCTGTAAGGAAAAGGAGAATTTAAGATATGTCTCTGAAGACCTTTTTTTCCTCTCTTTTTAATAAGAAAAAACTGCCACCGCCACACGACCCCGGATAAGCAGCAGATGATGGATGGACAGAAAATAAAAAACAGTATTAAAAGAAAAGTGTAAAATAAACGATTAACTTGGGCAGCAAAAATGTGATTTGTTTTAAAATTTTCCTTGAGTCAAAGCATAGTAATTTAGCTTTCCATGATGAAAACAATCAAACATTTGAAATATGGGACATTTCTGCACATGATCGATTGCAGACTTTGGTGTGAAATAGTGAGATAGTGAGATAGGACAGCTGCAGCATGTAGCTGTGAAGTTGATCTCCCTCTATCCAGATGTCGGATGTTCCCGCTCCGGCCTCCCTCCGTCTGGCCTGTTGTTTCAGGCTGGGCCCAGATGTAAGCACAGCCCCGGTCTTTGTATTGGCTCGACCACCTCAGGAAACCTCTCCTGTATGGCCTCTCTGTATTCCTAAACATGCCTATCCTATGGCTATTGATGAATGTAGAGACCTTCAAAGCAGAGGACATTTTTCAAAAGTTCAGGAAAGACTTCAGAGAGCAGTTTAATGTTTTGGATCTGGTTTGGGGGCCAGGGCTGAGAGAGGGAGCGTCTGACCTATATGCGTTGGGTTCTCCTGGTTTGCTGTTCAAAAGGTCTGTGGATGGAGACATTTAGTTGCTGTTAGACCTTTGCTTGGGTATGGATCCACAATTCCTCACCCCCTCTCTTTAAATGCACAGACATTTGCTGCATTAATTGACTTCTTAGGCCTGAAGGAGGCACATAAAAACATGACAAAAACCAGCAGGTTGAGTGATAAATCATTTAACATTACGAGCTCCTGGCGAGCTTCTTGTGTGGCACAATCAGATTCAACCAACAAGCCAAACCTCACGCAGCCCTGTGTCTGTTTCTCTTCCCGTTCCTCAGATTAACTTTGTGAAGGAGCAGTTCAAGGGGACCCAGAAGGAATGGGTACTACTTGTATGCATAGGAGCGTCATCTGGGGTGGGACGCCTCGCCTTCGGCAAAATCGGAGACCTCATTACCGGTGTTCAAAAGATCTACATGCAGGTGAGGAAATATCTAAAGGCATAAAATGTGAAAACGAGTAAGACTAGATTTTGAAAGAATTCAACCGATGAATGTAGCTAGCAGCACAACGAGAAAGTCACTGAGTCTGCAACACTGACAGCTCGTCCCGTCCGGCCTCCATCCGAAGCCACTTTCGTCGGGGCAACGGTGGGTCTGTGGTCAGTGGTCAGCAGGTCTGTCTTCCAATCAGGGGGCTGGCGGTTTGATCCCCGCCCTAGTCAATGAGTCCTTGAGCAAGACATTTGACCCTGAATTGCTCCCTGTAGCTGTGTCTACGCTGTATCAATGCAACATGTAAAGTGTCTTTGAGTACCTAAAACAGCGCTATATAAATAAATACATTTATTATTATTATTACTTCCCCAAAATGACCATTATGATTTAACATATAACAAACGTGAATAACAAAAAGCTCTTTGCTATTGTTTTTACTCACAGCTGTCGAACTAGCTACATACATGATTTTAAGGATTCCTTCTATTTCACAATCAATCAATGATAAATGTTAATTTCTACTATTTTACTATTTCTTAGAGCTTTGTGAGTTCTACATGTATATTCCTGTGGTATAATGTCACGCTCATGATAACAAAGTGTTAATATTGCCAACAATTCAAATAGAAATCTGCACACCAACTGTAATCAAAAGACTGAAGGTTATCTATTAATAGTTGTCTTTTGAGGTTCTTTGTGAGACACTGTGAACATTCACATTGACATTCCTTTTCTCTTGGTTTTACTCACCACCCTGACACAATGAGGCAAGATGTATTTAATTGTATTCTATTAAAAGTTTTATGGAGCGTCAATAAATTGAACATTATATATTTTGATTTGCAACCAGAGAGATTTAATCTTTAATGGCTTATTAGGCTGCAGAGAAACACGACTCAAATACCTATTTGCACTTACAGTACCGGAGTAGAAATAAGCTGTTGTGTTGCCAAAGGATTTACCCGATTGGATAATGGAGGGGATGATTCAGTCTGCAGAGCACAGCATTTCTGATCAAAGGTGAATAGGAACGGGAGTTTTCATTTTGGTGCCTGCTGAATGCAAATGACCCATAGGCTGTTGGCCAGAATCCCCACAATGTGTATGTTGTCAATTAAGTGTTCAGCAGAGGGACCTCTGGGTCAGCAAAGTTATTTCAATTCAATCCCTCTCCTTTTTTCCCAGGATGTCCAAAGTTTTTCCCATCTTGCGTTCTTGTACAATCTAGTAATAAGAACCACCAGCTTCTGCTATAGTCTCCCTCCCAAGCCATTAGGCTCCTCAGTCCTACAAACATATGTTGTCTTAATAAAGTCAGTTTAATCACAGATGAAATATGTTCAGCTTTTTGTTTTCTGCATTGAGTTGCCCCACACTGTATTCCACCTGACATATGTCTGTTTTTTTTAAGTCCTAATTGTAGCCGGAGGGTTTGCTTTGTAACAGAAGCAACACAATGTTTAAGAGGAAGCCAAAAGGCCTGCAGGTCTGTTCCTGTTGTACGGGTACAACAAGGATAGAAACTGAGCCATCTGTACAGTATCTCTCCCCTCACTTACTCATCGGTGCACTGAAAACAAGCAAACAGGCTGCAGCTATGGCCTATGAACCAGCCAGCCGCGTCATTCAGAAATAGAAATGTGCGAGAGACTTAAAGCTGGTTGTTACCTTGTCTTTCAGGTGGTGTCCTTCATGGCTCTGGGCCTGATGTCCATCATGATCCCTCAGTGCCTGGTGTTCGAGTGGCTGGTGGTTGTGTGCGTGTTCTTGGGGCTGTGTGACGGCTGCTTCCTCACCATGATGGCTCCCATAGCCTTCGAGCTGGTGGGGCCCATGCAGGCGTCGCAGGCCATAGGCTACCTCCTAGGCCTGATGTCTCTTCCCATGACCGCGGGGCCACCCATTGCTGGTGAGAAGCAAAACACACAACTAAGTACAGTGAGCTGGTTTCTTGCACTTCATTCAGGAGGTTGGCAGTGGCAACGCACAGCAAGCTTATTGATGTCATCCGAGTAAAACAGTATGTTAGGATCAAAGAGAGCAAGACAAATGCAGGGCAGGATGGATTGTACATCAGAGTGTATCTGTAGAGCACTTTGGGCTCGATGCCAACTGCTGGCTGTCTCTATGGATTTATCTTCAGGGGGAAAAAAGCACTACAGGGTCAGATGTCAGTACTCAACTCCTCATGTCTCGTCTGTGTCCTCCCTCTCTCTCCTTCTCTCTAATAACAAGCGTGTGTAGAAGTGCACTATTACAACTGTTACATTGTTGAGGCATTTGGTGCTCCCTCATGCCAACCTCTTTTAGGTCTCACACATACCGGGACTGCTCTTACCACAAAACACTCGTTAACTTTGGTGGCCTTAGCGCAGCAAACCAGAGGTTCTTATAATGGTTTGAGATATTTGTACAAATTACATTTTAGAATAACGAACAACCCAATGTCATTTCTGTTTTAGATTTGTTTAAATTGTGGAAAGCAATATCTTGAATTTTTTTTAATGACGACGTCCCAAACTATGTATATGTATGTCCATGATACTGATCTGAAACTATTTTTAGCAGTTGTTAAAACAAATAATAGAGATTTTAAGATGTCACCTCAGGCTGTTGGAAACGTTCCCTTTTTTCTGACATTTTCGAGAGAACAATTAATAGTTTAATCAAGACGATTGTTCGTCAGATAAAAAAATGATGGTTGGTTTCAGATAAAAAATATACATTTAATTCATTCATCTACTTAAATGTAGTATTCTATACATATTGTTTTAGTAAAAGGACTAAACTGACCAGCCAAATGATTGAACTTTTTGTCTCTGCACACAAAGATCTGCATTCAGACATAAACTACAAAAATGTGGCATATGGTTTTAATTTTCCCTATGACTAACCACAGATATATAACATTGTCTCCTGTAGTTAAACAAAACATGACATTAACAGGATACAGTCTACAATAATATGGGATTTATACTTTCAATATCAACATACATGTACAACAAAGGCAGCGGCATAGTCTGAAAGTGTTGTTCCGTACAGTCTGTACAGTACAAGAGCAAGAATGCATACATTACAGGCAACAATGTGAGCGCACGCCCCTCCCGCTGCTCCTCTGTCACATGTTCAGCGGTAGATTGAACTTTTAGTGCAGTGTGCTGAACTTCTTGACCCGGCTTTGTCACCGTCGGTGCGCTTTGTATGCCTTCGCCTGCACACTGACGTGTGTGTGGATCTACGCTCTGCAGACAGGGACAGGCTTTAGTGCTGGATCTGATCACAACAGTTCAGTCTTCTTGTTGACTTCCACTCTTTATTAGATATACAATAGTATTATTGTGACTATATATTGTGTTGCCACTTATGTTAATAATAGCTAATTAAATTGTCTGGTGCCGCAATGAGCCAACACAATTGACAGCCCAATCTTAAGGCACTCTATTCATGACACACACAGGAGCACACTTCTACAAAACTGCATTAAAGTAACACTTTAAACCACAAGAGATCTGCAAAAAAAGGATCTTCCTCTGCTGTTATCGCTATTTTTTCAGGAACAGGTCAACGTTTAGGGTCGATATGCATCTTTGAACCATCCTGTTGTATATTTGAAGACACGATAACATGAACCGAGTCCCACTGCCTCCACTGCCCAGGTCTCCTCCACGATTACTTTGAGAACTACACGGTGGCCTTCTCCCTGGCTGGCGTGCCTCCTATCGTGGGGGGCGTGGTGCTGTTCTTTGTGCCACTGATACACCGCAGGCTCCAGGCAGCGGCGTCATCGGAGGAGACGTCCGCCACGGCCCGCATGCTGCCCAGCGCAACGCCAGCGGGGGAGGCCAAGAGCTGCTCCAATGGGGACATACTGCCGGGCTACACCGACATAGAGACACACATCTGAGTCGCACTGTACAAAGGTTCCCTATGTTCATACGTATCAAGCATCATTAAGCGCTGTCGGTGCACTTTGACATATATCACGTATATATATAGTTCTTCCTTTTATATGTGTATTGTGTTTTTTGTGTATTTTTTATTCAGTTAATCAAATCAAATACAATACAATATTATCCTATATAATATACAAAAGAGAAAGAATGAAAAGGTTTAGGTAGAAGCAAAAAATGCTTATAAATTCCTAAATTCCGATCCTAAATGTGACTTTGCTTTTGCTTTCACTTCCCAGGGATTCAGCCCACCAGCACCTTTAATCATCCTTAGATTTCCCTTCTCTCAACCACGGACTTCCGGTCGGCTGACGTTTCACCCTCTCACCCTCCTGGACTCTTATGGACTTTTTGTTATTTTCATGTGAAGAGAAATCGAAAAGGGCGGCGGAGAGGACGGAAAGAAGGCACATCAGCGAAGGATGATGTATGAATGTATGAAGGAGGATAATCACAACACAGTCTCAACTAGAGTTGTTTAACTCGTGGAGACTCTGTAGTATCACATACCTCCAAGAGGAAAGAAATGACGACATTTTAACTGACTGATTTTTTATATTTCATATCATGCTGCTTTGGCTTTTAGAAGCTCTAAAAAAAAAGAGCTTTGTTTCTAGATTCCATATAAACACACTCTTAGGATAAGAGGCATATACAATAGGAATTAGTGAGGTGATAAATTCACGCTATCTTTATGTAGTTCCTCATGCGTCTACTTTATATTAACACAATTTTATTTAGTAATCCAGTCTTATTTAGTCCACTGTAGCTGAACCACAATTTGATCTTGAGGGATTTGCTTTATTCTATTCCACTGCGACGAGAGAAAAACATACACCACAATCACCTCATCTGAACCGACCGCTGTTATCACACCCAGGGCCCAAAATACTTCATAATTTTTAAAAACTGCTCCACCAGCCTGCCTGCGTGGACCACAGTTGTGTGATTTGGGCAGCTGTTGATTCCCGCTGATTCATATGCCATGAACCCTCGAGTGTTAGACTTTTTACACGGTTGGAATTTAGGTCAATGACTGCAGCTCGTGGCAGGTTATCTTATGCAATCAGAAGAAGTGAGACATGAGAGCTGTGCATCTGCTGCCTTAATTCATGAAACACTATCGGTGATGCGAGGTCTTTTTACGAGGCTTTACAGCCTCAGCTCTCAGCGTTTGTTTTCCCCATCATCACACTGTACTCATTATTGGCATCGAATAGTTTAAATAGGGCGCTAGATAAATCTGCAGTAACTGAAAAATACTTCAGTTAAAATACTTCACATACGTTTTTTGTAGTGTGAACACTGTACAAGTGGAAGGAGTTGGAACCATGCAGTGATCGCTGTTGGTAGCATCGGATTTCTTTCAACTTCCGATTCGTATCCTTTTATTCTGAATGTGTGTGCGTCTGCATTTATAATAGCAGAGGCAGTTACTACGTTACGATCTGTTAATAAGAGCGGGTGATTGAGATTAAAGCTGCCAAATGGCCTGAGCCCTTATTCGGCCATCTCACTGATAAGCCAATCAATGTGTTGCTTTAAGTTTAGCTTTGTGTCACCAGGCCGTCACTCACTGCGTCAGCAGTCATAAAATAAAAGGTCACAGCCTCATTGAGATATTGCTTCAAGAGGACAGTTTGCAGTTATTATGCTTCTTAAACGTTTGGACCACTTACCTCTGCACTCTTAGATTACAAGTTCTCTTGAACCATGCATTTTAATGAACAGATGTGAAGTACAGCTGCTGGTTGAGTTACAATGTGGTTACACGCATAACTGAGTGGCAGAGGGGAATTAGTACACAGTAAGGAAGGAAGTGCCCCGCTGTTCAGGTGGTCGCATATTACTTTGTGTCAATTCCCAGCTTTGCTGTCACTGCCAGCACTTAGCCAGCTTCGGTGTTACAACACCTTAGAGCCCAAAAGCTACACAAACCTCATTGCTGAGTAGTTTTTTGGGGAGTAATGCTATTAGACAAACAGTTCTGAATCGGAAACATACATCTATACCTCAGCAATCAAACAATCCTCAGCAATCCAGATGAACAAGTTCTTCATTACTTTATTATTTCCCGCTTCTGCGTTATGGTTTTAGTTTTGGGAATTTAATTCAGAGCCACAAAGCCGCCCAACGCCTGGTTTCAATCACCATGGCTCCCTCTGAAACCTCATTAGAGTATTTTTAGGAACCCCAAACTGTGGAAATGTAAAACTTCCATTCCCTATAATCTAACACTTGGTGCGTTTGATATTTATCCTTCCATTTTATTTTGCCTTCATATCCACTTGCTCCTTTGTTCTTGCTCCTCACCATTCCTGCTCTCTCTCTCTCTCTCCTCTACCTCCACAGCATTCTTTTATATTTATCACATCCTCATATCTCTGTTTGTGTTTGAAGAAATGCAGTTACATTACTGTCTAATATTAACTTAAGTTAAAGAGACACTCAACCGTCAGCAGTGGAGAACCATATAATGGTTGAAGCATGTTTGAAAGCACAAAATCGGCCTCTGGTTTGGCGGAGGTAGTGTTACATTTGACCGGCAGTGAAAGTCGCAGCTGACGCAGGCAGACGAAAGCAAAAGGCAGCGGTACTTTTAAAAAGTGCCGCTGCCTGAAATGTCTTCGTAACCGTGATGAAAGCTAACTAGCACCATACATTCGTTGGGTTTTAGGTTCATCGGCCTCCTGACAAATCTAATCCCAGGAGCGTGAACGTGAAGCTCCTGACCCCTTTGCTCAATTCAATCTTATAGATAAGGACACCGTCTACTCTTACTTGCTAACTCTTTTTTCTTGAAGCGTTGTATTTAACCAAATCAATATGCCTGATAAATTGTGATTAACTATGACATTTATTTAATTTTCTCATTACAGTTGTGTATTATGAAGGTTGCGAGAGATTCTCTTTATAAAATCTGAAAATAACGAAACCCTATTGGCTCTAAAATGTGGACAGCATTCACCCACAATACACAGATGACGTATTTTTTCAGGAATTAAATAGAGGCAACATTTAATGAATCACTTCATATTTTCACTTTAAATTCTGTTACTTCTCCACTGAAAAAAACACTGGCTGAATTTGCACTGATTTAATCTTTCAAACTCGGGGCCTGTTTCCCTTCAGGCCGATCTGGCAGATGAACGAGGGCATGGACCCGACAGCCGAGGACGTCCCTCGCGTGGCCATATTCAAGGACCTGATTGTGTTTCTATGCACACAATATATCCGTCTCAACAACATTGAATAAAATGTTGTTGTTTTTACTGTGAATTACTATGTTTTTTTCTCAATTTTCTTGTGTCAAATATGTTGTCAGCTTGTGAGCTACTTAACATCAATGTTTTTATTTTTAATGAGATGAAGACTAGAAGAAAGACTTTTGATCAGAGTTGCTAGATTTGAGATTATAAAGTGAATTTTCCATATTTTAACGTGACTTTTGACTCATTATTTTCCTTTACGTGTAGTCTTTGTTAATTCTGTCTTTTCTTAATGACTTGTCAGACTCAGAACCACCAGTGTGCTCCTTTTTTATTAGTAGTATGTTAGAGAAAACTGACATGTTTGTACCAACATATGTACTTTATACTAAACCCTTTGTCATGGTCTTTAACCAATCAGAAAGGTTTCTATTGTTTTTAATAACTGACTTTTATTTGTTGGGCTTTTTAATGATACACTTCAGTGACTACTGGAAACCGTATTTCTCAAATGAAATCCCACAGTGAAGGATCTTAACAGATGAGGAATGATGCGGTGCGTCTGGTTGGTTGCACGCCGTCTGTGGAACTGGTGCTGAGCTTCACTCGCAGCCGACATCCGGCGACCGCTTCCTTTTGTCATCATGTCAAACGCTCAGCGATGAATTTGATCTTGTGTATCCTGCAGGGGCTTCAGGACCGTCTAAACCTATATGGTAAAGCTCTTTTCATAAACTACAATCGACTAACAGCACTACATCAGGCTTTTAAGACTTTTTAAATATTTAGAATATTTTCATCGGACGTTCCCCCCCCCGACAGTCCAAACTTGACTTTTGTCCTCACTGTTTGCCTTTTGCTCGCCTGTGGTATGCAGCTCAGAGCTACACAGAGGCACTTTGAGCTCTCTTTGGTCTCTTGGTTTGTTACATTCTTCAAAGAATGCAAAACTGGTCAAATTAACCAGAATAAAAATGTGTCATATCTACTTAATCTGCGATGACTTTATTTAATTTAGCATTTGCTTGAGCTTACTTGCTACTATCTATCAGTTAATTGCCAGATAACAGATCCAGGCCTCTCAGTCTCACCTCAGTCGACGTGTCTCTGGAAGAGAAAAACTAAAACATGACTGCAATATTGAGGCTTCTCATCGGCAACGTGTCATGTCTCCGCTCCTCGAGCCGCAATCTCCTGCTTGCTGTTGAACTGATGTGCTTCGCTCTCAGTCTGAAACTTACCAAAAACCTGTGGAACCAGATAGCTGAAGGTTCATGATTTGCAAAAAGTCCAACACCTCAAATACGGCCATGTACTTCCATTCATCCTTTTTATTCTTTGTGAATGAAAGTTTGTATTGATTTTGACCACACCTGCATAATGTCTACAGCTGCTCCATATTGTCTAGAAACTCGGTTATGTGTGCATATGTTTAATGTTCTCGACATTAGGCATCGTGTTGTCACAGCTATTTCTGGGATGTATATTTCCGTCAGGCCTTACATGACAACACATTAGTCATATTTCAGTGCTGTGCTCAACTTTTCCCTTCTCAAAACCTCTGAGGTAGTAAAACCTTGATTGCCTCTCTTTACATCTCAAAGCTGTTCACATCACCTGTCCTCCCTACACACGCCTTACCCTTTTATATTAATACATATTTCTGGCTAAGTCATTCTACTACATTTTTTAACAAGATCTGACATTAAATCATGCTGCTAGAATCATTAAGGTAATTTTTGGTGTTTAAGAAAAAAAGTTATTTTGAATCAGTATCAAAGGAGGCACATTTTTCTATTAAACCAACAATAAAGATGTAATATGAAAACAACTCATGCTGTCACTGCCAGTCACTCTTTTGTTGGCGGTGTGCTTCCAGTCCTCAACTGTTCCACTTTCATGCTGGAGATTAACCCCAAACCCTCTGAATGCATGAACACGCAAACACGGTGCTGTTCGGGGACACGCTCCTCCTTATCACCACGGCAACATGGTTGAGTTCATTGAGGCAGTCAGTTCTCTCTCCTGATTCATCGTTCCCTTATTTAACCTCAGCATCTCACAAAGCAGCCAATCATGAGCCGTCCTGAAGATCACACTTTTCTGAAGCAGCAGAGTTCTGAAGTTATGGGATCGTTTTTTTTTTTATGTCATCACAAGTCAGGAATAGGTCACAAGTTGAGCCTGGGGCTATCCTTTTTTTTCTCTTTTTCAAAATAAATAAATAAATGAACATGAATACAGTGAAGAGCAATCTTATATGGGGCATAGGTATAAACAAGAGAATCATATTATTAAATAAAATAAAATCTAAAGTTGTATTAAAGGCAACAAGAAAAGAGAGAAAGGTTCTATCGGGATAATCAATGTCTGACCAAATGCACCGATTCAAACTTCACCTGCCATGTGGCAATACCAACTCCACCAATCCCAGCTCATCAGAAAGAAACCTGGGAACCAGTTCCAACCACACAATACAGAAATATAGACTTGGGGATACAAATCTCAGAAGTTCTTCACACAAGGTAACTAAGGTCTTCTCTTACGCAGGTGACCTAATCTAAACCAGAAAAACAAAAGACTGGAAAGAATTGCGGAAAGGGCCTGAAGACCAGGGTTTCTGGTTGAATCGAGTAAAAGGAGGTCTGCATTAAGTCCAGAGGTGTGTAGGTGTGAGTCCCCACCTCCCTGAAGTCACACAGAAGGGGCGTTGCCACACCCTGATTGGCCAAGAGGGGAATTGCACCAAGCTGCTCTCAATTCTTAATTAGGAGTCAGTTCCCGACACCATGCTAAACAGATCATCTGAACAACCCTCCAATTAACTCAGACTTTCCTCTCAAAGGAATTGGGAAAAGGGAAACGACAGAGAACTGGCAGCTCTTAGTCAATGGTGCTAACGATATTCAAAAATATGATTTATTTCATGGATTGTAGCAGTAGTAGTACGAGGAAGCAGCAGAAGAGTTAATAGAGGTTGCGTCTTTTATGAAAATGAGTCTCTGATACGCCCGGCTTTTGTAAAACGAGGGAACATAGGAGCTGTAACTTGAACTCAGAAGTATTGATGCCAAAATATTTGATGTATGTTTTTCTTTCTTGCTGGAAAGCAATTAATATAGATTGTGCATATGTTTGTAACATGGACTCCCAGATGTGTCAAGCACAGATAAAACACAATCGTTCTGCAAAGGGCAGCAGTGAAAGCCACAGGAAGCACATGAACAGATTCATGAATACAAACAAATAGTAACATCTTCTGAATACCAAACACAGTAATAACTACCTCCTGCTTTGATTTAGTGCCACCACATTTATTTTCATCTATTTCAGTTCCACTTCCTTGTAAAGAAGCAAATAACGAGGGAGCAGGAGATAGAGGGAGAGAGCAGGAGCTCCAGGGGAAGAGGGCCAACACAGAAAGCTGACTGATGCTGCAGAGCTGTCAAAGATAACGCTTATCTTGCTGTTAATTCCTTATTTTAGGATAACATAAATGTAGACTAAATATGAGTATTTCTACAAACTGACATGTAGTAGGTCCCTATACTGTGCTGAAACCCACTGCATTAGCGCAATAACTAATGTAACACTGTCGATTGTCCAGTAGGGGTCCTCTCTCTCCTTCATTTCTTTCTGTAGGTGTAGGATCTAGAAATACATTCAATGACGTTACACATGATTTACTTAATATTCGTAAATTGTTAATTTTACATTATAAAATAACAGTATTCTTTTCTTATCCTACTTATATATTCCAGTTATACATATGAAAATAAATTAAACAACATAGAAACATGTCACATTATAAACAAACCATGAATAACATACTTGAGATGATTTCACCGTTGACTGAATTTACTGCGACAGGGACACATCTACAAGTTATACTAAGATACATATATAGTCTCATCTCTAATTAACTAGCTTGTCTATATGTGGTGAACACCGATCTTATTCTCCTTGTAAGCATATGACAAGCATGACTGTTTTCTATGGTTGTGAAACTTTTAGATTTTTTTTCATGTTAACTATTAAATCTAAATAGTCACTTGTGGGAAAAGCATTACATGCATATCGTGGGTTAAATCCCCGGGTTGGATAGTCTGTGTTGATCTGACCTTCTTACCCATCCACCTACAGCTGTGCCTGTGTGTGAATGGGTATGCCTGTTAGATTTGATGGCCAACAATAATGAGTTAGAGTTGATGGGCAGGTGGCACCTTGCATGGCAGCCCTTGCTATCAGTCTATGAATAATGACACATAGTGTAAAAGTGCCCTGGGTGGTCAGAAGATTGGAAAAGAGCTAAACAAGTACAGTCCAGTTATCTAATGAAATATAACACATTGATACTAACCTGTCCAATGTGGTGAACACCGATCTTAGTATACATCAACCATCAGAGATGCATACTGTATTTTATTGTATTGTACGTTTAACCAAGAAGACGAAGAAGAAGAAGGTAATGATACGGTCTATGTTAGTTTGTGTCTTACAGACAGGGGCCGCTGGGGGCACAGGGGCCCGAAGAACAATGCAGGAAGTGATGTAAGAGAGAGTGATAACATTGTGGGAAAAGTTTCTGTTGTCACACTGTTTTCTTTCCTGCCCCCCTCATGGCACTTCCTCACTGATTTGTCAACAGAGAAACAGTTCCCTTTACACTGTTAGATATTAGTAGGTTCAGGTTGTGGCAAAGGAAAGTGTGGTAATCATTCATCGGGGTCAAGAGAAACTAGAACTCCAGATCAATTGTTTGGCAAGTTTAAATTCTGATGAATTTTGATTATGGGGCAGTTCTTAAGTTCACAAGAGTTTGGATGTGGGTGGATCAGTTGATGAAAACCATACCTATTCCAGAAATGTTGTATAAACTGTTTCTCAACTTTGTGGTTATTGGCGAGTTTCAGTTTCTTGTCTGTTGCAAAGATGAAAACAAGAAGATTTTGAGGGTTACGATTTGTTATAGGACCTTTGTGGTCGATTGCGAGTTTCAGACTATTAACAAAAAAAACTACATCACACATCACTGCCACCCATGTTCTACTGAAAGTGCTCAGTTCCCATTGTTTTTACACACTTTCAATGAAGTCTGAACATGATCATACAAACAGATCTGAGGTTCACTTGAGACCAAAAAGCAACTGAACTTGTTCCTCAAGTGTTTCACTTTTCTTTGGTGTTCATTTCATCGTTAGTGGAGAACTTTGGGGGTTTGAACGGTTAGCTGGATAAAAAAAAGCAGTCTGGACATTTTCTAACAATTCTGAAGTACGTTTGAAGTATTCTAGATTTTGTAGAAACTATAAAGGACTTATATTATACTGAATATTATGGAATTATTGCAGCTGATGTGTAATCACACCTGGGCAGCAGACCATAGCCTCTGCCCAGCGACGATCACATGTATTAACCGTTATTCAGTTGGACCTGTATACAGGTGCTCAGTCTGTTGCTGAGATTACAGCCGGCGTGTTATTGTTTTCAGAGAGATAAAGTGCGACAGTTGAGCAGAAAGGATTATGTCCTGTCCTCCAAACAAAACTAACTCCCGCAAAACTTCCTGCGCTGATAATGAGGTGATAAAGGCTGCTCGCGTTGTTATGTTTCACACAGTGAGGCCAAAATGCACAACTTAAAACACAAGCGTGCACGCACCTTGTTGCTCTTGCCGTTTCCCCTCCAGTCATCTCATCATTTCACCCTGGGCTGTGAACGTACTTTTCCACTTTTGCTTCTGTTTAATACGGCTGTGAATTTCAACCAGTGACGGAACAATGCTTGAGCAGGACTGGTCATTGTTTCTGCAGGGAGGTCCTGGTGGAGGTGGATAAGCCAAAATAACAGTTCAGGAACATTTTGGACACGTAAGAGACAGAATAAAGAACAGAGATAATGTGCTGGAAAGAGGGAAGAAAACAAAAGCACAGAGCAAAGGCTACATCCTCGCCTGACATGGACATGAGGAACAGGACAGCGAGTAGTGTATCGGGAGCTGTTTGTCATTACTTGGAAGTAACCTTGTTTGAAACTGTTCAATCAAAAAACTGAACTTGGTTTAAAGTTTTGAAAGCAAACTATTTAGATTGTAATAAGTGTGTGTGTGTGTGTGAGTCCTGTTTCACACCGAAGTTATAAATAAATGCCAGTGAAACAATCTTGAGATTCATTGTTTATATAAACTCTAATAACGCAGACAAATACATTAATACTAACTTTTCCAACAATATACATCAACCCTTCAAACTTTATACATCCATCTGAAATATCTACACACACTTACATTCAAAAGGTGTGCTCTGAAGTTAAAGCAAAACCAATACTGTGTTGCTCAACACATTTTAAAACTGTGGCTCTCTTTAAACTCACATCTTAAAATAGATTTCTACCAACATCAGATATCCTTTTTAAAATGACATCAAACAGGATTCTTTGTCAGCCGAAATGTAAACAAAGTTGTGGCCGCAGAACAAATAGCTTCTCTTACACAAATAGCTTAATATCATAAGTGCTCTTAATAACAAACTCCAAAATGAAACCAGGATACACGACGCTACTAAAATGTTGCTGCGTGGCGTTGGTGAGTCGTCCCGGCAGCGTCAGAGCCCCTAGGCGGTGTCACAGCCCAGGACCTCGAGGCGCAGGGCGATGCCGTTGAACCAACCGCGCGGGTGGACGCGGAGGTAGTGGCCGAACAGAGGAGGATCGAAAACGCTGAGAGCTTCCTCGTCTGAATCGCTGTTTCCTGTGAAGATCTTAGGAAAGGGAACAGGAAGTGAATCAATGACCTAAACTGATACGGAGGAATCCCATGAAAGTGTGGCACTCACACACTTTTATAGGATTCCTTCGCTGAGCCGTCAGCTCCACAGCACAGAGTGACTCATCCACGTGTGTGACAGGGAGGAAACTGTGATGTGTACCTTTTCTCTTTGGGAGCTTTCCTCCAACACACTGGTCCAGGAGTGACCGTCATGACTGATGGTGACCGAGAACTCGGTCACCATCATCTGGGTCATCAGTGAACGTGCTCCCTGGGTTATGATCCCTGTGATGCGGCTGACTTTCCCCAAGTCAACCTGCAGCCACTCGTGAGGGTTGTTGTTCTGGGGAGAATAGAGCCGAGGAAACACGTTTCAATCTCACAGAGTAATACATAAGGTATACTGGGGTCTCTATTTCATTTTTGTAGTTTTTTTTCTGTTATCTGATTTGATTCTCCTATAGTATGATCTCTGTCTCCAAATGAGAACTACAAGAAGATCATGCGATTATGAAATAATATGAGCAGAAATACCAAAGCCAGAAGGGTAATGCATAAAAAAGAAAAAAAGGAGATCTTATGAAACCAAAATAAATAGATTCTGAACGAAGTAGGCCGAGCAAATGAAAATAGAAAACAGATGTGGGGATGGCCAAAGGGAACGCCACACCACTTCCTCTCCCACAATACGATTAGGAAACTTATAAAGTAGGGAAGTGTTTCTGGCAGTGCATCTTTTTCCACTCACGATGTGGCTGAACACTGCAAAACCTCATAACATTAACCGGTAGCTAATGTGGGGATTTTCTCCATTTTAATTAATTTAACCAACATTTATGATCACTTCTGGTTTCAACTGATATGCAAAGAGTTGCTTGGCAACAAGAAGAGCCCCAACAAACTATATTAAATCTTAAACCACAGCTCTCCCCATTTTATAGGCTACAAGGGAAAGTAAATCAAGGTCATCCCATTCCAGTCTCTTTCCTGGGAAACATTTGTAATACGTTTTCCTAATGAGACTGATGTTAAGAACAATGACAAATGAAGCTACTGTTTGCATTTGTTTAGGCCATTGCAGCTCTTTCGGGTTGCTATTCAATAGTTGGCAGTGGTTGACCTGGATCACAAGTGCCACTGATCGGCGTGTGACCTTCAATAACAGCTCAACAGTTCGACACCTCTACAGTTGAGTTCTGCAAAGTGTTTAAATGTTAAGCTGAGGAGGAACGAGAGAACAAACGAAGAAGAAGAAAGACAGAGGAGATTGAAAGGGTGCTAGCCTATTGTAGTCTCTGTTCCTCCCACAATGTAAGAGCGCTAACGACTTATATCAAGGACATCATTGCTAAGTGTGGTTGCGGATGCAACAGAGCACACCTTTGACTCTACCGGTCATCAATGCAGACCTGAAGACTTTCATATTATCTTGTCATCCAACTCTTGGAAGTGTTATAACTTATTAGCCCGTACAGTATTTATGGATTTGTGTTCACCTTTGGCCTCCAGGCGTTGGCGCTGCCTTCCTGGTAGAGGCGAGCGAGTTTTGGGCTCCAGCTACGCAGCATGGATGAATAAAATGAGGAGGCACTAATGTTGCTGTCAGGAATCCGCCCGTCCTTGAGTCCGAGAGGGAGAGAGCAACCTGGTCACACACACACACACACACACACACACACACACACACACACACACACACACACACACACACACACACACACACACACACACACACACACACACACACACACACACACACACACACACACACACACACACACACACACACGCACACACACACACACACACACGGGTCATTCTCTGCACTTTAATAGCCTACAGAATGAAATGAACCCTCTACAATACATGATGCTCCTGCTGATGTAACTCACTGTTGAGATCGCAACCCAGCAGCTCCAGACGGAGAGCAGGCCTTTGCACGTAGTTTACGGGCTGAATCCTGACGTAGCGAGCCACAAACGGTGGATTGATGAGGTTGTTTTTCACCTCGGAGCTGTCCATGTTGCCGCAAAATAACTAAACCAGACCCACACAAACAATTCAGCTCAAACTTCAAGGATCATTCAAACTTGCTTGAGATAGACAAAACATTACACTGAACATTGTGATGCCTTTCCTGTATTCCTTTGACAATGAAACAGCATGATGTCATGGTTATGCAGCACCGATTAGAGACCACTATTGCCTCTTGGTACATGTAATACTAGTAACAGTTGAGGACGCACTTTGTACTGCTTGTTTCCGTTGTCCCTGTAAGTGGTCCATGTCTCTTGGTCCATGCTGTAGGAGATGTGGAAGAGTACAATGTAGTTGTCCCTCAGCCTCCAGCTGACCCCCTGCGTCTGCACACCGTGCAACAGGGCGGGCCTCTGAAGATCAACCTAATAACACATGCATTCCAGCACGTTTCACTATGTTTGTTTTACATGTAGATATTGTAAAAATAATACTCAATTCAGGTCACACTGGACGCTTCATAATATAGCATTGCTTTGCAATGGTTAAGAGGAGAAAGGCTGTATATCTTACTTGTATCCATGACATTTTGTTTCTGCCCATCCAGGCATTGATAAAACCAGACTGATCCAGCCTCGCCAACCTCGGCTCCCAGTTATCTGGACACACGTGTGTAAACACGGTTATAATCCAACCCAGTGAGGGTTATTTCCTGTTCTTCAAATTTATTGAAGTTGCTTGGTGGACGCATGACTGTGTGGTTTTCTTTGTCAACACACTGGGTATATGTGGTAAGCACTTCCTCTCTCCATTCTAGTATTACCAAATATTAAGAGTATTGAGGTGAACACCACTGTCTTACCTATGTAATCTGATGCTGTAATCTGCGAATCTTCAATCCTTCCTGATTTCATCCCCAGAGGAACGTGACATCCTGCACGTGAAAATTCCAGCTCAATATTGCATTCATCAAATAATGTTTTGTGCTCTTGTCACATCTGGATAGTACAGCACTATATATCTTTCTTTACATCTGTGAAAAGTGGGAATCTACAGGTTTAACTTTTTGCAATAATGTATTGCAAAAGAAATTTCAGAAAATACATCTAGAAAATGTGGGGAATGTAACTGACTTATTCATGCAATGGGATGAACAGTACACTGACAAGATTGTTGGCTTTAAATAGAATAAAAGTTGTTTGTGTTTTAATAAACTAGCGTGCTGAAAAGATGGAAAATTTAAGCGATGCATTCATCCGGACATTGATGGCAATTATACAACCTACAGGGAATCCTTTTGCTTTATAAAAGGACATTCTAAATAGAAAATACTATATAGATATGTTGCCACTGCGTGTACCTGGATTGTAGACCAGTAGTTTCGCCCTCATGCCGGCGAGCTGGTAGTCTCCTATAGTGCACTCCACCAGCCACGTGCCTAATGTGGGTGGTCTCATCTCCACCGTGCCAAACACTCCTAAGTGACAAAGAGCAACATGCAATAATAGTCAAGAATAAAGCTTTTAGAGTGCAAGTAATATAATGATTTTAAACAGACAATAGAACGATGATTATTCTGTATGATTCAATTACTTTCAGTCTGTAAAAACACAGATTTATGCTCTTAAAGTTGGTCTCTTAGACAAACCATCATATTAAACGCATAATAAGGACGTGGTTCAGATACATTTGTTTGAACGTAGCAAAATGTCAGTGGAGTATAATCAATCTTCTGACTAAAGTTTGGCCCGAAACATGTTTTACAATAGGAACTCTATGGATTGCGGTTGTATTTACTGTACAGGGCATTGGAAAAGGTTCCCGAGAAGTGAAACTCAAACCTGCAAATGTAGGGGTAAACATCTGTTCATGTTTTTATGCAACACGTAAACAGAGAGTAGTATGCATGATGTTTAGTGTAATGTGGGTCTTTATGTGTGTGTGTGTGTGTGTTTGTTTACCAGGGAAGAGGTTGTAGACCCCCATACGGTGTTTGTTTTCTTTGTGAACAGTGAACGGTAAACCATGGAAGTGCACAGCGTGGTACTCTCCATCACTTCCAACATTCAGCAGGTGCCACGTGATAAGCTGGTGCTGGGCGACCAGCAGACCAGGAAGTGTCTCTGCCACATAACCATTTATCGCTACGGAAAATCGCAGGCATTATTTCTGAGATTTCATTTTTTGAGTTTGAGATTAGAGTACGCTCATTACAACATGACACAAACAATCAACCATTGTTCTCCACCTGCAAACTTATTGCTCATGTGGTACCGAGGGTCCTGAGTGTTGGCCTGACAGGGCGGAGAACAGTGGAGCCGCAGGCTCTCCTCCAGGTACCAGCTTTTAGTTTCATCAAAGGTGTGGAAGAGGAGGGCGAACTCCTGGACATTAGGCTGTGTGTTGTGACGAGTCCGGAGAATACCAGACTTGCAGATAACCAGTGGACCAATCAGCCCCGAATGAAGGTCCTTCTCCTAGAACACACAACAACAATAGGTATTTTCTTCTTGTCAGGTAACTATGTCTCAAGACTATTAGCATTAATAATTACAAAAGAGGAAACTTTAATTGATTAATATATATATATATATATATATATATATATATATATATATATATATATATATATATATATATATATATACTGTATATATATATATACACATATATATCAGGGTTCTTACACATTTTGACCAATGGATTTCCATGACTTTTCCATGACTTTTCCATGACTTTTCCATGACTTTAAACCAAATTTCCATGACCAAACTGAAATCTCGGTATAAACATGACAAATGTAGAACATTTTGCGTATTGAGAGCTATCGCTGGCTTATATTTTAAGCGTCTTTCTTTAAAAAATCATATTATTTCAAACTCGGCGTAAATTAACATGTGATTATAACACATTTCCAGGACTTTTCCAAAACTTTTATGATTTTAGTTTTTTTCATGACTTTTCCAGGCCTGGAAATGACCATTTTAAAATTCCATGACTTTTCCAGGTTTTCCATGACCGTACGAACCCTGATATATATATATATATATATATATATATATATATATGGGAACGTTTGACTGCTGTGTAAGATTGATTATACATTTTGAAAAACAATCTGATATTCAGTAAATACTATATATCCATGGAAGATAAAGTGTGAGGAGTCACAAGATGAAGACCGATCCAGACCTTATCCACAGTAGAGTAGTAAGACCCAGTCTTGCAGTCAAGTTCAGTGTCAGTTGGTCCTTGTTTCCTGGTTACGCTCCAGTTATATGTCCGTGCCTTCCCAGGGGCCACAGGCTCTCCTGGGACCCCGGATGGAGCAGATGGGGATTGAGTTTTGACGAAGCCGGCCCCCTGGCTGAGGTCATACACCCCCTGAAGGTGAAAGGAGTACGGCCTGGAGGCCTTGTTCTTGAAAACCACCTTGAATAAGACATGAAAGGCACAGATACGTCACCAAGGACCAATACAAAGGGAGGATTATTTCCTTTTATTTTGCTCAGTGACACTATAACTCACAGTGAGGACATCATTAATCTCCACTCTGATGAAAGGTCCCATAATTCCCAGGTGTTCTTGTTGCTGTCCTCTGCCCACAGGAACGAGGAAGTGTTCATCGGCGTAGGCTCGAAACACCACCTTCTTATACACGGGCAGGAACTTCCTCATCCCTCGACGCATCTCTCTGAAAAGAGGAGCCGAATCAATACAACTACTTTACACATTGGTATTAAAATGGATTTAAAACACTTTTTTTTTTACTGTTTTTGATTCCATGTTTAAATGTTGACTTTGCCCAAAACCTACAATTGTGACATTGTTACCCAAGAGAACCAAGTCATACAAAACATCCCCTAGTTCTAACAATCACAAATTAAATGAAGTACGGCTCTGAACACCACAAAAGAAAAGTAAACATAAAGCAATTTCAATCCCAATCACCAGCGCAAAATGTGGATATTTTGACTTGAGGAAATGCAAAGTTGTTTCGATCTACAGGTGCAGGTAGGCACCATTTTTAAGGGCCTCAACGGATGCCTGGGTGAATAATATTATTCCTACCCGGGTTTTATGGACTGGTGTGGTTTTCTGATGCCGTAGTCCCAGCTGATCTCCTCAGCAGCAATGTAGTAGTGGCGATATCTGGTCTCTCCAGAGCGCAGGTCCATGTAATCCGTACCAAGTACATAGGATGTACTGTTCAGCTATTTATGACAACAGCCAACATACATATAAGTATATATATATATATATATATATATATATATATATATATATATATATATATATATTGATGAACGCACACAAGACACACACACAGAGAACGGTACCTCTTGTTCGTAGTCGTCATACTCGAAGGACAGCTCAAGCCCTGCTGTGATGTTGTAATCGAGCGTGTCGTTGTGTTCCGGAAGCCTCAGGTCCGCTGTTCGTTGTTCAGGTTCAGACCGGATGTCGTTTTGTGGTACTAAGTTCTGCTCCATCTCCTCTGATTTACTCAGCCCCACAGTTGATTCTTTCTCGTTCGGCGGTGGATTCCTGTCAAGTGAGATCTCGTTGTTCTCTTCAAGCTCTTCACTCGTCCCATTACTCACACCGGATGCTTCATTCCCTCCCTCAGCTTTGACCTGGCCACCAACATCAGTCCTATTTTCCACAGCTTTTTCTCCAATCTCTATCCCAAGTCCTCCATCTGCTGAGGCTCCAGAACTGACGTCTAGATCTGTCCAGTAGTTGTCTGCTTGTCTCTTGTGCCGGACACCTCCCTCTCCTCCAGGTTCACGCCCATTCTCAGGAACTGTTCGCTCCCCGACTCTTTCTATTGCCTCCAAGATATCCTGCGGGATTCCTTCTTCTCCTTCCGGTGATATTGCTGTCACTTCCTTCATCTGAGATGCTGAAGGTTCCTCACCCCCAGTCCCTTCAGTTTTACGACAAGCGACATTTTGACCGGAAGTGTTTCCTGATTGAGTATTGTTATTAGTCTTACACACTGGAACCGACACTGTGGCATTTTGAGGTCTTCTGCCCCTCGGCTGTAGATCTAAATAGTCAGAGATGTCGTCTGGAATCTCTTTCTCATCAACTCGGTATCCATCTTCGCTTGGACGTACGGTGTAGTGGATGCTCATCCCCTTGCTCTTGAGGTTGCCATCATAGGCACTGATCTCCCACTCACCTGTGAGAATACATTTTATGACTCAAGAGCGAAACACAATCAACAAAAACCATACATTAAAAAAAATAAAATCTATATACGGCCACATATCAGCAGTAACCTGTCCTACTCTCCGCTTTCCTTCCAGTGAAACACTGTGAGCCCCGTCATCATTGTAAATGTTTTTTTTACATGTTTGTGCCGTTGTCGCCAGCTGATCCGTCGCTACGCTTAGAGCCATGTGGCAGTAATAGATATACTTTATTCCTTTAGTTCGTGAGTTGTAACGTTACAGTCGTAATGGGTGAACTGTTCTGTTATTACAAAGTGTTTTTCCCTCTGAACTGCATTTTCAAGTCAAACTAAATCTTTTTGGATATTCCTACTTTATTTGGGAACACTGGCAACAATTGTTAGCAACTGCAGTCAAGCCATGAAAACATATCCGCAGTACTTCACTGCACCTTCAGTACAGACAGCCCAGCTCACCTGGGACGGCTCAACACGTCAACACTTTGAGCTCAACAGGTACTCAGGTCACTATGACATTCAGCAGGATACATTTAGAGTATCACATGAACAAGTTACAATTTGGTTACACGCACCAACATTATCTAACAAATAAAACATCAGTCTCACCAATCAGCTCGGTTTCCATGGGAACCGTTATGCCAGTCATGGGGAAGAGGGTGAGGACGGACTGGTAAAGGCCGTGGTACTGAAAGACGTTTCCCGTGAAGTAAACAGAGAGGAAGTCACTCTGGGTGCCCACATTGGTCACATGCCAGAAGGCGATGTCATTCTGAGACGCCACAAACTGGCGCCCGGGGAACATCTCGCCGTTTATAGCTAGAGATAAAAGGATATTGTGAGTTATTAAATTGATGATGTGATGGCTCAAGGTATAATGGGCAGATCATACAAATAACATCAATCATACAAATAAGAACAACACCAAAAACAGCAATGCCTGTTTGTGTGGACGTACATAATAATGTCATGAATAGAGATAATCACTTTAAAGCAGTTATAATCAATATTTGTTTATCTATCAAATGACACTTTGAAAACAATGTGAAAGGGCTCAGTGATGAACCGACGGAGAATGATCTTACTGTAAATGACATTAGACTTGTAGAACTCAGGGTCTGTGATGTCCGTGAGGTTTTGGCTGGACTTCTGCATGTTTTCGTTGAAGTACCAACTTCTGTTCTCATCAAACACAGCAAATATCAGGCTCCACTCTTTATCTGGGCCCAACTGCATGCAGCAGTAGAAAGAGACACAGGGTGGTATATTACATTAGAGCAGGTGAGAGAGAACGCAGCAGGATCTTTGCAAATGATCGATTCAACAATGTTCTACGTCAAGCACGTTCATTATTATTATTGTAGAGACGTTCTTCTCACCAGATGTCCTCTGGTGTCCATGGAGTTGTATTTGCAGATGAGCAGGGTGCCCACCAGCCCGGAGGCCAAGTCTCTCTCTCGGGAGACGGTGCTCTGATACAGCTGGGTCAGACACTGGGGGTCTCCCCCCAAGGGCCCATCGTCTGCTGTCAGCCTCCACACGTAGCTAAACGTCCCGTTGGGCGGCACCTCCATGGATCGCAAGTCCTGCTCTGCAGCTGTTTTAATGGGATGAGATAGATCATACGGAAAGTAAAATGAGAATAAGACCACTAAACACAAGGAGAACACAAAACAGTTTATACATTCAATTTGTGCTGACACCATTGCAGATTTTTTGTATATTTGCAAGCTTGCATGTGGATTGTGACAAACTATTGATGCATTTAGTCTGCTGGTTTATGTCCAGCTTACCATCTTCAGATCTCTGCAGTGGAGAGATGTTGGTCAGGCCGATGGGGTAGATGTTGAAAGGCCGACTGGCCAAGTTTCTGAGAGTAATCTGGAGACACAGTTCAAACCAACGGGAGATCAGTAGAAAGACAAACAAAAAGCACCACATCAGTTTGCTTCAGGGTTTCTATCATTAATAGCTGATGGCTTATTTATTGTAGCTCATATTTGATTATACGCAAAAGACCAAATTTTATGTTTTCCGTCCTCACTCACATGGATTTGATCGTTGACTTTTCCTTTCAGAAGTGGACCGAGCAATGTCGTGTCCGGGTTCTTTTTCTTTGTGAAAGATGCATCTGTGTATTCTTTATACGCCGCCTTTTTATACTTGTAGCCCAGGTGATGGGAAGGTGCAACCAAATATCTTGACCGCAACTCACTGATGTGTCAAAGACAAAAGAGAAAAGACAATCAATTCAAATAGGCCTGTACTTGTATCGCGCTTTCTAGTCTTCCGACCACTCAAAGCACTTTGTCACTACACGACATCATTCGCCCATTCACACCCATTCATACACTGATGGGAGGGGCTAAGGTGCACCTGCCCCTCAGGAGTAGCTAACATTCACACACATTCATACAGTTTGGGGTTAAGTGTCTTGCCCAAGACATATCAACAACGGCTCGTGGAGTCGGGGATTAAACCGCCGGTCCTCTGATTGAAGGACGACCGTGTTCAATACTGAGCCACAGAGAGTGAAATACATTTCACTCTGTTTTTCTTTTTCTTTCTCCTCCTCTATCTTTCCTACCTATCTGTGGGTTTGAGATTAAGGGTGTAGTCCCAGGTGACCTCTTCAACGGCGATGTAATGCTCCCAGGTTGTAAGCGGCTGCCCTCCGCTGGCTCTTGCTCGCAGTTGTGTTTTCTTTGACTTAACGCTTTTGGTGTTGAACAAATCCTCCTCTTCGTCACCATATTTGTCACTAGATTCCTCATTGCTGACCACGTTCTCCTTGCTTTTGACCTTGCGCAGGTCGGGTCCCGGCAGAATCACAGGCTCAGGACATTTCTCCACAGTGAAAAAGGCGTTCATGCCATCTGAGCGGGAATGCACAGTAACAACAGGAGTTGTCATTTAAATGGAGCGGGTGAAGTACATTTATTTAGTGACAGACGGTCCTAAGTTCAAGAGACGTATCTGGTCTTTCTTACCGTGGCGGTGAGCGTGTATCTGACAGCTCATAAGGAAGCGGCCTAAAGTAGCAAGTCTCATTTCTGCAGTGATGAATGTCATGGGGGTCACCTCTACGTTGACTTTGCGATGGTTCAACACCTAAACAAAAACAATACAAGTGCACATTTTGGAGGTCTGACTGTTACGTCGCTAACGTGGCGACTTTCAAGCAGATTTAGAGACTTTTGGGTCAAGTGATGCTATGGCTACTTTGACTGGAAGAGTTTTGGCAACACTGATACTTTCAAACTCTAGCATACTCTTGCTGGTTTTGCGAATATGAAGACTTGAGTTACCTGCAGAGTGTGATCCTGAAACTGAATGGAGTGGATTTCTGGTGTTGTGCCGATCCCAATCAGATGCCAGAATAGATGTTTACGGCTTTGACACATTGTCAAACCTACACACAAACAAAAACAGAGAGAGAGTAAGAGAGAGAGAGAGAGAGAGAGAGAGAGAGAGAGAGAGAGAGAGAGAGAGAGGCAGAGAGAGAGAATGAGGCCACAGTCCTGCAGCAGAGCCACTGATACACTGAGCACAGGGTTAGCAGCACTCAGGGAACAGACAGACTGGTTCGTTACCGGGTAACGTAGAGTTGACATATCCATTGACGGTGTGGTATTCCTTTCTGCCGATGCTTTTCTTGAACTTCTCCCTGCTCATCCTCTCCCCTACCCCTCCATACCAGCTCTTGGTCTCATCAAACACGGCAAACAGCAGGACAAACATTGGGTTTCTCCTATGGCCGCTGTCTGTGAAGGCACCTGGAAAACACACACACACACACACGCAAACACACACACAAACACACACACAATGCAATATGTGATATTATGCAATGCTACGGAGCAATGTAACATGTAAGAGTTTATCTTATTATCGCTAACTTGTTTTCCTAAAACTAGTGAATGTACCACACACTGACTTGGTTTGCAGATGAGCAAGGCACCGATGAGTCCTGAGTTTAAATCTCGGACCGTGTCCACCTGGGATGAGTAGGAGTAGGTGAGGCACTCTGGGTCACTCGCAGTAGGACCGTCTTTATGACTGATGTTCCACACATACTCGAAGTAGCCTCCAGGAGAGACAGCATCATCCTCCTTCTCCTGACCTGCCGTGGAGTCATCATAGCCGGCTCCTGGAAAGAAAAGACGCAGCATGACTCTTTATCCAGTCGTAGACGAGGGTTTAAAGAAGGAAAACACGTGTCACACGAACGCAAGTAATGTGGTCTGAAGGTTATACTATACAAACAAAAGCTATAATGACATTTCAGGAAACACAATAACAAATACATAATACATAAAGGGACATACTGTTAGGAGAATTATGTTTTGGGAACTTTCACCTTTTTCCCTGACAATACGTTTCTGTTCTTGTGAAAGTAACTGCTGTAAAACATTGCCAAAAAATTCACTGACTCAAGATCATTTGCAGGAATGACCTATATCCAACACACACACACACGCACACACACACACACACACACACACACACACACACACACACACACACACACACACACACACACACACACACAGGCAGCAACTTTTTTCCTTACTGTTAATATCACACGCTGGTGTGATTATCTCATTCCTTGATGCGACAGGTGCAGCCTTTGAGATAACGATGAACTCTATTATAGGAATCTAGCTTGTGGCAGGAAGACATGAGCCGTTTACAAGACATGGCTGCTTTGCTTCTACAGCAGCATTATGACATATGCCAGTGGCTTTTTGTGAAGGATCTCAACCTTCAAGAGCTTCTCTGATCAGGGATTATTAGTTGGGTATTGAAATTCAAAGGCACCTAAAATGTGTCATAATGCTGTAAGACTGACCGTTTGGCTCAGAAATGATGCAAAAATATGCTCACACAAGATAATGATAACCGCTACATGATGTAATTTCATAAGAATGGGGAGGCCACTTGAAGCCACAGTATTGCCACACCCTTTGCTGGTTTGTATCAATTTGACTTTTACACCATCGCTTTTTTCTGTGGATTTTACCATTTATGGCCCCAAAATTATTTCAGACTTCAGCAAAACAAAAACAAAAAAAATCTGAGTTAGAAGATCACACTTGTAGGATTTGACCAGTAAGTGTTGCCATTGACTCATCCAAGCTGAAACATGGAATCCACATTAAAAAGTGATTATGAGTCAAACAGTGTAGTATGCTGCTGACTCACGAGGAGCATGGGCATGAGAGAAAGTAAAACAAGATCACAGCCATTCTGGTTTCACCTTCAGACTGTTTTCCGTAGGTGATCCCCACAGGGCTGATGCTGTAGGGCTGAGAGGCCAGGTTTTTAAAGTGTATCACCACACTGTGACCAGCCTGGACCACAATCACTGGGCCTTGAATACCTGAAACCAGGACAAAATGTTCTCAGAGAAGTCATACATACAGTATGACCTCATACTTTAAGAAAAAGGGTGCATGCTCCGTAACAGAACTGACAACTGTTACGGTTTGTTCTTTACGTTGAAAAAACATCAGCATTACAATCACGTTTTACTCTTGTTCCAGGTTCTGAACATTATTGTGTTGGTTTTATTTATTAATCAATAGACTAATAAACATTAATACACAATTCAGATTAAATAACACAAAACTAAAAGCATATTTGATTGATTAAGATCATGTAGAATATCAGAAGAGACCTACCTGTCCATGCTGGCTTTGGTTTGGGGACAGTGTATTTAGGGTCGGTGTACTCCCTGTAGACTGCCTTGATGTATTTTTGAGGAACATCTCTCCTTTTAGAAACAAAAGAAAGAAAACAATGGAACCAAATCAATCCAATAGTCATAAAACGACCACTTATAATCAGACCTTTAAAACAGTTAATGAATTAATAGTAAATGTGTTAGTTTCTAAAACTTATATCAGACGCATGTGAGCATATTTGTAGATATTGTTTTCGTTTGGAAACTGTACAAGGTCTCAATGCGCCATCAGAGTGGGTAGTTTAATTGAAACAAAGCAATGTTCACCTTTGGTCGGACGCAGGGCCAACGTCGTCCAGGTAGTCCCAACCGATCTCCACCGCTGCGATGTAGTAGTCTGTCGCAGCAGCAGCGGGCCGCTGCGTCTCCGCGGCGCAGCCGCAGCAGAGCAGCAGCAGCAGTGGTGCGGCTCTCATGGCGCTCATCTCCAATGTGCCCAGGGTCAAGCAGTGCCCGGTTCTGCGGCTCTTCGTGTGGGCTGAGGCATTTAAAGGAAAGGGGGGTTGGGGAGAGGAGTAACGGGGAAGCTGACAGTGCACGTGGGGGCGTGCGGAGGGCGAAGTGCGCGCGCTCTGCTGTGATAGGATCAGGTGAACTTTCGTTGTCCAGTGGGAGGAATGCGTCTCGGACACATCATGCTGCTGAGCAATGCAGTAATGATAAACAGTAAACTCATGGGGGGAAATGCCCACATACATACAATGATGCCATATCACGTATAGCCTAATATACATATATAACTTAGTGGGTTGCCAAGTTGACAAACTGGCTGCAATCCTTTGAACTACTTATCATTTACCTATAACCATATCGCTTATTTTAATGTGAGAAACAAGCTTTGGCTTATTGATTGATTATAAACATGTATAACTGTGCAGCCCCGCCCCGTTAAAGTGTATGTATAGAGATGGTAAAGCTGTCCGAGGTACATTTGTGATTTGTGATATTGGCCGATACAAATGAATTGAATTAAATAGTAAAACTTATTTTTACTTTGGGAACAAATAGGTAAGATTTGGTCCAAACTGTGACCATGATTTAACCTTTAACCATTTTATATCAGACAATAATGATTAATTAGAAATAAATACATTTATTGTTTAGCAGAAAAATCGGGGATTTAATAATATGTCAACCACTTGTATACATTCTCTAAATACAACTCGATTGATAAAGAAACGATTAGAGAAGGAAAGGAATATAACATGCCAGATCTTGCCTGAATAACACAAATAATATTCAAATAGACATTGTGGTTGCAGAGAAATACCATCTTTAGTTTGGGTATGCAATTTTGTAGCAGAGGCCTACTATAGATTTGTTTTTTTTTAAGAAATAATGAACATGGCAAGAGTTTTTAGCTGATGGTGCTGTAAAACAAAATAACCAACCCATCAAAATCAAAACAGAATTGTGACTTTTATAGAATTTAGGACCCAACCACCAGACCATTTTTTTACTGTTTTTTTTCTTGCAAGTATTGCAGGCAAATCAAATTATTGAAGGGTTTCGGTGGGTATTATAACCTAAAGACTCCAAGAATACGGATTTGAGAGCCACCTTTGCATAACTAGGATTCAATGCCATCTTTTGGAAAATAAGAGGTACTGCAGAACTTCTGCATTTTGCACTGGACTAAAGAACAGCACATTGTTATTAATTAACCCTGAAAATAAAGAGGCAGAGTACAATAGATGCATTCAGCATTTTAATGCAAATGTGAAAAGTCTCATTTATGTTTTTGTGAAACAAATCTAGAAACAAGTATGCCTCCAAGTTGACCACATGCGTATAAAACTTATTTAAATAGTCAGTAAAAACAGATTACAAAATAAAAAAAGCAATGCATCACACTTTCTAAAAATGGAAAATATCAAAGTAAAAGTTACATCTACGTGAATTGGACAAAAATGCTCACAGCAATGCTTCATAAATTATACGAGTGCCGAAAATGGATGAAAATTGGAACTGCCACTGGCAGTATGTGTGCAGGTAAAACCAGCTTGATTTGTGTTTGTCTAACAACTCTGAGAACAAAGACTACGAAGTCCGATCCAAACTTTCAATAGAAATACAGATAAATCTTGATTTCATAACAACACTGATCACAGCTTCAGTGAGTTGACCTCTATGATCTGCTGCAGGATGTTGTCCACGTCGGCCGTCTCCATGCTGATGCCAGCCAGGTCCAGTTGGGGCAAGAGGGCCGTGAGAAGCACCACCACGTTGTTACGGATGCTGTGCAGATCTTCTTGTGAAGATCTGATTGGAGAACAGTTTAATCATTAAAGCTATTAAACATTTTCAGTTTGTCAGCAAAAATGGGTGTGAAAATAATTGTGACAGAGGACATGACCTAACAGTTTTTGCCCCAAAAAAGAACACATAATAAATAACATCTGTAAAGATAGGAAAAGATATTTGTGCAATGGTCTTTTGGAACGCTTTATTTTTTAAAGTAGAAACATCCCCGCCCAAAGAGTAAATAAAGTTACACTGGGAGAAGTTTGATTTATTTTTACTGCTCGCTACGACCAGAATCTTCAAAGAAAAGATATGATTGAGTACAAGGGCGTTGTTAAGCCTATTTTAGGGGGCTTCAGTCCCCCTAAAATGTTCTTCAGCCGACCCCAAATCATTTGGCATTGTTGGCTTTAAAAGTTAGCACAGCCCATGAGTTTAGCTCAAAGTAAATGATGCACTGTAAGTACAGGTAGTTACAGAATGTTAACATGTCTCCATTGAGCGAAATTCGAAATATAACATCTCTCTATTCTTTGCATTAATATATATTATTATTATATATTTTTCCATTAAATGGTATATTTGACACTGAACTAGTTCATCTTTAACTCACTGATAGAGTCCAGGTGAGCATAAAATATCACTATGACCCTGAAATTCTGTCTCTAACAATGAATACCCCCCCCCCCCACACACACACACACACACAAATGTGCCACCCGCAAACATAACCAGTCATACCTCCCCCCTTGGGGCTCAGCCCCCCCCCCCTTCTTTGAATCCTACAAATGCCCCTGATTGAGTATCACATTTCTGACCTGTAAACACACTCATTATCCACACATGGGGGTGTCGTCTCTCTAGAATACACACCTGTTGCTTTCACAGGCCTCGCTGTCCCCGACTCTCATCCTGCTCTGAGCCTCTGTCTTCTCTTTTTTAGACACGTTCTGCTCAGGTTGCCCTATTAGCCCGCACACAGCTCTCTGACCCAGGACCACCATCCCCAGAAGTCCTGGAGCCGAGGTCAGGCTGCTGGACGAACTGCCGCTCTGACGCAGAGGGAAGAGAAAAGAGGATTACTCGGGAGTTTTCTGCTAGATCTTCACACAAGATTAGTCTGAGCAGACGGACGTCAATAAAACATTTCACTGCGCTCATATCTGATCAGGGCAGTGTTCTTACACATTTTGACCAATGGATTTCCATGACTTTTCCATAACTTTTCCATGATTTTCCATGACTTTAGACCAAATTTCCATGACCAAACTGAAATCTCGGTATAAACATGAAAACTGTAGAACATTTTGCGTATTGAGACCTATCGCTGGCTTATATTTTGAGTGTCTTTCTTTAAAAAATCATATTATTTCAAACTTGGCGTGAATGAACATGTGATTATAACACATTTCCAGGACTTTTCCAAAACCTTTATGATTTCCAGGACTTTTCCAGGCCTGGAAATGACCATTTTAAAATTCCATGACTTTTCCAGGTTTTCCATGACCGTACGAATCCTGGTGATTTTCTTTGTCACATATCATCACAATGAAGCTAAAACATATTGAGTGTACATTCTGCTGACCTCAGACAAGTCGGTCTGGCAGCCGACCCCTCTGCCTGCGCTCCGGCGCTCCGGCCCCGCTGGGGGCTTTTCAGAGCTGCTATCAGCAGTTGTCATCGTGCCTTGAGTTGTCTTTGTAACTTCCAGATTAAGAAGCCTTCGTAGCCTCTGGGCCTCTTTCTCCAACCCGGCCAGCTTCTGCACGTTAGCCTCCCGCCCACTTCCCTCCGGAGGCATCCGGCTCCAAGGCCCTTCTGTTCGACTCAGAGGGGACACCATCACCGTCTGGGTGGAGGGGAGCGGGTGGGTCCAGGAGAGGTTGGTGGCCGTCCGCTGTGCTGCGTCACCTTGTTTCTCCACTCGGCTGCTACCGCCAGGCCTGGTGTTCTCCGAGAGCACCGGCTCCTCGGGTATGTCCGTCGGTGTCTCAGGGTTCATCTCTTTGGCCGTATTGTCTGAGTCCGGCTGCTCTTTCTGAAGACGCGGCTTCTTTTTCACAGAGTCAATTAACGATCGTGATTTCCTCTTGTGGCTACAAAGGACAAAAGCTAGTCAGTGAAAATAAACTTACAGTCACTTCAAATATTCTTCAGACAGCTTTACCTTTAAAAAAATAAATGTGTGTAAGAAAGATAATGCAGTGAAAAACATAAACAGCTCTGGCAATATTCACTACATTACATGTTAGCGTCAGGGTTAGCTGGTGGAAGCAGAACTGAGGACACTTCAACATCAGAGATTTAAGAGTCAGTCATATAACACACTCAAAAGACTCGTAATAACTTAACATTACCATAGTCAAATAAATGTCTAAAATGTTTTCCTTTATCTGCTGGCCATCAAGCTCCCAACTGCATTGCCATTCATTGACAACACAATTAATTAAAAACTAAAAAGGAATGACAAACTAAAACTTTAAATGATTGCACTATAGTACTAAATACATGGATGGATCTTATTTAAAGGAGGATTATTCACGATTCTGAACTTGAACACAATACACATGCAACACAACGCACCTTCTTGCGTCCGTGTCCTCCTCTTCTCTTTCAACCGGCTGCACGTCTGTGTCTCTGTCTTCAGCTTCTCCCCTGTTCTCGACGCTCTCCTTTTCCACATGGGTGACTTGTGTCTTGCCTTCAATGGCTCTGCGTCTTCCGGCGTGACTCTGCTGCGTGTGTGTGACTTCAGCTGTGACGGTGCTTTGTGTCTGTGCATCGTCATGGACGTGTGCGTCTGCGTGAACTGTGCGCGTCCGGTCTGATCCGAGTGTGTCTTCCTCTGTGTGGCTTCCATCCGACCGGAAGGTGGGCCAACTCGGCTCTGATGAACTGCGTGAGACGGGCGGATGCTTCTGGCTTTCGTCCTGGGGCTCACTCACCTGCAGCACAAACAACAAGGCACACTTATACAAAATGTGGCCGCACATTGTGTATCAAAACAACACATTGGGGTCTTTATCAATAGCAAAGTTGCCTAAAGTTTTCAACTTTTCACAAACCTCCATGGATTTTTCTCGTTTTTTGCTTTTGAGATGCTCTCTGTAGGAAAAACAAACAGATTAATGAGTTGAGCGGGGACAAATACATAATGTGATACTGAACCTATATGGTGAGCTTTAACTTTAATGTATACATTTGTATAACTCCAATAACTCTTTCTACAATTCCCTTTGCGCTCCAAACCCTTAAGATCTGAGATTATTAAAGATTGTTTTTACGAGTCATAGTTATAGATGAATTATCAGTTAGTTAGTTAAACTAGGATATGCAGCTTCTGATTGCCTGTTTCTTCTTCAATCCGACTGCGAGTAGGATTATCTGTTACTAGGGAAGAGAGGAACTGGAAAAATAGTGATATATTCTTGCACAAATATTTTATTGCAACATTGATTTCGTGCTAACGTTTGCAAGATAAACATTATTTTTCTCAACAAGCACATTACTTTGAAGATCTTAGCTCCTAATAAGCCAAAACAGTTTTGCATTAGCCATTAAACCGTTTTTGGTTTCAAATGTATTCCCCCAATTGATATTTGAATCGCTTTGCATTTATGGGTCACGAGTCACCACGTTTTGAAAAACTGACTCTCCATTCAGCCTTTCTATGTATATCACGGGCAGAGAAGAGCAGAACTAGACACACGCAGTCAGGACAGGAAACAAGAGCGTGAAACTGACAGGTGGGAACCGCACCATGGGACCTGAACCACACAACCGCACCGGCACTCAGAGGAGGAGCAGAGCGAACGTGTCCCCGAGTCCACATTTTAGAGAAATGAAATGGACGCTCACTGTTTCTTGTGGTTTTTCTGGTAGCTGGGGGTTAACAGCTCCTCCACGTCTTCTGCTTCCTCTGGTGAAGAGCAGCTCCTGAAAGACAAAGAGACCCGGCAGCTCAAGTACTGCTAAAGTGAGAGACACATCTTTGCGGTACACGGTCCGAGGTGCTTCGTTGAAACCGAAATGTGACTCGTCTGCGGACGCACGAAGCACCGATAGTCCATCCAACCCCATCGAGCATGTGGAGGCGACATATTTGTTTTGAGAAATGCCAATCTTAGAAGTTGTTTTCAAAAATGTTCCTGTGTAGGAGAGAAAATATAATTTTTTTAAATATCTGAAAAAGTATGTAGAAAGAGCTACGTCAGCAAATCAGTACTGAACATTCATAAATTTGGGAGATTTAATTGATAAAAGTTATGATCTAAAAAGTAGGCAGTGTTATCCTGACTTAAGGTTAGTAATCCAAAATAGTACTCTATGCTGAATTTATCAGAATAAAACTGAATATTGTCCGTTATTAGATAATTCCTGCCTCGTAAATATCTCAACTCCATGGCTTCAGTTCAAAAAGCAACATTTTATGTTTTAAGTCAAATTCAAGGAAATATATAACAATAAATACACACCTGTAATTTGAATTGGGGTTCAGGCTGCAGGTCCAGCTTTCAGGAGCCACATTATAATGACTTGCAGGGACATTTCTCCATTTAAGGCAGTCTTCACACTGTATCCACATGGGACCCCTGTACACACACACATTCATGGAGGAGAAGTGTCAGTAAACAGCAGCTGGTAATTAAGGGGAAGTTCTTTCACCAATACTAATCATTAGAATAATAATAATAATAACAATAATAATAATAATAATAATAATAATAATAATAATAATAATAATCTATCGGTTTGTGTACATGAACGTGTCTATACACAATACACAACGATACACTATACAGACACATATTTTCTGCATTTTATGGTTCTGTATGCTATATAAATAACGCTCCGTGCCTCAGCATGTTTACTCTTCTGAGTTGCTGTTGAGATGCAGCTCAAGTGTCTCAAGTTTTGAATAAAAGAAACTATTTTACACTTTTAGTTGAATTGTCAGGTTCAAACATGAGAGGTTTATTATGAACTGACATCCTCCTGTGTTATGTAGATGTATGCAGATTTTGATCCAGATGGACGAGATGAAGCAAATCCTCTTACATTAGTACACAAAATACACAAATTAAACACATTTTTTAAACTTAAATTTAATTTTTCTTTTCTTTTACATATTTTGGTGAGGAGAATAATTTTTGCACTACAACTGTCACGATTATATAAAAAAACATTCACCACTTACTCGTCGCCGTCCTGCTGGTCTGCATCTTCGTCTCTTTCCAGAGCCTGAAACTCGCGCTCTCTGGCCTTCTTCTCTGTCACCTCTTTCCAGTAGTCGTTCAGCTTTAAGCCCAAAGCACCGAGGGTGAGTCTTGGGAGAAGAACACGTAGAACACGTGAATATCTTTACCCGTTTTACCATAAACACAACAGTGTATTGACAAACGTTTATCTACAGGATTGTGTCTCGAAAAGATCAATAAGGTCTGACATCAAAATCATTTTAGGTTTCTGTGGTCGTCATCAGCTTCCTTTGGTGTAACGTTTGCAGACGTGAGAGCATTTCCAGGAAGAGCTGCATGAGCAACAGTTTTCTAATATCTTAGTAAACTTAGTATGTAGAAATTATCTTCGTCCATTTTCTTCAGAATGGCAAGAATCCATCCCAGCAGATAGTTCATGAGCACCCACCGTAGTTTGCTCTGTATGTGTGTGTTGTACCTGTATTCTTTGGTGTATTCAAAGTCTTGCTTGTTGTGGGCAGGTTTGAGGAAGTTGCACTCGATTATACCGATGACCCCAACACCTGCCCTTTGACCTGAAGCCTGGAGGGAATTGTAAAGTGTGATTAAGATCACCGCGTGTGTCGTACAAGAAGACATACAGCGACATCCTTCCCCCTACCTTCAGCTGGCAGCCCACTTTCTCGTAGGCTTTAATGAGTCGGTTCCTGTGGTACATCATGATGCCAAAGTGGTCTTTGTTTTTTGGATTCATACCAAAGGTCACCTTCACCTTCTCTTTCTGAGAGACAACAGTCAAGGTTGATAGTAATGGGCATTGGCAGGTTTCAGATGGGGATCAGCAAACATTCAGCAAACTCAAGTTATTCGAGGTGAACAGCAGCAACAGCCAACATTGACATGCTTTTGGCTTTCTATTTTCTGCAATGATTTTTAACAACAATTCAAAATGAAAGCAGACAGTTTTCCAACAGCCAAATAAGGAAAACTGCATAAAATCACTGTTAATCCAGATTCATGTAAACTGTAACTATTCAAAATGATAAGCTTCATCAAGCATGACTGATAACATATGAAACAAAAACAAACTTGATGATTGAATCCGCACTGAAAAATCTCAAATGATTAGACTTCAACACGAGTCCTGATACCACACCTGAGTTTTGGTACCAGTGTCGATATAAAAACAACATCGTTCTGCATTTGCTTTTATCTTGCCTCAGGTTTAATTAGGTGGATGCAGTCCGTATTTAAAGTTTTAATAGATACTGTTTCAGAGCCAACAAAAATCATAGGCGGCCAACAGAGTTGTGCGAAGGATAATGCACTTGTAGAACTTTGCATGAAACATTTTGGGCCATGCCAAAGAAAACAGTGGAACGTGCCAAGTCACAGTTGTTGTCAATTAGTGTTACCTTATCTGATCCGAGCAGAAGTATTAATGCCTGATTCATTACTTCATACATCCACACATACAAGCAACAAAACTAATATTTTAGGGATACACTGAAATGGGGTTTGTAGACATCGTGCTCAATGTGTTTCAGCCTCTTCGACAACAGCTTAACCACAATCTTCTTCCCCCTCAAAAAAATCTGTGTCCTCGGCTTCAGATACAAGATACTGAGGTAAACCTGAGAGGAACATAGAAACAGACGAGCCGGTAAGACATTTTACATTTAAAACAGACTCTTATTTTATTTTTAGTCTGATACCATCCGTTGACACCCTTTAACATGTTGATAATATATTTAACATGTTGATAATATATATATATATATATATATATATATATATATATATATATATATATATATATATATATATATATATATATATATATATATATATATATATATATATATATATATATATATATATATAAATATATTATATATATATACATTATTCAAACTTTTAAAGACGCTCTTGAAAAACGACATCTATTTTATAGTGATTGTAAATCTGAACATGTCTTCAAAAGGAAACTAAAGGTGTGTTTCTGCTTGCTTGGAGATGGCTCAGACACCCCTGCCACACACACGTTTGCATTGGAAACCTCTTGACTCAAACCCTGACCACTAACCCAAAAGCATTCAGAAGAGTTTTAAGTTTCATAAAATATATCGACACTGTCCAATTAAAATAATAATTTTCCAAATTTGCTAAATATTAATTTTTCAGTTAATTCGAAGAATAAAGTGTTCTTGTATGAGTCAAAGACAAATGTATTAACTTTCAGTCCTCATTTTTTGAATAACTCTGATGAAAAGTGCTAAGAAAAATATAAATATTGAATTCCATGACAACAGAGCTAATCATAAAGATCCCTGACATGATGGAAAGCTCCAGAGCAGCTCCTGAATAGGATGAAACTACGGCCTCGGATGTACATTTCACTTAAGTCTTGCTAATCAACAAATCAGTATCATCTTCATACAGACATTGCTGTATAATTATATACTAAACCAAAGTTAAACACAATGTAATTGCTAGTAATGTCATGCTAGTATACATATAGCATGTATACTATAATTACAAAAAACACAACAACCTTTCCATCGGATAGACTGGATCTACCGGATGACGCGCCACAACTACCCATACAGAAATTTGTTTGCAGTGATCATTAATATGATGCACTCACGCTGAGACTGTAGTGTATGTCAGGGATGTCATGTCTGGCTCCCGGGGATCCACCGGTCCTCTGATATTTCTTCAGCTCCTTTTCATGAATTTCGGGCAAACGGAAGTCGCTCACATCGGTCTCAAAGTCTATCTCTGGCTTGCCATCTTTTGCCCTTCAGGATAACATCGAAAGAAGACAGAGTACTTTCTTTAGGAGCAGCAACAATAAAATCTCGTAGATCCTCCGATTGTAAAGCTGCACAATCAGGGATTTTATACTTAGTATTTGATGATAATGATGATTGTAGAGCCACTTTGACTCAAACTAGAAGAGAATCAGAAGAACATCTGAGAAACTCCTGAACATGAACTGATTCATCTAGAGAGCTTTGCTTTAGAAAGCAACAGGTTCACATGTCGTGTGCTGTTCATATGACGACGGTATGAGGCTTTGTTTCTGGTGGGGTTTTGCATACATTTGTCTAAAAGCAATTTGAAACAAATTTCATACGTGTGTGCTCATGCTTATTTGCCTGTTTCTGTTTGAGTCTGTTTTTGCATACTCATCAATCTCAGAATCTTAGAGCATAGTCCCAACAGACCCAGTGACTATCTCAAACCAAGACCTTTGGTGTGAACTCAAACTTTAAGCATTTGGGGAAATATCTAACTCTTGTCAACACAACCGATAAGCATGAAAGGACTGAGTCACTCAGCGTGAATTACATAAAGTCAGACTTATACACAGTAACATTAGCAGTGTCAATTTTACACGTAAAGAGTACATTTTAACACTCAGCCAGTGAACATATGGTCCCTTATTTTTTGAGTGTTAAAGTAACACTGAACATAGTGCTAACATTTCAGAGTTAACGCAACCCTGGTAAGAGTTATTATTTTACTCTACACTACATTGAGAAGTGTTCATTTTGATAAACACTAAAAGTGTTATTTATATTGGACACTTCTCAGTGTAGAATAATAACTCTTACCAGAGTTGCGTTAACTCTGAAATGTTATCACTCTTTTCAGTGTTACTTTATATTACATTATATTTAGCTGACATTTTTAAATAAAGCAACACACAATCATGCTACATTCATACACCATGGACACAGATACAGGGAGGGACTCAGGGTTGTTCAAGGACACAACGACTGGGTGGAGATTGAACCACCAACCTCGTGATTGAAAGACATACCTGCTAACCACTAACCCACAGCGGCTCTTTAACACTCTGTAGATAGGCACCATATATTTACTGGCTTAGTATTAATATACTTTTTAATTCTACTGTGTAGCCTTTGACTCTGTCATGTTAGCCGTCTGCAATTCGATAGTTCAAGACACAAAAACATCTCAAGTGTAAGTTGAACACAGTATAGAATTATGCTAAAATATCAACATTTAATATAGAAAGTTATTTAGAGAAACTTACTGCAGTCTTTCCAGAAATAAAACGTGTGTAATGAAACTCAATTTGAAAGGAGAAGGAGAGGGCGGAGCTTTCCAGAGTCACAGTGAACGTTGTCATCACTGGGTTTTACTCTGGCTCTAATTGTAATGACTCTGAAAGAGTCAATTCACTTTAACACTGCATTTTTAACACTGGGTAATATTTACACCAACATTGGGGGATATTTACTCTTGCTAATGTTGTAATAACTCTGAAAGAGTTCATATATCTTTGACTGCATTTTAAACACTGGGAACCAATCGAACATCTATGGTGTCATTATTTTATGCCATTACATTTTGAAATCAACAATTACTTCATAACGTATACTAAAGTTACTAATAATACAAACAGAAAAAGTTAAGACAAAAAAAATTGTTAATTGACACTTTAATGGATAAATACAAAAGTTAGTCTTATCATCTAACTCGTTATAAGAAAGCTAAAAATAGTAAATTCAAAAATGTCAAACTATTTATAAATTAATTTGTAATCCCTAAAATGCAGGTGAAAAATAAAACCGTATGCTGTTTACTGTCGAGCAAATGTATGATTCTGACCTGCGGATGTTCCAGATTAATATCTTGGTGCCTTTTTTGGAGAGAATGGAGTCAAATTGTGTGTGAATCTGCTCCTGGGAGGTGATGATGGAGTGTGTGAGGATGGCTGCCAGGCTAGCCTCCGAGTCCTCGGTCACCACCAGAGACTGTTTCACTGAGTCAAGGTCAGAACAAAACCAGCTCGTAAGGTGACACACATATTCTCTCCCAATCAGTGTTAAGACTAACAACATCTTATTTGTTTGACTTCCCATGCCATATTTGTTCGTGAAGGATATTGGTTTGTTGGTTGAAGGGGACGATGGGGACAATGACGGCCTGGGCCTTGATGTTTCGCAGGTAGGTCTGAGACAGCATGCCCACAGTCTGGCAGCCGCCGTTCTTGGTGAAGATGAGCGCGTCGCGGCCCAGACGCATGGAGCCAGACTTGAACCCGTTCCCGTACACACCGATGGCCTGCAGACTGGCCTTACCCGAACCCTTTTCTGTAAAACCAAAGCTGGACACGAGTGAACGAGAGAGTGGAGAAATAAGGATGTATGTTTTATTATTTTCATTGTAGAATATACTGTTAATAATAAATATAAGTCAATAGATGTGATTGATGCCATCTATAGATAGAGTGAATGTGTCTTCATATTGCTTGTTCTAGCCCACAGGCTGTGCTCTCTACTGGACTCTATGGGTCGAACTGTCCTTCAATCACAGGGATGCATTTACCCACTGGAACTATGCACATGTGTAGCCAGCCAATCAGGCCAAACATCTCCATTTGTAAAGATGACATAATGTTCAACAGTTAGTTTATTTAAACACTTAAAGGGCTAATGGACTATCAAATTTGTTGTAAATTCAATTAATACTTTAGCAATTTGTCATTTTATGTGTTCAGATCTATGTATATGTGTGTAGTTACAGTCTTGGTGTGAATCTGATGGACACTCCCACCTGGTGTGGGTCTATTTCAGAGAATGTGTGCTTCAGTTTAAATTTGCAGTTTAAAAGCGCTGGCGAGTCACTCTGTGGTTTCAATACAGAAGAGATGAACATATCAGCGTGTTGGACTTCATGCAATTAAATGTTTCTCATGCAACGTGCTACATAACTTCTTTTCACATGTTTTTTCCTTAACATGTCGTGTGCGTATTACCTCAGCATCTTGTGCAACTTGTTGGGAGTCATGCCGCTGCCGTTATCAGTGAAAGTTAGACACAGCTGCCCGGCCTCGTCAACTACATCTATCCAGATCTGTTTAGCGGTAACACCAGGATCTGATGCATTGTCTAGAACACAAGATGAAATACATTCATTAAAAACAGAGAAGGAGAGACAATCGTGAGACTTTAGGATGGAGGGATCTCTGATTGTCTGGTATCGTGAGACTGGCACAGCAAACTCTCGTCTCCCTCTTGTATGGACTTTTTACATCAAAATGTGTGTCAGAATACTATTTAAAATCAAATATTGTGGTGCTACAGAGATGTCCTGGCCTACACATCATATTGTACAGATGTAAGAAACACCTGGTTGCTACAAATCCCAGCAAAAGTCACACCAGTGAAAATTATAAAAATGATGCAAACAATTCACCCTTTCTAAAATCTATCTGTCAAATAAATTAAATATAGGATGTTCTTAAAAAACGTTCATCTCTACCAATACGGGTTACAAACACACTATAACAAGTTACAAGATACAACAGATATCACAACATAAGTCATCATATCAGGTGATGTACTTATTATTCTGCCCCATGCTGTACAGATTGTAAACATTATAAACGTCCGTTTACACACACCACGTACGGTATTATGCTTCATACTGAGGATGCTAGTACATCTATATTACCACATAGTTTCAGTTGACCTCTCTAATCTATATCATGCATCTTTTTATACTCTAGTCTACTGCAAGTGACCCTGGGCTTCTCTTCTTCACATCTTTACCTGATGGCATATCGTACATCTCAACTCACATCAAATGTAATATTCTCAGTTAGAATTTGCTGTAGATCGTTTATCTTTTCACGAGACCTTGAGTAGGGTGAGAACGCACAGCCTTCCCTCTACAAACATGCTTGTAAACAGGGTTGAATGCCAACTCATCCACTCAAGGTCCCTGTGAGCATGTCATACACACAACACATTGCGCAGTGCATGATAACACACTCCCACTTCTCCTCCTGTCAACGCTCAGCAGCCAACAGAAGGCCAGCACGTCTGAACGAGCAGGAGAGACAGAGGGGAGGAATGGCAATGTTGACAGCCCAGAAAGGACGCGCTGTATCACGTGGGAGAACAAATCACCTTTTACCAGCTGTATAGTCAAAAAGTTAGTGTTGTGCCATTTAACCCAGATATCTTAACAATAGGCAATAGCGAATTGATGTACAACTACTGTACTGTACTACAAATTAGTAGCATTTTAGGAATAGTATGACCATTGCAAGGCGATAACACATGATAATAAGCTCATCTTGTTAGCCTATACTTAATAGCACGTGTGATCACCATAACGCTGTGCCGCGGGTTCAACAGACAGACAGACGGACAGGCCCGTCACAGTAACAACGCCGATGCGGCTGTAAAAGAGGAAGTCCATTCGTCCCATTTTAGCACCAACACACATGGTTCACACACACGGTCCATGCTGCGCCGCACGGCGGAGGAGCGCGCGACGTGAACGCCGTGGAAAGTTGCACAGAGCGCACCGGAGCGGAGAGTGCAGGAGCCAAAGCCTCGGCGCGGTCCTCCGTGATGACACCTACCTATCAGCTCTGCCACCGCGCTGAAGGGCCAGGTGTGACTTGTGGAGTTGCTGTTCAGGAAGGAAGGACTCATCTTGAAGAAAGAAATGTAAAGAAAATAGTGAGTGTTGTTTCAGTTTCAATGATTCTACACCTAAAGGGGAAAACTCATTTGAACAAGTAAAATAAACATTGGGGTTGAAAAATACGTACGGAACTCAGGCGGATCCCGTGCTCGCTTAACCTCGCCATGGTCGCGACTGGCCGTGTGCGCGCAGACGCGTAACCAGTCACAGGAGGAGGCGCAGCGCCAAAGGAAGTTATGATTCGAGAGGCGAGAACTCACTGAAGACAAGCCGATGTGAAACCGCATCTAGCAGTTCCTCCTTGACATTGTCCTGTTGTGTTTGGCATGTTATGTTTTACTAAGCCAAGTAAAAAAACGAGAACAACAACGAAGAACAGCAGTTGTGGTTAAATATACAAAACGAAAGCACGAGTTAGCCTCATTTTAATTAAGAGACTGCAATACTATATACATAGTGCATACTGTATGTTTCATGAATTTGCCGTAGCTTTCAACAGCCAGCCAAACTAAAGCCAATATATCCTTTAAAATATGTGTCACCAGGGGCACACTACGTCAACATTACACCATCCTAAGAGGAGGTATCCACCATGATCAGTGTTGTAAAGCTGAATAGACAGAACTGCTGGGCCAATTTAATAAGAGCAAACACACCCCAGGAGCTCAACATCTGTCATGTCAGTTGTTCAGAGCACATTTTCATTGTGTCAGTTAAAAGGATGCATGAGGCATTTGGTCAAGAGTTGCAGAGGGCATACGTCTGGTAATGGTTCAAAGGTCGTTTGCCCTGAGGTGAGAGCCGCTGTAGTTCCTGCTCACCTGCAGATGAACATGCACAACACTTGACAATCCAGCTGCCAGAAGTTTGAAGTGAATGCAAATATGATGCACTCCGTGAAACAGGAAAGGCCTGTTTCCCCCCCCCCCCTCTACCCTCTTGCTTCTGTTTCCTGCAGCTGTTAAGAAGTCACCCTGGCTATCTACAAAGGTTCATACATGTTCACATACACCCTGCTCCTCCAGGAGCCGGGTTGTACCGGTGTACCTTCGGCCTTCAGAGAGCCCACGTCATGGCACTATTTTGCTTTTCGGTTTTTAACATCTGTCTATTTTATTAACCTGTGGAACATTTGCCCAACAGCTGCCACAGGACAATGCTGAATGCTATGAAGGTGTAGAAGTAACACAAGCAGAGTTATAGTTAAAATCAGCCACTATAAGCTACTGTTCAAAAAGTAATTTTTCTAATGCGAGAGCCAGTATACATAGTTCTACAGTACACAGTACTGTAATACAACATGAATAGCTGTCAGTGAATGAACACAAAGTCATGAACTCTTTCCTGAATAAATGGGTTATGATGCCGGCCTCGTGTTGCCCTCACGTGCTCCAGGAGACTGCTCCATAAGCGCGGCGCTGCAGAGCTAAAGGCCGATGCCCGTGGTGCGGAGCCTGGTGGTGGGGACCCAGAGGAGCGAGCTGTTTGTGGATCTGACTTGTATCCTGAATGGTTGTAATGTGTGCAGATGTGCATAGTACATCATTCTTTAGTTAAAATGTATTTTTGAAAATGGAATCCTGCTAAAATCCTCAGTTTAATAAATGTATCAGTAATCAGATTACATGTTTTGGCCCTCTTTTTTTTATTGTAACTAACGGAATATATATATACACACACATACACAGTTTTTATATTTATTAATCTCATCACATTGGACAGTCTCTCACTTAACAAACACTGTATGTTTTTTTGTCAAATTCTTAACAATGTTTTTTTCCAAACAAGTTAAAGACAAAACATGGATAATAAAGGAACATTCCCCGTTTTCTTTTATTATCCTCTCAAATCTTAGTGCAACCACTCAATCTCTTGTTGCATAAAAAAGTCCCCATCGTTGGTCTCCACTGTTGGAACGTTCCAGTTTGTCCTTCCATCCGTTTACTATTGCAAGATAGTCCTCTTCAGAGAATTCCTGCAGAGGACAAGAGCAACCACGATGAGCAGTCATTCAAATCATTTGGATCCACATTTAGTTTGTTTTAGCAGTTGGTGGTTTTGCCTACTAGCCTCAATGAATTCTTCCTTGATGAGCTCCGCTCTCTGCAGCTCGGTCTTGATAACCTGGATGAACTGGGCTGTCCGGTCTTCTGCCAGAACGTTGCAGAAACCAGCTTCTTGCAGGAACTACAGGAGAAGAGACAGTAGGGGTTGGAGTAGGCGGGGAATCAGCACCACCTGCTGGTGGACATGAGTATTACATCTACCGGGCAGACGGTTCCCCAATGGGCCCGAGGACTTGGTAAAGCAGACACAGGATTCATTAAACAGTCTTTAATAGTGTAAGATCTTAACTGGACATGAGATCTTAGCCTCACTAACACTCAAAGGAACATACTCGTTATGTTTTATAACTCATTGACTATGAGTTGAGTTTTTTTTCTCTTTTAGGGTAGTTTGTGCATATGTTAGATAGCCAACAGTGCACAGACAAGACACCATTAAAACAAATTATAATAATATTATACATTCATTCCTCTTTTCACTGCACAGTGAGGGAAGAGGAGCACGGCACTACAGTTTATCTGGTGGACACATTATGTAATGGTGACACTGTTTCTATTTTCTGCCAAAAATATCTTTGGCATTTCTCAACTCATAATGCTTTTAATTTATCAGTCAACATATATGCCAATACTGAAGCATCCGTAGTAAGTTCACGGATATATCACTTTGTTTGAATATTGAATGGTAAAGTGTGCTAACAGACATTGCAATGTAATTGTGATATTATGTGTCCCAATCTAGTAACATAATAGTAAAGAGGAGCAAAAGGTTGAAAACCCCACAGGGCAGTGTGGTGCTTTTGCAAACTGTTGCCCAATCAGGCTGTGCTGTAGTTACCGTGCCATACTGTGCGGGTGTGTAGAGGACGTATCCTCTCTGTTGGACGTAGGCCTCGAACACCGGTGTCCACGGCTTCTCCCCGCTGCAGTAATCACTGATAAGCAACTTCCCACCCGGCTTTAACCATGACTACACCCAAAGAACAAGGTGAGGGAAAAAGACAAGGCAGTTTAGTTAGACCAGATCAAGTTATGAAAAAGGCTCTAATTTCACAAAGATAAAACAAGGGATACATATAAGACACAACACAACAGGGTTGGATGTAGTTTGTGCATATGTTTTGTTTGGACTTCCTACAAGCTACACATTTAAAGAGGTTTGGTAGTCAATGACACAACTTAATGCAACTGTTCAAGTGTGGGAGTAGATGCTCACGTGGAAGCGTTTGAAGAGGGCGAGTTTGTCTTCTATATGCAGGATTGTGTCTCTGCTGTAGATCACATCAAAGGAACCTTCAGGGAACGACCTCCGGGTGGCATCAGCCACCTCAAACTGGACCTGAAGTGCATGCCATTACTGATTAAAATAAATAAATACATATGTATATATATATATATATATATATATACATTAATCAAACCATTATCTGAGGTATTTAAACCAGTAGGATAAGACGTACTGATGGTAACTTCTCAGTGATCGCCCTCTCCATGGCGATCTCCACCACGTTGTCTGACAGGTCCAGCCCAAGCACCTCCACTCCAAACGTCTGAAAAGTAACCGGACCATTGGCATCGCTGCAGTCCCTTTCATCGTTATAAAATATCCCGACCATCAGATGCCGTGGATCTGACCTTTGCCATGTAAAAGTCTCCTCCGCCGATGCCACAGCCAACATCCAGAACTTTCTGTCCGGGCTTCAGGTTCAGCCGGTCCACAAACTCCTGTCGGCACAGAAAAGGGCTTCATCCTTTAGTTCATCCAAAGTCCAAAGAGATAAAGCCACATACGTGTCCTGTGTGTTCAGAGCCAAATATCAACGATACTGACGATGATAGTGAGCGAAGGTTTTAATGCTTCAATTGCAATATTTCTGTAATTTCGTTTATGACACACATGGGTTGTATTTCACATTTCTTTTGTCATTATTCACAAAAAAATTGTTGTACCAATGTTCTAAGAAAAATCAGCTTTCCTAACAAAACCTTTGAGGCAGTATTTAGGAACTGCACTGCTTTTCTCTAAATGCTAGCCTCAACTCACTACCACGTTAGTGCCGTTGGATGATGCTTACGTGACGATAATAAGCAGCTATATTTTAGAATAGGATGCTGCACCATGTTCACCATCTTAGTTTAGGCATGAAAACATTTGAATGAAAAAATAAAGCATTAAACACAAAGAACAGCTGAGGCTGATGGGCGTGTCTTTAGTTTAGCTGGTAATTGATCATAAACTGAAGTATTAGTCACATTGGCTGCTCGATGAAAGGTTAATGGCTATTAAAATTCATCCCAAGTCTGGTTTCAATGTGTGTAGCAATTATCATGGCAAACAAATCTGAGATATTTCAATCTGGATCAAAGTAGTGGACCTCAGTACAATTGTTTCACCCATTGGTTCCTTCCAGACAACGTTGTTGGTGTTTTCCAGTCATTATTCCTACCTTGGTGGTGCTCGGCCCGCCTGTGCTGATGTAACCGGCACCGAAAATCTTCTCATAGCGCAAGATGCCGCGGTTAGTGTACTGCTGGTTGTCCAGGAACTGCTGGAAGTTGCTGAATTTGCTCTCGGGGCTCAAGGAGCGGGGAGACTTCTCCAGGAGCCAACAGATCTGATTCGCATTGTTTTTCATCTGGAAAAGGAGAAGGACGAGGACAGACGGGATGGACAGGAAGGGGAGGGAGAGGGTTAACGACGCATCATCACACCTACATCACACACAGCTTTGTCCTTCTGTTTTATACTTGGTTTCACTGGAATACTTAAACGCCGACCTCGACATAGGCATGAACTTTCTTCTTCAACACGATGTCGAAACCAAACATTTGTCCCCCCTCTGGCTCCTCCATTTGCACTGACGAGACAATGTGGCTGTATTGGGCCTCAGTGCGGTAGTAGGTGGGGTTGAAGTCCCTCTTGGAGTCACCTTGGTTCAAATGTACAAGATGAAATAAATCCTTTCTTCTCCTTATTGTTTTTTGAAAAAGCTGCTTCAGTATTAATCATCTTTTGATATTTTAGTCATTTTGCGGATGACCAGATCTATTGTGTTCAAATCAGACCCAGAGGTCAACTTGATGCATCAAGTTGACCTTTTTTGCTGAACACACTATTATGCATTTTCCCTCTTCCATCCTCTAATCTAAATGAGCATACTTATAAACACACTGCTACAACTCCTTCATAGTTTCATATTGCTTTGTGGAGAATTATGATAATAAGTTCATAGTAGATGCAAAAGTATACATATGTACAATCTATTATGTTGTCCTTGGTCATGGTGGCCACAGCACTTAAAAGAATAAACTGTATAATTCTCAAAGTTCTGACCCTTTGCTTTTCTATTAACAGCATTTACTTGTACTTGTACTTTTAATACTTAAATATAATAAATATCAGATACTTTAATACTCTTACTCAAGTAGTATTCTCATAGGTGACTTTCACTTTTACTGGAGTCATTTTCCAGTACGGTATCTTTACTTTTACTCAAGTATAGTATAAGTTTAACAGTCAGTACCTGAGCGGTGGTTGCAGGACTCTCTGAAGAAAAGAAAGCCCCCGGGCCGCAGCCAGCCCAACATGCTCTTCATGAAGGCCTTCAGCTCCTCGTCGCTCAGATACATCAGCAGCCAGTTAGAGAAGATGAAGTCAATGCTGAGGGGCACAACACATGGATACATTCAAATGAAACAAGAAGCTGTAATTGCTTTCTTTTAATAAATATAGCCGGTATTCAGTTGAGATCTTGGACATTTCTAACGTATGATCTACCAGAGCTGTAAGCGGGCACTTGTTGGTAACTGTCCGTCATTCGTCCTCCAACACTTTGCTAAACGCTGACATCAGCAGACACATTAAGGTTCTGAGCGGATAATCGCGCTAAATGGAAACTGGGGGTAAGTAAAGTAAGTAAGTAAGTTAGTAAAGGTTATTTATATTGCAAAGTGCAGTATACAGTAGTCAATTAAAACAAATTCAAACAGGCGCCAAAACATTTCAATAGTTAAAAGAGCAAAGTAAAATACACAGTAAAAGATGGTGCAATAAAAAACATCACAAAATAATTACTAAATGTTTCTCCACAATAGATGTACTAACACATACACAAACACACACACACACACACACACACACACACAAACCTGTTTTGGGGTAAATCCAGCTTTGTGACGTCAGCCTGGATGAAGGTAGCGTTGCTATGGTGACCATTGTTTTCCCTGTTCTTCTGCACAAAGCTCTCCATGAAGTCCACAGCCGTCACATGGGAGGCCTTAGTCAGCAGGTGGCTGGTGTAACGGCTGGAGACACACACCAGTATAAACCTTCTGCTATAGGACAAGCCTGCTCACACACATGCAGTACATTACATGACATTACATGTCATTTAGCAGACGCTTTTATCCAAAGCGACTTACAATAAGTGCATTTCAACCTAGAGTATAAACTAAGAACAACAAGAATACAGAAAGTAACATTTCCTCAACATAGTCAAACTACAAAAGTACCATAATAAGAGCCATTCAAGTGCTACTAAAGTGCAGTACTCCTGACTAGTCTCAAGCAGCAGGGTGCTCACCCAATGCCGGCTCCCAGCTCCAGCATCCTGAGTCCATCAAGGCAGGGCAGCATGGACAGGATCTCAGGCAGCTCCTGCAGAGTCAGCTCCTTGGCACGAGTGTCCAGCATCATCTCTTCCACGGTGGCAGCTTTGGAGTGCTCTTTCCAAAACTCTGTCATGTTGCTACGAGCTGTCAAGCACATACGTGTCCAGATTAGATGATCAAAAAGGGATTTGAAACAAGTAAAACTATATTTATTGTTAGAAGAGGAGTAACACTACCTCTAGGATAGGTGGTACAGTTCAAGAACCCCTGCCTGTGAATCATCTATCAGGTAGTTCATAAAACAAAGTATTCTATATGTTTATCTTATCAATTATATCCTAACATAAAATGTGAAACCAAACAAGTTTTTAAGAAGAAAATATTTTGCCATTCATTTGATTTCAAAGTGACATGTCACAGTATGTTAATCGATAACTTCTGAGATAGAGTTCTTCAAAACACAGATTAACCATTAGTCTGGTTACAAGCAATTTTAAAATGATACTTTGGCTGTAAATGTTGCAAATAAAAGAAGAAAGAAAAAGGCCTATTAATTCAAGTGATTGATCAAAAGCAGAGAAAGCCACTGGTTCAGCAGGTAACACATGCTTCAGGACATGTTGAAATGTTCTGATAGATTAAGCAGGGTAATGTTCGCGCAGACAAAACCTATTGGGAAAAAAAGGCAAACCAGTGGCACATTCCAGCAGGATTACTTCCACCAGCCGGGAACAAATTAGCACAAAACAGCAGATTGCATCAGACTGCTGCATCTAACTTAAAATACACGTTTCCAGTAGAAAGTCATATCACAAGAATAATCCATAATCACTCAGCTCATACTCTACCTTTTTCCATGATGTTCTTACACTTTTTTTTTGTTATTTTACTTATTGTAAATGTATTCTACACTTCCAGTGTGGTCTGTCAAAATAAAGGTTGATTATATGACTATAAAAGAGGGTCACTGTTAAAAGTCCTCTATGGCAGAGTGTAGGTTTCAAAGTGTGGGTGCTACTTAAATAACAGGACGCATGGAGGAGATTGTAGGTGGAAAACTGTCCATTAGGATGCCCCCAACACGTGGACGGGGGAGGGAGGGGAGGGGACGGGAGGCATGCATGAATAATAATGTCGACACAAAGGTCTATGGACTATTGCAGGCAACTTTATACACGTGGATCCTGCGACAGCTTGCACACATTGAGGTAATGAGTGCACCGCCCCCCCCCCCCTCCTCTCATTTGTTTCTTCTGTTGTATTGGATATATTGCCGTTGTATTTGTTTTTATTGTTCTATGGACCAATGAGTCTGGAATAAAGGAATATAAAACACAAGCAGCAACGGCCCCGTGGCATATGTAGCGCGGATTGCGCAACATTGCGTCATAGTGACAGTACGTGATCATCTACTATTATGTCACCTCCCCATAAAGAACAACGTCTTTTCATAACTTCATAACAAAAACATTTAAACTAACTAAGAGCCATGTGATGTTAACCTGTTGTGAGTGTTGTGATGTGCGCGTACCTGAGAGAGAGAGGCGCGTTCGCGGTGCTCCTGCTCGCCCGTCGGGAGTCCCTGTCTGCAGCGAGCTTGCAGACGTCATCTGCTCAACGTCAGTCAACCAGCCGCCACTTGAACGTACAGATGTGTTCATTTAGGAACAGTATGGGGACTCGGATAGCCCAATAAGTACGAAGATAGATCAAGTTAAGCAATAACATGTCCAATTAGATACAATAATTAAAATAAACGATTGAGTAACACATCGGGTGCAGCAGCAGCTGTTACAGAAAGGAGTATCATGCTTTTGACACAGGGCCAGATCCCCGGAGGTGATTAATGCGTCCCGTACTGCTGAGGTGGCGTGACGGGTTCATCACATTGCAACACACGTCAGCCAGTTCTCTACAGAGTAGGTTTGCTGTAGTTAGGGATGTTTTATACATTTGTTTCCTCTCCGAATCTCAAAATTCCTTTGTGTATGTGTTTCAGAGCCACGATGATGTCACACATCTTTTTTGACCTGGTGATGCTGTATGGCGGTGATATGTGTCACAGATGTGTTTTTGCTAAATTCAACAGAGAAAAGACACAAAGGGACTAAACTGTTCAGGGATGGCCTGGAAAGGAGAGTCTTGGTCCACTTCAAAACAGACTTTGGGTTGGTTCAATTTTGGTAGGCACATCAAGAGGTTTTGAGGGAGTAGATATGATGCAAGAATGCATACTATTTCCCCACTTGTGTGGCCCAGATAACCCAAACTACAGTTGTGAAACAACTCTGATAGTCATACAGGAACATTTTCATGTTCTTACTTTCTTCTTTCAAGTCAGCGTCCTGAACTCCCTGAATCAAGTTATTGTAATCCATTGGTTGAAGGATTATTAAGTTTTGCAATCTACCATCAATGTAATTTAGCTATAGGAAACGCCACGTTGGTCAAACTACAATGATTGAGACTAAATCTATGAAAGATAGAAATGCAATAGAAAAAGAAAAGAAAAAGACAGAACTTCTGTTACTAATGCAATATGTAACCATTGTGCCAAGTGCACGTGTGATTTATTGTTGTGTTTGACTATCTGTATAGTTGTAACGTAACCAAATCCAAAGTTCACGATAACCGGAATGCACTGGATGAGGTCTGCAGGTGCCAGAGGATTTCTGAGACTTTTATCTCAATACATGCTTATAATAATCAACATCAATGTATAATATGTGTTGAATGTGAATACAGATACACATATCGGACTAAAGGCAGGTGTCACCAAGGCAGGCTGTATAATTATCAGGAGCTCATGCACGCAACTTAAATTGATTGAGATTTGACTGGATCATGTTATACTCACTGTCCACTTCACTTTGTCTTCCCCCCCAATTGTGTTATTATCTCTTTATTGAACTGAGCCCACTTAGTGATATAGGCAGTAAAGATTCAACAGTAAATGTACAGTAGGATATATTGATGGAGTTAAGCCGTGACCTTTGGACCATAAAACGATCTCACTCCGTGGACAATCCAGCAGCTGTTTTCCAAGCTAGTAATCAATAACAGAGGAGAAGTGCAAAGAGCATTTGAACGTCGATAGTTCGACGACAACCGAGCAAATGTATATGCCGAGGAAGCTTCAGACCAGCTGCTAAATCAACCTTTTAGTTCAATGATCTCAAACCTTAAAAAAAAAAAACACCCAGAGAGGAATAGAGAAAGAATAGAGAAAAACAATATTCTTCATGAATATTGTTTTTCTCAATATTGCAATAGAAGCTTGATTGAGACCCAGCGTGGCCCATTTGTTAAATAAAAACAAATAAATAAAATACACTGGTTCATTTAATAATAATTAAATAATTGTAAGAGCTAATATTTTGTGTCCAAAGACCTCCGTTTTGAAAAAAAAATCATGAAAATAAGGAGTGAAAATCATGAATTTCCATCAAAACATTGAGAAAGCTCATCAAAATCTAACTTGATATTTCAGGAGCTGATGTTGTTACACCACAATCCACATGAGACACTAAGCTAGCGTGAAGAAAACTAACTTAAAAACTCAAATACATTTTAAAACTTATAATAACCTTGGTGTGAGAGCCCCCTGAGAAGGACGATGCGACTCAAGAAGTTCTCAAAGACGATGTTTTGTTTGAACCAGTTTATTTTCAGGAGTCAGAATGTCCCGCTGCAGTGAAGAGGCTGTAAATGATTATTCACAGTGATAACATTGGTATGGTTGTTGTGAAATACTTTTGTATGTCTCATCCATGTCTTTTACATTCAGAGAAACTGTTTGTTGTCTGCTTTTCACTATTTGTCTTATAGCCTTGGCCCATGCCAGAAGTCAAACTCCCAGTAAAACCAGATCAGAAACTATTGGTTTAAGTGTGCAGGAGGAGTGGCTCCCACTGGTGGACGATGGACCCCGATCCCACATAGGAGCAAGGACTTTGCTCAAGGCAACCTTACATCACGCCCAGTGATGACTGAAACATGGACAAACGGTACAATGCAAACAAATCACAATATGACGGAGTTTCAGAACCATGAAACTAAAGGAAGAAACTGTCCACCTATAACTAGTTGCAGAGTTTGGAAGATAAATATTTTGTTAGAAAGAAATATGTTCTGTATGTCAAATATTTCCTATAAGTGAGTCTCAAAGCCAATCTTCTGAATGTGAAATGCTCATTCATACTAAACAGAAAACATCTCTGCCATGTGTGATCGCGAGAATATGTGGAATCTAAATAGTGTTATTTTGGGCTGGAGACACTGACATGTGCCTGTTTTGAACACACTGTTGCAGTTGAACACTTGCACATTAATACTTCTGCTTCTCATTTATGAGAACACCTTTTATGGTATCTTTTTAATACTCTAATATCCTCCGAGTCAACTGTATTTAGCAGCAACGCCTTTTTATTGTGACACAAAACTGAGTTGAAACTCAGAATAAGAGAATATCAAAGTAAAGACCATGCCCACTGTTCTTCTCCACTAGGTGTCAGGAAAGGCACACACTGAATGAACGACAGCAGAAAGCGGCTGTGGGTCGAGGGGGAAGGAGACGTCCATGTGCTGAGGAGCAGAGGAGCAGTGAAGCCAAGGAGGGAATGAAGGAGCATGTTAGGACACAGCTATTATCTTCTTCTGCTTTCTTTTAGAGAAACAAACAAAAAGACAAAAAAATGACAGCCAAGGCGGATTTTGAAGTTTGGCAGGCAGCGAAGCAGGATGCTAATTACATCACAATGTTCAAATGCGTCATCGTATCATACAAAACACCCAAGAAACAGTTTCTGTTCTCAACTTGGTGTTCACTTTAGGTCTAAATGGAGTATTGGAAATAAAGGAGATACACAGTCACTTTTCCCCCCTAATGACTTCATCCGTTTCAGGTCCAATATGCTTTTCGGCTCACGTCACATTCAACTCTCAACTTTCAGGTCATATTTACAAAAAGACACCTTTCATTTGGAGCTCTGCATGTGTGCAAGTGTTACATTTCTCGCATACAGATACTGTTAATAGCCCACTGTGATCATCACTCATACATATTCATGCTGCCTTTCATGTGCAAGATGGTTTGTTTAGTTTTCCTTGCTATTCCCCAAAATGATCAACTTCCCCGTTGACAGGTCTATTTTACAAACAGGTTCTCCTCAGAGAAAGACAGGGAAGATATTTCCTGCTTAAGTGCTGTTCCTCTAGGGGGAGAAAGAAAATAAGAAAAAAATGGTTTGAGTCAATATGATATGGGAGAAATAAACCTGTATTATATGTGTTTGCTCCCAGGGAAAAATAAAGTTGCACTTCACTTGAACTGGAGTGCGGATGAGTTGACACTGGAGGGGAGAAAAAACAAAAATCCATCTTGGCACATGAAATATTCATTGAAAATCCCGCAAACCGCACCTCAGATATTCCAGGTACTCATACTCCCACGAGAGAGGGTGAAAGGTGGAAAGAAACATCACCAGTGAGAGCAACCGTAATGTATGTAAAATGTATTTAGTTATTGATTCCACTACTACTGGGGGTGCATTTGTGAATTATAGAATATGCCACAGACAACAATGCTGTGGAAAATAAGATGTTTTCTGTGCTGTGTTGGTCTGCGTGGGGACGCTCGGGCGCTCCATCTTTCTCTACACCTCCCCCTTCTCTCGTCTGTCAAGGACAGATGGAGACAGAGACTTGGTCAATATCCTCTTTGCTTTGAGGCGAGAGCAATGATGGACCACTAAAGCCCAAAGTTCACTTGGAGGCATTGTCCAATGAGAAGTCAAAGGACCCAGTTTGTATTCTTCTCTCATCGTAGATCAAGGAGACGAAGCTGACGCTGTCTCCGTCCACATTTCTCATTGTGAGTTGACAACAGCAGACAGAACATGGCAAAGACTCGTGGCTCAGGGCAAACACGTGTTTCCATGAGGTTTCCATGATATTCTGCTGCCTTTGTCATTACCAGCCAACAGGAGGAGGAGAGACTGTGATCGTAATCAAACGGGGATCATTTAATCCGAAGTCTTGGGGGCATGGAGCGCCAAAATAAAAGCTTGGAACTGTGACGCAGACCTTTAAAATCCCTTGTGCCCACTATTTATAACATTTCCTCAGTATCTCAAGAGCACCTGTACCGTAGATGTAGGGAAACACTCTCAAACCCCAGAGCGCCAGCAGCGGCCCTTTCCAAGGTTGATGAGCGGGTATAATTGTACACATATTGGCCAAAGCAATTTCTAAGTGTAAGCAAGAATAATACATTCACACATGTGAAAACTACATATATATTTTACAAGTCGGAAGTACCATTGGGAAATCTAAATCTATAATTTCAGTTACTTATCAATATCAATATCCCTCAACATCTGAGCCAAGAAAACCTGTCTGGAAAAAAGTCAAAGAGAAATTTGTAAAAAGAATTGTAACTTTGGAAGATTCTCACTTATTTGGCTCCAACTTCCGCGGCAGATTATCAGTCGACTAAACTTGAGAATCAGAGTGATGATCACTTTCCCTCTACATGAAACATCTGTAACTTTGATAATGTTTATGCATCTGAGTATTGCATTAAAAAAAGACTTAAACATTAACCGAGCAGTACAGTAAAAGTGTTCTTGTCATTTCTGTCGTTCGTGCTGGTGACATCAATTAATGCTGTGAGGCTTCTAGAAGGACAGTGACGGGAAGCGAGTGCTTCACCGCTGAAAAGCACCGGCAGGACGTTGTAACGTCCCTCAGGAGGACGACATGCGCTGTGAACATGATTTGATTCATGGAAGAAATCCACCTGTTGTGGCAAATCCTCCCCTGTGTCTCCCCTGCTCCTCACCTGCTCCTCCCCTGCTCCTCACCTGCTCCTCCCCTGCTCCTCAACTGCTCCTCCCCTGCTCTTCACCTGCTGCTCAACTGCTCCTCCCCTGCTCCTCACCTCCTCCTCACCTGCTCCTGCGCTGAGGGAGTCGGGCTGTGACTGGGACATTGTTGTGAAAATGAGGAACAGCGAATAGGTGATGCTTAGTCATCCTCAACGACAACTGTCAAGGTCCCCTTGAAAAATAAAAAAATAAAAAAGTTTACCACAAAAAAATAAAAAGAAGAGAGTTGTTTCTCAATGAATTTAATATTTAGGATGTACATGGATGCTGTAAACTTGTAAAACAAATGTTTAAAAGGTTAAAGATCCCTTCTAGACATGTTTTTATATAATGTGCAAATACTCCTAAATGGACCAATATTGTCTTTCTAACTATTTGTCACTTCACAATATCCTGCTTGTATGCTGCTGTCTTTAAGATGAACTCGAGGAAACTGTCTTCCCTCAGCACACATTTTTAATTCCTAATGCGCATAAAAAAAAAAATTCTAATTAAAATCTGAAATATATAATTTCCCTGACTTATTGTCTCCGTTCTCACTAACTGCATTTTGAGTAGGATTATTCCTGTGGGGACATACATATATAATGTGACCATTGCTTGGTGAAATTATTTAGTTAGTTAGTTTTTACCATCATTCATTTTAAAGTTTGTTTCCACAGTTTTAAACCAAAAGTTTCAGTAAAATCTTAATGCAATGATGTATTTTCAATTTTTTGATTATTATTTGACATATCAAAGATTTGGGGTAATTAAATGTGTTTTATTGCATTAGTTTAGTTTAACAGCACAACTCCAACAGTAATACTGCTGTACTTTTAAAATGTGAAAGCAAGATGTATTTAATTATTCGATCTGTGGTGTTGATAACTTTACTCTAACATCATACATTAATGTCCAGTAGGTGGCAGTAAGCACATTGATGCTGCAACTCCGAGTCAAAGGTGAGCAGAGGAAGGAAAATAACTGCTTTCTTTCACCTGATGAATCAGATTATAACCAAGTGACCCGTTCGGTAATAACCGTCTCCTGTCATTTCTCACCAATGCAACCTGCTTTCTCATAAGGAGAGCAGATACTCTTTATTTACGCCTCTGAAGCTGAGGTTACTCTTTGCTCCCACTGGGGAGTTTCACACTGAAATTACATTATTTTTGTTGGAGACTTCAGATTATTGACTAGGAACCAGATTCATTGCAAGTTTGTCATCTTCCCTTTGAGGTCAGAACCCACATTAAAAAGTTGTAAGTTGATGAATATAAAATACTTAAATATAAAATAGACTGAGGAATAATTAAACATTAAAAATGATACAGAGGACACATCTAGTGTTGTAACAACTGGCAGTTAATCATGTCGCCACTTCTGATTGGACGAACATTACTTCAGGTGAGTCGGGTCAGACGAGTCCACATTAATATGCTCTGACACAGTTGAACACTAATTAAAAAAGAGCCTGACCATCATTCCCTCACAGTTATATTAAAAAAGACGACACCATGACACATTTCTCTACTTTACCTTATATTAAACTGAGCACAATCAAAATAATATTTTCTTCCAAGGCACCTGCAATTACAATACATGAACAAATTAGTAGAGTTTATATAAGTATGCCGAGATTAATTTAGACCACTAGCCTATCACCATCTGCCTGATGGTGTGTTTATAAAACACATTTACCCCCCTGTCAGATTACATCAAATCCACCGAAAAAAAACTAGGATGACCTTTACCTGCCGTCTTTCAACAGAACACATGAGCACAGAGAGACCACGATGTGAGCACAGGATGCTCCCCCAGTTCCTTGTCACCTTCCATCTTTAACCCGTTAGGCCTCCTCTTTGTCGTCCTGGAAGCTCATCTTGAACTGCGCATCCAAACGCAACAATGTGGGATTGGTGATAACCTGCTTCAGGACTTGGACGTCTCTGTTGCAGGCCGGGGCCACCGGGGCCAAAGTAATTACGCAATCTGTTTAGGTGTCATCAGCACATTATTTCTGCGGTCGCTCAGACATGAAGGAGACCTTGAGGTGCTTATTTGTGTGTGCGTGTGTGTGTGTGTGTGTGTGTGCGTGTGTTTGTGTTTATCATCATCATCATGCCTGGAGAGCTGCTGTCAATGTACGGAAATGTATTAAGAAATAAGAGATGCTGTACTTACTCATCGATTTCCGATGTCTTTGCAAACAATCAGTCAACTTTCATTGAAGAAAGTGATGGTGCAGAGGATGAGGTGTGATATTTTACGAAAGCTTTTCTTATGGACTGAAGTAGTCTCTAGGAAGTCGTTAAACTACTACTACTAATAATAATGAATTGATGTGATTTCAGTTGGATATAATATTCAGATATTGCTTTTTGCAGTCTAAAATAGTGTCAATGCCAGAGCTAAAAACATATTTATAAATATTTGTCTCAGTTGCTGGAGGGAAAAAATGTGTTAATGTTTGATCGACAGCAGCTGGCTTTTAGCGTAATTTTTAAGCGCGCAGGGAAACGTTAAATTACTTCAAGAAGTATGTTACGTTACTACTTTGGTTTAGGCAACACAACTACTTGTTTTAGGAAAGATTTGTTTGGGTGAAATTAAGAAGTATTTAAAGTAACATGTCAAAGTTTATGAGTCAAGTTTATTTTGACAAAATGAGTGAACACAGAGTTGTGGTTTCACTCGTATGATTATGGATGCATGGTCTGGTTGTCCTACTAACGTAGCATTTTCAGGAAGAACTAAGAGAGCAGCTATCTAAACATCTCAATGGACTATGACATCATATCTATCACAGGGAACTAACATTCATATTGACAATATCGTTGTAACAAGAAGGGTTATCTTCCCGAGTTTCGCCCAGCACCAACGACCGAGCCCACTCAAGGTTTGGCTTTGCAATACTTTATTGAGACGTCCGTGCTCTAGCAGTCTCGGCCTCTTTGTTTCCTTCCTCTCGCCTCCATCCCTACTCAGATCAATATATAGAGAAGAGACACACAACATGTAAGCTGTTCCCTGAGCCACTCCCCTACTCCCCCACTCCTCTCTGCAGCTGAGCCTAACCACGCCCCCACCACCACAATATCGTACATATGTAAACAGTTGTTGGAGTTGGTTTGTTTGTTTTGATTTCACACAACATGCCTCCTGCTATACTTACAAATGAGGTCATCCATTTAGTGCCATCCAAAATGTTTCTCTCTATTACAGCTGGGCTCGAGGTTGAGAACTCTGGTCAACATTGTATCTTTTTTTAACCGAGGCTGCAAACCTATAGCCAGATATCAAATTGGTTCAGAAGCGCTACCTCGATGAAAACACTGGCAACATGTTCGTCCGGGAGTATTCCCCGTGTACTTTATACTCCCTTGTCTTCCTGTGATGACATGGTAATTGCTTTTTCTGCTCCTGTATTTCAAATATTGGACCAGGTTGCACCGGTGAAAACAATTGTGCAGAGCCGAGTCCCCCTGGAGGACTTCTAAGAAGGAATCTGCCAAAGCGCAGGTGGCATACAACTAATGAAAAATAAAAATGCAATCTACTCTTATACCAATGGAATCAATGTTAGAGATACTTATAACATTTCACAGTTAATTGCCAATAGTCTTCCCTCTTCCTCACCATTGATCAATAATCCCACAAGATCACTTTCCTCTGAATTTTCTCCCTAAAAAAAAATTTGAAACACTTTTTCCCTTTTTAAACTATCCATAACATAGATATAATGTGTAACTTCCATCTATCCCAATAGTGGTGCAGAGTTTACTCGGCTCCTGGTTCTGTTGTCCACCGATATCGATTACCGATGAGCCGATGAGACATTCACACGTCGGTGGCACAGCTCATCAGGTTGTCCGTGTTATGCAATTTTAGGCCAATTTCTAAACTTTCGTTTTTATCAAAAGTTTTAGAAAAAGTAGTTTCAAACCAACTTCTAACTTTCATGAATCACAACAATATATTTGAAAAATTTCAGTCAGGTTTTAGAGCACTACATAGTACAGAAACTGCCCTCCTCAAGGTAACTAACAACCTCCTTTTAACAGCAGACAGGGGGGAGAGCGCAGTTTTAATTATTTTAGACCTGAGTGCAGCCTTTGACACAGTAGACCGCCATTTTAATTGATCGCCTTAAAAATTGGGTCGGCATCAAGGATGCCGCACTCAGCTGGTTTTATTCTTACCTTTTAAATAGAACCTTTTCGGTCGCCATAGGGGATCACTCGTCCTCCACGGCACACATTACCTGTGGTGTACCACAAGGCTCAATTTTAGGTCCGATTTTATTCTCTATTTATATGCTTCCACTCGGCCAAATTCTCCAACGGCACAAGGTTTCCTTTCACTGCTATGCTGACGACACGCAGATATACCTTCCGCTGAGACCTGGTGACCCAAAGAGCCGAGCTGCTATCCTGGACTGTCTCTCTGATGTCAAATGTTGGATGGCACAAAACTTTTTTACAACTCAATAACTCAAAATCGGAAGTCATATTATTCAATTCCCCAAACATTAACACTAGCCTCATTCAGAGTGAACTTGGTCCCCTGTCCGCCTACATAAAACCGGTTGCAAGAAACCTGGGCGTAATGTTCGACACTAATTTAAATTTCGAAACACAAATTAAAAAAAACGTCCAGTGCTGCTTCTTCCAATTACGCACCATTTCCAAAATCAAACCCATATTGTCACACCCCGATCTGGAAAAAGTCACACGCACTCATATTCTCAAGACTCGATTACTGTAATTCACTCCTCTCAGGCATTACCCATAAATCTATCTCCCGCCTCCAACTGGTCCAAAATGTAGCAGCTAGGCTTCTTACTGATTTTAACAGACGACAACATATTACTCCAGTTCTGGCCTCACTCCACTGGCTCCCAGTTAGTTTTAGAATTGATTTTAAGATTTTATTGATCACTTTTAAGGCCCGTCTGGGTCTTGCCCCGGATTACGTTATCGAAATGTTAACGCCATATAAGCCATCTCGCAGCCTTAGATCCTCCGGTGGGGGGCGCCCTCCTGGCCGTTCCAAAGTCGAGGCTTAAATCAAAGGGTGACCGTGCTTTTTCCACCAGGGCCCCTCGACTTTGGAACAACCTACCGGAGGAAATAAGGCTGGCAGAATCAATAACTTCTTTTAAATCACTTCTTAAAACCCACTTATATAGAACTGCTTTTAAGTGATGTCGTCCTTTTAAATTTGTATTTTAATTGCCTATTTGTTTGGTTTTACTTGTATTCAACGCTTTTATGGTATGGTCTTTTTTGTTTGCCACCAGTTGTGTTTATGCTTTGTTTATCTGTAGAGCACTTTGTAAACTTTGTTTTTAAAAGTGCTATATAAAGTTATTATTATTATAAAGTTATTATAATTAGGCTAAGGTCAATAGGAGAAAGCAATATAGAGCTATTATAGGATAGCAACAACATTTAAAGTGAAATTGCGTGAGGAAATAACTCCATATGTAACGGACTTGGAACGGGCATCAAATAAGTACAGTCTGTACGTTTCTTTTCCGGACTTTATTCCTTTACAAGCACAAAACTTGTATATCAGAATGTATATCGATCACCACCGATTACATTTTGCGGGCAAAACGGCGGGACAGCCGGAAGTGTTTAAACTCAATGGCGCCAAAGAAACAACGAAACAAAAGATACCTGTTGTGCGTCTTTGAGATCGCCAAAAGACGCATCCGAGCCGTCTCCCGACGATCCCAAAAACACACAACAGGTAGACACCACGATTACAACACAAACGGCCACACGCGCCAAGAACTCAGGAACACATTGGAAGACAATTTCAACACTCGACTCACCTTTACAAACACAAAACTTGTATGAGGGAAAGGCGGGACCACGGGACAGGAAGTGCAAACAAAGTGTGACGCAACTTCCGGAAGAAACCGACTTCCAAAGGCAACGCCAAATAAAAACAACTCATTAAAATAAAATTCACAAACCCTCAACAACATCGTTGAACAAAATAAAAAAGATAAAATAAAATAAAATACATTTGGAAACAAAAATGCATTTCTAACTCCGTTACACATACACAACCTAAAAATCAGTCTGCAGATCAAACACCTGGCTGTCATTCTGGATGACGACCTCCTCTTTAAAAAATCACATTTCAAACTTTACAAGATCATCATTCTACCACCTGATAAATAATTAAAATGAAAACAAATCGGAAACAAATTCTAAGAACCCGGTTAATGCAGAGTTAATGGAACAAGAAAGCATCATCACATTATTCCAATGCCGACAGAGGTTTCACCTTAAATCCTTAAATTGTTTATTTTAAAGCAGTACAGTGAGCCAAACTCACCATATATAGTATAGTTTATTATAAGAATGCTATTGCAAAGGAATCCGTCCATTGTATTAATTAATAATGGGAATAATTTGTTTGAATTTTTTAAAATAATAATAAAAAAATATTATATTGTGACTTATTAAATTTGCTTCTTGATGTAACGTGCATATAGAGTTAGTAAGATAACTCACATCTCAGATGTGGGGTGCCACCGTAATAGACCGTGGTCTAATCTGCGCTGCATGACCCTCTCTACGTTCCTGTCCATCTTTGGCTCATCCAATTAAAAAAGGCCAAAGAAACAAATAAACATATAAAAAAAAAATAAAAAAAAAATAAATAATAAGTAATAAATCAAATACATGTTATATTTTTAAGAATGAAGTTTACGCCCTGGACAGCTTTCATGTCGTTATTTATAACAACATGACTATCACACACAGCCTTCCTACTCGGTTCAAAAGAAGAATGTAAAAACACTATGTAGATTTAATCAAGTACAAAGAGTTGCAGTATCAAAAGTGTAGTGATGAAGGTTGTGATGGATTCCCGACCTTTGGACCAGCACTGCACCACAAGCAATCTGTTCTTTAATGGAAAAGCATTTTTTAGGACTATGACATGTTTTTAGATTTATGAAACATTTTCTCTCATCAGGCTCATGCATTTCTGTGTTTTATGACAATATATTGCCTCTGAAAAACATTTTTTTCCATCATTTGCAAACTTGGTGGAGTTGACTTCTCACTGACACAACACTTCTATATCATCAAACAACAAATAGTGGATAGACAAATCTAATGCTCTCTCTCTCTGTTTGGCTGCCTGACACACAGTAGTGCTGCTACATAATACACATGTAAATAGACAGCAGTGTGGTATGTATTTGTAATGGACTGTACTTCATCATTACACCCATTCCTACACTGATGACAGGGGCTACCATGCAAGGAGCCAGCTGCCCATCAGGATTAACATTCAACACATTCATACACCGCTGACAGGTTCAATTTGGGGTTAAGTGGACTAGCGGACTCGGGGAATCAAATCGCCAACCCTCTGACTGAAGGACGGCCCGCTCTGCTGCTGAGCCACAGTCTAACATAAAGGGTTCATTGGCCCAAGATTCAATTTGGGACAGAAACCTAAACCACAAACATCTGAAAACCAGAAACCGAAGAGCGGTTTATGCTGAGCCACTGGACTGGGCCGCCTCAATAAACCCGTACTCAACAAGCAGTTTAGGTCAAACTTTATTTCCATGCATCTTACTATTAATATTAAAGCAAATTTACAGTTCGAAAAGCAGTAACACAGTAGTTCAGCCGTTTTGAAGTCTAGTATTACTACATAACCTTTTATTTAATCATTTTTGTTACATAAAGCCTGGGGCATGGAGATCTGACATTTTTAAGCTGTTGCTGATTCCCAGGGCCTGGAGAGAAGATGCCTCTCCTGCTTCTCCACGCTAACAGCACGAGGCAGAGCTTTGCTAACGCTCCAACTGACACCTGCAGACTGAGGGCTCAGTGCCCTTGAGGTGGTTTCCTTCCCTCCAGCAGCCGGCTAACCCTGACAGTCTGAGCATCTAATCCCATCGCAAGCTGTTTTCCGTGTATCATAAAAAAAGATGGATGAGAGTAGAGGAGAGGAAGGATGGTACATGAGGAAGAGAGAAAGGAAGGGAAACAATACATTGTCAAAATAAAGCAGAAAAGCCTCCTCAAAGATCAAACTCCTGTCTGCAAGAAGGTCAATAAGTTGGCTAAAGCGGGATCTGAGCCGGAGAGCTGGGGGATCTTAAAGCATCTTTGAAGGTTTAGGAGAACAGCTGCACGGTATTCGAGTGTGTAAATAGCATGTGAGGATAAGTGTGTGGGTACCTGTGTGCAGCGATTCCTAAAACCGCGTTCTATACCGTTTGTAAATTTCTGTGGATAGACAACCTTTAAATCCTTTCCTTTCATTTGACAAACCCAAAGAAACGGACACAAGAAATAAAGTAATATAGTCTGTTTGGGGAAGTTCCCTTTGGCTCAGTGCAGCAGATCTAATAGCAACAGCATCCCAGCAGTAGGATGGATAGAAAGAGGGAGAGAGAGAGAGAGAGAGAGAGAGAGAGAGAGAGAGAGAGAGAGAGGTTGTCTCATAGCCTTCACCACACACAAGCCTAACAAGAGTGAACATCTTTGGTTGATTGAACAAACTATGGACAGCTGTTCTGGGAGTTTCCCCATCTGAGGGTTGGTGAACTCCGGCTCAGAGTGTGTTGAAGCTGCTTTCAGGCCCCAGGTGACACACTCTGTCTACACTGTCCAAAGCCCAGGCTGAACCTCTCTGCGAGGTCATTGTGAGTCCATTTCATCTCATCTAAATATACAAACACCAAAAGCATTCTATAAACCTACATCTGAACCTCTGCAGCCCTGTTATGCAATTCTATACATCTATGATGAAATAGGACAATGATGCAAGTGCAATGACATTCATCTTCCATTCTGGCATCTCAGGAATGGATCAGAATGTATGAGTGTCAATAGACAAACAAAACATGAGGAGGTTTTTTTTTATTAGAGAGACGTGTGATTACTAATCAAAGTGAAGACGAATAGCAAGAATGCTATGATTCAAGTAAAAGCTCAGAGATTATGTTAGATGTATAAAGTATAAAGGTTCCCCAAGGGACCTAATGTCTGGAGAGATGTGTGTGGTGATAGCCAACGAGAGAGTTTTTCTTTTGATCCCATTTGCAAATAAATAAATCCATAAAGATCCATTTAGTTGTGTGAAACCTCTTGACGGTTCTCGTCGTGCACAATGTCTGTCACCAACAAGTCAAGCTTTCTGTCATGGACAAATGTTTGACGCATTGTCTTCAGCGACTCTTTTTTTTATGAGCCGGGAAGTGAAAGAACTAGCAGGACCCGTTCTTCATCCTGGTACGAAACCAAACACACATAGCATGCAACATGAAACTCCCCAAACACGTGTCACTAAACACAAGAACCACCCGATAACAGCATGTGTGCGTCTGTAGACCGGTCCCAACGGTTCTGATGTGGGAGATGTGAGACACCTGAAAACTATACAAGGCGACAACAAGCCAGGCAAACAGTGTGACCGTTGGCACATGCCATTGGGCACATGATCTCCAAACTCAAGCAGCTTAAAGCCCCACTATGTAACTTTTCCACCTTAAAATAACAGCTTGAAAAAAATTGTGCCGCTACAATGACTTTTAATATGTTGATTTGCGCCTCCGCCACTGACATCGGGGGTCTGTGGCCAGAAAACTGCTGAATGTAAGATGTTGGGAGATGTTTTTATTTGCTCCGCTACGCGACTCGTAGAGACGGAGTGACATGCTGCTGTGGGGAACACCGGGCCGGTGTTCTGTCATTTAATGCTGCTTGTCAAAAACCGCTACCTTGTGGTATTGCGCATGCGCCGAGTCGATTTTCCGAGTTGCACGGCATGCACGTCATGCACGTTATGCACGGCTGATAACGGTGAGTGACATCACCTGATATAACCCTGATATAAATCAATTTCATTACACTTTTTATAATTAGACTCATGACAGAAAAACATACTTACTTTATGCCTTTATTTGATGTATAGATGTTTAAAACCATAAAGTAGCATTTTTTTATAGGGTAGCATGAATCGATACACACCTATCAGTTTATGCAGTGGGTAGCAACTTTTTACAAGGCAGCAAAAAATGACAGAACACTGGTCTGAACGAGAAGCGCTGCAGATCAGCTGGGAGATCAGCTGGGAGCTCACGAGCCAGAAGAGCCATATATGGCTCGAGAGCCAGACGTTAAATACCTGAAGGGGGTGCTACAGGGGAAAAGTTACATAGTGTCGCTTTAATGTGGAGATATGTGGTGAGAGGCAGACGACAAGAACAAACCGCATACAATAGAAATAAAGAACGTATAGTGATCTTTCCATCTTTGCTCTGCAGTGGCGGGCTGTCAGGGCATAATTACAAAGTTATAGCTATTTTATTTATGTATCTTCACTTTGCGGGTATGTATTTGTAGGTGTTGCGCTTCATGTAACATTTTATTTCACTTGTTGCAGTGTCATGTGAATACGAGGTGTTTACACCAAATCAATAATAACTTGTAGCTGTGGTGTCATAATGAGGTTATGAGTGTAAAGCCTAGTTTATGCTTCTCCGGCGCGTCGCTCCGCGCTGCCGCAGACCCTTCGCAGACCCTTCGCAGACGGTCGCTGGAGCCTGACGCGCGCCTCCAAAAAATCCTAACTATGCGTCATGTTGACGCGGACCGCAAGCGCTGTGATTGGTCCGCTCAGAACGTGACTCCCGGCAGTGAGTATATCTTCCGGTCTGTCTTCCTACACCGCCATTTTTAAAAGTTATCGTGGACCGGTAGCAACAATGGACCAAACAGAAGACTGTGGCCGGAAGAAAAGCACGGATTCGGCTATAATCCATGAAACCACACCGCCACACAGACACACACCCCTGGCGACGTGGCGGTGAATTGCAGAGCAACGAAGAGCAACGCGTCCCTCGACGCAGAACTTCGAATGCTCAAGGTCTCCGGCGCGACAACGCGCGTCGACGCGCCGGAGAAGCATAGACTAGGCTTTACTGAGGGTTTTACGTTACTTAATACACAAGAAACACGGCGACGTTATCTCCTTCCGTCTGCTCCTTCACAATAAAAGCTCCGCACGGGAACACTGGTGAACTAGTATATTACATTAGGTTGTTCAGCTGTAGTAAGACGGCATTGAAGGCCTGGGTAGAAAATGCACGGCCCGCCACCGTTTCTCTGTAGTGTGTGAAGCCGTGGCGCTCGCAGTTTGAGAAAACAGCGCTGTGCCTTTCAGTTACAGTTTGCATGATCTCACACTCCTTGATACCTTCCTCTTTTCCCAACCCTGCCGTTGAGAAATGAGACTTAAATACATCACTAAACGGATTAGTGACCACACATAACTCTGGCTGCTGCAACTCAGAAAAAGCTCTGGTCTTTTTAATTCTGCAATCTGTGCGATGAGGCTCTTCATACTGAAATAATATTGACACAGCAGAGTTGACAACAGAGGGCCGGATAAATATATATTTAAATGTTGTATTGGCGGACTGACTTTAAGGATTTTGTGTGTTACTTTTTCCTAACTTGTCTGCCTCTCCCCATCTTCAAACCCTGGAAACATTTTGAATCTCTCTCTCTTACTCATCTTTTCCTTGCTCTTCACTTTCAGACCGCCACTGACAGCTGTAACCATCACCTTCTTGTTTGTGCCACACTTTTCCACATTAAGCCATAATATGTGCTGATCTGCATTCATCGTGAGGGTTAGCTGTCGGCGGCTTCTGGCGTGTGTGAAACTACACACTCTGGAACAAGTGGACCAAAGGAGTGTACACACATTCTGCATATTTTGTGGATCAAGAATGAAACTCCGGGACAGTTTGTCCTATATTTGTGAAGTTACTAACCATCCATAACGTGTGCACGTAGATGAAAGTAACTGCAGTTTCCTCACAGGTATTCTCCATAAGCTGGTTTGATGGTTTGATATATTAGGTGTGAAGACTGAGTACACAGGTGGGCGGTTAAGAGGTAAGTGGTTCTGATGTTGTACACATATCATTATTTTGATTAGATTCATACATTTTTGCATCTGCAGGGTATTCTTAGTTTTCAAGAATAACTTTTTAGTTTTTTGTAACTTATTTGCGCTCAGGAGCCCATTTAAATTTGTTCTTAATTTAATTTAATTCTCTTCACTTTATGTTAGTGATGCACCGATCTTTTATTAGTCCTGAGACACTACCTGGGTTTTAGCCATGTTGCAGACATGTAAATAGTTCTGTGATCTCTTCTTCTCCTCTTTCAAAGTGGAGGGGAAGAATTAAATTAACAGTTTTTATATGACTATATTGAAGAGTCATATTTTTGGATGTCTCTGTTTCCTGATCCAGGATCGGTGATTATTGAGGATGACGTTTGGAAATTAAAGGCTGAGTTTTATGCAGTATTTATAATACTATTTAATAATAATAATTGTTTGATATTCATATGAATCAGAACATTAAATGTACATACATTAAGTACATTTTATTAATAAGCAGGATGTCTTCATTCAGATTTAAATTCCATTCACACATCAATAACCATATTTATAAAAACATACAAAAAGAAGTCAGACAACCGCGTCTCACATGAACTTTTTATTGGTGTTTGGCCAGTTTGAAGATTGTAAAAACGTTGCAGTTGAACATTTGACAAAGTTCAGTCCAACTACGTTTCCCCGAGGCCATTGTCACACGTCATCCGGCCAATCGCTGCTCGCCACGGGTCGCTGTCGGCCTTTGCGTTTCAGGCCAAATAACGTTTAAAAAGGTTAAGAATTGGGTAAAGACATTCAACAATTCAAGTTTCTGCATCGCCGGGCTGTTCCACATTGCCTGGAATCCCACAATGCTTTGCGATAACAACAACAACTTTCTTTGGCAGTTTTAACTCAACAATCCTATATTTACATATTTATGTCTTTGACTCCTGAGTCATCTCACCAGTTTTCACAAACCAAATAAAAAGTCCTAAGTGACAAGTAATCAATTAAACCCCTTTTTAAATTAAGTTTTAGACTGTGGAGGAGATGAGGTGTAGAAGATGAGGAGGAGGAGGAGAAGATGAGGAGGAGGAGGAGGAGGAGGAGGAGGAGAAGATGAGGAGGAGGAGAAGATGAGGTGGAGAAGATAAAGTGTAGACCATACAGGGTTGAGTCTAAATATTTCCCCTTGAAGGACGTGAGAGAAGTGATTAGTTTACTCCAATAGGAGAGATAATCAGAGGAGCAGAGTTTATACCATCATCATAAAGACTAGGACCGAAGAATGGGAGGAGTTTCTCCTTGAAGGAGCAGCCAGTAAAGAAGAAGATGAGAGCTGCAGCTTCTACGTCATAAAATGAGACCAGACCCTCCTCATAGTCCACAAACACCCCCACCTTCTGAGGGACCGACTTCAGGGAGAGAACAACTGGAGGGTCATCACCAGCTCTGTACTCATTTCCATTTCTCAACAATATAGTCCAGTAACCGTTCTGAGGACTCAGGGAGATGAGTCCCTTCCTGTTGATCGACTCTCTGGCCACTCCTAAAAACCATTCAGTCTTTTGTTTAACTTGAACCTCATAATAAAGTTTATCTGAAGTGAAACTCTGTGTTCCTAAAACACAGGGACAATGAGAGAACCTCTGTGGATTGTCGGGGAGACCTGGCTGCGCTACCTGAGCAGGTTCCACTTGTTTCCCGTCATCAGACAGGATGAGGTGAGGATGAGCCGTTTCAGGATCAAGAGTCACGTCCACTGCAAACTTCTGGACCCTCATCAGCTCATCTTCAACCAGCGTCTTCGTCATGTTACTGAGCGTCTCCTCAAGCTGAGACACAGCTCTCACCACAGTCCCCTCATGTGATGCTGGAGGAACACTGACCCGAGACCAGTCCTTGGTGGGTGGTGGATGGTGGATGTTGAGAGACTGCACAACCTGGAGGAGGTGGAGGTGGTCTTCAGAGAGGGAGAGCTTCTCCACCTCAGTGCTCCTCTTCATCAGAGCAGAGATCTCCTGTTCCATCTCTCTGATGGCGTCTTCAGCCTGTTTCTTTGTGGTCCTCTGCTTCTCTTCTATCGTAGTGATGAGCTCGTTCAGTTTTCTCTCCACAGACTCCTTCAGACTAGTGAAGACCTGAACACCTTCTGCTTTCTTCATTTCTTTCATGTTGTGTTGGACCTCCTGAATCTTCAGGCGTCTCTTCTGGATCATCTCCTGAGTTTCTGCCTCTGTCTTCTGCAGCTCGACCTTCTTTCCTTCACATTCTTGTTTCAGAGGAACGACATTGTGCATCTTGTGGTCCAACACAGAGCAGAGCATGCAGACACACGTCTGGTCGGTCCTACAGAACAGCTCCAGAGGTTTATCGTGCTTCAGACACATCCTGTCCTCCAGGTTCTCCACCGGGTCCATCAGCTGATGTCTCTTCAGGCCTGGTCTTGACAGGTGACCCTCCAGGTGAGTCTCACAGTAGGACTCCAGACACACCAGGCAGGACTTCAGGGCCTTCAGTTTGGTTCCAGTGCAGACGTCACAGGGAACTTCTCCTGTGGACTCTTGTTGCTCTGAGCTGCTGCTGCTGGCTTTCTGCTGGGTCGACTGTCTGAACTGAGAAACCATCTCAGAGAACAAAGTGTTGACCTTCAGATCTGGTCTGGTGGTGAACACCTCTTTGCACATGGGACACTGACACCTGTCACTCACATTCCAGTGTTCAGTGATGCACTTTTTGCAGAAGTTGTGTCCACATGGTGTTGTGACTGGATCAGTGAACACATCCAGACAGACGGAGCACAGGAACTGATCTTCAGACAGCAGAAGGTTTGCAGAAGCCATCTCTACACACTTTGTGGAAGAAAAGAAGAAGATTTGATTCAAAATAAAGTTAAATTATTTGTTGAAAAAGGAAACAAATGTGATTAATTTTATATCTTTCCACCCTTCTGTCAACTTCTTTACAAAAAGAAAAGACACATGCTCCTCATTTACTAATCCATCTTCGATAACTAGAATGACATCAACTTCAACTTCTTCTTCTTCTTCTTCTTCTTCGAGTGAGCTATCTTTAATCAAATCTATCTCCACCATAAAAACCTTCTTGACCTTCACCAGTCTGGTCAAGGCCGGCCTCTCAACAGAGACGGCCCTCCTCGTTGTCTCTGAGCAGCTTCACTCTGCTAGAGCAGCCTCTCTCCTCTGTCCTTTTCCTTCACACTGCTAGAGCAGCCTCTCTCTCCTCTGTCCTTATCCTTCACACTGCTAGAGCAGCCTCTCTCTCCTCTGTCCTTATCCTTCACACTGCTAGAGCAGCCTCTCTCTCCTCTGTCCTTATCCTTCACTCTGCTAGAGCAGCCTCTCTCTCCTCTGTCCTTATCCTTCACTCTGCTAGAGCAGCCACTCTCTCCCCTGTCCTTATCCTTCTAGACCTTTCTGCTGCATTTGACACAGTGGACCACCAGATCATTATGTCCTCCCTTCAGGACCTGGTATCTCAGGCGCTGCTCTCTCCCTCTTCTCATGCTACCTCAACGACTGCACTCACCAGGTAACCTGGAGAGGAGGTGTGTCTGAACCTCCTCTCCAGGTTAACTACTGGGGGTTCCTCAAGGCTCTGTCCTGGATCCCCTCCTCTTATCTATGAACACTAACTCTCTAGGCTGTGTCATTTGCTCACCCTTCCCAAACATTGGTACTTGCGTACCGAGCTGCAAACAGATCGGGTCGACGTCCAGGACTTGGTCAATCCGTACACCCCACCCCGTTCACTCCGCTCAGCATCTACCAATCGGCTTGTTACTCCGTGCTAAACACTCAACAGTCACGACTGTTTTCTGTCCTGGCTCCTCGTTGGTGAAACAAGCTCCCAATGGCATCAGGACAGCAGAGTCTCCAAATCTCCCACGGCAAACTAAAAACACTTCTTTTCCGACTATATGTTGAGTAAATAAAGGATAGCATGTTAGTACTTATTGTAAGTCGCTGGATAAAAGTGTCAGCTAAATTAAATGTAAGGTAAAAGCTTTTAACTTTGACATAAGAAACCAAGATCAAAGCCGTGCCGACAGACTCAACCTCGCTCCTCTTGCAGAGCAGCACAGAATAAGTCCAAAGTGAGTTAAAGAGCAGCTCTGACAACAAAGCTCTGCTTACTGATGACTAACATCACATTTCCTCCAGCTGCTTCACAATAAAAGCCTTAAACTCTTATTGTGAAACTACAAGAGGAAATAGAGGAAGTGATCAATGAACAGTAACAAAAGCAAGACAGTCAGAGTGAGACTAAACTGAAAACCACAGATTCAGTTACTAGTTACTAAAGTCCTCCTGAGACAGTTTAAAGCAGTTAAAGTGAGTTTCTGTGTCGTGGGACTGTGGACAGACAGCCAGTTATATTGTTAATAATTCATCAGGTATGAAGCGATAAGATTTCCTGCCCGAGTAAAGCTAAAGTGTTGTGTTAATCCTGGAGATCACAGGTGTGAATGTGATCAGATGTACTCACCAGTGTTTGGAAGAGACTCTGTTGAGTTGTTGAGGAAAACCTGAAGACGTCACTTTGAATCGTCTCCGAGAGAAAAGCAGAGACCCGTCTCGACTGCAGTGTTTCTGACTCTGAAGTTAACTTTCGTTTCCTGAGTGTGACGTAGCAGCTCTCCTCCTCAGGGTGGCTCCGTCTCTTAAAAATAAATAAATAAATACATAATACATACTACAACATAATACATTGTAGACTATTTTTTTTAAATGTACAGGAATTACAGTACAAACAATTTAACATCTTTTGACATATTGTCCTGCAAAGCTTGTCCTCTGGCAGCAGAAACACTTCAACTCCTTCAAGTGTTTATGTTGAGTACAATCAGCCTAAACTATCCTAAAGAAAAAGAAGAAAGCATGTGCAACACAGCTCACGTCTGAAAATGCAAACGGGCCAAATTAGCGAGCCAAATTACACCTGGTAAGTTGCAGTTGTTTTGAGAGCATCTGTCCTTCATCTCGCTCAGCATATCTGTCTCCTGCTCCTCACTCTGCAGCGTTCAGTCGCTGCCACCTACATTTAATCTGTCAGGTCAAAGCGGAATGAATACATTTGAAAACCGACGACATCATCATTTAAGCATGTAAAATGAGGGCTGAATGTAAAGTAATACATTATTTAATTACTAATTACAGTAAATAGCATCAAGGATGAATTATGCAGAATATACTGTGACAGGTTATTAGCTGTCACATGTTGGTTTCTCCCCATAAGCACCAAATGATGAGCACACAAGGATGATCTTTGATAATATCCTTTATTTGGACTGCTGACTGTTTCTGCTCTCCTCTCTCATGCCTGCATCCCTATCCCTCCTCATTTAGGCCAGAGACACTCATCAGCTGATTACGTGCAGCTGAGGCCAATTAGGCCACTTCACAGCACCTATTCCCTGAGCCCCTCCCCCCCACACCTCCACAGCTGAGCCTAACCACGCCACAGCCACCATATGGACATTTACAGAAGAAAATACATCTGTCTCACACAGTTTTACATAATATATATATATATATATATATATATATATATATATATATATATATATATATTTATGTACTCAGAATATTGTTGGTATATATATATATAATTTTTAGATGTCTATCAAAGATAAGGGATCTCACTGGCTGTGTTTTTTTCTTTTAGTTCATAATATTTTGCAATAGTCAAAACAAAAGAAATCTACAAATCAATGTAGTAGTAAAATATCAGTACTAATAAAGGTTGGTAAAAGAAACAAATCCTTTTCAGAGGTGGGAACATTACTGATGTGTGAGGTACTGAGGAGAGTGAGGGAGATGACATGAATTGTTGTCTGAATACAGCATAAGAAGCTCTGCTCACAGTGAAGGTCTGGGGTTGTGTTGCCTCAGGGAACTGAACCCAGAGAAGCAGCAGCAGCGTACGGTGAACAAGCCAGACATGCAAGACTGGCCCATGGCCCTGAGGCATCGGGTTGTGATCTGTTATTTTACAGCCTTGAATATATACTGTTGTATTTTAAATGATTGATACGTGTAGAAGGAGGAGGGGGTGGGTGGGTGGGGGGGTGTTACTCATTCTCGGGCTGCTGCATAGGCCTCCATCGTGTTAAGATTATTAGATTGTTACATGAAGAGAAACGTGCACACATGCTGAGTAATAACAGCACTAAGCAAACCTGACCCATCTTCATACGGCCCTGGGGGGAAGAGCGTCAGAAGTGACCTCGCCCAAAGCCGTTTTCTCTCTGCAGCACATGTTGCACTCATGAATGCGATAATTGAGTTAATGTTCCTCGACTGCTCAGGAATTAATTACATTACATCCATGGAAAGTCTGCAAAGAAGATTCATTTAAAGCATGTATTTCAATTATTTTCAGAATTTTTCATTTACTTCAAGCTTTCATGCTGTGCTATTAGCATCACTTCCCTCTCTTCTTTTTGAGAAATTTACATTTGATTTGTTTTCAGTGAACGGTCTGAAATGTCTGCTGCTAATGGACTGAAACCGAGGATGGAAATGTTACTGCTGGCTTTTTGTCCACCACGTGTACAGGAGGCTTCATTTTATCATGCAAAGTTTGCAGCTTTCATGTATGAATGATTTTTCCATATCAAGACATTGCATCTGTGAACTTTAACCTTTAACCTGCCCTCTTCAGAAATAGCCTCTACATCCTGTGGGAATTAATTGATGCACAAACCATCCAGCTAACTGTGCTTTGATAAACTGTGTGGAAAAATATACAGTTTGTTGAATGGATTGTTTAAATAGGGATATTGAAGGCTGCATTAATGTGGACATGTGTTATGTTACTATTACTGTGCACAACTGAAAGTGCACAACTGAAAGTGACAGAAAAAGTAATATTCATGCACACACAAATGCATTTACAGAACATGAGTCACTCAATTTTCACCCACTCACTCACTAGATGTGTACCACGCTGAAGTAAAAAGGGACTTAATACTAATCTATATCGGCTAACATGTTATCAACGTGTTTGATACACAACATGCATACATAAAACAAACTGATAATCTCAATCCTGTATTTTTAAACGTGTTTGATAATTGTTATTTCATAATTTACCAACTACCTCTCTTTTTAGAGAGCGTTGTTAGAGAAACCTTTGCTAAACTGTACCTCCCTCATTTGTACAACTGACACACTGAAATAGTCATCTCGTCCCACAGTAATCCCACAGGATTACCAATAAATGTCATCTTTTATTCCAATTTATATTGACAAATGTGTCTTTGTTGTTATTGGTAAAAGGAGGAGGGTGTTGTTTTATAACCCGTTAGTTGATCAGTCCTCCTGTTTAACAGTTTTTTTACAGTGTGCATAGATGCGTAAACTTGCAAGTGTCCAGTATCAAAAGTCAGTGGGTCTTTGTTTTGTCCTCCTTTATTGTTTTCTGCAGCGCTATACTTTGTCTCATACCTTCTCTGCCAGCTGTTGTGGACAATCAGAAGAACCGGCTACGCAATTTTCAATCAACCATCTGCAGTCTTGTTGAAACAGAAGAGGATGAAGAGCAGAAAGAGGGAGAAGCTCTGACAAGACAAGCACACTAATGGGAGGCGGCCGGGTTTAACGACCCCAACGCGGGAGAACAAATAGCTGAACCGCGAGACGAGTCAGGAAGAAAGAATCAGACTGAAAGAATCAGACAGAAAGAATCAGACAGAAAGAATCAGACAGAGCATTAATGCAGCGGAGCGGAGAGACGGGCGCTTTCACTACGGATGAGGTAACTCCCTGAAACGACTCGTTTTCTTACACATAGTCCCTGTAGTCACGGTGACACTATTTCAGGGTTGTGCACAACCTGGAGCACACACACACACACACACTCACACTCACACACACACACACACACACACACACACACACACACACACACACACACACACACACACACACACACACACACACACAGAGTCCATTTTAATATCTAGGTGTGTACATTTCTTTCCAGACAAACAGTGATGCAAGAGGCCAGTTCTCCACGCTGTAGGTCTGTTTTGCGAGTCCAGCGGCTGCAGTTGGTTCGGAGCCACTAAACCACACGTCACCCGCTGGTCTTTTCTCCACACCCGATGACCATTACTTTGATAATATTTCATCATCGCGGTGTGGGGCTGGAGAGGTGATAGTAACTGTCCACAGGTGTACTATACGCTGTATTGAGGTTTCTCCATAAAGCCGTATTTAACTATGAGTCAATAAAGGCAGAAAAGCATCTGAAGAATCTTCAAGACCAAGTTCATTAAGGTCAACATGAGAGGCGTTGCCTTTATAGAACATCCACGGTAGATTCTGGTGTTGGGGGTATGAAAGGCTGTGTGAGGCCTGAGGATAACTACTTCATCTCCTCTCTGAGGGATCCTGTTGTACATGTCTAAAACACACACACACACACACACACACACACACACACACACACACACACACACACACACACACACACACACAGAGAGAGAGACAGAGACCGCTCAACGTATACAGAGAGAAATTATTCTCTTTGAAAAGTCAAATTCAAAATACACGGACCAGCTGACTCTGAGATGTATCAAAGTAGCACAATAACTTATTTTTTTACAAAATACAGAGCAACATTTTGGGGAAGAAAATCAATATATTCTCTAATCTATCTACTCCATCTACTCTATCACAGGGCCCACTAGAGCATAAGTAGATCTATAAATACATGTTTGAAAGTGAAGTGTGGGGTCCTCTTATAAACTAGAGGCAGTTATATAAGATATAACTCAAATTTAAAAAAAATACCTTAAAAGAATTCCTCAATGTCCAGTGAAACAGCCCAAACCAGAGCAGCGCTGGGGGAAGCCCCTCTGTCCTCCACATGATTAAAAGAGCAATCTACTTCCAGGACCACTTGGAACAAGTTGATCCCGAGTGGGAACGGCCTCTACCCAGAGACCGATCCTCTGAAAATCAAAGTAACCACCATCTCAGCAATCTAAGCATCTTGGTCGACGACCCCTCAGGGAAATATCTGTCTCCTTAGCTGCTAAACGCTCCACTCTGACCAGGAGCTCCCATTGCTGACTTTGTCCGTCTGCAGGTCAGGTAGCGAACAGATCCATCAGAGGTTCCTGAAAACAGCTGCCTGCATCTGGAAACAAAGCTGGAGAGTGGGCCGACACATACAGCTGTGAACACAGTACAGCAAAGAGAACTTCTCTCCAGGTTCACCTGCAGGAGGAGCAACACCCATTCAGCCATGAGATCCATTGGTAATGAACAAATATGGATTGGAGCAGCTTTAATACTATATACTTGTTTTTCCCTTATGTGTTATAAGTTATTTATACAGCTAAAATAATTAAAACTCTGGATTCTAGAAGCACCGGAGAAATATTTCAAAGGTAAATGCCTAGAGATAATATCACGGCTGTATGGCTGTAGTGCTTCATTGTTATTCCTGTCTATTAGTCAACATCTCCAAGAGACACACACACACACACACACACACACACACACACACACACACACACACACACAATGTCAATGTCAGTTATTAATATCTTCATAGCTGTATCCAATTAAGTCAACATGTCAACCTGAAACCATCTGCAGCTAATAGGCTTCCATTTGATAATTATCCAAACAGGAGAGAGAAGAGAGGAGACAGCCTGATATTAATGATAATAAAAGGGATCATCGAGATAGTGGCTTGGTGCACGGATCAGATATGAGTGGGTCAAAGTGGATCAAGCTGCGTTTACTTTTAATTATGATCCCTCCCCAGAGAATAAATGATGCAGAGTTGAGATAATCAATCCTAGCGGAGTCAATAGCACCGTGTCTCTGAGCTTGTGGGCTTCACAGGGCCGGCTTAACCTGCTTCTCACGGAGTGGAGGTGTACTGCTGTAAAAACGTCCCTGCTTAAAACCTCGGATGTCAGTCCACATTTACTCTCTGCGTCACAGCAGGTCAAGTGGAATTTATTCTTCAAAATGTCTGGGAAGTTCTGCTGTTTTCATTGGGCGCTCTGTGAATAAGCTATTTCACAAAGGTTATTCAATTTTCTGTCTAAATCAGCAAAGATGAAACAGAAACGCTGATACAACAACTGGCTTCACCAATCTGTGTCCACCAGTAAAATGAACTGTAAACTCTAATCTCCAACTCCTCAGTGAGGTTGTATGTTTTTCTTCAACCATTAACTTTCTGTACACATGACATCTATTGCATCTGTCCATCCTGGAGAGGGATCCTCATCTGTTGCTCTCCTGAAGGTTTCTTCCCTTTTTCCCCCCTGAAGGGATGTTTGGGAGTTTTTCCTGATCCGATGTGAGGTTTTGGGACAGGGATGTCTATGTGTACAGATTGTAAAGCACTCTGAGACAAATTAGTAATTTGTGAACATGGACTACACAAATAAACTGAATTAACCTGTGAAAGTGAATAATGAAGAGTTTCTGCCAGTCATCCCCGCTGGCAAAACTAAAACTACTTCAAGATGGTTTCATCCACATAAAAGCAGTCAGTCTTAAGGACATGCTCGGTCAAAAATGATGCAGCACACCGGCTAGTAGTATAAGTTCTTCAGAAAGAGTTTTCCAATTGAAAATCATATAGAACTGTAACAGTTTAGCTCCAAACCTTCCTTTTAATCTTAGTTGTTTTCATCCTGTCTCACTAAGTATTACTTCATTCCAGATCCTGCTTCCCATCTCGTCAGTCCAACGCCCTTCAACTGCCTCTGATCACCTCGTTAGTCCCTCATTCCCTTCACCTGGTCCTCATGCCCGTCTCACCTGTTGCCCGTTCCCTCGTTAGTCCCTGTCTACTGAGGTTCCCTCACTTGTCCTCTGCCAGATTGTCTTGTGTTTTAGTGCCAAGTTCTCCAGTGTTATTAGTCTATATTCCTGACCTGCCTGCCCTGACCTCTGATTCTCTGCCCTGCCCCTTTTTGGACTTTTGGACACTCGTAATAGCACCTTGACAGGAACTGACCTGAATCCTTTTTCAAATCTCTTTTCAGACTTCTGATATGAACCAATGGAGCCCATACAATATTAGTGAAGTGTAGAACTTCTCTAGAACATAATGTTATTCTTGCACATCACTTAATGAGGTGCACAATTACATCAGTGACCCATTAACACACATATCTGACTATTTGCTTTTATATAAACATGCGTTCTTAAAGACCTGTACAGACAGAAGGCTTCTCATGTAACCAGTCTGTCCACTGGTTTTGTTACAGGCTGGTATGATCAGCTGCACCACGCCTACTTAGTTTACGATATGCCAAATGTTTAAAGTCAAACTTGGTTGCAACTGTCGGCATAGTAAGCTATCAGCCGGACACGGTACACTTCCTTACACTTTTTCTTTTATGTATTTGGTTTAGGAAAGACTGAAAACTATGGTATGTGGAGCTGTGACTGGATAGCTGCTGTTCAGAGTCGGGGGTTTAGCCAATGGCCGAGAGGATAGACGATGACCCCACTAACACCATTCCAAGGGGTCCTCACTAAACTGCTCATCAATGTGTCAGCGATAGCAACGATATCTCGATGAAACTAACACCCTGTCATATCCATCGGGAAAGATGGAACGGTAGAGATTTTTTGCCGAGATCTCTCTGAGGCATCGGGAGTTGGGACGTATCGCTCTCTTTCAGCAGCGCCATGAAGCCTCTGGGGCTCTGTGAGACGCCACCGGGCCGGGTGATTGATTCCACCCTCAGAGATTAATCTAGATCCAGCCTGTGGGCTGTGTTAGTGTGTGTCTGTGTGGATGCATCAGAGAGGGAGGGAGAAACAGTGTCTAATAGAGACAGAGCCAGTGAGCCTGGTGATCTACGGCCTGTTTAGGTCCTCGTTTCCCAGAGTTCATAGCTCTCCTCCATCAAGCCCCGGGCAGGGAGCCAAGCCTATGCGCTGTCCTCCACGGTGGTCTAATTCATCCTGACTCAGGAAAGGTAAAGGCGGCCTGTGTCGGCCTCAACAGGTCCAAAAGCAACTCGTTTGTATCACTTCTCTCTGATCTGCAATCTCTGGACTCCTTATCTTTGATTGATTGTCTGTTTCTTCTTTTGTTTTTATGCTACACGCAATAAGCCGGACAGGAAAAATGAGCCTCAGTTTTGAAACGATTTCCTTCGGCAAAGGTTAAGTAGGCAAAAGCGTAGCCAAGGGAAGGGAACTCTTGCAGCCCCACGTTGGGCTGCAACTGTTAAGTGTGGTTCGAAACTGCGGTCCCGTGCTTGATATAAAAAGAGAATCCGAATCTGATGATTACGTTTTAACAATATTTAATGGCAGAAGCATAAGCAGTAGACTGGGGCTACAATCGTAGGGCCAAGCGGAGCGTTACGCCACAGACTAAAAGCAACGTTGCTGATAGGGGATGTCTTGTAAACTAGCGTCCGTCTCGAGACTGAATCTCATCTCGCACACACGTTATATCAGGATCCACTTTCACACCTTTCCTCTAAACGTTAGCTCCATTGGTCAGTTCAGCATGCTACGCTCTCGTTGGCTTACGGCCAGCTAACAGGTAATGAGCCGGGTCAAACGTCATGATCCCGCGACCCAAGCTACTTCCGGTCACCTGGGCGACGGAAGTCTCACGTGACACTCCTGCTCCAATCAACATCACGGATTTCCACCGGCTTCCAACTCACGTGGCAACATGTAAACAACAAACTAACTTTCATTCTCATGCAGCATACATATAAACAAACATAAACATACAAGTATTACAAACATATTCATAAACACATAAAAACATTACTTCTGCCATTGACATATGCATAGAGTAGACACTACCTCCATGCTTCATAACATAACAATAACAATATCAATATTCTCCCTAATATTTCTATAATCATATCTTGCTATATGTATTATTAAAACACAAACGTATTATGTACATGTGCAAAGTCAAAATGAATTATTACAACTTAACAGAACCAATGCATACAAGGAGCCACATGCAGCCACCCACATGCAGGCATAAACACACACAACACGTGCACAGTTGTGCACCTTACACTACTACACACTCTGTCAAACTCCCATTTGAAAGCAGATCAGCCTCTAATTTAGTCAGATTTAAATAACTTCCTCTAATGCAGATGGTAATAAAATGAGGCTTTACTTGGATATCACTCCAGTCTGGGCAGGTAGGTGAGCTGGAGCAGGTGTGCGTCTCTGAAACAGGGCCAGAGGCTGGATGCAGATATGCAGTTCATTATGCTCAGATGTGCATGTGTAGCTCTGACAGACCTTTACTGCCTCAACACCTTGCTGATGAAACATCTGGCTGGATTTTATGAATAAGCGAGTATCACTGTGATGGAAATGGTGATGACTTATTTAATATTGGGGAGAAACCAAATAAACAATGATTGACACTAGACTTGCATTTGGTCAAACTTCTTTCCCCAGATATGAAGTTATGCATCACCAAGAGGAAATAATACAATAATAATACTAATGCTTTTGTGGCGAGGCCAACAGGGGAACCCAGTGCGATGACGGGCCCAAAGGGAGCGAGACAGAGGCAACAGGTGGCTTTTATATACTGACACTGATGGGGGCGGAGCCAGCCTCAGGGCTGCGTTCCAGATCCTACCTTTCCTTCTCTGGGGAGCGCTCTCCGCTACACTTTGAATGAGCCGTCAACAAGTATAATTTCATACCAACAAGCTAGGCCTGAGAATCTGCAACAGCTACAACAACAAGTTCCTGTTCCAAGGTGCTCCACAATGATCTGAAGTCAAAAACCAGAGAGCATGAAGCCATAAAGTGGCATCAATACAAATATTATGTGATGATGCACAAGACTGAGGAATTAAATAAAATGTTTAGGCTCCACATCAAATTGCTTCAAATGTCAAAGTATACAGATGTGGAACAGCCCCCGCCACAGAGCCCACATTTGCAGCCTGGTTGTTCAACTGATCCTCGATTCTAAATACATACAACCACTCATCCATGAAGCCGTATTAGTATGGGCCAGAAAAAAAGGACACAACTCAGACAATGACAAATAAAAACAACTGTGGACCTGGTCGGGTTCAACAAGTGAAACCAGCCAAAATGTATTAAGAAAACGAGGCATCTTATAGAATCAACAGATGATAAAAAAACATCACCAAAGCAGTAAACACATACATGTATAAAGTTGAACAATAGAAACTCAACAAGGGCTGCAGCGACAGAACACACACACACACACACACACACACACACACACACACACACACACACACACACACACACACACACACACACACACACACAAATAAATTCACCTGGCGAACGTCCGCTCTCTGGCGAACAAGATTGATGAACTGATGCTTCTAAACAAAGCCAACACGGACTTTAGTAGATCTGCCGCCCTCTGCTTCACCGAAACCTGGCTCGGTGCGCACATCCCGGACAGCGCACTACATCTGCCGGGCTTCCAACTCCACCGAGCGGACCGCGTCACGGCTCTGTCGGGGAAAACGAGGGGAGGCGGGATCTGCTTTTATATTAACGTAGGTTGGTGCACAGATGTCACAGTGTTAATGGAATCATGCAGCCCTCACCTAGAAACACTTTTAATAGACTGCAAACCATTGTATTCACCGCGGGAGTTCTCCTCATTCATTCTGGCCGGTGTGTACATCCCACCTCAGGCCTGTGAGTGAGGCACTCCAACACCTGGCTGAGCAGATCACCACCATGGAGCACAAACACCCAGACTCCCTGCTCATTGTTCTTGGGGACTTTAACAGAGCAAACCTCAGCAAAGAACTGCCTAAATACAGACAGCATATCAAGTGTAGCACCAGGGACAAAAACACACTGGACCACTGCTACACTGTTCTGAAAGATGCATATCACTCAGTCCCCGTGCAGCTTTGGGACTATCTGATCATTGTCTGGTCCATCTTCTGCCGTCCTACAGGCAGAAACTAAAATCTGCAAAGCCTGTGGTGAAGACTGTGAAGAGATGGACCAATGAGGCCAAGCTGGAGCTACAGTCCTGCTTTGCCTCCACTGATTGGAGTGTTTTGAGGCTGCTGCTACAGACCTGGACGGGCTCACTGACACTGTGACATCCTACATCAGTTTTTGTGAGGACATGTGTGTGCCGACTAAAACCTTCTGCACATACAACAACAATAAACCCTGGTTCACTGCAGGACTCAGGCAGCTTCGTCGGCTAAAGAGGAGGCCTACAGTGGTGGGGACAGGATTCTCTACAACCAGGCCAGAAACTCCTGACGAGGGAGATCAAGTTAGCTAAGAAGAGCTATACTGATAAGCTGGAAAAAAGTTTTCAGCCAACGACCCCTCGTCAGTCTGGAGAGGCCTGGAAGTACTCACCAACTACAAGAGACCATCCCCCCCCACTGTGGACAATCACCGTCTGGCCGACGACCTGAATGTGTTCTACTGCAGGTTCAACAAGCCCACTTCCGCCACGCCCAACTGCCCCATCAACAAACAATCATCTGCCTCCCTCTCACCTCCCCCACCCAACCCCCCACCGGCACTGACGATCTGCGAAGAGGATGTGAGTCGGCTCTTTCAGAGACAGAAGATCAGGAAGGCTCCGGGCCCAGACGGTGTGTCCCCCTCCTGCCTGAAAGCCTGTGCTGACCAGCTGGCCCCCATCTTCACGGAGATCTTCAACCGATCACTGGAGCTGTGTGAAGTCCCTTCCTGCTTCAAGCGCTCCTTGATCATCCCGGTCCCCAAGAAATCCTCCATCACAGGATTAAATGACTACAGACCCGTTGCCCTGACGTCTGTGGTCATGAAGTCCTTTGAAAGACTTGTGTTGACCCACCTGAAGGACATCACAGGCCCCCTGCTGGACCCCCTGCAGTTTGCCTATCGCGCAAACAGGTCGGTGGATGATGCGGTCAATATGGGACTGCACTATATACTGCAACACCTCGACTCCCCAGGGACATACGCAAGGGTTCTGTTCGTGGACTTCAGCTCGGCATTCAACACGATCATCCCGGAGCTTCTTCATCCCAAACTCTGCCAGCTCACCGTGCCAGCCCCCACCTGTCGGTGGATCACTAACTTCCTGACAGACAGGACGCAGCAGGTGAGGCTGGGAAAACCATATCCAGCACCCGGACCATCAGTACCGTGCGCCCCAGGATGTGTGCTCTCTCACTGCTCTTCTCCTCTACACCAACGAGTGCACCTCAGGGGACCCGTCTGTTAAACTCCTGAAGTTCAGACGACACAACGGTCATCGGCCTCATCAGGAACGTGACGAGTCTGCGACAGACGGGAGGTTGAACAGCTGGTCCTCTGGTGTGGTGAGAACCACCTGGAGCTGAACAAGCTCAAGACTGTGGAGATGACAGTGGACTTCAGGAGGAGCCCCCCAACACTACCCCCCCTCACCATACACAATAGCACTGTGTCCGCAGTGGAGACCTTCAGGTTTCTGGGATCCACAATCTCCCAGGACCTGAAGTGGGCCTCCAACATCAACACCATCCGGAGAAAGGCCCAGCAGAGGCTGTACTTCCTGCGCCAGCTCAGGAAGTACAGCCTGCCTCAGGAGCTGCTGATCCTCTTCTACACCGCCATCATCCAGTCTGTCCTCTGCTCCTCCATCACTGTGTGGTTTGGATCGGCCACCAAACAGGACAGAGGCAGACTACAGCGGATCGTCAGGTCGGCAGAGAGAACTATTGGTTCCAGCCTGCCCTCCATCCTGGACTTGTACACCTCCAGAGTCAGGAAGCGGGCTGGAAAGATCACTACAGACCCGTCACACCCTGGACACAAGCTGTTCCAACTCCTCCCTCTGGGAGGCGCTACAGAGCTCTGTACGCCAAAACTACCAGACACAGAAACAGCTTCTTCCCTCTGGCTGTCACCCTGATGAACAGTTGATCAGACTCTCCATCTGCACTATCTGCACTTTTTTAACTACTGCCTTTAATGTCTTTTTGAATCTTTTTTATATTTATCTAGTTTAATGTATATTGTGTATGTATGAGAGAGCAAAGTGGAACCGGAGACAAATTCCATGTATGTGAAAACTTTCATGGCCATTAAAGCTGATTCTGATTCTGATTCTGATTCTGATTCTGATAAAACAATACACTCGCCTTGTCCTCCTCAATCTGCTGCAGGCTCAGCTGCTCTGCTGCTGATGCTCGCTCTCCCACCGCGGTCACCACCACGCACCAACATTTTGAACTGGATGAAGATCTCCAGTCAGATCAGGACACAAACGGGAGAAAAAGGCGTCACACGCCTCAACGAAGGAAAGCGTTCCTCAAAGGAATAAGTTCTAACCCTCACCATTTCATAAAGATATGATCCGTAATTATATTGTTTCTGTTTTTCTTTCATGTTTTTCTTTCAGGTCTAATTAATTACCTCAGAAAATACAAAAACAAAAGAGCAATGACGAGCAAATAGTTTGACTTATTTATTTATTTTAACATTTGCATGTTTTTTCCTCAGCCACAAAAAAGGAAGTCATCAGAGAATCTGAGGAGTCTGGGATGTGTCTATTAAGTACGTAGTGAAAAAAGGTTCTTCTGAAACAGCATTCTGCGTATCATAGTTAGTCTTTTTTTGAGGGAGACCAGTGGGGAGAACATTACATAACCTACAGCCGGTGATGAAGGCGTTCTCCCTGTCCCCGTGGGTTCCCTCCGGGTTCCTTGGCTTCCTCCCACGGTCCAAAGACGTGCAGCTCAGGTTAGTTGGACTCCAGCTTGGCCGTCGGTGTGAAGGCTCATCCGTCTTCATATGGGCCCTGAGAGCGACTGCCGACCTGTCCGGGGTTCATGACCCCTGCCTCCTCCCAATGACACTGGGGATTGGCTCGAGCCCCCCCCCCCCCCACCCCGACCCTACGTAAGATAAGCTTCTTGATGATGGAATCCAGATGTGTAGGGATGAAATCTGCTTGATTGGGTGGAGCTGAAAGCTGCAGTTTGAGATGAACTGCTCCCCATCATGTGGACTTTTCGTTGGTGTAATTAGAGATTTGTTGTACGCCACATTAGAAGCTTTGGTGACAAATGACTTAACAAGCTACACAGGGAGTCCTAATCATTCTGCAATTAGAAATGTAATTACGGGTTGCTTCAACTAGCAGTGTGAGGAGCAGAGACGGAGTGAGCGGCACATTTAAATGCCAGATAATCCTTCAGAGTGCATTGGCCTCTAACCACAGACCCACAACTTCAATTGTGGACTGCCCTGGACCAAGTGGAGGCGATAAGGTTCATAATCCATCATTTACTGGGTACAACTACTGCTTTAAATGTAACAAGTGTCCAGACTACTGCCCTTCTAACCAGTAACAACCAGTGTCCAGACTAATGCTCTTCTAACCTTGAAAGCCTTGTTCTTAGTCTTTCACATCCAACCTGGAAAACATTACAGCCAATTATATTTGTGATTCTGTACCGGCCACCGGGTCCATATTCAGAGTTTATATCTGAATTTTCAGAATTTATATCAAGTTTGGTTCTTAAAACTGATAAAGTTATTATTGTAGGAGATTTTAATATTTATGTGGATGTTGATAATGATTGCCTAGGTACTGCATTCATCTCATTGTTGGACTCGATCGGCTTCTGTCAGAGAGTGCAGAAACCCACTCACAGCTTTGGCCACACGCTTGATCTTATTCTTACATATGGCGTTAACATTGAGCATTTGAAGGTCTTCCCACAGAATCCTCTTCTGTCAAACCACAACTGTATAACTTTTGAGTTTATACTACCGGAGTGTACACCGTTAGTCAAAAGTTTCTACACCAGATGTCTAACTGACAGTGCTGTAGCTAAATTTAAAGAAGCGATTCCTTTTGCACTTGATTCAATACCATGTCTCAATATAACAGAGGACTCCTGGTCTAACTTTAGTCCGTCCCAGATTGATCATCTTGTTGATAGAGCCACAGGCTCACTGAGAATGACACTGGACTCGATAGCCCCTCTGAAGAAGAAGACAGTGAGGAAGAGAAGGTTTGCTCCCTGGTATAACCCTCAGACCCGCACATTAAAGCAAATGTCACGAAAGCTTGAAAGCATTTGGAGTTCAACTAATCGGGAAGAATCCCGCTTAGTTTGGCGAGATAGTCTTAAAACTTATAAGAAGGCCCTCCGCAATGCCAGAGCAGAATATTACTCATCAGTAATAGAGAAGAATAAGAACAACCCCAGGTTTTTCTTTAGCACTGTAGCCAGGCTGACAGTCACAGCTCTGTGGAGCCCAGTATTCCTATAGACCTCAGTAGTAATGACTTTATGAACTTCTTCAATGAGAAGATTTTAACTATTATGGACAAGATTAATAATCTCTTGCCCTTAACCAGTGCCAATCTGTCCTCAAGTGGAATGGTTTGGAAACCCCTGTATGTCCTGGTGTATATTTAGATGGCTTTTCTCCCATCAACCGTGACCAATTATCTTCAATGGTTTCTACTTCTAACACGTCTACCTGTCTCTTGGACCCTATCCCGACTAGGCTGCTTAAAGTCGTTCTGCCTTTAATTGGCAGCTCTCTTTTGGATATTATCAATGTGTCTTTGTTAACAGGCCACGTACCACATTCCTTCAAAGTAGCTGTAATTGAACCTCTCCTGAAGAAGCCCACTCTGGATCCAGAGGTTTTGGCTAACTACAGACCGATCTCTAACCTCCCCTTCCTCTCTAAGATCCTTGAGAAAGTGGTCGCAAATCAGTTGTGTGACTTTGTACATCATAATAGTTTATTTGAAGAGTTTCAGTCAGGATTTAGAAAACACCACAGCACAGAGACAGCACTGGTGAAGATTACGAAAGACCTCTTAATGGCAGCAGATAAAGGACTCATCTCTGTACTGGTGTTGTTAGACCTTAGTGCTGATAGAGGACTCATCTCTGTACTGGTCTTGTTAGACCTTAGTGCTGCATTCAACACCATTGACCATGACATCCTATTACAAAGACTGGAGCAGTCGATTGGTATTTCAGGCACCGCACTAAGTTGGTTTAAATCCTATTTATCAGATCGTTCTCAGTTTGTATTTGTAAACGATGAAGCCTCAATGACCACCAACGTTAGTCACGGAGTTCCACAAGGATCAGTGCTTGGACCAATTCTATTTACCTTATACATGCTTCCTTTGGGCAATATCATCAGGAAACACTCTATAAACTTTCATTGTTATTCAGATGATACTCAACTATATCTATCGATAAAACCAGAGGAGACTAACCAACTCACTAAAATTCAAGCATGTCTTAGTGACATAAAAACATGGATGACCGGCAACTTCTTGATGTTAAACTCAGACAAAACCGAAGTAATTCTTCTCGGCCCTGAGCACCTCAGAGATCAATTATCTGGTGATGTGATTTCTGTAGATGGCATTACTTTAGCATCCAACACCACTGTAAAGAATCTCGGCGTTATCTTTGATCGGGACTTGTCCTTTAACTCCCCAAAGCAAATCTCAAGGACTGCATTCTTCCATCTACGTAATATTTCAAAAATCAGGCACATCTTGTCTCAAAAAGATGCAGAAAAATTGGTTCACGCGTTCGTTACTTCGAGACTGGATTACTGCAACTCCTTATTATCAGGCTGCACTAATAAGTCTCTTAGGTCCCTCCAGTTGATCCAGAATGCTGCAGCTCGTATTCTCACTAAAACTAAGAAAAGAGATCACATTACTCCTGCACTAGCTGCTCTGCACTGGCTCCCTGTAAAATCAAGAATCACTTTTAAAATTCTTCTCTTAACTTACAAAGCCTTAATTGGTGATGCACCATCATATCTAAAGAGCTTGTAGTACCGTATCGCCCCACCAGAGAGCTGCGCTCACTAAATGCGGGGCTACTTGTAGTTCCTAGATTCTTAAAATGTAAAATGGGAGCCAGAGCCTTTAGTTATCAAGCTCCTCTTTTATAGAACCAACTTCCAATTTCAGTCCGGGAAGCAGACACAGTCACCACATTCAAGAGTAGACTGAAGACTTTCCTCTTTGACAGAGCTTATAGTCAGGGCTGAATCAGGTTCACCTGGTCCAGCCCCTGGATATGCTGGTATAGGCTTATAGCTGCTCGGGATGTTTAGGATGCACTGAGCACCTCTCTCCTCTTTTCTTTCTCCTATGGATGAATCTTCATCTCTCCATCACACATGACTAACTCTGCTTTCTCCCCGGAGTCCTTCTGACTTCACGTCTCATGGGGTCATCGGATCCTATGAGACGGCATAGATCCCATCTGCTGATGGACCATCGATGGTTGGATCGTGAGTTCCTGCCACCAGCTGTGCCACTGCCCTGCTGGGACTCCGCCCACTCCTCCACTTGGGAGGTCTCCAATCTCTCCATCGTGGAATATGCCTAAATATGAAATATTGATAAACTCTGTCAGATTCCTTGAATGTATTTTAACTCTAAATCTGTCCTTCTGTACACATTACATCTATTTTTCTGTCCATCCTGGAGAGGGATCCTCCTCTGTTGCTCTCCTGAAGGTTTCTTCCCTTTTTTCCCCCTGAAGGGTTATTTGGGAGTTTCACCTGGTCCGATGTGAGGTTTTGGGGCAGGGATGTCTATGTGTACAGATTGTAAAGCACTCTGAGACAAATTTGTAATTTGTGAAACTGGGCTATACAAATAAACTGAATTGAATTGAATTAACCAGTAACAACCAGTGTACACTACTACTCTTCTAACCAGTAACAACCAGTGTACACTACTACTCTTCTGACCAGTAACAACCAGGGTCCAGATTAATGCTCTTCTGACCAGTAAAAACCAGTGTCCAGACTAGATAGAGTTGTAAAGTGTTGAGTGGAGGCAGGTCATGGATGGCTGTTGGATTCCCTTCAGCCCTTCAGTGTTACGTCAATAGTTGTTAGTTTACAATCAGCATCATGAGCTGATCAGTCTGTATTTTCCTGTGGAGTCAAACTGTTCAACGAGCTCCCGGCCTGGAGAATATAATCAGGTCGGTCTGGTGCTGTTTATCTGTTCTGCACAATTTATTCCTCCAATATAAGATAGAGGTATTGGCTCGATGTCCATAAAGACTAGACTCCCCTGAAAGTGTCTCAAGTCGAGTATCAATATGGTTTATGTTTGTTCCCAAACAGGAAACCTGTGTGGAGCTTTAAAGCAGTTCAGATGGAATTTCTTTGAAATAGGACCAGAGTTAAGCAATAAGGAACTCGAGGCAGTATTGCGTCGTCAATAATGTCCTGTTCAGGGTGTTGTTATTGACAAACCCTTCAACAGTATGTTATTGATGATACAGTACTGCCTCGAGTACCTCATTGCTTTTATAATGCGGTTGCTTGTGACAATATAAATAAGTAATAGTAAGCCTTTCAGCACAACATACTTGTAGCCACCACAAGTTGTGTATCACATTTCAGTAGCCGAGAAGAAACAGTCCCTGTATGAGTGGCATCATCGCCTTCATTCATATTACTCATTATAAAAAAGTTGCCATTAAAATAGACAAAATGACAATGGCACACTTTCAATAAAAATAATATTTAATTTAAACATTAGGCCTAAATATTTTAAATCAATCATACATGCTTAGTAGGCCCCGAGTATATCAACGTTAGGTTTATAAACATAACATAAATAGCCTGTGCTTAATAAACTAAAGTTACGAGTGACTTGGGACACGATAGACTAACATTAGGCTGTTGTTAACATTTGTTTATGTTGATTTGGATACCTCCATTAATTGTGCATCAGTTGAAAATGTTTCTGATGTCCTCTTCGTCTCTGATGACATCACTTCCGCCCACTTCTTGCTCTCTGCCGGTGGCTCAGTGATGACGAGCTTTCTGCAGCTGGATGTTCCTTCAACGCTGTCTTCCATTGGTATCTGGTGCCCAGTAGACTGAAGGTGTCCACTCACTGACGCACTTTCTCGTGCGTCAGTGAGTGGACACCAGCGTTAGCGTTTGCTCCAGGTGCTGCGCAGGCAGTGATTGCTTGGAATGACAACCAACGGTTGCGTAACATCTGCAGTACTTGTTATTCTGAGTACATTTATCTGAGCATTCATATCAGTGCGCAAACAGGTGTACAGTACATTCTGACTCAATACAGTCCCCCCCCCCCCCGTGACTCACTCTCAACCAATCACAATGCTTGATTTCATCTACCCGTATCATAATTAAGAATAACTATCATTAATTATATTTATCAGCAGACAATTATCACATTTCCCTTGTTCAGCTGACCGACTAAACAAATTAAGGGTATGTTATCTTTAAATTTACTGGAATTAACGAGTTGGAAGGGCATCACATTAACTTTCTCTATATTTGACCCATAATTAGAAACAAATTACATATTTATTTATACATACTTATTTTGTAAGAAACTATTTGTAAATGACTTGGAATTAACACTCAGCAAATAAAGCACAAGCATCTTTTGTCAGACCCAATAAACATTCCTCAGGTTCTGAATTGTTTTTGGACTGCCGGTTGGTTTGGGCACATTTTGTAGCTTCAGGGTGAGACGTGTGCACAGAGCTGCAGAGACCTCCCAAGGTCACGGAGATGAGTGCAATGTCATATTGATCCCTGAGGGAGTTCATTCATCTTTTCAGCAGGGGCAGCAGCGTGTGTGTGTGTGTGTGTGTGTGTGTGTGTGGGGTGGGGGGTGGGGAGTGCACAACAGGAACAGTGTAGTTGATACGGTCTACACTGCAGGGCCCAACAACAAATACATGAAAGCACTATATTATTGATATGTTTCTGTATTCACACACTTCTTTATCATATTATAAGCCGATCGCTATATTCTTTCAAGGTTTTAGTGACTGAGGTCCACCTGGTTTCCTCGTGCTGCCTCACGTGAAAACAAGCTACACAATACATGAACACGTTGCTCCTCATCTCGGGGTCAGTGTGTGAGCGCCGTGCTCGAGGCCGTGTTGGGACTCGTGTACCACAGGACTACGGGGTAGTAATCCGGCTCTCGTGCCACTGATGACAGACGAGGGCTCAGAGGGCACCGTCCCACCCACCCACCCACCCCGAGGCGGGGATGAGCTGCCAGCCTGGAGCAACTTGCTCTACGCTTCATTCCAAGGATCAGCCGGTTGGGAAGCTGTTTTTAACAGATTTGTGTATTTTAAAGGGAATAAAAAACAATATAAAACATCAATATCTTAAAGGAAACACTTTTAGACACAGCTGAGAAAATGTGACTCCAACGCATTTGGGATCAGACTTTTAATTTGACTTGAATTCACATAAATAACATTGGTTCATATATATTTTGTATATTATACAACTTTATATAATATATATTTCCCCCTATGATTTCCATTCCTCTCTGGCTGAAAGTATCTCTTGTCTATGGAAACAGAAAGCCTTGCGTGAGTGCAACGCTGCCGTTGTTGTGCTGTTCATCGAGGCCCGGATGCCACAAGGAGAGGAGCGCGTTTCTCATGAGTCGTAGAAAATACACACAAACAGAAAAGCAAAAAACCTAGAATCTATTGCATTGTCTCTAAGGTTTTACACTGCACTACAAGGAGTGGGTAGCTATTGAAAATCATTCGCCGTATATATATGTTCACTGTATTGACTTGTGGCACAAGAAAAGACAAAGCACTGCAAAGTATCCGATATGCATGGGAACAAACACTTTGTTTTGACGTGTTCTAGCCATCTTTTGTTTTTTTTGTAAAAAAGAAAAGACAATATGCTTGACGCGTGATAAGAAACCCCATCGTGATGAAGATGAGGAGTTTTGAACCTGCTGCAAGGTCACGTGATCATGCAGCAACGCGGCCGAGCCCCCTGCACAGAGGAGATGAGCTGGTCAGTCTGGAACACACACACACACACACACACACACACACACACACGTGACCACGTGGAGGATATCTGGATGTCAGGTACCATTCACTCTCTGTCCTGACAGAAACAAGATGAACCTCTCCTCATATCCAGGCTCCTGCTGCATTGGTCGTCTATGTTTCTCGCAGCGGTCATGCAATCAATATCTCCTCAAACAATAATGACGCCACGCATCACCGCACAGAACCCTGCAAGAACCCTGCAGGCTGAAAGACGCACTGCGGGGACACGGCATGCCAGGTTTTCACTACCATAGCTGAGAGTTTTACATCACTGGATCTTCGCTTGAACTCGTCAACACGTAACTATGGTTACTAGCGAATGGTTAAAATCAGAGCGCGTTTTCAAGGTCGAGCAAATTATATCTTGTTAATACAAATGTTACATGACATTCAACATTAAGTATACACCTGGTGATGTGAACATGGCTGTGAGTTCTAACAGGAAATCTAACAGGATGGGATGTAAAACATCTACTTTTCTTTTTTTAACACAACCTCAAGTGTCCCTGTCACAATCCGTCCTCACTGTTCTTCTGCTACACAATCTCTGAACTCTGCATAAACTATAATACATATTTGATTGTCTGAATTAGAGCCACTACCTGAATATCAAACCAGAGAAAAACTGCCAGCCACACGAGGCGTTCAAATACCAAAACCACGCAGCCGATGGATCCAGCTGCAGCGCCAGGAGGAGCGTCGGGTGGAGGTGAATATGCAGAGGGTCAGCCTGATGGACACGAGACGGAGCGGGGAGGAGCTACTGAAACCACCCAGTGAACCGGTGAGGCATCCTACAATGTTTCATGCATTTATCACGACAAGGCCAACCAAAACAAAACATGACGTGTGTGAGGGTTGGTGTGTGTGTGTGTGTGTTAACAAATCACAGAGGAAAACACAATCATGCCATTGCGACAGCAAGTTAAGTGTTAACCCCTCCTTCCCTGATTAGTTGAAAACAGTGACTTATTAAAACAAAATTAGTTTATCATATTTCAACATGATAAAAAGCACATCATCATCATCATCATCATCATCATCATCATCATCATCATCATCATCATCATCATCATCATCATCATCATCATCATCATCATCATTTCCCTTTTCTAAACAAGATAAAGTTTCTATAGTCAGGGTTTGTGTTCAGTGAAAACACCTTTCTTTACAGCAGGGCCTCCTGAATCTGTGTATCGTTTGTTCTTTTCCTATTCCGTGGGAGATGTTGGATTCCTATTGAACGTGTAAAGATAAATTAATACCCATATTCTTATGGAAATGTACAACTAGATGACACAAAGTGATTTAACTGTATGTTATTGCAATACTTTATAATGGTTGATATCCAGTACCCATAATACATTTTGTTTACCATCATTGAATTCTTTGTTATATATACGAGTGTGAAAATAAGGTGATGCAGACTTGTCAGCAGTAGAGTAGTTGTCACTTCCCCTCTCCATCCCACCGCTGTCACACATCTCAATCTACTTTAATACTCACAGGGGGAATAGTCAAAAGTGTTAATTAAAAAGTGCATCATTAATATGTGGAGATCATAATAAAAGTAAACCCTCTTTTTTTGTCATAAATAACTTTTGTTTCTTGAATATTCAATAAATCTCTTATGATACAAGTTGAGTAGTCACATGACGCAAATCCCTGTGATCATATTCATATCTGGGAGCAACGTAAACACTTCCTGAAACTTGGAAGCTACAAGCCTCCAAAACAAAGACTGGCGAATCAAATCTGGGAGGAAGGTCACGGAAAAGACTTCAGCAACGAACACTGAGCCACCGAGGCCGCGGGGCACGAGAAGACACGCAACGCCAAACAGAAAGTCCACAGCGAGCGAGGATGAGCGCGAGCAGACGGTAGCATGAAGTTCACTTGATGAAGAGGAGCCAGAGAAGGCACGTCGACATTCAGAGGAACAGATGCTTGCTTTCTGGGAGTTGGATGAGGAGGATGATGACGCTCTCATGTCCGTGTGCTAAACATGAAGTGACACGAGCAGCAGCGGTTAGTGCAGATGAGAACACAGGCGGGGGACAGCTGGCCCGGCCCGGTCCAGCTCGGGTCAGAGAAACATCCTGCAGCTCTTCAAAGGCTCGCGAACCAGAAACGTCAGACCGTAGTTTTACTGTCCAGTCATCATGCTATGCTCAGCTAACTCTAGCTTCATATTCCTCATGCAGGTATGAGTCGCATCAGTCTCATTCCACTTGCAAAAAAACATATGTGTACTTTTAATGTCAAACTTTTCTTTTAAATGCAAATTAATGTACAGTTTAATTTAGCTTTAGTCCGATTAAGTTCACTTGACATGGACCAATTAAAATAAAACCAACCCATCTGGGGATTCTTCAGTGTTTTAGTTGTTGATGCCTCTGAGTTCTGCTGCGTTTGATCCACCATGGGGTTTGATTTGATCATATGTTGTAGTTTAAAACTCAAAATAGCTGATAACTGGGATCAGATCAGGAGGAAGATAAATGAAAAAGGAAGACATGAAACCCGATGTCCAGCCGGCCCTCAGTGGCTTGGAGTGAATGACCGTGCTCCTCTTCACTGATGGGTGTGTTAAACATTGGATACAAACTAACAGGACTGACATTTTTCCAGACTGGTGTGTTTACCTCCAACTCTTTCTAAATGCACAAGAACGTTACTGGTCGGCTCTTAACGTCGAGGATGGACCTGACCTCAGTCCCACTGGCGATGTCTTTCCGTCCCGGGGCTGAGCGGACGCTGCTCGGCCATTCCTGAGCTCAGTGGCAGGCCTTCAGCCCGGTCAAGTACGGCGACTCTTGCCGGCACAGACCCATCTGCTGCTGCTCCTGCAGGTCTGAGGCAAGGCCGTCCACGAAGTCGGGGACGGGGAGCCCCGAGAGTATCATGACCGACTTGTTCCAGATCATGAACGTGGGCACGACGGGCAGCAGGAAGGAGACTTCGAAGGTGTGGATGTGCTGGGAGTTCATGGCATCGTGGAAGGTCAGCGAGTTGTTGTCGTAGTCCAGTAGGACTCCCAGCCGCCTCAGCTGGAGGCTCGCCTCCACCAGCATCTCCTTGCCGTCGTGGCGCACCATAAAGTTGTTGTTGCAGCGCGAGAACACCCATGTGGACGAGTTCTTGCCACTCCACTCATTTTTGGGGGCGGACTTGTAAGCCACGCCGATGGCGTACCTGCAGGGAGGAAACATGTTGGAAAGCATCAGTGATCTGCAGCCAGTCGTCCTTAATGACTTTCACTGCACAGCCAGGCTAGCTCACACACCAGAGGCACACGCCCGGTGGCTCCCAGCTGCATGAAAAGGTCTTCTACTTCTTCTACTTCTGAGCCAATGAGTGAACAGGATATAAATAGGACAAGAGCATACACTGTGTGCAGTAAGTGTGTCTGTTTTGTGCACCGATTTAAACTCCATATAGGCAGATATTTTGGAGTATGGAGCCTCCCTGCTGGCTTGTATAAAGCAGTCTTCTGCACATGTGTGTCTTACCAGGTGGACGCGCCCAGCAGCACCTCCCAGTAGTGGCACCCGCTGTCGATGAAGACGTTCCCAGCGGCCCCGTAGGAGCCCGTGCTGCTGAAGCGCTCCGGGGTGTGGCTCTTCTTCAGCGAGCTCTCGTCCTTCTCCATGGTCAGACAGTCGTTGGACAGACGCAGCTTCTTGTGGGCCGTTTTAGGATCCAACTTGAAGGGTTGACCTGCAAAGAAACGTCATGCTGTTAAGGGTCTATACTGTATGTTGGCAGATAATGCTGCTCATGATAACGGTCACATGACCACCAGCATTCACGAGCATCATTAACACACTGGCACCTATGTCTAAAATCAGTTCTCAAAGGTTCTCCCTGAAAGGCGTAACAACGTGATGCAAAGGTTATTAAAAAAACATCACTAAGAATAATAAAAGCAAGGCCAATAAAATCACTAGATGTCATTTATTTTGTATTATTTGCTTTTCTTGTAATAATATTTATATTGCCATGCAGAAGAAGACAGCAACTGGAACATAATTAATTATGCAAGTTTGAGCTTTAAGCTGCCGTGTAACGTCTTGCTGAACAGATATATACAAATAATCTGTCTCTTCTTTCTTTATGTATCACAGCCTCAAAGTACAAAAACAGAATATATTGTTTCGGTGGAAAAAAGTCAACAGATACCACAAGATCAGAATGTGAAAGAGCTGAAAATATAAATAACGGCAAGATTTTAACTGAGACCGACAGAAAAAGAGGAAAACAAATAGAAAGTGGGCTGAGAACTCACAGAGAGACAGAAAGGGAGAACGTTTGAAATACAAGGGCAAGAGTCTCAACTTCAAAGCCTCCCGCAGCCTTTGGTGAAAACACTTTAGAACAGTGGAGGAAGCCACCCAGCATCCTCCTCAGCGCCGCCTGCCTCCCATCACACAGACTGGGAAATTAGCTGGAGGGAAGAGCCTGGCTGCCACTGCAGTGGGAGCTGCTGGGGCTGTTCAGAGGAGAGGCTGCTATCTGGCTGCAACAATCCAATTTGCAATGACTCCAGTAATTTGGGTGTAATGGGAGGGAAATTGAAAGGGTAATAGTCGGTGAGTGGCACAGAGAGAAAGAAAGAGAGAGAGAGAGAGAGAGAGAGAGAGTGAGTGAGTGAGAGAGAAGTTAGGGAGCGAGGAGAGAAGTTGAGGGGATAATATGAGGCTGAAGATTCAGCAGAGGAGCCCCTCTCTTTGTCCATAATGTGTGTGTGTGTGTGTGTGTGTGTGTGTGTGTGTAGGCTTCATGGAGGTTAGCCACGTCCCTTCCAGACCTGACATTTAACTCTGACACCTCTCCTCTCATCTCTCAGCCTCCCTGAGCCTCCCACAGCTTAATGAGCGACACAATGACGACCCCTCCTCCCCTCCCACTATCTCCCCCCCCCCCCCCCCCCGCCTCTCATTCTCATCCTCTCTCCCTCTCCAATAATCTGCGCGGTGCGTGTGCATATGAGACGACGAGGCCAATGTGCTGCTGGCAACCAATTACATTAATGCGCTCTCTTCTTTGAACTGCTTATCGCTGCCAGCGCAGCCATTTCCAAACACTGGGGCTCTGCCATGCCTCTCCAGGGGAGGCCTCCTGAGAGCCAGGCGCTGCCCGAGGTTGGGGAAGGACACACACACATGCACACACATGCACACACATGCACACACATGCACACACACTCACACGCACCCACTCCGGCCTACTCACAAGCAGACATAGAGTATAGTTAGTGGCCAAGAGGAAATGTTTTGAACCAGCAGCAGACATCTTGTTAAAAGTCCTGCACTATAAGGTTTAAATGGTGCACTCTTCATATGTAGGGATATTTGTATACATACACACGAAGCTGGTAGAATACTCATAATAATACTGAACTCGGAGGTTTGCAGAATGGAAGATGCACCACCTGGATTACTGTTGCACATGTAGTTAGTTGCCACTATGTTCATACGCCTCAAGCCATCAACGGCTCCACACCGTCATGTGATGTTGTGAGCGGGTTGTTTGTATTAAGTATCATTGTTACTTCCTGTTTAAGGATTGTGCAAATTGTGTCAACTCAACACCCAACATGAGTCACAAACTCAGCAGTGGTAGAAAGTCCACTGACTCAAGTACTGTACTGAAGTATTATCTTTATTTATCTCTGCACTTATATTGTATGCTGCTAAATACTTATGAGAAGAGGGAAGAGAAATATAGTATTTTTTTGTTCTACTATAATGTTATCAGACAGCTGTCGTGAATCATTTCTTTGCTGATTAGCATTTTCTAAACAGGTAAGTTAATGATGATCCGTTTTTAAAATGTGACGTATTGTTCTAAATCCAAGAATCACAAAGCAACATTACAATATACATAATAATTAAACAGCGTAAAGGAAATCAAACTTTTGACAAAACAGTACTATTTGTAGTCTGATCGAGGACTTCAGGATGCTCGACCTTGAGCACTTCTGCCACCACTGGAGATTATTCACATTGCAGAGTTCCCTTGAAATGAATAGACCTGCAGTCACAGTCGTGGTGGTGTTGGGTAGCCGCCCTCAGAGACCTCGCCACATTCCTACTGGAGAGCTGAGCTGAGGCCTGGAGGCTGGAGAACGGAGGAGTGGCGCATCACCGAGGAGACCGGTTCAAAATAACAAAAGTACATATGACTAAACGTCTGAGAGTTCAGAATCGCTTTTACATCAGCTACCTGCACACACACACACACACACACGCGCACGCACGCACGCACGCACGCACTCTAAAAATCCGGGACTATGTGCGTCTGTCTGCTCCCAGTCGGTAACGCAGTAGTAATTAGAGATGTGTCCAGCTGTCTGCGAGGTAATAAGCGCTCTCTGTTTCACTGCTTTGAAGCTGTGCATTGTTACCAACGAGCAAGTAATAAATGGAAACTCATAAACTCAAAAAAATTAAGTAAAAGAAGAGGGGGAAGAATAAAAGGAGATAGTGTTGTGGGAGCATGTATAAAAAGCAATTTGTTCCAACTTCAAATGGAAGGTTCCTTGCTGGAATAGTTAAAGTGGGATAACATCTGGGTAGCCGACTTTATTCCAATTCAGTGAATTTCACTCGCGTTTTTCTTTTTCACTGGCTCACATTTTCACTGAGGGATACCGTATTGAGTTGTCTCCGTAAAGAGGGAGATATAAAAAAGAAGATCTAATTTACTGCATAACTAAACCATTTCTCCAGTAGAGCGCTCTCCAGAGCTAAAAAAAACTTTATATCTTTACTCATCTCTGTTAAACTTGCCGATCATTTCAAGTCATTCAAATGCATGTCTGTGTGCCACTTGGCCTCCAATGGCCTCCAACTGATCCATATGTAACGTGGGGTGTGATCCAACAGTGTGTCGACTAAGACACGCGTTACCCTGGTGACATCACAAATGCATCGGTCCTGCACCCTGGCCAGAGCACAGCAGCTATTCATGGCACGGTGTTCAATTCAATTCATTTTATTTCATATATTTAGATTCACTTAAACATTTTTAGTTTTAAAAACTTTGTTCAGTAACTGTTTTGCAATGTTACTTTAACACAGCGGTTCTCAAACTGTGGGGCGCATCCCTCAAGTGGGGCGGCAGGGTATTACAGGTGGGGCGCGGGGGGCAGTGCGGAGAACTTCACATTTTCCAAAAATAGGGTGTAAACGTTACGTAATGATTACGGCGTTAACGGGTTACACTTGTGCATTATTTGCTTTTGTCTGATGGAGCAATCTGGTTTAATTAAAAGTGAATGCATTTTTCTTTATTCTATTATTAGAAAAAGCACAGATAGGGGTCACACAAAGTTGTTATTGTAATAAAATCCAGCGTGGACCATTTAGTTTCCTTTGTGTTGGGCGGCGGGGCGCCAACATGTTCCTTCCTCTTGAAGCGGGTCAGAACAAGTTGGAGAACCTTTCCTAACAGCAGTAACTAGTGTTTGTTTGGACTCCTTTCAGCTGCACAACAATGGAGGTCTCTGGGGCCGTAACTAATAAGGTAGATTCAAAAGCAGTCTTTCTGGTCTCTTCATGAGTTCCTACTGCTTCCCGAGAGAAAGCTGCTTCTCTTCCCATTTCTGTTGAATCTACTTTCAAGCGAAACATTGCTATCTTTGGCATGAAAATATTTCCCTTTGTCTTTGCTTCTCACGTTTTTTTTGTCGATATTTTGTCAGCATGTCTTGTCTTCAATTGACAGTTGGCAGTTGGCAGAGGAGATTGACAGGAACGGCGGGAGAGGAGCGAGAGTAACAACAGAGATCTCCCGCCGGAATCAACCCGAGACATCGTAATCACCGTCTCTCCTCTCCTGTGGTGCCCTCGCCTTCACCTCGTCCTCTTCCTCTACACTCCTCTTCTCTCATCTTCTCTTCTACTGTTTACTTGGGGATGTTTGGTAGCTTGAGGCCTGTCACCAGAGATGCACGCTGGGTAAATATTATTGCAAGTCCTCAACAGGAAGTACAGAGGGACGTGTACCCTGTGGGCTCTTTGACAAGTGGTATTTTCAGCCTGGACTTGAGCTGCTTACTTAACGCACGCACTGGGATCTGAGAGACACACACACACACACACACACACACACAGACAGACAGACAGACAGACACACAGACAGACAGACACACAGACTCTGGGGTGTTTGCCTACTCTCCGCTTCTTACACCCAAAGTAGTTTACCAACAGGATGACGAACATTGTAACGTCACCAGTCCAGTGTTTGAGTCTTTTGAGTGATAAGCTTTTGTTGTGTCACACCAATGTGCTCCGTCACTATCTAGCCCAGTCTTCACTTGTAAACAATAGAGCTGCTAAATAAAGACCCATTAAAGCCAGAACGTATGCTGCTGCTACTGCTGCTCTCCACCACCTGTAGCTCTGGACTGCACAAGGACACCATGTGGATGTTGATGTTCTGCTCACTGGGACCAGTGCTGGTCATCGTGGAAGCACACCATGGTACCTCAGTTAACCCGAGGTGGCCCCTTTTCAGATGCACCCATTCATATTTACAAAGGTAGGTACTATAATTATGGTTTTACTACCCGGTAAAATTACAGTTAAAAAAAACTTCAGAAAAATAAATAGCAATGAGAATAATAATAATAATAATGTACGCTTTTCTTGATCCCACAGTGGGGAAATTCTTCTCTGCATTTGACCCGTCCTTCAATATTCAGGAGCAGTGGGCTGCAGTGAAGCGCCCAGGGAGCAGCTGGGGGTTCAGTGCCTTGCTCAAGGACACTTCAGCCTTCAACTATGGGGAGAGCAGGGATTGAACCGGCTACCTTGTGGTTATGGGATGACCACTCTCCCCAAAATAATAAGAGAAACCTCAAAACATCTTTAAAAAATGTGCTGAGTCTGAAGCTGAGGGAATCCCATCTAGTCTTCCACACGTTCACATAAATAAATCAGACACGATAAACAGGACAGGCTGCTCATTCTGAACCGGACCAGAGAGACGACTCGACACGTCCCACATTATAATGTGACAGTCGACACGCCGCTGGTACCACCGTCTACATCTGGACCCTCCCCCCCGACCTCAACCAACAAACGGCTTTCCTCTGTAGCTTTGTTTCCTGTTGGTTTGAAGTCATTACTCCGAGGCAGACCATTAAAGAGACACCAGGCACCGTCTAATGAAACCTTCTTTATTCATGCAAGGCTCTCGTTCCGTCAGCCGCCACTCGAACAAGTCGTGACCAAATCGGATGCAACTGTAATTAAATGTCCTGCTTATCAATGGCAAAGAATACGGTGCTTTAAATACAAATATAATGATGACAGTGTTGTCAACTAGAAGATGCACATTTGACTTGTTTATGTTAAAATGTTAAATTAATTAAATAGGCTTCATTTTTGTGGTTTTCCAAATGTATCAGCTATATCGCGAATATTAAAAAGGGGTGAAAATCAGTCAAAGCCTGAGCCTTATGAACAGAAAGAAGTACTTATATGTATATATTTTTTTAATAACAATGTTACCGTTTGATTGTAAATTTCAGATTTAGAAAATGTAACTGGACCAGCAGAGTACAACAGTGCACGGCTCTGACATGCACCGTTAATGGGGGGGAAAGCCGTGGCTTGAGGGCACTGTCTGCACACACTCACCCTGCAAAGAGCTATTTGGTGTCTTCTATCCGTCCAACACTCTCCTCCTCTCACTCTCACTCTGTCACTTTTCATCCACTTTCACCACCCTCATCCCCCTCTGTCTCTTTGTCGCCAGCTGTGGAGGAACCTGGTCACAGTTCGCTCAGAGTTAAATGCAGAAGTATGACCATAGTAACAGAGGGCCACACACACACGCACACACACACACACACACACACACACACACACACACACACACACACACACACACACACACACACACACACACACACACACACACACACACACACACACACACACACACACACACTTTCTCCTTCACTGCCCTCCTCTTCATCATACTTAATTCATACGCGTTTCAAGAAGCTGTGGGTAACTTCACATGTTGGCTGTGAGAATCTCACAGTGCTGTGATGCTCCTGCAGTCCACAGCGAGCCACTCAGGGCTCAATGAGTGGCTTCATTGGAGTGACACTGGAGTGACCTAAAAGCCTTTGAGAGCTTTAAGACTTCACAGCGTGGTTTTAAATGTTGTCTCCATCAAGCCAACTGAAATGCACGAGGCAGGACTGGAGCAGAGGCGAGAAACCATTAAAGCCATTAAAGCCAATAAAAGAGTTATTTCTGTGTTAGCGCCGCACTCCTCCGACGCTGTGGGCCTCATGCTGGTGAGATAAAGACAAAGCAGCACCAGATCTTTGATTTGACTTTGTGTAAATACATCTGAATCCACCTTTCTAGTTGTGTTGGAACCAGTTAATTTGTATATGTTATATGTCCTCTAGCAGCACCTAGTGTTGGTACCGGAGGTGACGTTTAGGAAGTCTCTTTTGGCCCACGGGCTCACGGAGTGACCATCGGTTTACAATCTGTGCAATCATCTCCTTATGGTACACGGAATCGGCTTCATCCACCGTTTATATTTAAAGTAACACGTTTAGGTTCATATTTTGTTGTTTTGAATACACTTCAGGTGATTGTTAGTTACTGTCAAATGCATAATGATGTACTATTGGACTTACAAAGGCCTGTGTTTTGTGTTATTTTTCAGTTTTACAACATATTACATTTTCCTCCATTAAATCTGCCAAATACAACAACTGTCTGTTCCTTGGAGAACACGGTGCTGCAGAACGTATCGTCAAGATGGCTGTTTAGCTGAAGAACACCTTTTACACCACAGCCGTTAGCGAGGACCGTTGACTAGTAGTAAAGCTCCCCATATTGAGTAAAACACTTTGATGTTTACAAGTGGTGGAGTTCCACTTTAATGTGTCTGGGTATCATGATATATATTATATCTTCATCAGATACTTTTATGTTTTCCTGCTTTCATGAATAGACTGTATGTTTGGGCACCATTTGATAAGCAGGCCATTTTTAAACCAATGTTTAAGGTCCTTGGGGCTAATTCTGCTCCGCTGTGTAACATTCAATCAACTTAACGAGTTGCTGCATTTGACCTTTCCTCATGCAACTGCACACATGGCTACGAGCTGAAGTTATTCCAGGTATCGTCATAGCGATGCCGAGGAGGGTCCTGGAAGGCGGACAGACGTAGCCTCTCAAACCCAACAGACGAAACCACACAGATGTGTATACAGACTGGATTTATGTTATGTCTGTGCGGCGTGTCTGGCCGGACTCGCCATCTCCAGTTGAAAAGATTTACTACCGGGAACAATTGACAGACGGCATAAACACCGAGGAAAAGGCAGCAGGAGAGGAACTCGTACGCCACAGTCAGAGGTCACAGGGGGACATGAAGGGGAAACATGGAGGCATCAGAACAGACTTCACGAAGCCTCTTGAAGTTCAGAACAACAACAAGCCGGTGTCAAACTCCTTGATTGTTATTTCCAAGGCGAGCAGTTCCCGCAAACTGTATTTCAGTTGTTAACAATCTAGAGTTGTTATAAGAGATGAGAACACGCGTGTCACGATGCAAACCATCAACGCTTACACCAGAGAAATCTTTTCTCTTGTAACATAGATAGATAGATAGATAGATGGATACTTTATTAATCCCGAGGGAAATTCAGGTCATCCAGTAGCTTATACATTTAACATAAAATTTAACTCACAAACAACAATACACATAGGGGGAACATGTACACAGGGAGTAGGGAGAATACAGAATTTACAGATAAAGTGTGCATTGATTAAGTGTTTATATCCACGAAGATAGTGCAAAAAGCTATAAATAAACGCTATAAATAAACCAGTACGTGCAATGCTGAAGTACAGGCTGGCCCGCAGGCTGCTCTTTTGGGCTTGTATAGCCACAAGTAATTGTAGCCAAAAAGAGTAAAAACAAACAAAAAAACATTAAATGAGTAAACAAGAGTAAAAAATATGGACAGTGGGATGGAAAAATTTAAATAAAAATGAAATGAAAATTGTTGAGAAGCGAGGATTACACAGGATCGAGGATTACACAGAAAACAGATCACATTAATGCTACATACTATACTTTACATCATAGTTATGATAAAAAGTGCTTGCCTCTGTGGTGCCTTATGGACAGAGTTTGCTAATCACATTTCTTTTACACACAGTGCAGCATTCCCGGTGTACTTAGGGGTTACAGACAGCGCTGTGGCGCACCACTTTCCAGTATCTGCACAACTTGTCACTGCCTTCTTCGCCGTGCCTGCAATATATGATGAGCTTAGGCTAAAGCCCCCAGAGCCTCATTTTTTCATCTTTAGAAATGTGACAGCTAAAGCCTCCAATATAGCCACAGACAGAAAGTCTTCAAGTGCAGGGAAAATAATGTGCGGTACTCAGCTCAAAAGCCTGCTCCTAGAGGTCGTACATCAGCCGGCTGGAGAGAAACCCAATAAGCCTGTCAGCGAGAGCTATTTGTGATCAATTCTGTTGTGGCCCCTTTTTAATCTAAAAACACTGCTTCACCAGATCAGGTGAGAGAGGCACTTTAAGCTCAGTACCAATTCTTCTGAGAAGAAGAGGGAGGAGAGAAAGAACGAAGCACAAGAAGGTACCACAAGACCTCAACCCTGGAGGAAAATACTCACGCGTTGTTTTGTTATTTTGAGGGCTCGTCCAAACCATTACGGCACGGAGAAACGCTGGTTGCCAATCACACGCTCAACTTCTCAAACCAACTTTCTGTGGGTGGACACGCTTCCCCACCTGACAGCACCGACTCCCAGAGAAGGAGATGACAAACCGTGGGAGTGGAGGAGGACGAGGGAGAGGGGGATTGTCTTTAGGCGTTGTTGACAACGTGTTCGGTCCACGGATAAAACTGATTTTCTTCATATATAACTAGTCTTTGTTATAGACATCAATCATTGTTTTTTATATTCCCTACACCCTTTATTATTTCTCTAAATTGTTTGGAACACAGGTGTATTCACTTGAAATAACAATTCAATCGAATGTTCACTGAATTGTGAGAGAAAGATCAAATGTACATGCTGTTTTCAAAAGAGGAGATCATTCAGACCCTCTTTGGTGAAACTGTGATATAAGGAACAACATAAACCTGCTAAGTAAGACGTGCTTTTGTGGTCATTTGTGTCAGGATTTATGAGTTGTTTAATTATATGTAGTATACACTATATATACACCTATTGGGTATTCATTGTATGTATTACTCACTTTAATTTATTTACGTATATTGGCAACGCAAAAAAAAAGAAAGAAGTAAATGTCACTAAAGTCAACACATGCTTAGTTAACTAAACTCAGAGAGAGAGAGAGAGAGAGAGAGGGGGAGAGAGGGGGAGAGAGAGAGAGAGAGATAACAGCTGTGATATTAACAATTACAACTACCACCTACACCCAAACATCCCCTTCCTGTGACAGCAGAGCACATGACACCTCAACCTGCTCCATCGCGTCTCCTCTAAGAGCCCCAGTGATGAGGAGCGGCCTGCCAACAGACACCCTGCTCCTCACCTCTAAACGCTCTGCAGCTTGATGTCACGCCCACTTCACACCCAGGCAGTAATCCACTCTAATGCCATAAGAACACGACTTCAGGCTGACTGTGTCTTAGAGGCTGGAGGATGTTGACATGGGGGCAGAAAGTCAGAGGATTGGATGCTACATGGTCCAGTGCCGGAGGCCAGGGCTGGATGCTGTGGTGGCGAGCTCCCTTTAGAGGCCCTTTAACACGAAGAACTATACAATATATTTAATTGTAAAAAAGGGAACAAAATGACAAGTATGCCTATGTTTACTGCTTTTAGTTATTTAAAGAGAACACTCGTCGCAGTAATGGCTTTTTTGAAGTGGCAGGCAACCCTGCGCCAGTAAAGATTTAAAATTGTGTGTAAATGAATTATGATTCTGAATACATTCAATGTTGATTCATAAAGGCAGGCAGTGAGGGTAAGCAGAATATTATTTGTAACTTATCATTACAGCTGACAGAATCATAATACATATTTACAGGCCACTACATTTCTTTCTCCTTTTTTCTCCTTTTTTCGCATGTTGTGTTTTTATTGTAATATAATAATAATAATTTCGATTTGTATAGCGCTTTTCTCAGTACTCAAAGACGCTTGTGATTTATTTGGGAAGGTAGTCCAGGCAGATTAAGGCCATAACTCTCAGTAAATCATCACTACAAGGGAAGCCTTTCATATTGTCATTATATTATGAAGATATCGATCATAGCCCGCTTTAGGCAACATAGAGCAGTGTGAAGTTTGGTCATTAGTCTTGAAGCTGGAGTGGACAGGTTTAGATGATGTGTTGCCTCTGCTCACAGGCCATTTAGAGGGCCAGCAATGTGGGAGAGAGAGACTCAGTGGCTGAGAGAGAGAGAGAGAGAGAGAGAGAGAGAGAGAGAGAGAGAGAGAGAGAGATCACCCCCACACACCTACTTCACCCAGCAGAATATCCCCATTACAGTTAATCCTAAATGCCACAGCCAGTCTCCTGACAGCCGTTCAGTTAGAAGTTGGCATCTCAGCTTCCTTTGCCTTCTCTGCACTACGGCTGTCATTGAAGGCCGATTTAAAAATGTTATTGAACCCCCTTGAGGCAAATCCCAAATTAGCTTAATCGCTGACGTTTTAACCCGTTACATGCTGAGCCCGAGACCCTGGAGAGGAATATTTAAGTGGTCAGATTTCTTAGAAATGGCTATATTGTAATTATTCACTGATTTAGAAAGGCACATTCAAACTTAAACCAATGTGTTTAAGTATGTGCTCTTTGTGAATAAAGTTTTTTGGGTTCACTTTAACCCAAATGTAACCCAACAGCTCCAACCAGCATCAATATCTTTAAACATTTTCGGTTGATTCAGATTGTTTCTACATATTTATTTTTCTGTGTGCAGGGAAGAAGAAGCACCGCAAAATAAATCTGTTCAAGAAAGATTTCTTCAGCATGCAGAGCAGGAGCCAATTACACACAATCCTTTTAAAGTGAAAACAACTATGTAACTCAGCTGAGACAGAGAGAGAGAGAGAGAGAGAGAGAGAGAGAGATATAAAGGCATGGAAAATAAACCAAAAAAACACAAAAGGAAGCACAAAAAAACTGAAAAAGGTCTGGTGCGTCTAAAAATGAAACTTTTGCACAACTCGTTACCTACTGACTGAATAAGAATAAGCTCTTATATGCTGTTTGATTTAGTACATTTCTTAGCACATCATGAATGCGCCCAACGTCTTGACACGGACCCTTTCTTACATCATGTGACACCATTCCCTTCATGAAGTCGTTAAGTCTCCTTACAAAAAGTGGAAAAGAGACCATGTGTATTTTCCAGGGGGAGTTAGAACAAAGCTCAATGCACAGTAAGTACAATCATTTCAAAAGAATATAACCAAGTGGAGGTGATATTTATTGTCTGAAACACACATCATAACAGTATTCTGGAAAAGTTAAAGGCTACAAATATATGATAGGTTATTTTCCTACACAGTGTCGGCTCCTGAAAAAATTCTCAGGGGGGCACTTTTTTTGATAGGGATTAACCCTCCCAAAACCACAGAACTTCAGACGGCTGTCTATGTGTAGATTCGTCACAAGGCCATCAGGTCATGTGACTCCAGTCAGTGTGATGCTGTGACTGAACTCGGTCTGTGAGCTTGTAGTTAGTTCATAAGCAGACAGACAGTCTGAGCTGTCAGTGAGCTGCTGTCAGTAATCCAGCTCCTAGTCTTTGATTTGGTAATTTTTCAACAAGATTTAAATAATTATAATAATAATAAATATGAGAATCACCATTTGTGACTCCTGCATCTGTGCTTTTTCAAATAACAGAATAAATACAATTGCAATCACTTTCAAGTGAACCAGATTGCTCCACCAGACAAGAAAAAAAAAAGCTTGAGCTTTTGTTTTGAAGGACAACAACAGAATAGCCAAACTCACAGGTAAAACCTGGCAACTCGCCAAGAATCTCAGCTGTCGCGCATGCAACCTGTTAATGCCGTAACGTAAACATTTACAAGAAGGTACACGCATTTCAACAATTATTTATTCATCACTTAGTTTTATGTCGGTGTACTTTGGCCGTGTGTAATATGTGAAGTTATCAATAAAGGTCTTTCTGCATTTCCCCTGCGCCTCACCTGTAGTCCTAGTTCTCTCTCGGGGAGCACAGCTGACAACACGGCTGTCAGAGAACCCGTTTTCAGGCGTTCATTAGAATCAGACGGAGATCTTTTCTCACGTCGATCTTCCAGTCAGGAAGAAAACGTTTCAGAAGAACTTTAGAAAATGTTCGAGAATGAGGACCAATGTGTTTCTTATTTTATTTTCATTTTATTTTGGAGATCGACAGGGAACGTCTCCGAGGATCGACGGGTTGGCGGCCGCTGCTCTAGGAGGTCCTGATTGTCTTGTTGCCCACGTGTCTTCATTGTTACGCCGACCGAAAGGATCTCTTTCAAAGAAAGAATTGAATCGCTGCTGTCGCCCTGAGCACCGGCCATCTGCACTGAATACGCCTCTGTCGCAGCTGTATGACGCGCTTTGACGCTTTGACGTCGTTGATTAATTATAACAAGACCAGGCGGGGCGAGCCCTCCCGGAACCCATAGAGAATGTATTGAGAGCTCCGTTTTGTGAAAACAACGGGTTTAACATTGGAGTCAATGGGAGAGGTCTGGGGCGATTTTCATTTCGCCCAAAGTCGCCCAAGAAGGGGCGGGGCCACTTGAAGCAGGACTTTAGGCTGACTGAATGACTGTTACCTGATTGGACAATGACATACAGAGGCAGATCAGACGTCTAGTGGGAGAATGCGACTTTTTCTTTTTCCTTTTTTCTTTTCCCCTAGGCAGTGCCTCGCCCCAATCGCCCTTATGGACAAGCCGCCCCTGTTCCTACACAAGCGTGATGGCTTACACAACCTGATAAATAATGTGTAATAAACCAAGTCAATCTAGGATGTGCTTCCCTTGTGTAGAAAATAAAATCTGATCTCGACCAGCTGTCACTTTTATGACTAAAAATAATAATTTCAATATGATACATTTCTAAAAAATACCACTTAGACAAATCATTTCGTGAAGCTCTCGTGCGGTGAATGTTGGAACGAGTGATGGAAAACAGTCGAACACCACAGACGGTGTTTAATTTTCCATAGTTTACAATTGAAGTTATTCATAATTCTGCTACTTATCCATTAGTAAACTAGAGACAGCCGCCCTGAGGAAAGCCTTCATGATGGACAGCCGGCGAGTTATGTCGCGCACACCAAACAGACACGAGCCTCCACTTACTGTTGGTCTTGAGGCGGGCCGGCTCACTGTTGCGGCTCCCTGCCTGGTTGATCGCCTTGACAAAGAAAATATAGCGGGTGCCACTCTGCAAGCCGTGCACCGTGTAGTGATTCTGCTTGATGTTGGGTACGATCATCCAGCTGTCGGCCGAGTTGTACAGGCCTGCAGGTCCACAGAGAAACACAAGGACACACAGAGCAGGAGTTAGCGTCAATGCTGAGAAGCTTTTCAGTCATTTTCAAAAGAAAAAGAAAAATATTTTCCCCGAACATAATCTGACCGTAGCAGTTTGTTATTTTTTCCCAGAACATCAAGTGAGTCATCAGACAGCAAGAGGCTCGGAAACCACACCGCTAGCGATGCCATGCAACATTCATGTGGACGCACTGATCCACCCCGTTACCTTTCCGTCAGGTTTACCATGGCGCGCTCTCTTGGGGTGATATTGTTTGCACACTGATCTGAATATACAACCCATTAGGAACACGGCATCTCCACAACACGACCGCATGTCTGCTGGTAAGCGCCTGAGGGCAATTAGCCTCAATGTTCAACTGTTGGAAAACATGAGCGAAACCAACGTAACCCAGTTAGTGGGCGCTTGAGTCAGAGCGGCTGCAGCGGAGGGGGAGTAGAGGTTGGGCTCGCTGTGCAGCAGCCTGCCTCCAAACACAACGTGTTCAGCCTCTCAGTGAAGGATGACAAATAAATCTCAGCTCCGAGCTGAGGAGAGGCTCGACTACAACGGGGGCTCTTCACGACCTTCTCCAGAAGGCCGCGCTTCTTTAAAGTGATATTTATCCCATCTTGAAGCTGAAACAGCCTTCAACACATGGTGAGGGGTGTTCATTGAGGATGACGGAGTTGCTGTTTATTTCAATCAGATATGGCAAAACATGGAACATTTTACAGGTACGCCAGTGCTGCACTTTGACGTGTGAAAGAAAAGCGTGGCGTGAAATGAGCCGCTGTCTGTGCCGTGGCTGTGTTTTACAGGCTCTAATGAGAGAGGACAGGTGAATGGTTCAGGCCCTCATCACCTCGTTTAACGGGTTCGTGAAACAACACCGACACAAATGAACGATTATTAATTACACTGTGCGCTTCATAAACCGTGTGAGAAATGATGTTCTTTGAGCAAACAGTGAACGCCGGCCTCGACAGTTCTTCCACCCAATCAGCATTTTTTTTCCCCACAAATCCACAATAGTACTGCAGCTGGAGTTAACGTCGGTAGAGTTGAAGTAGAATCCCTCTCCTCGTCTTATCTTTCTCCCCCTCTGTAAAACCCTGAGAGGGGGAGCGTGCTCTCAGGGCGACGCAGCCTCGTCCCTTCTGGTGAGGACGCCGTGTGAATTATTGAACAAGATGGCAACAGCATGCATAAGTAATATGCAAGAGTCTGCTTGTAAATATAAATACTTCACAGGACGCAAATAAGGCCTTTAAAAGTGAGGCGGCTTTAAGAATGCATGAGGGGAGGGGACTGTCTCTACACGTATGCCCACTTCCACGCGCTTTCCTCAGACAAAGTCAACCTCGTACGGGGCTTTCTTTCATCTTCCTTCAAGATGAGAGAGAAAGGAAAACAGAGGGCATTTTAGAGCAGCTCTTTTACACCTCGCATCGACACAATGTGTTTTGTATCCAGAGATGGCCAGCAGATTCATCTGCATTGTATTCTAGGCTCTCAAAAACAAGAATGTTGTTCCACTGGGACAGCTCTCCCTTTGTGTGAAAACTGTGCCTCCCACCTGTCATGTTAGCCACTTCTTGTAGAAATGAGGCATGCTCCAATGTTATTTGCACTTTCAAAAGGAGATACAGGGGAAAGCCGAGGGAGAAGGACCTCACGCTGCTTTCACTTTTAAAGCTTTTGATCTGCGTAGCACCTCTCTTTTTTTGCAAAATCAAATTAGGTCAGAACACAGCGATACTGCTACTGCTACTTCTACCTCTGAAAAGGGCTTTCTGACACTAACTGAGTTTACGGAGAGAACTGTGACTTCAAAGTGTGCTGGAGCAGGAACTGAATGTATCATTGTAAAAAAAGAAAGAAAGAGGAAAATGTAAAGGAACCAGGGAAACAGATCAGCTTGTGTCTTGCATCCAGATATCTTGTTTGAGTGTGTGCATGTACAGTATCGTGTGTGTGTGTGTGTGTGTGTGTGTGTGTGTCTGTCTGTCTGTGGACATGAAGGGAACAGAAACACAAGGTGTCCTCGGCCAGCAGGAGCTTTGTCATTGATGAAGCGATGTAGAGTTCACGGTTACTGTATGTGTGTGTGTCCGTATGGGTAAGCATGTGTGTTGGTGGGGGGGGCTGCATATTATTGTGTGTTGTATGTGTGCATAAGGAACATATTGTGTGTGTGTGTGTGTGTTAGCAGCTGCGCATGAATAAAAGGTTTCACGAGTTTGCTGCAAAGACTGAACCCTTATCCACATTTCATCAAACTATCCCACAAAGATGGATCCAGCTGTTCCTCCCTGTGGAGAATCTTTGAGGTTTCCTAACGCCCACTGGGCCGCCGCTCTCACCTGTGATAACCTGTGATAACCACGTTATCACTTCACCACAGGCCAGAGCAAATGAATACACATGAAAGACGCCAGCAGGCAGAGGTATTGCAACTGCGGTGAGCAGGCCTCTAGGAAAACCCGGAACATTGGCAATAGTGTATAGAGTGTATGAGTTAAGACTGAAATGCGTGAATCTCATGCTCAATGCGTGACACTTGAGAGCCCTGATGAATAGAACATAAAGTGGCCGTAGAGCAGTGAAGAATGGTGCTGCGGACGTAAAGTGGGAAGAATTTTCAACTGTAGGATATCTAAAGTTATTTTTGATAAGGTTTTTTTGGAGTGGATGTACAGAATAAGTGGATTTGTGGGGATGTTGGCTGGCAGATAAATAAATGAGTCAACAGCACTCGACACTCTCGCTCAGGGCCAGAGGGAGCAGCTACAGTACACTACTACAGAGCAGACGTCTTTACTTGCAGTCATATTTGTTTTTCTGACACGGCTTACTTTCCTCCACGGTATTTGGTTCTAACTTGCTGATTCTATTTCCGGCTGCTGTGCTTGGATGACCCTGCAGAGACAGGGTTCACAAGCCCTGCCGCCTCATGGGAGAGCCAAGGCTGAGGTTGATGGCGCTCAGGCGCGATCAGTTAGCCACGCAAAGCTTGAGAAAAATGCTTTGGAAAAAACTCAAGCCGTGTGCCAGGCTAAATGGTTTCTCTCTCTCAGTTTCTCCTGTGAATCTCTGAGGACTTTGTGGCAGCTCCCTGCTGAATATCTGAGTCACTCGGTCTCTCGCAGCTGAAATGTATCCTGATGTTTCAAATGGCTGGGGCACTTGAGATGCATGGTGAGATGGAGAAATGTCGGCTACACAGAAAGGAGAGGAGAAGAGACGATGAACGGATCAAAGTGGAGAGGCTCAGGCACGGTTATGTACATTAATCATACCCTCCTCACGACAGGAAGTGGTATTTCTCACCTGCCCTCTATAACCATTATCCACTCGGAGTCTCACCTGTTCCTCCTCCCCAGTGACATTTATGTACATGTGATATACAATCAGCTCTAATAGAAGATGGGGCCAAGATTTTTGGTCAATATGTAATTCATGTGCAGGAATATTAGAAGTTTGAATTCATTTTAAGAAATTAAAACCCCCGATTACAGAGATCATTGAATGAATGTGCAGTGCAGTACCGTTACACCATTTCCCCAACTGGAGAAAAAATGTCATCAAATTGTGCAGGACTGCTCATCCATAACTCATACGACATACAAACATGCATTTAAGCACAACTATGTGTGGTCGGTTTGACCGTAACCCATGAACTTAGTTATTTAGGACACTGGAGTTATGAGCCAAAACAATAAGGGCTGCACTGACAGACGCATGTTAGAGGTATTGGATCCAAATGTCTGCCCTGAAAACTCCTAACGTGCTCCTATAATTACAATGACTGCAGCTCTATATGGAGCAGCTCTATATGGCGCAGCTCTATGTGGTGCAGCTCTATATGGAGCAGCTCTATATGGTGCAGCTCTAAGTATGCAACAAGAGAAGCACCAGTGTTAAATGAGGATTGGACGAGGACAAAGCAGTGATTTTACATTCTTACATTTTTCTTTTCACACCGCTTGAACAAAAAAACAGAAACTAAATAGCAAATCTTTTCAAAGCATCCCCTCATGATATGTACAGCATGTCCTATTTTTGTAGTCTTGATAACTCGGCTCTATCTCTCTATAAATACAAAGCATAGAACAAAGAATAAAGTTAGACAGAAAATCTGGGTTATGTACCACAGTTTGTATAAAATGTGAAAGCTATGAAAATAAGACTGAGCCATCCTCAACGTGATTTGGTGCTCCAGCTCCACTCTTCTTGGTGGCAGAATGATCGGTGCACACAGATTAAATCTTAAAGTAGAACGCTTCCTTTAGAGTTAATCTGTGTCAGAAGAACCTGTCTTCAATGAACTTGCTGATCAGCAGTAACAACTACATGACGTACATTGATGAATGCTATAATGTAGCACAATTGCACCGCAAATAAGGAAGAGTCGAAAAGTCAGAAAACAGACTAATGTCAGTTTATATCCTACAAAAATATGCTTATATTTGTCGTCATAAGCTACTGGCCTCCTACTACAAGTGAAGCTTGAGACCAAAACCCCTGAGTGAGATTGTGTTTTATTTGTAAGAGGAAGATTGTGTTGTTTCCTCCGTCAAAAGTTACACAATCTCACTTTAAAAGCTCTTCAAATCTTTATTGGATAAAAGCACTCTTGATGATTAAAACACTCTTTATGCCTGAGAGATCCGTTGATCTCTAACCTCTGAAGTTACCATGTAGGTGTTTTGCTCTGATAATATAGAAGAAGCCTTCATGTTCGAGGCTTTCCAAAGGCAACTGGATGGGAGTATTCTATTGAACGCTCTAAATAGTCAGTTTGACATTATAATAAATGACTTCCTTCAAAGATTTCGGCCAATTTTCCAATTCTATGTCAAATTAAACTGTTACGATATTCGAACACAGGTCAACAGAATATTTGATCCTGTTTGGCCAACTCTTGATTAACTGACATCTCTTTTTCTTTGATGTCAGATGTGTGTGTATGTGCTCGAGACTCACTGATGAAGTTGGTCTGGCCGGTGTAGATGGTGTACTGCAGCTCGTAGGAAGTGACGCTGAACTCGTCCTCGGACGTCCAGTGAACAGTGATGGTGTCATGGGAGGCGGTGCACAGCTCCTCTCTGATGGATGGCGGGGTGGGAGCTACACAATGAGGAAACAACAGCACGATTCAGAGGAAAGCAAAACATATACATTGTCACAATAATAGTTGTTATAATCTGCATTAATACAGATGTTATTTTTCGAGAGATGAGTCGCCCCAGGATTAGTATGAAGTTAAGTGCACCGGAGTAGAAACGAAAATGTCAAATATAGAAATATAATAAGTAATAACTGCTGAATATAGTTATACATATGTTGAGATAAGAAATCATTTTAGCTGTGTATGCATCCACGTACTAAAGTTTAATACTGCTTGTGTCCTTCGTAGACCAGACTGACGCAGATCTTACCTGTGAGGTAATCTAGTCCCTCCAGAATCTTCTTCTCCCGAGAAAAGTCAAGGGCAAAGTTGTCAAACGCATCATTCAGGTTGACGTCAGGAATGAGCACCTGAGAGGAGGCTGTCGCCATGGCAACCCTATAGTAAGGTCAAGACATGGGAGCGAGGACAGGAAATGTCAAGGGGACAGTGGAGAGGTGAGGGAGCAGAGGAGGAAGAGAAGGGACGAGGAGGAGAAGATGAAAGGTGATGTAGAGGGGAGCAAAGGTGAGGAGAGGAGGAAGGAGGCGAGGTGACAAGAGAGGAGAGGTGGCAGACAGCAGAGGTTGGTGAGAAATGAAACAAAAAAAGGGATGGAGGGATATAAATAAAAACAATAAATACAAGATAGAAACTATGTAGACATATGTACAGCATCAAACAGAAGTGTCTACCACCAGCCCCGCCATGAACTGACTAACGTTAGCCAGAGATCCATCAAACCCGAACCAGACACATCGACACACTGACTGCAGTCTGTGCAGCTGAGTGGAAACTTGTGTCTGCTTCTGTTCGGCGCGCCTGGGATCCGCCTGTGGCCGCCAGCCTGACCACAGAGCAGAGTCTCTGAGACTCTGTTCCTCAGAGAAGAGAAACCAGCCGCTCACTAAAGCGCCCAGCCGAGCGCCGGGAAACAATACGGGCCGAATAGAAAGACGCTACGCTAGTCACACATTTTGCACAGAGCTTCGCTTGTGTGAGAGAATTAGCGAGAAAGCTTCCAGAAGGTATTACAGAAGTATGCAGGTGGAAAGAGACGTCGCATAGCTGGCCACGTAAAAGACAGATGATTCTCACCAGAGGCCTGGCATTGGCCGCGGGGCTAAAGAGGCTGATGTCATGCAGATGTCATGAAACAAACAGGCTAACTCACGGTAGGGCTCATGTGTGTGTCTCACCAGTAATAGTAGGTGTGTGTGTGTGTGTGTGTTGTAACCCACCTCTCAGCTACATTTCGGGCAGTCTGGAGGAAGCGGGCGTGGTCGTTCTCCTTCAGGCTCTGCTCGGCTTGTGTGATGAGGGCGCTGGAGCGCTCCAGACACTGGCGACAGTTTGCAATCTGCTGAGCCAATTTACGCAGTTTCATCACCTGCAACAAAAACACAAATACACACCATGTTGCTTTGTTTTACAACACACCTGTTATAATCATTTGTTCAATCAATCTGTTTGGGTGAGCGGGCGGTTGCTCTCTATATGAGGCATTCATCATCGTGACACCGATCCATAAATATGTTCTTCTACTTCCAGAACATATGAAGAAGCTTTTATGCCCAATTGCTCTATAATACTGAAGTCTGAATTGGTAGCAGCAGCTGAGATGAGATGACACCTACTAGGTGTAACCAACATGCTGCCATATTGCAGGCTATTGATTTAGCTGAAGTTTTATTACAACGCAAACCCTCTGCAGACATTTTGGATAGATATTGAATGTGTTGGATACCATCTTGTCAGAATAATGTTTAAATTATGTGCAGTTAATTTAACATGAAAACACACTGAGCAGCGGGCTGCATCGCAGCGTACGTGAGAAACTGAGAGGAGCAAAGAAATAGAGAAAAACATTTAACACATCTCATAATTTCTATATCACCTTTTGACGGCCGGCATACCCTCAAAGATACACCTCCAGATTCCGTTAGCAGAACACTCAGACAGACAGGAAAACACAGCGACAAACATTGAGACCAAGTCCTGCTGGCTCAGTCACAGTTGAGTGAAGGCCATTGGCTCTTTAGTCTCACATGGACCTTATGCACATGTTGCTTAATAACAGGGCACAGGTGAATAGCACAATGCTTTTTAATCTGATATAATACATGCAAAAACAAAATGCTGAGAAAAAAGATTTATAAAATGGATTGGAAACAACTTTGAATCCACAAAAAAACAAAAACAAGGGTGAGGTCGTCCGTCTCTTTATACACAAACATAAACACACACGTTATGTTCTGAGTGTCGAACGAGCACAAAGAAGCCTATGTATGTTTGTTTGAATAAGAGTAATCCTTTTATCTCCATGAAGGCTCATATCCTGATTCCTCACACCGGCTGTGTGTGCGCCTGCACACTGAGAATTGAACAGCAGCCTCCGTCTGCAGAGCCTCTCAGCAACGATGGTTAGACAACACCGGATTGAAATGTTACATGGCAAACGGTAAGTTAAAGTCACTTTATGGTCTGGAGAGTATACGCTCAGTAAGAGCTCACAACTTCAATCTCTGAACACTAGTTAAATGAAAAAGAGCAGAAACATTAAATGACGAGTGCCCTGTAAGAATTAGTCATTTATATTTTTAGAAACACATTCTTTGCTTGCAGGGCTTGAATTATGCAAATACGAAATATAAAAAAAAATCTCTCATGAGGACAGTGGAAAGGCCCAGGATTGTTAGTGCACACACACACACACACACACACACACACACACACACACACACACACACACACACACACACACACACACACACACACACACACACACACCCACAGGGTGGCAATCGGTTAAGAGCCTATCATCCGAAGCTCTCAGGAACTCTGCTGCTGCTCGGCCGCCTCTCTGAGCAACTTAATGGATTTTTCAATTGACGTCTTCGCTGCCCGTCCAAGTCCAGCCTCACCGCGGTCACTGGAAACAACACTTGAGCTGGATGCTGACCGCGAGTTTAATGATTGGCTTTTTATTCGGCAACGCGGGTCACAGAGATGATTACTCCCTATTTCTCTTTGTCTCTCGGAGGAACGGACAATATGCAGGGTTCTTACACATTTTAACCAATGGATTTCCAGGACTTTTCCATGATTTTTCCATGACTTTTCACCATATTTCCATGACCAAACTGAAATCTCGGTATAAACATGAAAAATGTTGAAAATTTTGCGTGTTGATTGCGTACGCCGGCTTATATTTTGAGCGTCTTTCTTTAAAAAAAATTATTAATTATTTCAAACTCGGCCTAAATGAACACGTGATCATAACACATTTCCATGACTTTTCCAGAACTTTAACGATTTAAGTTTTTTCCATGACTTTTCCAGGCCTGGAAATGACCATTTTAAAATTCCATGACTTTTCCAGGTTTTCCATGACCGTACGAACCCTGAATATGGCAGGGCTCTTTATGTGTGTGTGTGTGTGTGAGTGTGTGTGTGTGTGTCTCACCAGAAAAGTTAAAACGTGTCTAATTGCAGCTTAAATGTTGCGACAGTGTAACATTTTCTACAAACTATTGCTCAAAGTAGTTTGCAGGCATCCTGCGTATGGCGGGCGGCTGCGTGTGAACAGCAGTCAGTCTCATGCTTTGAGCAGCCGGCCATCCATCACAACCTCCACCCTCAGAGGGCGGTGGTGTCGTAACACCGTCACGCTCCCACTGACATTCCTTTTGAGACACGGCAGTAGTAATAGGCAGAGCCTCAAAGGTTAATTATTGTTTTATTAATCCAAACAAATGCCCGCTGTTATACTAATAACATCAGTTTTTAGAAAACCCCAAAGAGCTTTGAGTTGTTAATCCTTAAGGCGTAGAGGAGTTCAAATAGTTTTCCGGATGGGAAATAGAGAAGGGTGGAGGACAAGCGGCGTCACATGATAAAGACGCTCTGGCGCACAGCAGGACAGAGAAGAGTGTGTGTTCTGTTTGGGCACGGAGGGATTAGGCTGCTCAGGAGCACCGTGCACAGCTCACCACGACCACGCTGCATAATCCCGTTATTTGGTGGCTGAACACTTCCCTCCGCAACACCGTCCTGAACTTAAGAAACAAACAATGTTTTTTGTTTGGGGAAATGTAAAAAACAAGTTAAGTTTAGTTGACCTGAGTGTCTCCTCTCCTCCCCACAGCCGGGCAGACTTCCCTTCTAACATCAATGGTTACTTCACACCAGGGTGTTTCATTCATCTTATTTGACCCTTAAACAGCCTCAAATATTAACACATTGTCTGCTGACATCAATGAAGCGTTCTTCTCGTGTTTTATGTGCACTTCCCTCTCTCCTCCGTCTCTTAAATATCACTCCTTCTACGAGACAGACTTTTACAGACCGAGACTGTCAGGAGAACAAGCCTTGCTCTTTGTCGGCTGTCACTTAGGACACACTCACACATTTGCTTCCCCCCAATGCGCGTGTGAATGAAACACACACACACACACACACACACACACACACACACACACACACACACACACACACACACACACACACACACACACACACACACACACACACACACACACTTCCATCTTTGTATTCTGTGTTTGACAATCTTTCATCTTTCGACAAAACTCTTTTGCTCTTTCAGAGGATCTTCGAAAAGCACTTAAAACCTCACCTGTGGGACGGTGATATTTAGAGTTTGCCTCTTTCCTGAAACCCTTAGTACTTAAAGGGCAACACACCACCCATAAACACAGGTCCACAAACACATACAAATACACACACACACACACACACACACACACACACACACACACACACACACACAGTCCAACAGAAAGTTCACGTCAGTCTTCGCTGCCATCTCCTCTTATTTCATGCGCCCATGGGATGTGTGTTTGGGTAAACAAGCAGGCTTCAACTAAAGAAGCAGCCTGAAAAAACTCTAAAAAGACTCTTGTTCATTCTCTCGTTTCTCTGCCAGCGGACTGTCACCCAGAGCTGCGTTAAATATGCAACTGTCAATTTGGCTGCTTCAAATGGCAAAAAGACAAAACTGCGAATATACGTACTCTGAAGGAGACAATGAAAACTCAATAACATAGCACTATTCTAAATATAAAACTGCAGTACATTGTATTACATTAATTTAGTCTTCATTCTTCTTTATGTCGATGTAGCTTTAACTTACTGAAACCACACATCATCATAATTACAGACGACTTTAATTATTCCCGTTGTCGAGCCAAAAACTGAAAAAAAGTGTAAAGACATCCTGGGAATATGTTACCTTGGATTCTTTGATCTTCACAGCGATGACCTGTTTTCTCTGGCGGATGATCTCCACCAGCTCGTCACACTCCTCCACCAGCTTGGCTTCATGCATGGCCGTGTTTACCTGGAGACAGAGGCAGGTACACATGTGAACGTCGGGCTCCTCCCTCTGGGTTTGGACACGTTTGGATGAGCAGCCGTGACGAGCCGTGTGACCACATGCAGAGAACACCATTTGTCTTTTCAGTCTCTTCATGCCAACAAGATGTGCTCCTGGATTACAACTAAATGACTTAATCAATAGATTAGTGATTTCCAGGATCTTTAATTGTCACTAGAAAGACAATCAATAATGTTGCATCACAGAGCATCCCCTGATCCAGGGATCCTTGGAATGCATCCAGCAGGTTGCCTCACAGTCATCCATCTGATGGACATCGAAGGTGATAAAACACTTCACAAAATAATGTGTCATCCTCTGAAATGTTCTGTTTCTTGCTGCTGGATTTACATAATGTATTGTTCTCGTGTGACATAATACCATCTCATTGTAGGAAAACATGTTTATTTCACTCATTATGAACAAGAAATGTGTTGAGGATTGTTGTAATATTTGACTGGTCATCAAAAAAGCTCCAGAAGACGGTCTGTGCAGACACTCATTCATTCGCTTTAATAGATTCTTTGATTATTTCAGGACCAAAATTGCCACGTCAACCTTATTATCAGTTCTTGAAAAGCAAGCAACTTTAGGGGGGGGGGTAATCTGTACGTCAGTAGCTTAACTGCTGAGGGTCGTGTTGGCTGTGGTTGCCGGTTCACCAGCAGACGCATTGTAACGGTCAGCAGACACCACCTCCTGAGCTAGGAGCCGGACCTGTCCTCTGATGAGATGAAAACGTCTCTCTGCACGTCACACAGACAGAAACCGTGTCGCTGCAAGAGCTGTGCATAACTCAGCGGAACCGTACACGGCTGTGGCGACAGGAGTCACCATCCATTTGTCTGAAGGAGCCAATTCAGAGGAATCCAGGACTTACTCCAGTCAGAACACACTCCACACGCCAGCACGATGACTGGGGGGCGCTTTCACTCAAACCGGCAGCTCCACAAGTACCCAGAGAGGAGGAGGAGGAGGAGGAGGAGGAGTTCCTCTAAAAAATCAAATGGGGGCTGAGCATAAACGACGGCCTTAAGGCACCAACATAAACACCAGGAAAGCAGAGGTGAATGTTTTGAGTCCCACCGCGCTGCACCCCGAGTGCCTTGTGAGCAGAGACGGCTCACACCGGGTTTGGCCATTGTTAAGCTACATTTAAATCAAAATCATGTGTGCCGAAAAACTGGAAAACTAAGGAAGAAAATCGAAGAAATATTTTTCATTTTGGAGCCATTTTTTTAATAACCAGTTGAGCAAATAAAAAAAAAGTAAACAGGCCACAATGATATTAAAATAGTTGTTGGGAATCTACAAATAAATAAGAGTTGAATTCTGTTTTATTGCCACTCTCATGTAGGTATAGTTCCTCATTAATTGTCTCATGGGTTTTGTTTATATTATTCATAATTAGTTCAGTGCATGGAGTGAAACCTGAAATACTATGTCCAGAGAAAGATCAATCTCCTTTTGAATAGTCCGTCATTCTTAAATTCATTGTGAATTACAACCCAGCTATATGGCAGCTTATAGTTACGGAAACAATCTTCATCTCCATCCTCCTCCTCTTTCACCTCACTCTAAACCTCCTCCTCCTCCTCCTCCTCCTCCTCCTCCTCCTCCTCCTCCTCCTCCTCCTCCTCCTCTTCTTCTTCTTCCTCAGCCAGCTCCTGACATTGTCATCATCACTCTGCTCCACAGACACGGTCACAAACTGTGCATCTCCCTATTCATCAGACTCCTCTGCAGGTGTCCTGAAGTCACAGTGCCACGTGAAACCAAACTCAGAGTCTATTATTGGAGCAGGAGGAGAAGGACCCGGCCAGGTTGAAACCTCTTTCAGGGACAAAGACACTTCCAGCTGTTCCTGCAATCAGGACAGTTGTAGAAATCAGCTGCCGGAGACGGCCTGAAGAAAAGCTCAAGCCACTGCGATCGCTTAAAGTACCAGAAAGTATAATAAAGTTATCTTATTGGTTGATGATATTCAGGATTACAATATTTCCTAAATTAATTGTGATTGCCATTTTATATTGGGATTATTGCGCAATAATGCAGCGCAGAAGACCGGTCGTATTTGTTACGGCGGTTGTATTCATCCTGCTAGTGCATATCTAGTGTCACTCAAGGATTCAAGGATTCATAAATGACATTATGCAACATGGTTGCGCAACGCAATGTGGTTGCAGCTCATCTCATGCCAAACAAAACAAAACAGAACCAGTTCTGCATTTCTGCAGTGAGTTTTTAAAAGTTGCTTGAGGAGGAACGTAAACAAGAGCAACACATGGACATTTATCTGAGCAGATCACATGGCTGACATCTTAATATGAACACTTTGTCATCAGGGAAACATTGTTCATCAATTGTGAATCTGTTTGAGCACCGAGCATCATTGACATCAATCTAGCGGGACATTTGAGTGCTCCCCATTATTTGCAATCCACTCATTATCTCATTAAAAAAGGATCATCAGCAGACATAATTACACTCTGTCAGGAGATGCAGACATAATTAGCAACATAACAGTAATAAATAAGCCTATCTAGACAAATATGGCGCAATGTAGCCCAGATTGCAATCTGACAGCAGAATCATGAAATGAAACGTCCATTACAAACCCTCAGCCCCGCTTCCGCCTCTCGTGGTTACATTGAGCCCATATGCTCCTCTACATCATTAAGTTGAGTTCAGCTACACCATTATGTCAAGATGTGTGTTCCAAGTACTGGATTACTTACACGCCTGAGTGAAACAAAATGAGCCATGCTGCTGCATTTGTTTTCTGGCTTCAAAATACTGACAGTCACGATTTAACACCCACTGTGAGCTGCTCCAGACAGTATTGATGTGAGTGGAGAGCGGGGCCCAGCGGGGCGGGGCCGAGAGGGGCCGAGCCGGGCGGGCCGAGCCACCAGGTCAGGCTCAAATCCCATTCTTTATGCACACACACACATACTGGACTGAAGTCCAAATGAGGAGGAAGGTTGGGAGCTCCCTTCATATTGTGATATTGTAAACTCTCACTATTTTGAGATTTTGAGAAAATCTGTTGTCTCCAGAGAAATGAACTGAATTGTGTGTGTGAGCTTTAATGATCTTGCAGAATTGAAGAGGTCAATGGCTGCCTTACACGATGTGAAACTCTTGGAAATGTCATGTGTAACCGATGGCAACTCTGAGACAGTCAGACAAGATCACACACAATGTGACAGACATTTGGGGTTCAACACAATCAGAGCGCTGCTGTCTGAGGGGTCAACTTGTGTAGCATTTCAACATTTTGCTTTTAAATGTGACTAGTGATACATGAACAAAGATAATTATTCCACGTGGCATTTTATAAGATAGCTGAAAGTAGAAAAGTGACAAGAAATGAGTGACTGACACACAACACAGGTGGACGTAAAACGTAAAGGTAAAGTTCATGGTTGGCACCTTAAAGCTGCAGATGGAACCAATTTATAAATGTCAACGTCGTCATATTCAATCATATTTGCTCACTGCTCTTGAACTCTGCTCAAACTGTCAAACTAAGCAGCGCCGGTCAAATATGAATCACGGTTCAGTTTCTCCATTGACAATTTTTTTGAAAGATGTTTTAGTTTAGTGTCAAGCTGTAAAATGAGAAAGTTTGTGAACCGGCCGCCGTGTTACTGAAGGTGTTGTCATGAATTTACTTTATTTGCTTACATACAATGTTGTTTTTGTATTGCATAAATACTGTTATACTGTAATCCGGTACATTAATGATTTTAATCAAAATGTAATAAAACACTACAGCGAAAACACAATATAACCCATTCAATGACATTATATTTGCCATTTTGTGGTATGTGAGATCATTCTCATAATGTCTCCTGCCCGACATCAACTTCAGAATCTGGACAACACGCACAGACAATGGACGCTCCCAGATTGACGACCCACTCTGGCCAAAGTGGCTGCCATTCAAACAGAGTGAGGACGGTTGGCGGGAGCAGCTGTTGACCTCTGGCTGACCCGAGAGCTTCACATCTTGAATCAATTCTGTGCTCATTCCTCTCCAATCAGCCTTTCCTGTCTCCTATCCCACTTTACCTTTTTTCCACGTCTTCCTATTATACCTCTGGTCCCCATTCGGTCTGCTTGACTGAGGAGACCCCCCCCCCCCCACACACACACACACATACACACACACACCGTCCCCCCTTGTCTCTCAGACATGATCTTCTCTGAAAAATGCACGGATTCAGTCTGACAGCTTTATCTCGGACGCCGTCCACAGATTCTGGGACAGTTCCGAGAGATTTATGGCCCCTTAGTGGCAGCTGGCTTCAAAGACAGGGAAGAGGCTTAATGGATGGCGTAAAAGAAACGGCATGACATATATTATGGAGGTTGTGTCAGAAAGAGGTCATACATGGGAATGCTTCACTGGTAATGAATTTAAAGTGGGACTTGTAAAGCCGACTAAGTGTTTGCGTACACTTTTATGTGCTAACCAAGTTTACTATAATATGAATCAATGATTAATCATCATGATAATACATGATACATGGGTTTGGAGATAAACCTAGACAGGCAAGGGGTGAAGGGATGCTGTTGAAGTCTTTTTTTAGCGCACTAGCTGATAGCACTTTTGATCTGCACCACTTTGATCCAGACAAAATATCTAAAAATGTATTAGATGGTTTACCATGAAATGTGTACACAAAATCATGGGGCCCAGAAGATAATCATTTCAAGACACAGTGTTCACTTGATCCTCCGACTTTCATCTAACAGTCCAAAATTCGCTTAAAGTATTGCTGCTCTTTCACTAAAATGAATGGACTCGACAGATGGAACAAGGAACATTAACATAAATACTTTATCTGAGAAATATATAATTTCACAAATGAAAACCCGGTGTGGCCATCTGCCAAAGGCACACGCAATAATAACTGCATAAAGACAAGAATGACAGCTCCGTATCTGCCATTATCCCACTGCATTGATGTCCTCGTCTGCGCATGAAAGTGGAACTACAAATGGCTTTTGGAAATATAGCAAAGACAAACAAAACCTGCGTACTCTTCGATCTCACTGATGCTCCGGTAGAAAGGTAAAGAGAGGCGAGACGAGAGCTGATATAAAAGGATTAGGGGGCATTAGAGCCATCTCCACAGCTCATTGATATGCTCCACACGGTCAGTGTACACACACCTAGACCGTTGGCTAACGACTCACAGCTCCATGTTTAATCAGAGACATACATGTCTGAGAATTAAACCCATTGGGCTTCTATTGGATGGGATTCTTTCCTTTTTCCATCAGTCCTAATACGCTACACACTTACAGCTTTATTAGTGAGCTCATTTATTTCCTCCCAGCTGGCAACACTGGGAGGAGATACACCTACTCTCCCACTACCGCACCAGAGATCCCATCACCCCGGTCCTTTAAAAGATCCACTGGCTCCCAATACAGCAAAGAATCCAGTTCAAGATTCCCATCGTCGCCTACAGAGTCCTCTCCAACCCAAACTCTCTTTGTACGTGTCTGACCTTTACACCGACACGCTCCCACACGCAACCGCAGATCTGCAGATGCCAACCTCCTTACCCCCTACTCTCTCCACGCATCGGCCCTGGGGGTCAGGGCCCTCTCCATTGCTACCCCCTGCATCTGGACCCCCCCCCCCCATCACCTCAGACATTCTCCGTCACTCGACACTTTTAAACTTATTTATTTAAATCTGCATTTAGCCTGTGATACTAGTTTGTCTCGTTTCTCACTAATGTCGTCTTTCTTGTTTTGCTGTTGCTTCTATCGTTTGTCTTTACCATGTTAAGTGGCTTGAGGCACCTTTTAGGGCCCTTTACAAATAAAATATATTATACATTTTAGGGGTTGTAAAAAACGTCTGCTGCTTTAATCCGCTTCCACAAAGAATACTAACGCAACTTTAGTTGTGTGTGGATGTTCTACCTGAGGATACAGTACAGGCTCGGCGGTCTACGCATGTTCGGAAAGGCGCTCATTAAAAGGCCGCCAACAACAAGCGCTCCTCGTCACAACACGAGCCGAGCTTCACGAGAGAAGTCGACCCACAATCACTGAGCAGAGAGGGAGATAAAGTGGGGCAGAGGAAGATGAAAGATCGTCTGTTGTCAAGCTGCAAAACACATCCAGAGGAGAGGGAAGACACAATCAAGAACTTCACAACAGTGACACAGTTCTCAAGTGCACACGCGTTAAGGAGGAGTGATGTCAGTATGAAGGAGGAAGAACAGGAGTCCTTGAATTAAATGAAAACTTGTACAAAACAATTATATAAAAGAGCAAATAGTGAGATATCTACTCCAATAAGCATGAAATTGGGACATAATGTAAAAACGTTGCATGGATGCTGGTAACTCTTATTTGAAAATATAAGTAATCAGGCAATGGAAGTGATACATGCAAATCAATAAAGGCATTTTACACGATTACTTTTCTTCCTCACATTTTAGAGTAAAAAGGGTATTTCTGTGTAATTGTGATAAACAGCATGCAGGTAACAGGACATGATTGCGGGTATCAGCTCAGCTTTTTCTTTGCTCCATCCTTCATTGCCATTGTTTCAACAGCCACTCCATTTCAAAGAGGCCGTTGCTCCCGGCGTAATGGCTCACTGAGTGTCTCCTCTCTGCTGCCAGCTCTCTGGCACTGAATGGATGACAGTGAGCGGTAGCTCAACAACAATCAGTGAAATGCTCAAGGATCCTGTCACTTGCTCACCGTTTCTTAGAACGCAGAACATTACTCTGCATGTCATTAAGTGCAGCGACATAATCAACAATCCCTCAGCAGAGGAAGCGATAAGGAGGCCTCCAAGGAAAGAAATCGTCAAGTCATCTTCCCCTCGCCTGAAGAGATCCCCAGCAGATCAGGGCTGCATCGTCGCCGTGTGCCGACACGGTGCCGCTGACTCATCAGTGTTTGATCATATGTTTGGCACCAATACAATGTGATGCAACCAGGAGGAGCGGAAACCAGGTCAAGCTCAAAGCCCGTACTCTGTCACACGGCCTGTGTGCTGTATGGTTGCCCAGCGGCCTCCTCCTCCTCACAGTGCCTGTTCCCGTCTCGGTCAGAGCGATCATGGATTATCACGCTAACGCGTACGTCCTCTTTTCCTCGGCTTGCCTTCTCAACCCTGCACATTCTTCCCTTTGCTTTCCCTTTTCCTTCTTCTACCTTTTCCTTTTCTCCTCCTCTCCTCTAAAGAGCCACATTAACATGAACTCACCTGAAGTAGCGGGTACTACAGGGAGGGGAAATACAGTTTATTTTCATAATTGGCCTAAAAGTCAATGGAGCATGTTCTGCCTCATGCTATTGTCTTTGTTTATTTCTGATGAATAAGTGATGAGATGTTGCAGAACATTAGTATGCAGACAGAAATAATATGAACACAGACCTTTTTCTCTCTCTCCATGCGTTGTTGATGAACTGTTTGTCTGTACTTAATGAATCACTCAGCGATCATTTCATTTCCATTGGGTGAGCGAGCGGCATGATTTATTGTTCACGGACCTCAGAGTGACTCAGAGAAACGGAGTCAGGCCTCTAATAAGAAATGAACCGCGCAGAGTGAAGGCGGCGCCAGAGTGCATTTGTCCTCCGTGGCTATTAATGTCAACTCTCATGAAGAAATGATGGCATTTATTAAGAGCCAGTGGGTTAACACACAGAGTAAGTATTGTGTATGTGTGTGTCTAGGTAAACACTTGGTAGCTCAGCATTGGTACTATGTGGCTGGATTCACTCACTACCTCTAGTCTAGTGACTCATAGCAGAAGCCCTTTGGGAGCGGTCAGCAGTGACCAGGCTGGCCGAGGTCCAATGCTCTGCAGACGGGTTCATGCTCGGACTCCTACAAGGTCGTCACTAACTCAAAGCGGCTGAGCTGTGAAACATTGCCGACTTTGGAAGATAAATACCATTTGACAGATAATCTTGTCTGCTTTAAAAAATGTCAAGTGGGATCTCCTAAACCTCATTTTCAACACCTCTGATTAAGAACTGAAGCTCCCTGTACTACAAGACACCGTTGAGACAACGACCTTGCACACAGTCAAAGCATCACATTACGCTGCTGGCATCTGTAATGGGAGAAAGTGCACAAGTGCTTTAGGTAGTCGCGCTGCCCACAGTGGAGTGGTCCCTCCCATGTTCAAGTTGTCTGAATTACATAACTGCCCCTCTGAACAGCTGGAGGACGGATGGGTTCTGAGAGCTACTGCAGCTCATCCTTTGTTCTGGAGTCAGATTATCTGGAGAGCGACAGCCGGCCAAGTGCAAGAGGCCACTGGGAGCGTGACTGGTATCTGGAGTCTTCTCTTCATGGCAGTGCGTTGCATCAGCCACTGGATCAAATGGCAAATAACAAGATATGTACAAGAACATCCCAGTGGTTGTAAATATAAAGAGATTAAAGATAAAGAAGACTTTAAAGATATTTGTTTTATTTGCTCCATTCTTTTGGTTAAATTTTCATGGCTTCCAAGTGAAACGTCTTCGATATAAATTGTCTGAAAACGGTGCTGCACTGTTGACCTTAAATGAACCCTTGATGGGGAACCAATATCCATTTCTGAGACTATTCAATATTTGATCAGTTGCGCTCAGAGTTTTCATTTTGTTGCTTGGACAAACCAAAACCCTTCTCCAGGAGGAGTGGGAGGGGAAGAAAGCCAGAAAGAAAGAAATTAAAGTCCAATTTTTACCGCTGCACTTCTTCAATCTGAAATGTTCCAGAGTCGGAGAGAGAGTGAAGCAGCGCGGCAGCGGAGCGGACCCCGATGGCCAAGGCAGTCGACAGGAGAGAATCCCCCACAGTGAAAAGCTACGGCCCGGTTACGGTTTCCTGTTCACTTCATGCAGGTTAAGGCCTCAGTACTTGAAACCATCTATCTTTTGTCTCGCATTGGTCAGAAACCATAACATTGTTTTTTAAGCTTTTACAGTTATAGATGAGGGAGACGGCTTCATGGATGTTTACTCTGAAGACAAACACTTCCTATCCAAGGTGGTTGTAATTTAAAATACCTAACATTCCTAGATGTAAAGTGTATCTTAATTTAAATTCACAAAATATTCTATATATATCATATTCTGAATACTAGTGTAATACTCGCGTGCATGTGAACGTAGTCGTTGACAGTTAACTAACGCTCTCCTGAACTGCCTGAGTCCTCCTGTCCGATCACAGGTACGCATGGAGCTCTCCTGTCACTCAGGGCTCAAACACCGCGGCGTGTCGCATACCTCCACCTGCTGACAGATCTGGATGAGCTTGGCCATCTGGTTCTCCAGTTCTCCGTTCCTCTTCACCAGGTTGGTCAGGTTGTTCTCCAGGGTTTGCTGTTGGGAGGAAGGAGGAACAGAGAGTCAAGTACAGAGTGTGCAGAGGTCAGGTTAGGGACCCACAACGCTATTCTGTATTTAAAGTCTGAACATTCAGTTTACAACACCTGAAAGATCACTTATTGTAATTTCTCACCATGCAATTGTGTTTTTTTATTATAAAAAACAATAAAGAAGACAACAATCGTTCTTTAATATATGAATGTGGTGATAGCATGCCATAGTGTGTGATGTTTTTGGAGAAGTCTGTGATATCAGTCCCTTGTTACCAACCACTTAACCAATCATTATTAATTAGAAATAATATTATATTATTAATAGCAATACTCATGTTGATACTGAAAAGCAGAAGAATATAAAAGGAACTGTCAGATAAAGATTTGTGTAATCAATTTACATGCATGTTTTTGGGGTCAGCTACAACACAGATATTACTAATTCTTTGGATACTAGAGAAATGGTCACTACTAACAAATATTTCCTGGGACATCAGAACGAAATAATAAAATACTGAAGGACGTTTTACCCATCACTCTTGTCCTGAGAGTTACCTTGTAACAAATTAAATCCAAGCAGAAAAAAGTTTATAAAATGTTTAACTGCTGTTCTTTGGCACATTTCAAATAGGACCGTAAATTGGATCCAAATGCTTTGAGACACAACAGGACGCTATTAAATCACATCGAAATCATTTCTATAGCTGAGTCAATAACAAAGTTACATTGACAAGTCAAAAATTGAAGTTCGCATTTGAAGCGAAATATATTAGTCATCGCTGGCTGGAGGAAACAAAATCAATCCAACCATGTAACTGTTTTATTTTATTAACCAAAACACTGTCTGTGATATGATTATTATTTAACTGCCTGACCCTGTCATATTTGACTTTACAGACATAAAAAACATCATATGCTCCATGTTAAACTAAAAGCTGTTTAATGATCAAACACTCAATTACTATCCGTTAACTATGGCTGTTTGTCCAATGCAAAACACAAGACCCCCCCCCCTCACACACACACACACACACACACCAAACCATTTGGTCAAACACATGTACAGCACAAAAGATGAAAATGGAAACAAGCAAATGGCGAGACAGAAATAGAAGTGCCAATCAAAAGGAAGCAAATCCACGACAGCGGCAACAACGACGGGCATCAAAACCACCACAACAACAACAACCACCACAACACAACGACCACCACAACACAACGACCACCACAACAACAACAACCACCACAACAACAACAACCACCACAACACAACGACCACCACAACACAACGACCACCACAACACAACGACCACCACAACAACAACAACCACCACAACAACAACAACCACCACAACACAACGACCACCACAACACAACGACCACCACAACAACAACAACCACCACAACAACAACAACCACCACCACAACAACAACAACCACCACAACAACAACAACCACCACAACACAACGACCACCACAACAACAACAACCACCACAACAACAACAACCACCACAACACAACGACCACCACAACACAACGACCACCACAACACAACGACCACCACAACACAACGACCACCACAACACAACGACCACCACAACACAACGACCACCGCTGCACGGGGGCAGGAGGACAAAGCAGCGACAAGCGGCGGCGTTTGAAGTGGCTCAACTCATGCAAGTGAAAGGGAGGTGGGCTGAGAAAGCACCTGGCCCCGCCGCTGACCGTCTGTCTGTCTGACCGTCTGTCTGTCTGACTGACTGTCTGTCTGTCTGTCTTTCCGATATCTCCTCTGCCTGAGCTCAGCCTGATTTACTGTGCTTGTGTTTGTTTGACTCCATTATGTATCTGGCTGCTTATCTCCCTCCCGCCTGTCTGCCTCCATGCAGCGATTGTGAGGGCGGTTGGGGAGGTTTGGGGAAAAGGCAGCCAGGGAACTCACCGCAGCGCTTGTCTTTGAAGCCTCCATTACCGCATCTGACATTCTGCCCGGGCTCACCTGATAAGCCTACAAATACACACATACACTCGCATAAGTGCACACATAAACACATGCGCACACCGTCTGCCACCTAAACGCAACTGAAGAGTGGAGCTCCTCCCCAAACACTCCTGTGATCGTCTTGTACATGAGTGCAGACGACACTGTGGCTCGGTGTCGGGAGCTGGACTCACATCACGGGGACTTGTGTGTTTGTTGTGTCGCAGCCCTGCGTGAGTGAGTTTGTGTATGAGGGAGTTTGAAGTGGAACATCAGTGAGAGGGGACAGATGGGTCATTAGTTAGCAGGCTGGAGACAAAGATGATTAATACATCAGAACACAGCTGCCTCCCATGAGCACTGAAACAAACTCCTCTGTCCTTTACACACACACACACACACACACGTGCATGTGTGTGTGTTTTAGTCTGTCTTTATGTGTGCGACTCAGTAGGTGAATATGCATTTATACATTTGAGATACACGATATCCCTGTGTCTCTGTGTATGCAGATGACATCTGCTTTTACTTGCACATGGACATGAATAAAGCCACTAAACTGTGTTTGTGTGTAACCATTTCACAAGTGACCACAACACGCGTAGGAGAGAGAGAGTGTGTGTGTGTGAGTGTGTGTGTGTGTGGATAAGTTTCTGCTTAGCAGTCCTGTGGCTTTAGCCTGGCAGGCAGAGAGAGAGAGAGGGTGGGGGGGCAGAGCAACCGTCAATAGCAAACAACAGACATCAAAGGCGGCTCAAACCACTCCGAGATAGAGAGAGGGAGCAGAGAAAGACACAGATAGAGGGAAGAAATGGGGGCAGAACAGGGTGAGGAGGGTGGCAGAGGGTGGTGGATGGTGTCAATCAGGAACATGATATGAAGAATTATTCTGTCACAATTAGAGTAGCTATGGCAACTGTCTATAACTTTATAGACACCAATCCTGTTTAGTCCCTCTGTAGTTGTTTGTAACTACAAGCTAGTTTCAGACGAGGGATTTACTGAATTTAGGTTTTGCGATTCAAACTTTATGTAAAAACTGTAGCACCATACAAACTATTTATAACTATATCGTATATACTATAACTTATTAAACAGAAAGTCATTGTAACATCATGAGCTGTAACGTAACTTCTAAAAAATATATGTTTTGGATGCCAAACAATAAAATCAAAACTATGATAAGGTTACATTTCCAACCATGGACGTAACTTCATTTTAGGGCTGTATTTTGATCATTTGAGAATGTTCAGCTATACTGGCAGATGAAGTAGGAATACAAGCTAATAAGTACAACAAGGCACACGATTAAGGAGACAGCGAGGGATAAAGAGAGGGCAGAGGGAGGAGTGAGAGAACGGGGAGCAGAGGAGCCCATGAATGGAGGGAGGAGGAAGTAAAAGGAAAGAGAAATGAGTGACAGGTTGCATCTCAGTTGCTTGAGGCCGTGGTTGGGCTTGCTGGGGACAGGCAGGTATCTCAGCATAAGGTCAGAGCATTTATTCACTGCTTCTCTCTGGACGGGCATGTGACGACAGTGAACTGAGATGGAGGGATGGATGGGAGGCATACAGGCGGTCGTCCCCGTCTTCTATCTCTCTGTCCGTCTCTACCATCTCTCTTTCTCTCTGTTCTACAGTACATCTACTCCCCCTCTAACCCGGCTGTCCGGTCCTCCTTCGCTCTGTGCCTCGCTCCTTCTGTCCGTTCTCAGTGCGGCTCGGCACAGCTCCGTGGGTGGGTGGGTGGATAGGACCCCCCCCCCCCCCCCGCCCCCTCAGATGACATCATTGTGTCGAGGGGCTCTTGGGTCTCACTCTTTTACAGATGATCCCGTTTCTCTTTGAAACAAAAAAGGACTGATCCCTATTTATATTACAGTAGCTACCAAGACTGGAGAGAAGGATTTTGGGAAAGCACAACCGAACACCTGCATATGGTTTGAAGTTTTAAGGTTTTAAGTCTGTAGATGGATTCACATTACTGCTCAACAACAATATTACATCAACAAGAAATACAATTCTGTTTGTCTATAAGGTGACAACCCAAACACTCATTTTGGAGAAAAAAACTTATTACTTATTATTACTTGTCAAATAAGATGACATCGTCCAGTGGCTGAGTGCATCTTCAGGTCGAGGTGATGATGCAACAACAAGAATTCATCCACCGCCACAACAAAAATGAAACGAAATGCCCAAAGGCAAAGTATCCAACTTCAAAGTATTTTTATTTAAATTAATGCGGGATCCTCCCCCATGCACAACAAGAGAGTTAGAGAAACAGAAATGAAAGGGAGAGAAAGTGGGAGAGATTAAACTCGAGCGCGCTGTACAGCTGTGGTTAACGAGGCTTTTCAGAATCGGGACGTGTCAGAAACACAAGCCTTCTGGGAAACAGGCTTTTTGTCTGAGGATAATATTCCATAGGGCCCAACGCTTGAGAGACCAGCCAATGGTAGTGGGGTCCAACACATGGGGAGTCACGCTCGGCTCCTGCCCCTCTGGCTGGAGCCTCCTTAATGAGACCAATAGGGAGACTAAAGCTGCATCAAATGTTCACACTCTCTGTCTGCACCTCGCTCCCAGAAGCAGTCCATTTGTTCACTTTGGCTCTGCTTGTCGTGACGTACACGAGAGCCCCATGCTGCCGATTCACCACGCAAATAGATACACAACAAACACGTCTGTGATGGACCGTAAAGGATTCACTCTCAAGGTTTCAGCTCTGAATAAGACGAGACGCATATTTGAACTCCAGATGGAATCCTGTGACCTTCAGGCTAGAAGCGACCGCACAGACCTTCAAGGGATGCTGCAGCGGTGGAGAGCAGCGTCACCGGGAGCAGACGGAGAGAACATACTCACTTTCATTTATAAGTCTGGTGGGGGAATTTATTCAAAGTTGCTCTGAGGAAGCAGGAAAAGGAAGCAGGGAAGGGTACGGAAGGACACGTCTGTCCTGCCGTGTGGAGACTTCTCACAGCTTTGACCGACCCTAATTGCTTTTTCCACTCACGGCTTGTTATGAGAAAAGGCCATCCTAAATGGATACAAATCCAATAGTAATTCAAGTTTTCAGCCACATGAGGGGATGAGGATCAATACATCTCTCTGTAGGTTTGTACGGGAATATTGCATCGTCATGACTACTGAACAGCAGCGAGGAGGACGGACACAAGCTGGCATTTGGTTTTGTTTTATACGACTCAGATATCCCATAGGCCCATGTGTGCTTTTAGCTTCCCAATTATGTGTCTAGGTTGGGGACCGACTGACCCAGGACTAACACACAACAGAAAAAAGGATGGAGAGAATAATAATGGAAAAAACCCCACAGAAATAGATGTAACATTTCCCGATGGCCTTCATAAAACAATTTCACATCATATAACAGGCTGAGAATACTGTGCTATTTGAATGTTAAGAGATGGGAATTTAATACTGCAGATTATGGGGGGTCTGGGCGAGATGAAGGGGGGTTAGTGGAGGACAGAGAGATGGTTGGATGGGCTAAAAGGATCTCACGGTTTCATCTCAATGGGCCTTCACTGGATTCTTGTCAGAACAGTGCAATTCAATTTGAGCGATTACTACTGAGAACAATAGCACATGAACAAGGCTCGGCGGTTGTTCGATATGATCATGTACACCTCTACTTGCGAGAGAGAGGAACTGATTTTCACCTGTTGTTTGAGTCAACAGTGACACCAGCCGTGTTGTGTGCTAATAGAGTATATCTTATAAATAGAGCAGCAGGTCGATGGGAGCAAAGAAATTAACTTCATTAAATTAATTAGTGAAAAACATAGTCCACTTCTGTAAACATCAATACGCTACACTGATATCATTATTATGGTAGTAACTCAAAAGCAACACACTTGGATTCCCACTGCATCGGTGCCTTGCTGCAGTGATGCACATGCAGCACAGTAACAGTACACTCCAACAACTTGGCCCAAACTCCTCGTGTAAAAGATCTTTCCAAGAGTGATATTTTTGTGTCGTGGTCATTCCTGTCTGACACACTGAGTGGATGTAACTCACGACGACCACAGCACATCACACAGTGGGGACGACCGTCCAAACCAATGGTTTTAGTGGTTGAAGGCCACATTTCCATCGGATGGCCAGTCTAATAAAAAATATAATCTATAATGTTCACTACCTATTAACTTGTGCTGAAAGTAATATGGCACTTTGACTTGGTATGATTATATAATAGATGTAGTATTGACTTTTAGTTCATATAAAATGACGTGCATGTCAGAGACACCGGAGCCTACAGACCAGGACAGAGTGGCTCTTTAAAGCCGTTCGTATCATCTTGTTGACAGTTTGCTTTGCAGCTCCTGACCACTCCTTGTCGTCCACTTCCAGCCTCGTCCATCGGCGGTTAGTCGTGAGGTGGGGCTCCTCGCCGTGGGCCGGATCAGGAACACTTCTCTCCTCAAGCCTCGAGCTGAAGGCAACACCTGTGACTGCTGAGTAAAGACGTCATTACCCCGGGGCCTGGTTGGCTGCTTTGTGGGGTAGCGACAGGCTTTTGAATATCTTCATATATCACACGTACAAGGTTATGTGCTAAAATGCAATATTGATAGTAAAGTCCAGAGAGAACTCCTGTTACCTAAATCAACTATGGCAAGGTCAGCACCAAGGTGGATGTGTTTCTTTCTGTGACTGAGAGCCGATGTGCACAGTCTGAGGCAAAGATTACACGATACAAGTGAAGTGAATATTATCACAAACAACTGCTCGGCATGTTTGGCTCTGATTTGTTGCCCAATACGCTTTGCCCACGGGGAACTATCAAAACTTTAGAACTGAGCGGAGAGCTTTCTGTACCCATGAGGCTGCACCTCCGTACTCCTGATCGTATCTGGAGTGTGACAGATGAGAACCAAACACAACTAGAATAAAGTGCTCTAGTATTCTGACTGTTTAGGCTCAAACTGAACATGTTGGAGAACACCTTCAAGGGACCAAGAGGACCACACCAGTCGGAGTCACAGCTTCAAATGTGGGCTTGGATGGACAAGTGGCCTAATGAGCAGGGAGGCGGTCCTCCACCTAGATAATCCAGGTTAAATCTCTGAGTCAATGGGCATCTCTTTAAAGTGTCCTTCAGCAACGCAACCTGAAAACACGGTCCTGTAGCCGAGCTTCATCTGTGAAATCTCTGTGAAACCGGAGGAGTCGTTGTCCCGTGGATCTTTCTTTTCTTTGCATCGCTTGCACAGTGATGACACTTCAGCTCCGATAACATCGTCTACGAACGTTAGCTGGCTTGTTACATCATACAACAGGACATTGTTTATCCCATACAACCCACACCGCTCTGATATTTCATCAGCAGTTTTGTACTTAACTTTTTAGGGTTTTATAAGGTACGGAAATAAGCCTTTGGGCAAACCTTTACAAATGTTTTATTAATGTGAACAGTCACCATAACTTAAATAAATGAATATACAAGCCATGCGCAGCTCTGTAGACATTCTGATACCGATGCCATGTGTGACGGTGAGACGAGGCCCGGCTCGTTGCGGAGGGTTTCCACGGCTCGTTACTGACCGCCTGTCCTCCATAGTCACCCACAGCTCCAAGTGGCCGCCTGCAGCTGGATGGGCTGCTCGGCCCTCCTTTCCTCCTGATCGGTTGCAATTGCAAACGGATCTCGTATTCACACTTTAGTTTATCCAAAATACCCACTTAGCTCCTGCATGAAAAACCAGACGAGGCACAGAAAGCGACACAGAGAGAGAGCGAGGGAGAGAGAGAGAGAGAGAGAGAGAGAGAAGAAGAATCCACACAAACAGGCAGCGCAGAGCCACATTTCATTGGCTGTAATGACATTATCTATCTGCCGACTCGTGGTTTATTAATATGACACGTTACTCCTTTTCTAAAATGCAATAACACAGAGAGAGAGAACTGTGGAAATGTTTCGGGACTGAGTCATTCTGACTGATGGGAACTCGGTCGTTGCTTTGCTCCGTGTTTAAAACCCTCGGGCTCATTGCAAAATGATCAACAAAAAACCAACGTCTTCTAGCGAAGATCGGATATGCATCTCTTTCAATTTGGTCTCCAGAAGAGTGGACATACAAATAATGAATTCATACTCTCATGTATTCAGTCTAAGGTTCGGAGAAAATCTTTATTGAATATTTTACTTAGATGCACATTATGAACAAAAAACTAAGGAGATGTGGGATGAAGAAGAGGATTCTATTGAATTATAGACTGTGTCTTCATCTAGATTACCCCCCCCACACACACACACAGGAGGTCACAGAGACGTGCCATGACCACCCTCATAAATATAACGCCGTCATGAGACACACAGAAACAAGCGTCAGCGTCAGAAGCCGTTCGCCGAGAGACAAACAGGCAACCTGATTGGTTAGCTGGTTACCAAAGTACAACAATCCCAGTCAGAGGCGTTGTATGTTTTGTATTAGTAAATAATACGTAAAACAACCTCATGTTTGGTTGGTTTCCTTCACTGGAGCCGGAGATTCACAGGTAACTTCATGTCAGCTTTGCAATTCTACAAAAGCTGCATGAATCTCCTCCCAACATATTTTATTTTAATGATTACAATCAGCGCGTGCTCATGATGCTTACGATTAAGTCGTATAATCCCGGTGGTTTCCACATAAGCACAGCGTCAGTGGCGCCTGCTTAGCCGATCCAGAGCGACGGCTTATAAGGTGACAATGAACCTCTCGGCAAGCCTGGAAGCACCAAGACATCCACCCAAATTAGGGAACGAGAAACAGTGGGGAACACATCAAAGGAACCACAAAGGGCGACACTGTTTAGGTCGTTACAACGCCGTTACCAATCTGTTGTAAACATGAATAACTGTAAGCGATGAGAGGCATAGCGTTGGTGCTGACACAGACTCAAATGAACCGGAACTGCTTTGAGTGTTTATTGTACGGGCATTTCTGGCAAGCACTTTGAGTGTTGAAGAGAAAATCACTTCATAAATTCAGTACATTTACTATAAATGTATCCATACAACAACGCTGTTGTGTCCCGTTGGGTCAACAACCAGCTGCCCATGACGCTGGCTGCCTCTCATTAGATTACTCCAGAGAACATTAGGAGAGCCTGGTGGAGGAGTTGCTGCTGTACTCCCTGAGGATGCTGAGGTTCAGAGCTGTTTGCCCGTGAACACGTGATGAGTAACTGACATGACAGATGACCTCACACAGTCTCACTTCCGACACATGGGCCGCACCACATTTGCGCCTGTGGAGAATTCATGTGCTCTTCACAAACACTGGATGTGCAGGGCTTCGTGGTGGAGCTGCTGCATGAGCCTCACACCCGTCTCCCCCTTTGAGACGAGGCTGCAGAGAGGAGACAAAGTGATTCTCTAGGAATGCTTTCACTATCATCATCATTATCATCATCATCGTCTTCTTCTATCTCAGCATTGCAATCTCTCCTCCTGTGCACCTGGATGCATGCGTCATGTACTCTGGGACCGTCAGCTCCCTCTCTGTGTTTCTCTTCTCCTCTCCTTGGCTTTGTCCTATAATCCTCCTAAACATTAGATGATGAACTAAGACTGAGCGGTGTGAGACACAAAGAGTGACCATTAGACGACCGGGCCAGGTCGTGAGGGCTGCAGTCGGCTGACAGTCTTCAGCGGTAGTTTCTCCGTGTGCCGAGAACACGCTGACAATCTGCCATAAACTATATACATCATACATCATATGCGATATGAATGATCTCATTATGATTAATGTTAAAGTATGCATGCTGCATAAAGCAATAGGTTGACATGTTAGGGAGAAAATATGTCTTCACTGTTTAAAGAGTTAAATGACAAGATGCATATTAGTCTCACATCTGTATTGTGAAGATGGAGCCAGGGGAAGCTTAGCTTAGCTCAACGTGAGGACAGCATCTCTGAAACTCATTTATCAACACGATCCATCTTGCTGGCTTAAAATGTACTAAAACGGGGGTGATTAATTAGTTTGTATGGCTAAACAAACAGCAGTGAGCTGGAGCGCTCCACTAACCACCGGCTGGCTCCAGATACACGTTCACCTTACAGACATGGGAATGGTGTTGATCTCATCTTTGAACTCTTAGAGTCAAAAGACAAACAAACAAACAAACAAACAAACAAACCGCCATTTCTGCACAATCTGTTTACTAGTTTCTGCCCGACATGCTGACGGCTCACGTGTGGCTTGGCTGGAAGGGAGGGCTCGTCACCTTGAAACACACTCAACGTCTCATCATGGAGTCCCTCGAGCTTCTCCATCTCTTCCCCTCCCCCACATGCTGCTCTTCATTTCCTGCCACTTCTGATCCCTCGTTCTCTCTATTCTACAATGTCAGCTGTCACCCGCTCCACATTTCTTCCTCAACCCTGACCGCCATCATCTTGTCCTCCACTTCTTTGTTAAGGTGTTTAAAAAAATGTATCTGTCACAAAAAGAATCCTGTTTCAAAGACTTAGAGGTATTTCATCTTATCAGTTTGAATTGAAGACGTTTTATTGGGTCACAACAACCCGCTGTGGGCCCACTGCCAACAGCAGAAGTGGAAATTACACGTTTGATCTGATCTTCAATTATTGAAGTGCTACAAATTAATCGTTTCTCTCTTTGGACTCGCGCCGCTGTACGTGTCATCTTCTTTAATGTTCAGCCACAAAACTGGAACAATAATCTGGTGTGAATGACATTTCCAGGCGAAAAGCTTTACACTTGTCAGCTCCTAGTAAAACCTCCAGAGGAGTTCATCCGATCTCACGGACGACAGAAATGGGGGTCGCTGCTGTGAGTGTGTGATAAGGTGATGAGCAGCGCGGTTCATTTCTCTGGAGGTGACAGGGTTCAGAGGAGGCGAGGAGGCTAAACTACCCACTCATACATGACCATTAAAACCACAGAGAGGAACACATGTCATGGTGTGTGTCAACATTCAGCCTGAGATGCTGCTGCCTGCTCAAGGGCATCTTATTACAGCATAATGTATCATCACTGGCACCGTATTTCTGGAGAAATGGATGCACAGAAGGCTGACGTGAGGCAACTGTGATTCCAAGCTACTTTTACTGCAGTCTCAAATTGAGTCCCAGAAATACGCGTCTCTGAGACTTTTGCTTATCTCGACAGATCTCAGCGGCGCATACTCAATCTGCCACAAATATGCTTCTCCACTTCCCTGCCTCTTGAATTAAAAAACTTCCTTTTGCACCAACCTAATTACATTCTTTTCACCACTGCCATGTGAATTTTTTAATATATGTTTGAAATGTACTTGCGGTACATAAAGGGAAAGTGGAGAAAAAAAAACAGCACGATTGGAGTTGGCGTATGTTGGCTGCTGTTTGTTTCTGCTGTACTGGATGTGCGTCTGAGAGAAACGGTCAGATTTCCAGCCTGAAGCGGGGTTTTTTTGCCTCCCACAAAGAGACCCCTCCTGAGGCCTGCCGGCCTGCAGATGTGGAGCAGAAAAAGACCCGGATGCTCATCCTCCCAGGCTGCAGTAGGTAACATGCACACAACAAATCAGACAAATGTATAGGCACAATAACAATAAGTGGGAGGCTGCACACACTCCCCTCCTCCATTTCACACACAGAGGCAGTGGTCAGTGACAAGACAGAGCGACTAGACTCAGTGGATCCGTCCACTCTAACGGACGGGTTTGCTTCCTGCAGGGCGGGCCAAGTGATTTACTCCATCTCCACGATACTTTGCCTTATCTAATTGGACCGACCGTGGTGAGGAGGCAGGCCAGTAAATCACGTCAGAAGCATGTATTTATAGAGGAGGTCATGTAACTGCAGTGCTGATGGCAGCTACATAACATATATAACATATATATATATATATATATATATATATATGAGACCTGTTAACACGCCGGCTGCTGGCAGGATGCCGACAAAATGAGATATCAATGCAGTCAGAGGAGAGTGAGCAGAAAAAGAGGAAGCGAGCAAACGTGAGAGGCAGACAGATACACATCTAATTCTCATTGCACATATAATATATATATATATATATATATATATATATATATATATACACCTATGTCTGACTGGGACATGATACAACCCCATGGGTTCACATGATGAGATTCCCAGCCCAAGGAATGAGGCTGGTCAGGGATCCCAGTGGAAGCTCAGAAGCAGCGTCACCGCTCTGCCTTGGTGATTTGGCCAGACACCAGAGTAATAGTGCAGGGAACCGATCTGGACAGCGTCCGCGATGGAAACCGGGCGCCCCCAAACTGAGAAGACACATTCCCTGCGTTCCTGGGATTCTGGTCGACTCTCTGGCGTCGATATCTGCAACAGACATTCCTCTCGACTCCCCGGGGGGATTCACTTTGTTACGACTAACCGTGAGAAACAGGAACCTCCAGGGATGTCCTGGCAGACCAGTAACATCACCAAAGTAACTGACTTTTTTAAAATATAAATAAAGATATACCTATCATACCAGTGAACATCCTAACTGGAGGTCTGACTTAATAAATAAACTATAATGGAATGCAGTCAAAGTTTTGAGAGAAATCTGAGTTTCATTAAAATTAAGCAGCCACCTGCCAATTTAAAGAAATAAAGCCACTCAGATATTTTCTCTTTGATAACACTGATTATAAAGGACATGCAGGGGACATCTCCAAAGAACACGCAGTGATATCAGATGTCGAGAGGGGTTGTCTCTGTCAGTCGGTCTCTACTATATGTGGATGTACCTTTATTCATTATTCTAACTTCTATTTAAGCTGACAAGTCTATGAAGAAACTATTTAGCAATTTTCACATACAGAAAAAAATAATGTTCAAGGCATGGAGTGTAGTATTATGTACGTGTGTATGTGTGTGTGTGTGTGTGTGTGTGTGTGTGTGACCATTTCAAGCCCCTTTCAAGTGATCTTTTTGCCATACTGTATGAATATACGGCACAGGGTGCTGGGAAGGGGATGTGTGTCCCTTTAAAGCAACACTATGTAACTTTTCCCCTGTAGCGCCCCCTTCAGGGATTTAACGTTTACTTCAGAGTCGTGAACTTCTGGCTCTCGAGCCATATATGGCTCTTCCGGCTAGTGAGCTCACAGCTGATCGGCAGCGCGTCTCCTTCAGACCCGGCCCGGTGTTCTCCACAGCGGCATGTCATTCTGTCTCTACGAGTTGCGTAGAGGAGCAAATAAAAAGTCACCTGTGAGCGTGGACTGACACTATATGACGTTGGTAATCACTGCCAGAAAGCAAGTTGACGTACTTCCGCCGGAAGTACCGGGCGGCTCCCAACATCTTACATTCAGCAGTTTTCAGCCCCCAGACCCCCGATGTCAGTGGCGGAGGAGCAAATCAACATATTAAAAGTCATTGTAGCGGCACAATTTTTTTCAAGCTGTTATTTTAAGGTGGAAAAGTTACATAGTGGGGCTTTAAGAGCACAGTGTCGTTATATGTTCTCAATCTTTATGTTACAGGAGATGAAAAGGCCAACAGGTAACTCAAAGTTCATGCACGGTCATATTGTCCTGCTGCTATGTGGCTACACATTTTTTGAAACCAACTGGACTCGCTGCCCGGTGTCTGGTGCCGCTCACAGAAGGTTCACTCGTGGTCAAAGGTGCATGCAGTGGAGAGATAAGGGCCTGGACTGATGAGCACATGGAAGCAGAGAGTATTATTTGGAATGTTTAATCTAAAACACACAGACATTTTGTATTTTGCCAAAAACAATGGTTGTATTTTCGAGACAGATTGACTTTAATTGTCTGTTTCAGCTCCGATATGGATATTTTGGGAACATAATAATCAGGGTAGATGAGTAATTAGAATTGGATACTTGGAAATGGAACGTTTCCATCTCTTTTCTTAAATGAATTCCTATGAATAGAAAACAATATAAATGCAACTGCTTGAAATACACATTTACACAGAATCTATGCATAAACAACTTCTACTTTACCGATGACATCAACAAAAAAATCAGCCGCAACAATATGTTGTACAGATTACAGGCAGCGACTTCTTTTACATCTGGTGTGTAATACGCAGCACTTCCTGGCTTCCTACATTATGTGTGCCACTGCGTTAGATAACGGAGCCCACGGTTGTGTGTGTGTGTGTTTGTGTGTGTGTGTGTGTGTGTATGTGTGTACGTGGTCTTTTAAAGAGAAAGTGCATGTTTCAGGAAGCAGGAGATTCATGGGAATGGAATGAAGAACATTTCTGTCCCAGGCAGCTGCGTCTGAGACGCAGCGAGATGCTCGAGTTAGAGACACAAAATCCTCCTCAGCCAGACAAAACAACACAACCATACTTCAAAATTAATTTGGAGGACTTTGCTACAAAGAAAAAGGAAGAAGGGTAATAACGCCATGTATGCCAGATGTGTTACTATACAGAGATGGGACAAGGCAGCTCAACAAGAATGTATCCTCAACATTTCAATGAATTCTCTATGTATAAACATCCAAAACATTTCTGCATATTGCTTCAACCCAACAATCACTTGGGTTTCTCCATCTAGTTTTCTATTTCACACTCCTACACTTCTACAGAATAATAATAATGTTCATGAAATCTGAATATCCAGGACTGAACTTTTGTCCCTGAGGGGAAACTTTGTCTGTTGCTGTAAACTGGAAGTCAGTTAAATCATTAAACACAGACTGGCATGGAGACCCACTTGGGGAACAGGTTCAAGGGAATTCATCAGTTTAACTGACAACTTTTATTTTGTTCAACTCTTCTCCTGTATTGGCCTTTTTGAACAACGCTAACTTAAGCCTGATTGACTGGCCTTCAAGGAGAAACATTTGTTCTTCTTGTTACGGGGATGGGATTGCCGAAGCAGTCTAGTCGCTGCATCAAAGACATCAAAGACAAAGACATAACTCCATTTATGGGATGATGTGGAACAAAGTGTGTCTGTAAGCAGATAGGAAAGATTGATTCCTCACTAACTATCTGGCCCATGTCCAGTTATGATGCCATTATATGACAAGCAGCTGCAACTGTGAAGCTGCAAAAAAAGTTAATCATCCGTCTTGGAGCTGCAGAGCCACCGCCTTCCGAAGAAGAGAAGCTCCCCGTAATGAGACCGACTATCGGCAGCGCCTGTCATCAAGTAGTCAACCATCTTTCCAGGATTAGGGGGAATGATATACATGAGGCTTGTTTTGCTAACAGTTATCAGCCACAGCCTACAGAGTCAGTACTCTCCTTACATTCAATTCAAAACACCAGAATAATCAAAAACAGTCAGAATTTAGTTTCAACCCACATCGTGAGATGAGGTGCTTTGGAGTTTCTATCCTTCAGGCTCAGCCACACTTCCATCAGAGACGTAGGTTAGCACTGGTTTAGCGCTAGCACTCTCTGAAATGACATCATCATTAAACTAGCATGATCATCTGACCTGATTACCACCTTATAGGAATGATGTCGTGGCAGTGTTAGCAAACCCTTTCTCATGTATGCATCCAGGAGACACGGAGCGACAATACACATTTAAATTCATTCAGCTGTTTGGATCTCAAATATCGAAAAAATCTGACAAATTAGCCCCTGAATGCTCCACGAGGTTCAGCGGCTAGTTCCTCGCCTGGCATGGCTGCTGCTTGGCGTCGGGCAGGGAGCGGTCAGGGAGTCGGAACGACGCTCTGGCCACAAATGACACAGAGGAGAGCGAAGAGAGAGAGCCGGAACGAGTTGGGGGCCATGAAACCAAAACGATGAACTCAAAGATTCTCGTAGCGCTGAGGGGAACCGCAAAGTCAGCTGTTAAATATCTGTGGATTTGCACATTATACACAGTTATTACATCCATTGTTATAAATGCACTCTTTAAAAGTCACAAAGTGCATATTTAATTTCAAAACAGCTGGCTGAGGTTATAGGCTGAATATTCAGTAAAATTGCTTTAAATTCACACTTCAAAACGTAGATAATGATTCAATGCTGAAAAGTATTATTAAAGTGTAATTACTGTTCCCTAGGTAAAGCTTAGAGAATATTAACCACCGGGCTATTTAAGTTGGGGATGAACCGGAGGTCCCCGTTGGCCGGTGAAGACGTGCTGTTCGTCTCACTCGGGCGCCGTTAGCTCCACCCGAGTGTCCTCCCAGAGGCAACACACTGTTCCTGCCTGGCGGCCTCACAACAGGACACAGAAGTCATCTCGCACACAGCAGCATGCAAAAGGGAAGTGTGTGTGCTCAGACACCAACAGCATGTCAGAAATGAGAACAGAGCGTCCCCCAGTGTGCCTTCAGCCTTTGTGTACAAACGTGCACACATTCAGACGTCTGACGTTCCACAGTCCCTACACAGTCCCTGTTATGCTTCATTGTCTTGTCCGTTGTCCCTGAGCCGCAAAACAACACACAACAGAGGACCAAGGACTGAATCTCTCTCTGGTATGAACACAATTTGTGGATTTTAGTGTAAGCTTTAATATTATTTACGTCCCTCAGAAACACTGAAATGTAATTTCTAAATCAAGTTACATCCATAGAGTGCATGTGTCGTCGGTTTCTTCACTAGAGCCCCTTCCTCTCCCTCATATAGATGTGATCTGTGCCAGGGAATGTTGCACACTAATAATAGGGAGAGCTTACTCATCAGATATTACAGACATATAATATGGCACCATAGGAATGGTGAGGATCAAAATGCTTAGAAGCCAGAGAAGAAATAACATCCGCGTGGCAAGATGAGTCTCCACTGTAATTAAGGTGTAACTACTCCTATGTTGTGGTGTGTAGCTGCCACCATCAAACTAAAATACATCAATAGTGATGGGTTTATGATCTGCTGTGCATTAACACAAACCACGCTGAACAGTAAATGGATGAATAATACAACCGCAAACAAGAAAGAGACGGTGTGTCACATGTTTTAAGAAACAAACTAAATCTGGCACGCTCAAATGCATCGCAAATATATTTATATAGCATGTTTCTAGAGTTGATGCCACACAAATCCAAAAGGCGTATTTATCAGCTTCTTAGTTAAAATGTTTTTTCCTGAGTGTCTAAAGAGTCGGAGGCTCATCTAAGCTTTGCTATGTTGTCAGCTTCCAGAAGCTTTACACCAAAATAAACCCGACACGCCTTCAAGTGCCGGAGTTTCAGTTCCAAGCCTAAAAAAAAATGCCAGAAAGAGAAGTGTGAAAAAGACAGATTAAAGGAAAAACAGGGCGGGAAGTCGAGCATGGTTCAACCAGTTTGGATTTAGAGGTCCATTATTGGGTTACAGGCTGAGGCGGATGGTCATATTTATATCTAATGCTGATATTTAGTGTTTTCAACGTTTTTCCCGAGAAGGGTTAATGCAGGAATGTTATCCTTGGTAGTGTGAAAAGTCCCTAAAACAAGATTTAATCCACGGGACACTAAGACAACGAGGACATTATTTACCAAACACAGATATTTCATAGGATTTCATCGACTTTGAAATAAACAAATGATTTAATTTAAAATAAATGAAACACGTCCGTGAAGACGTCCTTAAGCTCCTCTGCGCAGTCCTTCAACCCTCGACCGGGCTGTAGTCTGGACCTGTTGCCGTGTGTGCGTTGGTAGGGGAGAGTGTTCTCCTCACGCTGGCAGCAGACAGGCACAGGACCTGATCGCGGGGAGGAGGCGGAGTCCTGTGTGGGTAGGTGAGGACGTGTTGTGCTTCAAACTGTGCAAAGAAGCTGTTGAGGTCGTTCATCAGGACGATGTTGTTGTCAGGTCTGAAGCTTGTGTCCGTGGTCCGCGATGGTCTGAATGCCCTGCCACAGGCTGCGTGTATCTCTGCTGTCTTTGAAGTGAGAGGTTATCTTATTTGTTTAATCCTGTTTTGCTTTCCTGAGGCCGTGGGACCGGTTGCTCTCGCTCTTCTCAGGCCGGTTCCCCCCGGCTCTGAAGGCCTCGGCTCTGGCCCTCAGCAGCCGACGGTCCCCCGGTCAGCCGATGGCTTCTGGTCAGCCCGGGTGTTGATGGCCTTTATATGTGTCACATCATCAATCGGAAGGAAAGCAAATGGAGGGGGAGGGGGGCATCTATTGATAATGTATAACTGGGGATGGATAAATGTGTACATTGCTTTCTAACACACACACAGACTCAGATGAGTGATGGCGGTTCGATGCCCTTTCCCCTTGCACTGTATCACCGCCGACTCCGAGGCTCTTAAAAGCTTTCCACTTTCTCTCTGCATAAATTGTGCATATGCATGAAGCAGCGCCTGGGAGTTATTTGATAAGCCTTTTTTTATTATTTCATTTTTTTCATGACCCACTTAATTGTATGATAGGCTGGCGTGGCATATTTTCACAACACATGCATGATGCATTAACAGTAGTGAAGTACTGACACACACACACACACACACACACACACACAGGCACACTACCTGAAAGGCATGTCAATGCACGTGGGCCCAGAAGTGACAGATTCAGACTGTAAAAGCTTTCTGCTCCATCCTTGGTGTTTCCTTTAGCACGACTACGTGAGCTCCACCTCACACTGATCCCCAGATAGAGCCACGAGTTCCCTGGCATCTCACACTCCCAATCACTCCAGATATGACAGAGGTAATAGCATCTGCTACTACACACATGCATACCCACATGTGCACGCAGGTGTGCACACACACACACACACACACAAACACACACACACACACATTTGCGTGCACCTGTAGATACTTTTCACAGGTACATATTTGATGGCAAACTTCCCAAACACAAACGCGCTGGAGGGCTGCGAGTCTCCCTCTCATCAGCAACACACTGCTGCACCAGTGTGTGTGGGTTAGTGGGTAGAGATGTTGCCTAAAACAAGGCAGATTGGCCAAGGGCCAAATGAGGTAGAGGGAGGAGAGAGAAACACATAGTGACAGGAAGCAGGTGGGAAGGATGATGCTCAGGCGGCTGCATGCAAAATAGAAAAAAGTGAGAGAAATGTAACGAGGCAGAAAACAGCCACAGAGCCAGTGTGGACACACAGACTGGGCAATAAGAAAAAGGAGGAGAAATCAGGATTTGGTGAGCATGAAGAATTCAGCTTGGCCGAGTACTGAGTATTAGAGTCACTCGTCAGTGTTTGCCGTACAATCAGTTCAGGTGAGCTGAGCTTCTGCGTGTGAACAGTCAGAAAGTACGAGTAAGTTTGGGTGTGATTAACTGCACAATAATGTGTGTATCCGTGTGTGTGAGATCCTGCACACATGCAGAGGCTCGCCTCTGGGTTCAGCAAAGCAAATGGGTGTAAATACAGCGGCCGTGGAGTCAGCAGCAGGAGCAGGCGCGATGCACACGGCGCACAGAAACAGAGCTTGACGGTGCCTTAAGGAGCTCGGCTGAGAAGAAGGTGAGGAGTGAGGGGAGTGCAGCAAGAACACGGAGAGGATAAAGGGAAAGGAGCAGGGCTGGAGGGGCTGGAGGGAATGAAAGTTAGAGAGCAAATGCTGGCGAAGAGAGGGGGAGGGCGGGGTCAGGATGCTATGACCTCCCTCTTTCCAAAACAGGATTTAAGCCAACAATCGCTTGAACATGTTTTGCCTATTTCTTCATTCTCCTGCGTACGCGTGAGACCGTGGAGACGCTCACACGTGCACAGCACACCCCGCGCTGTAGGGAGGTGCACAGACTGTAGGAGGCCACAGAGAGAGAGAGAGAGAGAGAGAGAGATCTCTTCAGGTCTATCCGCCGCTTGGCTCAAGTGTCGCGTGAATGTCGTGAATGTCGCTCGCTGCAGGCTGTGCCACCGTGGCGGCTCCTCAGGCCTGGATGCTAAAGCACACGCACTGTAAGCCCTCCAGAGTTAAATGAACTGCTTGTACACACGAGAGGAGAGAGATGTCTTATCCTGGGATGTGAGTCATTGAGCACCAGTCTCCACTCCCTTCAGTCTTTCTCTTCTCGGCTTTTGGTTTCTCTCTTAGCTCTTTTTCTATTTAAGTCTTCCTTTAATCAAACCACTGTGTGATGTGTTGGTGCCGGGGAGCAGGTGAAACACATTGATGAGCACAAAAACATGTCGGCACAAGAGCTGCAAGGAGACTTTACAGACAACACAATGTACACGTAGTACGGCCCTCAGGTGAAACTGCATTGACAGAACTTGTCACTTTTCCCTGTTAAATTGTATAGACTTTCCTTATAGGGACCGGACGCGTATGGTATAATTGGGGCGTTACTTGTGTTAATTTGTTATTGCCATGAACATGCGCTCATATTTTATGCACAAATGCCATTCCTCACTGGTAATGTATACAGTTATCTGAAGTTATGAGCATGTTCTGAATCTGAATCTTCTCCGCCGGTCTTGATTAAAAGAATAATTCAACATTTTGCAATAGGCTTGCTCTTTGTGCCCAGAGTTATCTGATAAGATAGACACCTAAACCATGTCACACGGTAACTACCGGCCTACAGTCTGGTAGCAGAGCATTGCACATGGAAGAAACCCCGGCTGGCTGTGAGGAGTTGCTGACGTCGGCCTAGCAGCACCTACAGCTCATCACTCATCTCACACGGTACAGCTCATCTGTATACTCACTTGTTTTAATCCGTGTAGAAACAACCGGGTTATGTGTGGGGTGTCTCTGGGTCGGGAACAGCAACTGTCTGTGTCACTGCTGTTGCCTGGCAGTCGCTACCAGCCAAGAAATGTCTAAATGCTAAAGAAGGCTAACCTGCTGTTGGCTCCTGCTCCAGCTCCTGTACAGTGATCTTAAGCATACTTTCCAAAAGCCCCAAACAGATCCCAACAGAATTGGAAGCACAGAAGGATTTGCCTGAACAGGAACGGAAGACAATCTCAGTTACAATCTTCCAAAATTGGAAATGTGACTTATTTCCCCTGGAGAGACTGCACTGTTCTCAATGACCTCTTCCTCTGTATCCACGCTGTTTACTTCCAAAAAGCTCTGCAATCACTCTGCTTTGCATCTTCACATTAATAAATACAAATGAACCTAAATGTAGTCTGAACTGTAAATTCGTGACCAGTTTTGAACCACGTGATTAACCTCCAATGTTGAACTGCATCTTTGGGGTTACCCTGCTCACCTTTTGAGAATACCAACATCCTTTGCTGAGAGCACCCGCCACACCATTGAGCTCCTCACTCGAGTCGATCTGGCCTCTGATCAGAGTGTTAGGCTGCCACAAAACAACACTAATGAGCCAAAGACTTTTCCAAAGCAGCAGGTGATGAGACGTCCACGCTGCAGTGGCTTCAGTGGCTCTGATAGCGTGATAAACCAATACAGAGCTAATGTGCAGTACCCTTTAAGCTGCAGGCTTTTCAAAATATAAAAAAGACTAATACTAAGTTCGGACAATTATAAGGTCCACATGCCTTTGCTCAGCAGCTGCCTGGGGACGGTCCTCGCCTCCCTGCAGTTTCAGCTGTGGCACATTCTTCTACAGCGCTGGACTTGTTGCCATTTTCTTCCCTGAAATATCCCACCGCCTTGCTCAAGGAAGCGTACCTTCCTCTTAATGTCAACAATCATTTAGTGACCGTGCAGCTCCCAGCAGGCACACAGACAGAGGAAATAACCAGGAGGGTAATTCAGAGGTCAAAGATCAAATGGAGTGTGGCCCTTTAGAGGAGCTGAATGGGCCCTTGCAGAACACCAGTCAATAATAACCTATAGCTACATACGACTGGAAACACAGTGTGATTCACTAAATACTAGGCTTACACAAACACAGAGAAAAAGGAGAATGCAGTAGAAGACCCACAGCCCTTTTTGACCTTCCATGATTAGCTGTGCACATGCCGGACTTCCTCTGCTTTGCCACGAGTGAGAAGAAGATTATAAGTGAGCTGCCGCTGCCACTGGGGAGCTGAGCTGGAGCTTGGACTGGAGCTGCTCTCCTCCCAGATGTGGGGTTGATTGGGGATTTCAAAGTCAAGCAAGTTCAAAGCCTTGGCTGTGGAGCGCTCAAAAGAACCACAGCCAGCCATGGAGTGGAGAGGAAGGAGGGGCGAGCGAGCTACAGTAAACTCTCACACAGTCTGTCCACAAGACTTCGGCAGAAAAGGGGAGGTGTAAAAAAAAAAGAAGGCCAAATGCCAGTGAAAATGACCTTTGCGCCCCAATGGGTAAGTCAGTGTGAGGCGCTGAGCAGGTGGGATTATTCTGACATTGATGCAAAACCAAAAGAGAGCCAAACGGTTTTGATTTAAGGAATCCTAAATAATACAGGATGTGGGATTACATTTCCACTGCATCACACAGTGTGATGGATTGTTGTTGTACGTGGAATGTTATCAATGTCTCTGGAAACCGTGCCGCCCGTTCTCACACCCACCATGTTGTAATGGAGAGTGAAACATGGAAAAAGCCCAAATGTGATTAAGACTTTCTTTGTGAAAAAGAACATCAATCCACAAACACACTTTTCTCCAGATGAAGCTTTAAAACCTCAAATGTAGTGCTTTCTATTTCATCTCTGTGTGCCATTCATTTGACGCCCTGACCATCAAACCTCGGCACACCCCCCGTGCCCCCTGGGGACTTAAAGAACCAACTCATTTGATTGTGTTAGTTACGCTTGTGTAAAACAGTTACCCCTCTAACTTCTGTGATAATTGTTTGTTTTGGATAACGGTTGCTCAAAGAGGTATGTAAACACACTAAAGACTGACACACTTGTGCTGAAGGTTTTTCGGCCAGCTGATGAGACTGGCTGCTTTAGGCCTTTAGTGGTGGAATTAGCTCCAGTTAGTGCCTCTCTCTTTTGTTTTCCCCCTGACTCAGCAGTCCTGGACTTTACGCAGAGCCTCTGAAAGCACAGCGGCCGCAGGGAATGCCAGCTCATCGACTATTATAATGACGGCCTTACTATTGCTTTCCGTCTATCTCGGCCCGATCCCGATTGTCTGTCTCTCTCTCTCTGTTTCCCCATCTGTCTTTCTGTCCTTCTTGCTAAACAAAGGCTGGTGTGGACGTGTATGATGCGACTGTGGGAGTGCTGACCGCTCATAGTAAACAGAAATGCACAGAGTGAACATCCCCGAGGTAGGAATGCATTAACAAAGCTGCTGCAAACAGAGATATCACACTCAAAGTTGCAGGCTATACATGAAAACAACGCTCTGTGAACGGCAGTAAATCACAAGTCCTTTTCAATCACATCTAGTTCCAGATGGTGACTCACCTCCTTGGTTGTGTGACAAGTCAAACAACACCTCACAGGAGCCGCGCGGAGGCCTTGCTGCTGATAGGACATTATCGCGTGCTCAGTAATCAGAGAAGGCCACGAGGACTCACCTTGAGCTTATCGAAGCGCTCGGTGAGCGACGACACCTGGTGCTCCCGGTGGCGCCCCACCAGCTTGCAGAGGGCACAGATGAGCTGGTCGTCCACCAGGCAGTACATGTTGACCTTCTCGTTCTCGTGCTCCAGGCAGGTCAGGCCGCGGATGTGTGTGTCCTGCAGCGGCTCCACCAGGCGGTGGCTGGTGAACGGCTTCTTGTTGGGGTGCGTGGCGCGGAGGCAGCGGTCGCAGTACGACACCTCGCACGTCACGCACGTCTTGACGGCCTCGCGCGGCGGGTCCTGCTCGCAGAACTGGCAGCTGATGCGGGGATCCATCGGGGCGACGACAGCCGGGCTGTGGTTAGCGTTGGTGTGGTTGCCGTGGTTGCCGTGGTTGAGGTGCGGGTGGGAGTGGCTGGAAGAGGCCGGGCTGCTGCGGGCGCTGCTTCCACTTGTGCCACCGCCGCTGCCGCCGCCGCCAATTGTTCCGGCTATTGAAGCGCTAATGGTGGCGGTGTAGGGCCGCTGCGGCTGCAGCCGCCGGCTCTCAGTGGGGGAGTTGGGGCCGCTCAGCGAGGCCTTTTGAAAGCGGTCAATGATGTTCTGCAGCGTCACATTGCGCTTAAGGCCCTCCAGGCCGCGGTGATTCAGCGTGATGACGTAGCGACAGGTGGGGCACTGAAAGGCCGAGACGGACTCGAGGGGCTTGCTGGTGGAGCAGTGAGACACCAGGATGCGGTGGGCGCAGTTGAAGCACAGGCTGTGGGCGCAGGGCAAGAGCAGAGGGTCTTCAAACAGCTCCAGGCAGATGGGGCAGGTCAGCTCAGACTCCAGTGTTTCCATCTTCAGTTGAACCAATCTAGAGGTGACATCCAATCCCCCAGGAGCTGGCAGGCCACCTGCATGAAGAAGAAAGAAACAGGTATGAGGATTTACTGTTACACACCATGTCGCCACTTAATTACAGTAACAACTTGAACTCTACCGCACTTTCGTTCCCCGTCTCTTTTTTTTATTGAATACGACAGGGAAGTGGAGGCACCTCAGAAATGTTCCCATTTACCCATTTCTGGTTTGAACTGAACCAGTCATGAGTTACTGGCTTCAGGGAGGAAAGACCGGCTGGTGCAGATTCAGCAGAAACATCACTAACACACACTTTCTTCTACTATTTTGTATCAGCCACCCAGCTTGCAGAGCAGTGATCTGGGCCCCCGTGTTGCAGCCGTGAACACGTGGTGCCTCCTGCATAGCTGCATCTGACGAAGAGGAACGACTTCATCACGGAGGGTACGGGTTAACTAAATAGTAGGAAGAATAAAGGGAGCAAAGAGAATGGTAGAGGAAGAGAGAGAGAGATGCGAAGCAGAGAAGGACTCGTAACCGTACATTTTTAAACTTGATATTCTTTCTCCCGGTCATGCCTGACTGTCTATATTTCTGGCATCCACAGTAAGATCAGCCTGACTTCTAAAGCAATAAACACTGGAAGGACATTTAAAGCTGTAAAGCATGATCCCAACAACACTTTCCAGTGGGCAGTGAAACGGGGCCCAGCTATCCTTCAAGTCCTGCGCCTCCTGGCTACATATCAAGCTGTCACCCCTGGGTGGCCTTAAAAGCACTGAAATGAAAAATGACCAGTAGCCCCCACACTCACTGATTCAGTTGTTTCGCAGCGCTGCTTTCAGTGGCTCGTTATCCTTTTAAATAAACAGAGCAGGCACCGCGCAACTACAGTCATAGTAGTTAAACTGTACAACCCCAGATGGCTGACGATGCCATTCGTTGAGGTTTGCTCCTGAAGGACCGCCCTCGTCCCCCTCGTCCCCCTCGTCTCCCTCGTCCCCCTCGTCCCCCTCGTCCCCCTCGTCGCCCTCGTCCCCCTCGTCTCCCTCGTCCCCCTCGTCCCCCTCGTCCTCGTCTCCCTCGTCCCCTCGTCCCCTCGTCCCCCTCCTCCCCCTCGTCCCCCTCGTCTCCCTCGTCCCCCTCGTCCCCCTCGTCCCCCTCGTCGCCCTCGTCTCCCTCGTCCCCCTCGTCCCCCTCGTCCCCCTCGTCCCCCTCGTCCCCCTCGTCCCCCTCGTCTCCCTCGTCCCCCTCGTCTCCCTCGTCCCCCTCGTCCCCCTCGTCCCCCTCGTCCCCCTCGTCTCCCTCGGCATCGCTCACTCAGGATTCAGCGGTGACTGGGTTTTACTGGTTATGGCTGATCCAAAGGTTCACCTTCAGGACTCGGTTTACACTTCTGAGTGACCTCTGAGGTTCAGATCATGGTGGACTTGACTGTGGTCAGACACAAATACAAGCCGTGACTCACGGGGGAAACACTATCAAGAAGATACAAATGAAATGACACTAACATTTTTGAGATGGTCTAAAGACACAATTTCAAAGTAAGGAAGTGAAGTGATGAGTACGCGCAATGTTGTCCACAGTGGTGCTTATTAGGAGGTTTATCCTGTTACCATTGATTCAGCGTCCTGCTTTTCGTACGCTGATAACTCAAAAACAAGCAACTTTCAAACACATGCACAGTATGCATTAATTTATTTTGCAACATCCCACTATTTTGCCCTGGCTGGCAAGCTTTTTTTGAATCTCTAAAGCATTTAGAAGTTCAAAAGGTTTTGCTTGTATCATCTGACCAATGGTCCAAAAGCTTGACATTCTTTTTAATTCACTCTTTCATATGACAAAGAGAAGCAGCAAATGCTTCCATGAAAAAGCTAAACAATTTAATATTTGGCATTTTTGCTTGAAAAACAACTGAAACAATTGGTCAATTAAATAAATATTTCTCAAATGAATGTTCTGTTGATCGATTAAAAAGGATCATATGGATCATGCAGAGGCTTCTTTACAAAGTTCATTATCTGGATAGGAAACGAATAACTACTTCTCACATCCAATCATGCAGATATTATACACATGGCAGCATAGTGTGTGTGTGTGTGTGTGTGTGTGTGTGTGAGTGAAGCTGTATATGATTTTACATTTGAGGTATTTGTCTACGAGAAAGCTGCATGCACATGTGTACATAATGTCCTCATCCAAGATTCGGCTGTTTATCGGATGCTTTATGTGTTTGTTTCCGCTCAGACCGCCTGTCGACATAATCAACAAGTATATCACTTTTTTTGTGGATACGTTGCTTCTAACTGAGAACACATTGCAGTTAATTCAGTAAGACAAACTGGTAATACACATTTTTTTTAATTTTAACAAGAATAATCCGTAAAATCAAATGAATAAATGATGTTAACACTTTCTAAGTGAGTGCAATCAATAATTATTCCACCAAGAATGAAGTGCTATGTCCCTGAGAGCAGCTTAGGGCTGAAAACAGGTCAGCTCCATGCGACTGCTGGGTCAGTGGAATATGTCAACAACAGGAAACAAGGCCCACATTCATTAAGACTCTCAGGACACACACCCATTCAAGGTCATCCGGTCATCGGACCATGTGAGGGTGACTCTGTAATCATCAAACTAATGCAATGAAGACCAACATCTCTTCATCACAGTATCATAAACGATTGCCAAGTTGGAAATGAAAGTTAATTAATAGTTTTGTTTTTGTCCCCCCACTTATCCCCAAGTCTGAGAAGGGGACGTGACACAAGTCAATCATTTTCTAAAAACCCTTTCCTTTCTGTTCACAAGTATTAGACAAATAAAACAAAGGAAGTCACACAAATCCCACGATTCCCGTCTTACTTACAGAAATAAACCGTACATCGTCTCAGTGAATGCGCTGTGGGATTGTGTAACTGCCGAGGCAGCAGAAACACAACAATAAAACAATCAGCTGGATGGATGGAGACCGCAATGGAGTACCAGACCTCAATTATGAGGCTCGTCTCATCAATAGAGACGAGTGCATGACCCTGATCCTGGACCGGTAGACTGACGCCGCCTCCCTTTCTTCCCGAGGACAGAGCTTAACAGGGCCGCTTATGTTGACGTTAATGTGACGGTGTTTAACGAAGCCTGGTGTTATAATTAACACCAGGCTTTAACACACCATCACTGGCCCATTACACTTGAGCTGTGTCACTCTGGGGACACAATGCGGCTGATGCCCAAGGGGACTGAACCGACAGCTCCACGGTGAAGGGGATTCATCTGCTGACAGGCCCACACACATACACACACACAATTAACACACACACACACACACACACACACACAGAGCCAGCACCGCACATTTACAAGCACAAACACTCTCTGTTTCCTTGTTCCTCTTCATCTGCCATTCTTGTTGAGATGAAGTGTCCCATCTGGAAGGAAAACAGCTTGAGAAAAAACACACATGCTCTCTCACACACACACACACACACACACACACACACACACACACACACACACACACACATTAGAGGCGTAAGCACACAGGTGCCCACGAACCAAAACGCGTACGCACATCCACACACCCCCCCCACACACACACACACAAACACACACACGCACACACGCACACACACACACACACGCACACACACACGTGCCCCTGAACCAAAGCACACAGACATGAGGCTGTGAGGCTCTCTCTGATCTGTTGTTGTGCTGATTCATGGAGATTCTTTGGTCTCATTCAGAGGTTTTCTTTTTGCACACAGATGAAAAACAACAACTCCACATTAGTCCGTCTGAAGAGGCAGCGCTACATAAATAATTGTCTTTCGTGCCGCCATAACAGACTGTGAATTGTAATTGGCTTCTGCGTCATTCGTCTGACATCCTCTGACCAGGTGCAGGTCCTCGTCCATCCACAGAAAGCCCTTCAGCCGATGACGGAGACAGTGCAGCGGACTGACGGAGGTTTGTCTCACAGAGCTTTATTTGAATAGTCTACATCCCGATGGGTTTGCTTGGCCAATGGGGACGTGTATGAGCTTCAAGCAGCACAGATAACAGTCATGGATCCGATGCGTGTTCAGGTCTGATGGCAGCCGCCCTGCTGCTGTGGAGGGAACATGCCAAAGGTCATTAAGGGTGCTGGGTGCTGACCAACCGCTGCACAATGCAAGGACCCCGTGTGACGGCATTACTCTCTACTGGATGTGTATCAGAAGTGTTTTAATGCTTCAATTAGATCCAATAAGCAGCAGTAATGGATTCCTCTCACAGCTGATGAGACATGACCTTGGAGAACGCACCGAAATAGAAAACATTGATGTCACGGTTTGTATCATTTCGTAATCTTGCAAACATCGACATAATGACAGAGCCAGCTCATTTTAAACTAGTCACACTGTCCCCCTGGGTGTCTACTGTCTGCTTGCATGTGTATGAATTAACTTTGTTGACACATGCATCGGTCTAGAAAAAATGTATGCGTGGAACAAAGAAACAAAGATGATTATCGTTGTATAAACAATCCACTTGTAAAAACTGAATGGCTCCCCCCTGAATTGCAGAGGCAAACGGGAACTTAATGGACCCTCGATGATGTCAGGGTGAAGGAGCTAGAGAACAAAGCACCACACCTCGACCTTTGACCCAAAGACACTCTCCCACTGGAGCAGTTGCACTTGGTGACCCTATTTTCACCCAACTGATTTTTTGCACCTGAAATCTATATTTGATGTATATTTTTAGGTGTCAACGTGTTCTAACGTTTATTGAGTATCCCCTTTTCCCATATATTGCATGATTCAAATACTGTCAATACGATGACTTCTAATACTCCTCACAACCTCATGAACATTCAATCGACAGACAGACAACCGTTCACGTTCACGTTCAGAACTCAACAATCCCGTCAACAATGAGTCCAACTGTCCCGTGTTCAGACCGGCGGGAAGCGGAGCGCCTGGAGAAGAGCCACACGCCTCCACACAGACGGGCCAGCCAGCGGTTACTGAAGACACGTAACCTCAAAGCAACACGGGCTGCTGAGGGGCAACCAGAGCCAGATGTTACACATCGATCACAGGGACTCCTTCTCTGGGGAGAGCCGAAGAGACACACACACACACACACACACACACACACACACACAATCTGTGCAACAGGAATCTCTCCATCTCACTGGCTGTCAGTCATGGGCTTCTCACCGCAGAGGAAGAGGAGCAGAACATCACACCGTTAAGGTTTAAAGGCTCCAGAGCAGCGGGGGGTCGGACGTCTTCCTTTGGAAAACACCCTCAGACATCGGCACATGCACTGTGTACCTCAGCACAGTACCACACGTGCTGAGGTATGTTAACACTGCAGGGAATGTGTTGGGGGGGATGGGATGGGAAAATGCTTTATAATAACTGCACGCAATGAAGCATTAGTGGAGTATGAGTAAACACTTAATGAATTATTTATAAAGCATTGTTTCACACTATGAGTACATAGTGGATTCACCATGTGTACATTAAGTATTATGTAATGATTCATAGCGTGAAGTTATTATACAGTGTTACCGGAAATATGAAGCTAGGTGAGTTAGCTTAGCATTATAACTAAGAGTGTTTCCAAAGTAAAAATAACCACCTGTCAGCCCCTCCACAGCTCACTGATGAACCCGAGTAGCTTATTTATGCTCACAGTGGCAACAAAGCTCACCTTTGCTAATAAACAAGCGTACATTTGTGTATCTTCTGACTGAGCTAGAATAGTTGTTTCCACTGATCACTGACTGCATTTACCAAAGATTAAAAGAACTATTCTTTTAAACAAAATAGTCCAGAAGACCTTGTCAGCTTCACTTCCCCCAAAATTGTATATTTCAACTGGCAAATCATAAAATGTTTGTGTTGAACCTGTTAACCCCAGAGTGCACTGGTACAATAGTTGTTTGCTCAGGTTCTTTTGAAGGCCAGCAGCATTCGTCATCGTCCAGCCGGTCAGAGCCGAACAAAGAGCGATGCTATTCAGCTGACGAGCCCCGCATGAAGCGGGTGACGTCAACCGCCTACGCATACGTCCAAACTGGCAAAAGAATAAAGATGCTGGTAACAAATATATATTAGTATCACAGTATTAAAGTAGTGTAACTTGATTACCTTTCAATGCTTTTGGATTACCTCAAAAAATTACTGTCCTCATCCAAAGCCTCAAATCGTTTGGCAACTTAGTGTTGCCTGCTTTTTAAACTTGAAGCAGCCGCAGTACCCATATGAATTGAATTAAATTAACCTACATGCAAATTTCCAAATGTGTCCTATATTATTATGTTTGCTGGACTAGAAATGTGTCGCGGTTCACTCATTTCCTCCAAACTGTCTTTTCGCCCTGGGATGCCTCTCAGAATTTGTTACTTGATGAACTGCAAACTTTGCAAACTCTCCTGCTTTGCCAAAACTTACACTGTCCTGGATGTTGCTCCCTCTTTCTGTTTCGCATACAAGAAAAATGGCAAGCCGCAAACTAAAAACACATCTTTTCTGACTTTACCGTGAATAAAGAAAGCCGCTCTTCAGTGGCACTTACTTATCACACGTTGTAGTTTGGATTTCTTGAATACATTATACTTTCTTTATTCTTGTGGTTCTGAGTTTGTACTCATGATTGATTGGACTTAAGTATGTAGCTTAGAATAAAATGTGCGCTCATGTATGTGGTAGTTTATTGTTCTAATTGCCTAATACCATTTCATGTAATCTATTACTTCCAAACCTGAACATCACTTACAAAAAGCTGCCTGGAAGAAAAAAGAACAAATTCTGCTGCAGTAAAATATTCAAACATGGCCCGACAAGATGGCGGCTTGATTTCTCTCTCTGCATCTTTCTAAATAAGCAGCTTCCATTCATTCACTTTATGAGGTAACTAAATACCGTACCTGCAGCCAGCACACACCTCCCCACAGAGAACGTCTGGCCTGTGCAATGTTGGTAAAGCACCGACCCTCAGACATTTTGGCGAGGCTCATTTAGGAATCAAAGGTGCACACATTAACGTTGACGCTGCAGCGCTGTATGGACACTTTCATCAGGGACGTGTCAGCAAACACAAGTCTGCAGCTCTGAAACATCATCTCAGCTGAGCATTTAAACCAGAAAGAAGAGGGACATTGATTCAGTGAATTTAGTGGAATTGTCTCACGTTAGAACATGGAACGCTTGCTTTTTTGGGGAGGCAATTCATTTAAGTAATTGTGGTGAAACATACCCCTACGCCTAGGACACATGTCAGGAACAGGACCTCTGAGCTTTGCCAGACACAAACAGGCTATAATATATTCACTGCTATGGTTTTGGAAAGAGGAAATGAGAGAACCTCAAGTTGACCAGAAGACACCAAACCGTACATGAAGTCTGTCAGAGGGATCAAGGAGAAACAGGAAACCTGTTCTCTTACATTTCCGTGCAAATCTTTGAAGGAAAACATGCGTCTCATTGCAGCCGCTCCATGGGATGAAATAAGGCTGGCAGATGATAAACAGGCCAGGTTTCCTTGTGGCCACCCCCTTCATTAACGCCGTCTCCCTTCATCTTCTCCTTTCTTCTTCCTCTACTCTCATGCTTCCTACCGCCTCCACTTACCAAGTCTTTCCTCTCTCTCTTACTCTAAAGGCGGCGGGGTGAGAGAAAGGCAGGAAAAGACGGAGCGCTCTGGTTTCACCCAACATGTGATTCCTATTCATAGAATGTAAACAGTAATGCAGCCAAGCCGGTGTTTCCATTTCACATCCAGTGCAGTTGAGCGGGCGGGTTGAGCTTAACCCTCTCATGCTACACTGGAGACAGCTCATTTTACAAAACCAATTTCTAAATAAATCTACAGTGTTGTAGTTTGTCGCTTGTATTTTGATCCATCCCACGGTCCCATGTTGCTTAATTCTTATTTCCCGTTTGTTTCATTAAGTTAGGATTGGTCCGTTTGAGGAGACATCTACAAACTCTGGGCTGCAAATTGATTCCACAATGAATTTACTTGATGTATTTATTTCAAACTATTTAGTCTCAAGCTGCCTGAAAGAGTATTTTAAATGGAAACATTTCTAATTTAATATTAAATATGTTCAACAAAAGTCACGTTTTTAGTTGCATAGCGAGCTCCTGCTCTCTTCCCCCACATCAGTGCAGTTGTAAAAAGGTGACTCACTGTAAGTTATCTGTACCGTTCCCTAGTTACTAATATTCGCTGTTTATGGGAAAACAAGGCCGGCCCTCTGGGGACGCCGTGCCTCAGCGGATCTCATGGAAACTCCTAATATTATGTAACACACAACGGCCCAAGAAGATGCTGCATGAAGGATGTTGGTACAATAGGAAACGGGTGTGTTGGTCCAGTTATTGACGCGTTGATGTCATCCAGTTTTGGTACTTCTCATATAGCAATGGCATACTGATATATACTGATATGTTTTTTTCCTGTACAAACTATTAACAGTACATGACTTAGTATATGAATGAAGTATTTAACTATTTATGTAATTATACCCTGATAAAAAAAAATGGTTTCTTCTATTTCAAGATCATTTTAAAATGTGTTAATTTCAACTAACTTTAAAACTGAGGAAAGTATGATAGCATGCACCTTGCTGTATAAGATTAGCTGTTATTGTGCATTTTGAATAATGTGTTGGCGTCTATTATTACAGGCACACATGACTCCCCAAGGTGTCACTGACTTTGCACACCGCCACATCCATTTTCAGATGGGTTTGTTTTAAATGCTGTTTCGCTGCCTGTCACCGGTGCTGATGAGGGCTCTTTGTGTCAAAGACATTTCCTGATGCAAGACACTGGAATTGAAATAAACAATAAATTATCGTCAAACGCAATGCCAAACAGACTTGCTAATTGGCTTAATACATTTATAGGCTACATGAAAGGCGACTGAAATTAGATTTTGACAGTGAGTGGAACACACCTTCTCTCTTTCCGCCTCCACTTAATGCAGCTGCCTGTTCCGGCTTGGCAGCCCGTGGGTAATGAAGCTAATCATATCAGGCGTCGTCTCATCAGCTCTCTGAGGCTTCTTTTGCTGTGATGGGGAGCCTTATCAGGCCTGAACACCACACCGAGGAGCACCCATGCCCTGCTTCCCTTCATGACACTTCTATTATTCATGTGCATTTGCTCAGGTGAGAACAGACCCGGGATCAGAAGTTGGCAGAACAGCTTATTGGATATTTAGACGTGCCTGAGCGAGCTGGAGGGAGGACAGGATGAAGAGCCAGGGAGAACAGGTGAGTTGCCACGCACTGACCACAGAGGTGAACGTGGAAGTGGTGAGTCGGCTTCAAGCCCAGCGGCTGGTGACCAGGGTGTGAACCGCTGACCGGGGATCAGGCCTGGACAGACATGTTGGTCGGTATCAAGTCACTTCTCTCTTCAAATGTTTTGCTTGCAGGGCTTGGATACGCGTTTACAACTGACATGAGTAGACATGGATCCAGAATCATGTTTTCTATTAGGAAAACATTGTCTTCTTGCTTTGCTGCCTGCAATCTAAAATGTGTTCGAGGCCAGCTCACCTTGAATATCATCCAAGAGATTCGACATTGATTCTCTTGTCCATGTCTACGCTCTACAGAACTCTTTTATAACTAATATTTAGGAGAAAAAACGATTCCACAACATGTATTGATGACAGAACAATGACATGAAATCGTGCACAAGCATATGCTGCAAAACTTAAGAAATGTATTGTTTTGTCTTACAGAAAAAAAAACTTGCTTGTGTTTATTAATTGATGTCAAATCAGCTTACATTTCTCTATACGTCCATCTGTGTGTGTGTGTGAATGTATGTGTACAAGCGCATGGCGACAAGTTAATGGCTCACCTTTTACTAGTATTTTCTATATATATGCAAATGTCCTCCACAGTGTGAAAAAACAATCCACGGACCATATAAACAGCACTTTCAGCTCACGGGAATAAATACTTTTCAGTGGTAAATGACATCCTGCACACCTGTGTTAGTCTGGAAGACTGTCAAGAAAACAATAGCCCTCTGCATGAAGCATGACGATATATGTCGCCGATGTCTTTGAATGCATCGTATTTGCGCTCCAAAGGTGCCAATTGACCCATAAGGCAGCGGACACTTCTTCAATAGCTTGCCAAACTGTATTAGTGAATGATGGCGTCCACGCTGGCGTTATTGATTCTAGAGGAGGCAGACACTCGGGTCAATACTCAGGTCTCAACGGCATTAACAATCCTGACTGCTCGCATGACAACTGTCCTTATGAAGAAACATTCCTGATGTGCTACGACGATGCGTTTGTCGACTAGAAGATGACAAGAGTTCGGAGATTTGTCCTCCTTGTTGCAGGAAGATAAAAGTCTACATTCCTCAGAGAGAATAACCTAAACCCACGCAGCTACAGATTGTGCCAGATTTGTGGTGGAAAGGAAAAACAAAGAGTGAAAGACAGAATGACTAGGTGGTGACCGTGAGTGTCCGGTGTTTATGTCTGCAAACTATCCCACGTGCATGCAGCTCCGTAAATGTGCAGCGGCAGCTGGGCCTCAATCTCCCAAACTGTCTGCAGACTTTCAGCCGAGGGAAATACATTGTTACGCTCGATACAAAAAGATAGCACAGATAAAAGACTTGTCGGGGTCGTCTCTGCTAAATGATCCGTAACCTCATGATTCACAGCAGAGGTCACTAACCTCGTTTTAGGGACGACTCCCTCTCCCTCCCTTTTTTAAATGCAGGTGCAAGGGGAAAAAAAAACAAGTGTGAAATGACAAAAGGAAATTGAAGTTTCAATATTTGAATCCCTAGATTGGTTCTCCATCCCAGCTCCGGTGGCCTCGGTGCAGAAGGCCTTACTGACGCACCTCCTGATGCACGCTGACCGACGCCACATTGGCTGCATGTATCCAGATGCAGAGGGGCGTTCACCAGAACCCTCAGGCTGAACTCATCTGCACGGAGCGGTCAGCAGTGAACAGAGGCGGCTTGACCAAAAGCCAGTCAACAAAAGCTGTCCTGCTCCAAGGAAAGCGTTCACATCCAGGAGGGCCATGCTCCACTTCAACCGTGGAGGATGATGGCAGCTTTAATGAAGCAGGACGTGTTTGTGAGGCGTTACTTGCCTTTACAGTAATTAGATTTGACCAAGAGAGAGGGAGATAGAAAATAGACAGAAGTAAAGAAAGGAGGGAAAAAACAGGGAGGTCAAACTAAAGCTGCTCAAAAATAGAACACAAAGAAAAACAAAAAGAGCAATAAAGTGGGAGACCTTCATCGGCGTGACCCCAGGGAGGGGGTTCCTGTCCTCTATCTCACGCTCTCTTTCTATAAAGCCAGAGCCTTCTATTTATAGCGCTGTAATGTTTGGCATTTCCTTCAGGGGTGGAAGCGTACGAGCCATTGTTTTCCTTGGCTGCTGTTCGATTGGCTCAGCAGGCTCCACGCTTCCAAACGTCGGAGGCTTGTAGCTCTATTTTTTCAATTAGTTTTATTTCTCACCAATATACATTCATTTGTTCTTTCTTGCTAATCTGAGCTCAGGTAGATAGATTGTTTGTTCCTCCACTTCTCTACCCTTTGTGAAATATTGATATAAACAAGTTGCAGGTTTCTGGGAGAGGAAGCCGCCCCACAACATAACGGTCCAACAGCAGATCGCAGCCTGCAGCTGGAGCAACAATGACGTTGCAGCGGTACACACAACATCATTATCGGGAACATCATTTACAGCATTCACGAGCATTCACTCTAAACTACCAAGAGGCAGGCAATATAATATCACAGACACATTTAAATACATGCAGCCAATATTCAACTATAAAATGTACTTGGGCTGAGATAGAGTTAGCTTACATATACATACTCTCTAAAACATTTGGAATGATGTTTGTGGTTGTAGATCGCCCCGCCCCCCCTTACGCCATGCAACTGAGGCCACGCAGATCAATAGGTTGAACAACAGCCATCCCTGCAGCGCTGCACAAGCAGAGAGAATAACTGTGGAGGTTAACAATGTCCACTGCTCTATCAACATTGAACTGAAGTGACGGCCTGGAGACGACGAACACGAGTTCACTCCAAGGCTTCTTCAGCTGGCGGCAGGCTCACCAGAACTCCTACATTAATGACCTTTTATCTTTTATGGAACCGACCGTGTTACAACATCTCATCCTGCAGGCACTGACACATGATCTATGTTTAGCAGAGGCTTTGGAGAGCGCCGGAGACTCCGAGAGACCGTGGAGCGGTAACCAAGCAGCGAGAGAGGAGCTGCTTTCAGAGCGTTGTTCTTAAGACGCCTGCTGGGGTGGATGAGTGTGTGTGATGAGAGTATGGCTGTGCGCATGAGGAAGAGGAGGAAAGAGCCATGCCTCTTCTACTACTCTAGCCCCGTGTCGTGTTGGGTATGCTCTTTGCTGTGTGGCTATAAATCCTCCCAGAATCCACCAAACATCCTTGAAGCTCAAACATCTTTCTTCACGCCTCGTCCCGTTTACCCCTTCCCTCTCCAGCCGTCTTATTGTGGTTATTTATCTCTCTGACACCACCTCCCATGGCCAATCCTACACAATTGTTGTTGTTGTTGTTGTTTTATCACAACTGCATCCTGTGCAGGCATTTGTGTAGAGTTGTTCATTATAGCTCTGGTAAATGGCACGGGAAAAAAGAGAGTGAGAGATAGTTTCCAATATAGTTCGAAATCTTAATTACAAGACTTAATGAAAAAAAGTTCTAAAGCACTGATGTGGGGAGCAAGTTGAGTGTGAGGCAATTGTAGATAATTCCAAAACAACCTCAGATTAAAAAGGAAAGAGACACACTTTGCTCACATGTCGTGATGAATACAAATGTGTAAAGCATTTACCCCGACAGCGTCACGCCTCCATTACTCTGCACAGAGCTCCCCACCCTGTCCGCCCACCCTGTCTGCCCACCCTGTCTGCCCACCCTGTCTGCCCACCCTGTCTGCCCACCCTGTCTGCCCGGTTCATTATCTCTCATGTCCTTGCACATCCTGCCCGTCACACCTGATCCCCCTCGTTCCCCTCACCTGGTCCTCATGCCCGTCTCACCTGCTCATGTCCCTTGTCCTCTGCCAGGCTGTCTTGTGTGTTGGTGCCAGACTCTCCAGCGTACCAGCGTTTCATGCCTGCTCCGCCGGTTCTGACCCTGTCCCGTCGACCCTGGATGTCGCCCCTTCTCGGATTTGTTTGCCTGTTTTGACTGACCTCTCGGTTTGACCCTGCCTGAAACTGCAGTAAAAGTGTTTTGCTTATCCATCTGCCTCCGAGTTGTGCTCGTGAGTTCCAGTCGCTGTAACCCTGAGACAGCAGAGCCGTACCCCAAGCTCCCGGGGCCAGCAGGTGAGATCATGGGAACCACTTGTTGCTGTTGGCGTAGACACAGGCAGCCGGCCGACTCGGGCGGGTGGGAGGCTGGACGCCTCCTCGGCTCAGCTGTTGGGTGGGAAAGCCCCCGTTCTCCTTCTGACTGGTGGATTCTCAGGACTTAGACCCCAGTGTTTAGGGATGTGTGTGTTTTGCACACGTCAGAAACAGGACAAGCTGAGGCAGCGATGACACCTACAGTTATTTTAATTTCTAACCACAATGACTACGTTTGTGTGTTTGGTGGTTTTGGTTGAAGCTGTCCAAAGCAAACGGACTCTGAAGATGCTTGATCAGTGGACATAGTTGTGCAAGGCTATTATCAGGAAATTAAAATAAATCTCTACATTTAGATAAATTCCACTGTACATAGTAACAAAATAAGAGACTCATCATCTGTTTAAGGTCTCAATCTGCTGTCGAGAGCCTCTTGGCTGATTACATTTCCAATAGCGCCTCATTCAAGCAGCATTACCAGACAATTAGAGTGAAGCCTTTTGGGGTTCAAATGCACCTCGACTCGAGTCTGTGGACCTCCAGTCTTTATCCCACCAGAACACAGCCAATAAACCTTTTACTCAATGAAGTAAGACAAACCTATTCAGCTGTTGTGTGACTCATGTGGAGTAAACCCTCCACATGGTCATTTATTTACGACACTGGAACGAGGCAAGTGATGTACATGTTCAAAACACTTGTGTTTTACAAGTGCATCCATGTCAACTGAGAAGGTTTGCTCGATGAGGCGGAACCAAGAAGAGCAAAGGCAGTGTCTGCAGAAGGAGAAATGCAAAGACAGGGTGAGATGAGTTACACCCTGTTTGTCCTTGCTCGTTCTTTTACTGTTGTTTGGTCTTCATGTGTTTCAGATTAATGGTTTCCAATTCCTCTTTCCTAGGTCAATGGGTTGTTGAATGTAAAATGCATGCAGCCTATAGCCCCGAGCTAAATGCTGGGCCTCCGCCTGCAGCTTATTGGCTTTCACTGGTTCAGCTTCAGAGACTGGACCATGACATGTTCTCTGCCACTGGCACTTTGTCATCTGAGCTCCACTGGACTCCACACATGTAACGTTATAACCCAATAAGCAATGGCGCATATCATGTGATCCATTCCTGGCACTCCTTGTTAAAGAAAACATCATTCAGAATTGGGCCTGAAGTATGGTTTGCATTAGTCAGCAACCTGCAGTGACTCTGTCACTGTCCCAATGTCTCTTCCTAAATGGGCCCACAATCCATTGTTGGTCATAACATACATAGTTTAGATTCCTGTCAATCTTGAAGCTCAGTTTCTGCTGTGAGATGATATTCTGGGAAACGTCCACTAAGTATCGATTGAGAGAGAATTCATAAATTCTTCATAAATGTTCCCGTATGTATTGTTAATATAAATCAGAATGATTGAAGGTACTGATGTGTTCAAGTTCAGAACAAAATCACATAGCAGATGGAAAATGTGTCTGATAAGAAATATTATGTCTGCTCCTCAAAGGTTTAGGTACGCGCCTCACACAAACGCAACATTCAGACTTGTTATCGTGTTATTACAATGAGAGAGAGGGGGACGGAGGCCGTCCGATGGCCCTCTCCTGTGGGAAGAGGTGGGAAGAAGGAGCAGACGAGCGCCAATCCAAGGTCAGGGTGACGTGGATAAATGTGGGTGTTTGGAGGGTCGTTTTTGGCTTCAACCTGTGTTGAGAAATAACTCCTGGTGTGATGCAATCGCACTGAGCTTGTATTTGATTTGTGCTCAGTGAATAAAATATGCTGTTGAAAAGGAGAACGAGAGAAGGTCGTTGGGTGGATTATTCCGTTAGCTCTACCAGGCATCCAATTTTGATGTACGCTTTCAGTAGTCTCCACTCATTATATGCGAGCTCTGCTCTGCTCAGATAACACTGCTGACCAGTTGACCAGCTGGGTGCCACGGCTCAGTCCCAGTCTGAACTTTTCCGTTCAAGCTGCAGTGAGGTGGATGCATCACCATCAAATCCCATTAATATTGTGTTTTGCCAGAAAGGAGGTTAGGCAATGTGTTGCCATGCATGACTACTCTTTGAGGATCTCCATGCAGTGTGAAATGTATCCGGGGGACAGGCTATGCCTCCGCTCGGTGCAATGAAGAGATCAAAGGAGTCTGGAAACAAAAACAGGAGGACATCCGTCACACCATCCATCCATCCATCCATGTCTGCCTCCACTCCCACATGTACTCCCCTGATCCATTCTATATCACATAGAAACCGTTTCCTCGGCTATGAATGCTCCCCAGTAAGAACTTGGCAATCGCTTAGTTGCCGTTTTTTGTAAACTCCGTAACTAATTACGACAACCATCACAAATAAATTGAATGCATAATGTCACCTCCATCACAATATTCATAACTTTGGATGTACAAGTCATTTCTTTCACTGAAAAGTAGATTTAAATTGTCTTGTGTATGAATAATATGAAGGCATTTATTTATTTCCACTGTTGACTTCCACTCAGACTAAACTGGGTTGGCAGTTATTGCCTATTATTTGTGACAGCCTCCCCCTATTCAACTTACTTACTGCACCAGACTATGGGATTGTTGTTCTTAATGTATGATTTTCACGAGGACAAGTCAGTCTCCTTTAATACAATCGTTGGTCAGTTCCTATTTAGTATAATTAGAACCGCGTTTCCATCATTGCTACGCCAGCTCTTGTGGTTAATATGAGGCTCGTTACAGATCTATGTTGCTTCGTAGCTTATGTAGATATATTTGGAACAAAGCTTTCCCTCAGTACACGCACATTGACGCACACAAAACATTCAATACTATGATTATTGATTACTTCAATGCTCCGAACATACTGTCCTGTTTCGCTTTTGTGCCCAACATAAAAGTACAGTATGTCCTCGCGGGTTTTGCTGCCATTATAAAACAGAGAAAATCCAAATAAAACAAGATAATGTAGTCTAGTATTATATCTTTCATCAAGGTAAATCGTAGACTTAAAAGACCTTTTAATGCCTCTTGGAATTAGACGTACGACTCTGAAATTAAGATGGAAAAAGGTTCTGAAAAACTGGGCTTATTTCTAACCTTCTAGCCTTGAAAACCTTCGAGGACGTTTGAGGACCTTGACTAAAGGTGAGGAACACAGTATAATGTTATGATCTAATAAGTATCTGCAGACACCAAGATAAATCAGCCACAGGACACAAATGGCTAGAGGCCAATCAGAAATATTGTTTCTAATATTTTAATCAACGCTGTAGAAAGTAAGGATAAAATAAGAACACTTATGTGTCTGCTGTTGTGGTAAACTGCCGTGTGTATCTATCAACACCCTCGTATGTTGGATTGTTTCAATCACTGCAAAAAAACATCAATGGATCCAAAGTAATTTTAATGGTATGTATTATTTTACGGTTCATTTTTACAATTATCATTAAAAAGAAAAATTTAAAAAGGCAAAAATGTTTTCTGCCTCACTCAGCTTTTACAATGCAGACCATGACGGCTGCAAGACATCCGCCATTACAGCTTTGTACAATGTTATACGTTTCTCCCCTGATCCATTCAAATCAATGGGACATCAATATTTCTTTAAAGCCGCCCCTGTCCCTAAATCTCTTTGGTGAATAGACGGAACTTTACTTACAAAACGTCAACCAAAAACGGATCAATAGTGGGTAAAGCAGACAGTGAGCTTTGCAATGTGCCTTACAGCAAAGACAGGAAACACCACCCTTTATTTCTCAGAGGGAGAGACGAGAGAGACGAAGGGAGAAGGAGAGAAGCAGACGAGAGAGAGGAAAACATCCCTAAAGATCGTCAGTCAGGAAAGAGAATGCTTGAGGTCTGAAGGTAGAAGTGGCAGCCTGCAGCATTGGCTCCAGTTTATTTGGGATGGCGTGCTGATGTGTGATGGGCCTGATGAGCCGTGTTGTGTAACGGTACGAGACGGGGCATCTCAGGTTTTATGGCAAAACAACTATTACTACTACAGTGGACATAAACAGGGTTGGTTGGGTCAGACGTGTGCTCTTAGTACAGCTTGTCGTGGCTTTTGCTTCGCTCAAACAGATGGTGACGAGAGAGAAAGAGAGCGGCACAATATCAAATCAAGAAACAGGACTTGAGATTCAGCAAAGCACCGCTGATTTAAGTAAAGGTTAGAGACAAATAGAAAAACAGTTAGTGAAGATGTACTCCGTTCATCTCGTAACGAGAGCACTGACCTTCCGTTTAATGCTGCCAACGCTTCAGCACACATCCAAAAGCGGCCGAACGACAAGCTTGTTCCTCATACTGACAGCTGAGCTCAGCAGGATCATCACAACATAGTTCAACCCCATGAGCTGACTTATGTGCATTGACACTTCAACAATCTCCTGACAACTTTGTGCAATTCATCACAATTTGACAGGGTATTAATTGCGGTGCACCGGCTTACTGCTCTGATGTAACCCGGTGGCATATTTGCTTAAAATATGTTCAGATCAGGTGAAAACAGAAAGGAAAGACCATGAAAAAACTGCATACGCACTTTTGTAAAATTATCATTATTCTGTGAGAGTGACATGTTTTTTAGGAATCTTAAAATACAAAATATATATATATATATATATATATATATATATATATATATATATATATATATATATATATATACACACACAATATATACACATATAAATATATATACACATATATATATATATATATATATGTGCAGGCAATCACATCTCAACTGTTGAGAATATTATTACAGAAATATTACAGTGGTGCCTTATCAGAAAATACAGACAAAATCGAGTTTCTCCCTTTAAAACCAGTTCAGGCCACTGCTTTTCAGTTGGAATACTGAGAATATTGTGAATATATACTCATATTCTTAACAAAACCGTAATAATATGTAAAAAGACTTCATGGCACTGCAGCTCCACAATTGAGCCAAAGAAAAAAACCAAACCCAAGCAGAGCGAGGAAGTGTGTGCCAAGCGTTTTACATGACAGCACATGAATCTAACTGCTGAATCATTCCAATCACATAGTCTGCGCCGCAGGGAGCAGAGACTCAGAGTCGGGACTTATGCTCCGACAGTTCCAGGGGACTTTAACGCACCATGGATAAATCATGCACGTTCACTCAAATTACTGAACATGATCCCTGTGATAAAAAGCCAGCTGATACAATGTTACGCTCACGTTTATAGACACTTAATTACGCTGCTGTCCAATGGAGCAGCTTCCTAAACCAGCAACACACATCTGTCCATTCATGGCAACATGTCCGATTGGCTCCGCGTGTTTTCGAGATACGGAAACACTCACGAGACACACAGGAGCACCAGGTGTTAAAGTTTGAGCGTTAATTACACCAGCAGCCTGCTTCACACATGTTCACTCGTGGGCCATTAAAGAGGTCCGACATTCCCAAAGATCCCCGTTTCTATTCCCGGGCGCCTCTCTCTCACCCCCCGGCGTGTTGTATTTGAGACACAGAACCAGAACTTGAGCCCGACACCTCTCGCGGAAGGCAGGGGTTGTAGACACCTACCAGCTTTCCATGTCGAGCTCTCTTTTCTTCTGTCATCTTGAAAGTAGCCCGAAATTAAGTTAGAAGAAACACGGGAGAGCTGGGACAGACAGGGGTCTGAACGGAGCCGGGATGTACTGGAGCGGACTCCTTCTCTCCAAGTGTGCTCCACACGGCGCAACAACAAGCACTCAAACAATACCCGTCCGGTGCGTTCAGTCTGCGGGGCTGCAACCGCTCCGCTCGCGACAGCGCCCAACGAGCGGAATATTCAACTTTGGAAAAAATGAGAGAGGGAAAGGGGGCGCGCGCGCGCGAGAGAGAGAGAGAGAGAGAGAGAGAGATAGAGATAGAGAGAGAGAGAGAGAGAGAGAGAGAATGAGGGAGAGAGAGAGAAGCCAGACAATCACAGGAAAGCGACTCCTCCTACTCACACAATACAAAAAGCCAAAGCCAGCAGAGAGAGCCGCGTCAGTGCCGAAAGGAGCCGGCCACGTTACTCCAAACTGCAACCACTCGCTGTCGCTGGAGCCCAACACGTCACGTGTGGAGGGGCAGCCTCGACTGCACGTCAAACGTATGCATATACTATCATATTATCGGATAATCACCTTTACATCGGAGGGCCACGTCGGTGACAACAACTAACCGGCTGGTGTATGGCTTGTGGTGTGGAAGGAAGCTGGCTGAGAGGAACCGCCGGCGATGCTGCCCAGTAACAGGGGTCACACGATGAGGTCACGACCCTCCTCCACAGGGGCAGCGAGGAGGCGATGACAGCAGTTTTCCAGTCAATTAATGGCCACAATCTTTAATTTTCTTAGCCTGGAAAATGATGCAACTCTGGGTAATAAAGCAGGCCTCTGATATTAAAAAGCCCTGCGTTGTTCATTAGCCTATAATCAATAAGTAAAACAGCTATGTTCAATTGCAAAAAAAGACCCAAAGGCGGCAATTAAAATATTCATAGATTTAAACTCGGGCAATCCTGGTTTAGAATAATGCCGATATCAAGTGGTGGCTGCTGGACTTTATTTTTATATGTATAACATCTAATAGAACATGTTTATATATTAATAATAACGGTTTAATTGTTAATTTAAATTAAGAATTCAATCATTTGACATCTGTGTTGAATTTTTTTGAATTAAGAATTTAGGTGGCTAGATTCTGTGATCGACTCTACCACAGAAAATGTGCTCCCGGGATCATTGAGCCTCTCAAACCGCAGGACTGGTCAATCCCAACGCCAAGAGATGGATGCTTCACCTGCGCAGGAACGCCTGACGCCATCTTGAAATGTTTAAAGAATGTAATTGGGCTCTATTACAAACTCTGTTCTGTGACTGTAATGTCACTAGTATAATTCTCTGACATAACAGAGGAAGGGCAGGAAAAACATATATGTTGCGCAGATATCCTATTCTACAAATATTACTTGGTATATTCCATATCTCCAAAACACAAATATTGACTTTTTATTATTCTTTTTTGGGAGGGTTCAAGGTCGGTGGGGCCAGGCCCTGTGGCCCTCGACCGACCGGCCTCCACTGAAAAGCTCAAAATGTCTGTTTCTTTTAGAGTGAGTGAGAGTACCGTCGGTCTGTTACTTAAATGGTTGTTTTTATGTACCACATTTACATTGTAGTATACCACAGACCGGAGACATCCTATACCCCCGAAAATATATCAGAGAATCATAACAACCTTTTTCTGGAGCAGCGGGTGGCATGTCTGTCTGCCGGTGTGTGTTCTGCTGCTTTGGTGTGTGTGTGTGTGTGTTCGTTGAGAACAGTGCACAGGGTTAAGAGGTTTTGCAGAGCTTTCCAGCAGACTGCTCTTGTGTGCCGCTGCTGCTCTCCGCATCTGTCAGACCCAACGCTGCATGTACCACCATTTCCTCCACGTGCATTGCTCTTTGCATTTGGCCTGAGGGTACACTTATGATAAGAGACAGATGGTATGAGTTATGTAATAAGTGTGTAATAATAAATGCAATTGTAGTGGTATTCAAAATTGATCACATAGTGTCATAAGCACTGACAGAGTTAGGTTTGAAAGGCCAACATATTTCATATATTTTCCTTGATGTCTCATCACACATGTCAAATACCTAAACATTGTTCTTTGATTATCAAAAAGCAGAAGTGTATAAACATAGCCCCAATAAACCAACCTTTACTCAAGTCACTCTTGAGGCATCACTGATCATTATTATTGATTAAAAAATCGTTTTTAGTTTTAACTTATTGGCTGACACTAAAGTTGTACAGTCAGATTTCTGAAACATGAATGTGACAGTCCCTGTCTCTCATTGCTCATTATGCTCTTGTCCCTGGGTGAGTGATTGCCTGAGGCAGTGCACCTGGTCAGAGAGCAGGAGGGCATAAAAGCCTTGAGCTGGCGTTGTTCTCCTCACAGGTGGAGTGGTCAGGACTTTGCTGCCGGATCCTTTGCTTTTGGTTTCCTTTGGTTTGGCTGACAACACGTACACGTACACCCCATTACACACACATCCACATTGACACTACTGATGTTACTGACTACCACACTTCATAACGTTAATATTTCTGTATTAAGTAAAATAAACATTTTTGATTTACAAACTAACTGCTGCATCTGTGCCGTATTTGTCACGGCCTAATAGCCGGGTTGTGACATGAAAAACACGTATCTATTATTGAGCTTTGATTCTATTATAATTCAAAAAATTCTCTACGACTTAAATCAAGACAGTTTCGCAACACTTTCCCGGTGAATTGTTTTTCTTACTGTAAATACAGACCATACAGTCTGTGATTTGACAGATTTGGTGGGAGAAGGCACATGTAGATCATGTCCCAAATGCCTGTCATCTTACTAAAATGACTTTAGTTTAGCTTGTAATACTTTCCTTTTTTTTTAAAGGGTCAGTTTGATTAAAGGGGATCGAAGGAATTGAATACAATATTAATGATAATTTTTTTTCATTAGTGTATAATTGTTTTCTTGTTTGCTTGGAATGATCCCTTCATATCCACATCGGAAGCGGTCCTCCTCAAAAGAGTCAGACAACCCCCTAAGTGGCTCTGGAGGGGGTCCTTTCACGTTGTTATGTTACCTGAAGGTCACGGGAGTTCTCCAACACACTTGGAATCCTTACATCATTACATCCTATACACAGTTTATTTAATGTATTTTTATTTAATGTTATTTTTTGACAGTGGAAATGTGTGTGTTTTTAATAAAGCTTTGGGCAAAAACTGCTGCTGTCATTCAGGGTCATGCTCTGCCAGAACCCATGCAGGGTCATGTGGGGTCAGCCTCATCACAGCTCAAATGTAGTAGTGTACCAGTGAGTCAAACGAGCCTCCAGTGTCGAAAGCATTAGTGACACGAAGGTGTAACGCAGGAGAATGCTGCGTTGGTAATTAATGCCAGACAAGGTGTGGACCGACAAGCAGCTGTGCGCCACAACTGTCAACAACAGCCACCACAAATTGTCTGAGTACGTATCTGTTTCTTTGAGCTGAGTGTTTACTGTATTTATCTGTCAGCCTATATTCAATACATATACAAACACAGATGTCGTGCCTTTTCTTGTCTGGATGACTGTTTGTGGACTCTGTCTTTGGCAAACCCTGTTTTCCTGTCTGCAGCTAAATCGGCCTCCTGGTGTGCAAATTGTTCCCTACTGTCTGACAGCTGTGCTTGTTCTGCCACTGAAGATGTTGGACCATCTTGTTACTGTGAAGCCAACGTAGAGTTTCCAGACAATGGCATTTCTATTTTCTCAACTAAAGTGAATTCTCACATACTTTCTGTATGTGATTATAAATGGCTAAAATAACTCATTTTCTTGACTACATGGTTTGAGCAAGTACATATTGAAGGATTCAAAGTTTTGTGCTTTAAACCTTTCAGAACGGTTCACTGATTGACGCCCCAGATGGAGCTGAGCTCCAGCCCCAGGCTGTCTTCACTTACGTTTCCTCACTGACAACGTGGACATCTAATTTGTGCGACTGGCGGTAGTGAAGGCAGCCGTAGCCTCGTCCAGGACTCTAAATGAACTCAGTAATTTGTGGTGCTGGACAGAGCGGATGTAAGTTAACGTGTAGCTTGTGCAGAGCGACCGCTTCCTGCTGTGCTGTAATCGGTCTGAGGTATGTTATCGATCATTTTAGCCATCATAACTTTAGCCGCCGAGACTCACTTGCTACTGCAATATCAGCGTTTTTTTTTTACTCTACTCCCATGTGATTCTAGCAAATATAAAAAAAATAGTATTATATCATTAAGTTAAAGCAAATTTCCTGAAAACCAGTTCAGGTAGTCACACTAAGTCTGCCATTCATATGGAATATGGCATACACCTTCAAGTGGAGCATTGAATGTACTGTGTGTTGAATGTTTGTGGCATTTCGACTTAGAAATAAGATGATATGCTTTACTCTCTGAAGTCCATAAAGTTGCACTTAAACATTGTGTGCAAGTCTTAACGGTCACTTAGTCAGACGTAGTGCCCAAAGTGTCCTCCTGCTGCTGGAGACATGCTATCTTTAGTTCTCACGAACAGGTCGAATATGTATCACATTGGTGACAGGATCCGATCTAAGGTAGGTATGAGAACTAGACTGGAGCCGGCAATGTCAACCAAACTGAAGACATGGTTGTAAAATATCTGTGTCCTTTGAATGATACTGTAACTGCTGTGTGTGTGTGTGTGTGCTTGTGTGTGTGTGTGTTTTAAGTGGATGGAATGCCCAGACGTTCTTATCAAAGTGACATTGCCTTCTTCACCCTCTGGCTCCACACCAAGACCGGCTGGAGCCGGACCCAGGCTGTCCACACACACACACACACACACACACACACACACACACACACACACACACACACACACACACACACACACACACACACACACACACACACACACACACACACACACACACACACACACACACACACACAGCCAGAGCTGAGGAGTCACTCCTCCTTGTCACGCAGCATCGATAAGATTCACATCCATTCTAGCAACATGGTGAGTCCAACCGTTTTTCTTATTTATTTATTTTGTGCCTCCCAGTGTCCCCGTCCAACTGCCTTTCATCCAAAAATAAATCTTAATATGTCATCTTTAAGGACGTCTTTTTTTTAAAAAGATGCATATCGAGGAGAAAGGAAGCTTACCGGAGGCGCTGTGAGCGAGGATACAAAGGTGTGTCCTTTGCAGAAGACGTATATAAGAGGCATAACACGTTATGCCGTGTTGTGAATTGAATTGATGTATAATGTATAAGTTGTATTGAACAATGTAATGCTCATCTGACAGAGGTCATAAAATACAGCGGAAGGCAATATTAAAAACAATGGAGGGATCAAGCTCGCCATTTGTCATAATTTACTGACGTCGCTTTAAAATGACGGCCCCCAAGCCAGGGTGTCGCCTCGACTCCTCTCCTTGTGCCTCTGGGACTAAGACACGAGGAGAGGAGGCGAGGAAAGGAATCGAGGATGAACTCTCAATTTAAGTTGGTAACATCAATTTCACATGAAAGAGCTTCAATTGTCACAGCTTCTGAAAAAGTGAATTGGGAATCAATAAATCTTTTCACAGGTTGCTGGGACACTGACTAACTGTATTGCTGTACATTAACACTTTATTCAAACAGCATTTATTTGACCATATTTATATGAGAACTGGTTGCCTTAAAAAACAAAAGACATGTCGAAAAATGCGATGAAAAGACAATGAAAGACAGAATGAGGGCAGACTGGAGGACTGAGGCTGTTGACAGAAGACAAACCGGCCACTGGAGACTCGGCCTCACTATTGTGCTACAGCGGCCCAGGCATGGGTAATATTACATATCAAATTACCATCACCGCCACCACTTTAACAATGTGTGTGTGTGTGTGTGTGTGTGTGTGTGCACGACAAATCACCAACACCCCCACACAGTGTGTGTCCAGAGGAAATGCATCAGCTCCTCTCTTCCTCTTTCCTCTCCCAGCCCACAGGCCACAGGGACGGGTTCACAGCACCAGTCTGTCTGTGCTGCAGCAACATGGAGGGATCGAGGAAAAACACTCAGAGACGTTCAAAAACCTTTTGTTCCTTCTGGAGCCGAGGGAGTTTTTGTCCGAGTGCAGAAAGCTCAAGAGAGTGATCGGGTAGTCTGTTTCTCACTGTTGCGGTCTCAAAACACAAACTCTCCTCAGTGGCTGTGGCCATCCTTTTATTGCACTCCAATTAAACTGTAATCAACATTTATGATGAACCTGGTGAGGACGCTGGGAGATATAAACGGTTTGAGCCGCCTTGCTTTCATTTGGCAACAATCGTTTGAGAAGTCTAGCATTACTTTGTGAAGCACTTAAGGAACCTACATTTATCTCTCCATTATTTGTCTGATATATTATCACAGGTTTCTACTTGCACTTTAATGGGGATAAAAGTGGGTCATCCTTTCCTCCATTTCCAGTCGATTCCCTCATAAATAGATCAATAAAATACTCAGAGGACCTAAGCAAACAAGTTGCTGGGTGTGGCGTCGCTCTATCCGATTTCCATTAGTCTCGTCATTTTAAATCTTGTTTTTATAGACTGCAGAAGTTCAGTTTTCACTTCAACCTGCATAGAGAACAACATCCATCCTATTTTGTATTAAAACAATTTCCGAATAGAATTGAAGCCACGGTTGTGGCATTTTGACTTTGATAGAAATAACATGATATGCTTTACTCCCTAAAGTCTTTATAGTTGCACTTCAACGTTGTATACAAGTCACTTAGTCAGACGTAAATTATCTACTGTAGCTACAAGTGCCTAAAGTGTCCTCCTGCTGCTGTAGACATGCTATCTCTAGTAGAATCCATAAACAGGTTGAATATGTATCACATTGGTGACAGGATCTGAGGAATGAGGAAACTAGACTGGAAAACTCTGTCCTTTGAATGGCAACTGCTGTGTCTGTCACTGTGTGTTCATGTGTTTGTGTGTGAGTGTGTGTGTCTGTATGTGTTTGTGTGTGTGTGTGTGTTTGTGTCTGTCACTGTGTGTGCATGCGTGTGCGTGCATGTGTGTGTGTGTGTGTGTGTGTGTGTGTGTGTGTGTGAGTTGCATGCTCTGTAAAGGGAATGCAGGCGTTCTTATCGTAGTGACATTGCCTTCTTCACCCTCTGGCTCAGCACCAAGACCGGCTGGAGCCGGACTCAGACACACAGCCAGAGCTGAGGATCGACGTACAAAAAACACAAAATGATGATCCTAAAATGTCCTCTACACCTGTTTACACACTCTAATAGGTTATTTGGCTGGACATAGCAGCAGGTCAGTGGGTGTTTGTCATTAACAACATAACCTTTGTTTGTAGAGAGACAATGCTGTGCACCACTATACAACCCAAGAGATGAGAATAATATCTCAAATATCTTCAAACAAACTTACCCCACTAAGTAGTAGCTGCAATGCAAGCTTGGGCTCATTTAACACACCCAGGACACATTGGCAAACATAAACAGTGATTTAAAGAGCCTTTATAGCCCCTTAACTACTACTGCATAATTAAAGCGCTTATCTAGCTAGTAATATTTCTAAAGCATCGTTTGTATTAGATGATATTAAAGAACTGAGATGCATTTAGTGGCTTTAGGCCACCTTATTAAGATCAGCAGACAACACGACTGCACAAACAATTTGTTAGAATTAGTGGAATATCTGAAGGAGACTAGAGCTTTTCACATCAAGTTAATCTGTACCGGTGGAGCTCATACATTACGGCACATGGTTGAAATACGCTATAATGGGTCAGTCTTTGCTATCATCTTGACTTTCAGGAACTTTTAACTGATGATGAAACAATACTCAATTCACGACCGATGCCTTTATAGGACTTACACAGTCAGACCATAGCTAGAAACTCCTTCAGCTCAACCTCAGGCAGCAACCAGCCCTTCACATGAGGACAGCTCCTCCAGCGGTCTGCGGGAGGGACGGGAGGCTGGAGGAACTGGAGGCTGGAGGGACGGGAGGCTGGAGGAACTGGAGGCTGGAGGGACGGGAGGCTGGAGGGACGGGAGGCTGGAGGAACTGGAGGCTGGAGGGACGGGAGGCTGGAGGAACTGGAGGCTGGAGGGACGGGAGGCTGGAGGGACGGGAGGCTGGAGGAACTGGAGGCTAGAGGGACGGGAGGCTGGAGGGACGGGAGGCTGGAGGAACTGGAGGCTGGAGGAACTGGAGGCTGGAGGGACGGGAGGCTGGAGGGACGGGAGGCTGGAGGGACGGGAGGCTGGAGGAACTGGAGGCTGGAGGGACGGGAGGCTGGAGGAACTGGAGGCTGGAGGGACGGGAGGCTGGAGGGACGGGAGGCTGGAGGAACTGGAGGCTGGAGAGACGGGAGGCTGGAGGGACGGGAGGCTGGAGGAACTGGAGGCTGGAGGGACGGGAGGCTGGAGGGACGGGAGGCTGGAGGGACGGGAGGCTGGAGGAACTGGAGGCTGGAGGGACGGGAGGCTGGAGGGACGGGAGGCTGGAGGGACGGGAGGCTGGAGGGACGGGAGGCTGGAGGAACTGGAGGCTGGAGGGACGGGAGGCTGGAGGGACTGGAGGCTGGAAGGACGGGAGGCTGGAGGAACTGGAGGCTGGAGGGACGGGAGGCTGGAGGGACGGGAGGCTGGAGGAACTGGAGGCTGGAGGGACGGGAGGCTGGAGGGACGGGAGGCTGGAGGAACTGGAGGCTAGAGGGACGGGAGGCTGGAGGGACGGGAGGCTGGAGGAACTTGAGGCTGGAGGAACTGGAGGCTGGAGGGACGGGAGGCTGGAGGGACGGGAGGCTGGAGGGACGGGAGGCTGGAGGGATGGGAGGCTGGAGGAACTGGAGGCTGGAGGGACGGGAGGCTGGAGGAACTGGAGGCTGGAGGGACGGGAGGCTGGAGGGACGGGAGGCTGGAGGAACTGGAGGCTAGAGGGACGGGAGGCTGGAGGGACGGGAGGCTGGAGGAACTTGAGGCTGGAGGAACTGGAGGCTGGAGGGACAGGAGGCTGGAGGGACGGGAGGCTGGAGGGACGGGAGGCTGGAGGGACGGGAGGCTGGAGGCTGGAGGGACGGGAGGCTGGAGGCTGGAGGGACGGGAGGCTGGAGGGACGGGAGGCTGGAGGAACTGGAGGCTGGAGAGACGGGAGGCTGGAGGGACGGGAGGCTGGAGGAACTGGAGGCTGGAGGGACGGGAGGCTGGAGGGACGGGAGGCTGGAGGAACTGGAGGCTAGAGGGACGGGAGGCTGGAGGGACGGGAGGCTGGAGGAACTTGAGGCTGGAGGAACTGGAGGCTGGAGGGACGGGAGGCTGGAGGGACGGGAGGCTGGAGGGATGGGAGGCTGGAGGAACTGGAGGCTGGAGGGACGGGAGGCTGGAGGAACTGGAGGCTGGAGGGACGGGAGGCTGGAGGGACGGGAGGCTGGAGGAACTGGAGGCTGGAGAGACGGGAGGCTGGAGGGACGGGAGGCTGGAGGAACTGGAGGCTGGAGGGACGGGAGGCTGGAGGGACGGGAGGCTGGAGGGACGGGAGGCTGGAGGGACGGGAGGCTGGAGGAACTGGAGGCTGGAGGGACGGGAGGCTGGAGGGACGGGAGGCTGGAGGGATGGGAGGCTGGAGGGACGGGAGGCTGGAGGGACGGGAGGCTGGAGGAACTGGAGGCGCGGCAGAACCAGAACCAGGAATACTGTAGTCAGTCTGTCAGACCCGCTACTTTAACATGTGAGCTTTTCTAAAGAGACTCTGATGCTCAGAAACATTATCACATTAGTCCACAGGGACCGCCAAAACCAACACAAAATAAAAGTTCCTTATAGCAGCTTCCAGAAAATATGATCATGACCACAGTGCATATCAAAAAGACAGAAATATCAACAGAGACTAAAAGTCAGATGTCGCCCTTATTAGTAGAAATAATCAGCCAATACAAATCATCACATAACATAAAGCACCATGCATTCTCTATGTAAGCCAAACCAATGTCTCCTGACATCATTGTAATACTCGCGTAACTCCGGCTGATATGTTTTACCACGGCTGCCTGAAACCATCGAAAAGAATCTGCAATCAAATTCAGCTCTAAAAACCTGTTTCCATAAAGTCACATTTGTGTTTTTCGCTTGAGTAGCCGCCCGGCTTGGGAACGCACAGCTTGTTGTTAGCTGTCAGATACTTTAGGATCACGGAGCTGCTCTTTTATCACTGATGATTGTTCTGGTTGGGTGGCCTCGTAACACCAGGCGGTATCTCAGTTAGCAGAGCGTTGGTTTCCAGAGGCCTGATGAGGACTTGTTTGTGTTTCAGTTAGGTCCCAGTATACAGCCCAACTGGGACACATGGGCATCAGCTCCGAACAGTCAGTGGGTCCCCACACCGCTGCTACGGTACTGCTGTCTGTCAAAAACACATTCATATTCTTTATTTTACTTCATCAGGTCCTAATGAACTGCAGGGGCGGATTTAAAATGGCTCATAGAGAGAGTAGTGAGACGCCAACGGTGTACAGAAAACAAGTCTGTCAGTGTGTGTGTGTGTGTGTGTGTGTGTGTGTGCGTGTGTGTGTGTGAACCAGACACCGCAGATAAGGTAGAGGGAAAGATGTGGGAGTTAGACGAGTTAGCACTGAATTATTTGACATCAACCCCCAAATTTCACCGGCATATGCATTCTCTTATCCGAGATCCAAAAATCCAAACAAGATGACTGAAATACAAATGCTTGATTTTAAAAAGGTGCTAAATTCAATATTCAGAGCTTCAATGTAGCGGCAAATCAGCATTTTCCTCATGCAGATAAAGAGGGGTTCTCTGTACCTGAGCAGAGAATGATGTCGCCCTCCCTTCTAATGCAAGCTTCTCCTTCCTTAGCCTAAGATTATTACCGATGACGATTTAAAAGTCGATATAGTCAGTATTTTGATGTGTGACAATGGCACTACACTTTGTTTACATCTGGATCACGCATCAAGACTGTGAAAGACATTCCAAAATAGAGCGTTGCTTAGTATTTGTCTATGATGCAGACATGGTCAATTATGTCAAATGAGTATTTGTCATCTGGGTAGCACAGAAGTCATTTAGGATTACAGACATTTGGAAGGGAGTCACTCACCTTAAGGGTCCTCCTGCTGATCAGGAGGGCCTTTAATGAAAATACATACTGCATCTGCACACACTTCTAATAAACAATATGTTTGTGTTCCAGAACCCACAGCACAACAGCAGTCCCCTGCACAATAACCAAAAGAGAAAGACATGATGTCTGAAAGTCAACTGAACCAAAATAATCAGAACACTGCCGTTTTGGAACTGAAACATCACTGGTGTACAGTGGATACTATTGTGTGTTTGTGCGTGTGTTCATGTATGTGTGTGTGTGTGTGTGTGTGTGTGTGTGTGTGTGTACACACTGCTCCTGCAGCAAAAAGCAAAGGAACAGAAGCTGGAAAGATAGGCAGCCTGTGAGGCAGACTGGAGACATAAAAAGCCAAAACACAGAGGAGGCAGATAAAATATGGGTCAGACAGAGAGAGAGAGGAAAAGCTCAATGTAAATCAGAAAGTGTAAACATGTACAGGCCTAATCTCATTATCCCTCGTCCTCCTGGGTCTGTGATGGGATGCTTGATTAAAGCAGGAGATAAAAGAAATGTGGTAGAGGACATAAATGGAGGTAGGAGGGAGGAAGGTGATTGAGTACATGGAGAAGAAATAAATATTGATTAAGGGAAAGTGTGGAGCAGGCCTCATGTGCGGATACGACTCTAAACAGTGCCTTGTGTGCTAGGAGCTGTGCAGCACTCATTAACATAAGCAGAATTATGGCAAACTACATTCTGTAGTATATTGAGTCAAATAGGGAGCTTTTGGAAATTGCCTGAAATTGGATACGATAATCTATCCTCTGATTTACATGTGAAACCATTCAAAGCACATGTGGACTAAATGGATGTTAGAGGTATTTGTGTGATGATTGTAGAAGATCGTAGGTGCTGTAATCATAATTTTTACTTCAACAAACAGACTATAAACATCTAAATGTAATATATATATATATATATATATATATATATATATATATATGTATACTGTATATTAAAGCAAACTAAAAAAGAAAAGTCTAACAATCAGAGTGCAACCTGCATATCACTGACCTCCTTTTGATAGTTTAATATCAAAATGAGGCTAATCGGCACATTTATTTCTACATGAAGATCGCTGACAATAAGAAAGTATGAACCACAACATACAGTAGACATCGTAGCGGTAGGAGGAGCAGCACAGGAAAGACGTCTGCATAATTCAGACCAAAGGGACGAGCAACTGAAAATCTTTTCCTCAATTTATTATTCATATTCAACACCGATTGCATGTCCTACTCAACTTCTTTAGATTGTTTAATTCTTGTTTCAGCAGCAAAGGAACTCATCATTATTCTTTAAAAAGGGTTTGAGGCGTTTTCCCTCGACATGCGCGTCTTGTGCATCATACACTGTGTTCATGCCCTGGACCTGAGCATCTCGCCTCTGGCTGCACCCACCAGGTTGAGGTGTGGTCCCACCTATTTACTTGAGCCTAAAGAGCTTTGAAAGGAGGGTGTGCCGAAGTAATTATAATTAACTGCTCATCAGAGTGCCTGAGCGAGCGCGGAGCACACTCAAAAGAATACAGGGCAAAGAGGCTGCGGTGGCATTTCAGTACCACGCTGCCATCACAAGCTATTTTCTGTTCTACACCGACAGCACAAACACTAATTTAACTTTGGGTTTTCCCATATTGACCTCGATGTAATTAAGTGCCTTTACTGCTTTGTCAACGTGTCTACCCATTAGCCACAGGATTCTTGTTTGCCGCGACAATTCATTTCCCTCCTCATCTCATTGCACTCCAGAAAATAGAAAGGAGTCCGACACAAGTCTCACAAAAATACGCGATATGAAAAGTTCAATAGCATCAGCAAGGACATGTTTGGTATCGTGCCACCTTCTCCGATATGGTGTTAAGATGACAACACAATTGCAAAAACAGGTGTGTTGCCACCGCGGGCGTTTGTAGGATTCAAAGGAAGGGGGGCCTAAGCCCCAAGAGGAGAGGTTTGCTGGGGTATGTTCGCTCGCGTACTTTTATTTTGGGACCCCGTATATCCATTGTTTCCGACAGTTAATAGATTGGTTCCATTAGAAAAAGTGTGATTTTGCTCTGTAGTTTAGCTCTCATTCAGTATATGATAACAGAAGAAACAGAATTTCAGGGTCATAGTGATATTTTATGCTCATTTGCTCAGTGCCCTATCACTGAGATAAAGATTAACTAATTCAGTGTCAAATATACAATTAAATGTAAATAAAATATTATAATAATATAAACTAATGCAAATTATAGAGTGAAGTATATAGCTATTTCTTGCATTTCCAATTCGCTCATTCACACTGTCGCTCAATGGAGACAGTTTCTAACTCTTCCCTTTCATTTGCCTCAAGTAAAGCTAAATGGAAGCAGGTAATAATCATTAACAACTACGATAGCCACATTCTGTACTTACCTGGACTTACCAGTCCACTCCGTGCATCATTTACTTTGAGCTAAACTGATCTGTAATCCTGGCTGTCGTTGACCAGACATGTTGAAGCCCCCCTATAATAGGCCTAACGACGCCCCTGCCACTAATTGTTGTCCTTTCATTTCACGCATAAGCCATAATATACTCAGCAGAATAAGATATCCCTTGATTCAAGTTGTTGCTCAGTAAATTCACCAGAAACATCTTGAAATGAAGCACACTGGACGTTGGTCGACCTTTAAAGTGCATTTACGTCTCCGATATTATCCCGCAGTAGAAAATTCCCCTTGATACACACTTTTTTTTCAAATAAGGAGAAACATTTAATAAAGTGCTCACAGTTATTGCGTGTAGGCCAATAATGCAGTGGCATTTCACACTTGAGATACTTTCTCATACAGTTAGTGCAGACACCATGAAATAGCCTATAAAGGTGTTGTCCAAACACACTTCAGGCCGCTCTGAAAGTGCTGCCACAGTCACTGGAGCCACGTCAAAGACAGCGTGACCCCAGGTGTTGGCACAGGCCTTGCTCTTCAGCCTCTTCCTCTCCTCTGCTTCTTCCTCTCCTTTCCCCCTCGGCTCTCTGAAACGTTGACCTCCTCCCGTTCACGCAACTTTTCCTTTATGTCTACTCCTTAACATAATGTAAAAGTATCCCAATCTTTCCCTGATTCAGTGGTTCATTATTTTCTCCCACCTCCTTCCACCATGCCTCTTTCTTATCCTCTGTCTCACCCTAATTCCCTCTTTCCCTTTTCAATCCACTCTCCCCCTCCTCATCACTCAGAGGAACAGCAGAGCTCTTCATCAAGCAGACGTCAGGTATCTGTCACGGTCCAGGCCGGTCTCGACGTGATTGATTTCTGTCCCACCTGCGTCTTTGGTAATGACCAGCTGTCAGTTACTTTACTGCCCGCACTGCCTCCCTTCAGTATGTTCTGTCACCGCATCCAGAGGCTAAATCTCCCGGCTAAGACCTACAGTGCATTATCTAGCTTGTCTTCAGACAAGATTTATGTCGGTATACCATAGACCCAGCTTGTCCTCCTTCTAAATCTCTGAGGAGAATGCCATCACAATGGTTATTTCAAGGAAACAAATGGTTTACATTCTTTTACGGCCAACACAATATCTATTTTACGCTTAAAGTTTCCAATTATTCCCGGGCAATGACTTTTCTGACAGAAGTTCATAAATATGTGTTTGGGCCTTGCGAGCGCAACGCTGTTTTGATTTCTTCGAGTAACGGCTTGTAAAACAGTTCTGGACGCTGAGGCAGCAGACTCGAATAAAATGGGAACTGGAGAACTGCCACATCGTGGAGCACAAGACATATCGCCTGTGTGGCACGCCAATATCATTTCATGTGTGGAATCAGCAGATCCTATCTATTAGTTTGAAGAGAAGGAATTTAGAATAAATCCCAAAACAAGCTGCCATAACAAGTGAATGTCATGTCTGTGTTATTTTCTCTAGATAACGTGCTTTTCCCCAAGATCAACTTCTCTTACACAGAGACAACCCATGGTACATGCTCTGCCCATTGATGCATGAAGTAGAGCAGCTCGATTACATCGAACAAACAAAGACAAATTCAGACTCAATTTATTCGGACATCAATGCTGACTTGATTGGCGGATGAAGCCATCCATCCATTCTCATCCGTTTAATCCGGGGTCGGATGGCGGGGGCAGCAGACCCAGCAGGCAGATTCCGACTTCCTTCTCACCTGGAACATTTCCCAGGTCATTCTGGGGAATTCCGAGGTGTTCCCAGACCAGCTGGGAGATATAATCCCTCCAGTGTGTCCTGGGTCTTCCCCGGGGTCACCTCCCAGTTGGACATGCCTGGAAAACCTCTAAAAGGAGGCGTCCAGGAGGCATCCGAATCAGACGCCCGGACCACCTCAGCTGACTCCTTTCAACGTGAAGGAGTAGCGGCTCGACTCCGAGCTCCCTCTTGATGTCCGAGCTCCCTCTTGATGTCCGAGCTCCCTCTTGATGTCCGAGCTCCATACCAAATCTCCAAGGCTTGTGGAGGAAGCTCTTTTCGGCCGCTTGTATCCACAACCTCTTTCTTTCGGTCACTGCCCAAAGTTTGTGACCATCGGTGAGGGTTGGAAGGTAGACCGACCAGTACATTGAACGCTTTGCCTTTCGGCTCAGCTTCCTCTTCACAGAGACGGCCCGGTGTGACGCCTCTTTCACTACTGTAGCCGCGCCGATCTGCCTGCTGTTGAATATTGAATGCCGGAGGTCAAGTTCCAAGGATGCTAGCAGGACCACATCATCTGCAAACAGCAGAGACGCGATCCAGAGACCTCCAAACCTGACCCCCCCCCCCACCAACCCAGGCAGAAGCCAGACAAGCTATTTAAATTTCAAATTGAGAGTGAAGTTAAATGGATTTGTTGTTGAAGGCACAAGTTGTACTACTTCTACTGAGCCCAGATCTCAGTGTGACGCCGAGACGTCAGGTGATGTCGGCAACCATTTCAAAAGCCCCTTCATGTCCCATGGTGACCTCCAGACGGAGTGCGGATGTAGACTCTGGAAGCCGAGTGAAAGCACGGTTTCCCCCCCGCTGCCTTCACATGAGCGTCTTTGATCATCAGAGACCAGTTCCAACTTCCGGATCTGAAGTAAGGGATACTTTCAAGATCTCACTCTCTCTTTCTCAACTTTCTGTCACTGTTTGTTTCTCGTAATCCTCCCTTCACTCTTCTGACCTTCCTTCCTTCTCCGTCCCTTGCCCTCTTCCTCTCTATGCGCCAGGCACTGAGAGCTCCCGCAGAGCGGGGGTGCAGTGGAAGTCTTCTTTGAACAAGAACCTTGGCTGCAACCCTTTCATCTTGCGCACTACCTGGCCAAGACGGGCTGCAGGGTACCACCGCTGACAGAAGGCACACGGCAGAGGAAGGAGGAGGGATGAGACGGGCGGAGAGGAAGGGAAATTAAATGAGCGGGAAAGAGGAAAAGGGAAATGAAAACAAAATGAAAAAACTAGCCTCTCTAGTATTAATGATCTTTTTATGCTTTTGCCAGGCTAAAAAAAGAGGGCATAAATGAAGATGAGTGAGAAACTGACATCAGAGGTAAAAGATGGAGAGTAGAAAGATGAGAGACGCCGAAGGAGAGCATAAAGATGAGAGACAGAGGGACCCTTGTGGCTCATAGAAGAGAGCCAATTTACAATTTACTGCTAATACAGCTCGTTGGGTCTCACATCAAATATGTCCGAGACAGAATAGGTCAATCACTGGAAGTACCCATGCTTGTATACAAGTTGCATTCCTGCTATATTTACTAATTAGCATAGAGGAACAGCACAAGGTCATAGCCTGGACTATTAAAAATGTCATAGCTTTATTAGAGATATTTTTTGAATGATTAAACATTTGAAAGGGCTCTAAACTTTATATGCCAAAGCACGATTGCTGTTCATTCAAAGCCTTTACTCAGTGTTACATGCAACCTCTCAACTTTGGCAGCGTGACTTGAGCTTTATCCCAGAATGCACTGCTTGGTCCATTGCATCTCCCGCAGAGTGATCCTCATAGAAAGGCAAAGACTGAGCACTTGGTGATGAAGGTGTGATGTTCCTCGACAAAGAGGGGCAGAGAGGTAATGTGTGTGCGTGGATGTGAGTGCTTGTGTGTGTACAATGTTTCAGAAAGCTCCTAAATAAACAGGCTGCATGCTTGTTTTGGTAAGACACACAATAACTCAAAAGCCTCCCGTTGACAGCCGTTGTCTATAGCCGTGAAGGACTGTGATTTTGACAAATGGATTCTCTCATAGCTGTTTACCAGAGCAGGTTCTGCTTGAGAAAAAGAGGAATGATGCACGGCAGGTTAGTCCTGAGTCCTTAATGTCGTGGAACACAGACAAGGATCATTACAGTCACACCGTGTTGTTCAGGCTCACAACATATTGTTTACCTCAAGACAGAAAATGGAAATTCATCTGTCAGCAGCTATGTAAAGTGTCATTTGTAACATGCTAGGCCAAAGCCTGTCTTCACTGACTTCTAAATGAGCCTCAATCTAGCCTTCTTTATATTATGTTTCCCTCCTTGTCCCTCCCCCTTTCTGTATGAAGGACAACCTTGATCAAGTTCATATTAAAAAATAAACGTTTCACATCGAAGCAGTGTAACCATGGGAATCAAACCCTTTGTCCATGAGAAAAATAGATGATTCTTTAGTCTGTAGTTGTCCAATAAGCCTCACAAGCCCACGGGTGACAACCACGAAATGGAAAGTATATCACTGAAAATCAATGTTGCATTAATTAACTTACATTATGTCTATTATGGGATGCCCACCGATGGGAGAAGATAAAACACACGTGCCACATTTTCAGTGAAGAAAAAAGTAATACACAGCGCTGGGCCACCAGTGTCTGATTTGATATATAGAATATATTAAATTCTGTTTTTTAACTTACACTTATATTGTATTGAATATTTATTAATTTATTCATTGGTCAGCCATGACTCCCCAGTTTTCTGTTATTGGTCATCGCCTACTAGCAACTTTAGTCCAATTAGATGTTGAGATTCAATGGTGACTGGGTACGCCCCCTTACTGTCAAAAAGAAAACCTGCGAGCGAGCGAGCAGGTTGAAGTTTTCGCGAGCGAGCAGGTTTAAGTTCCTCGCGAGCGGCTGTTGCTCTCGCGCGAGGAACTTTTGCGCTTGAGATCGAGTTTTGCGCTCTCGGATTTTGACAGTGATTTGCATATAATACATAATTGTCCTCCTCGTGTTCTCTGTCTTCTCTGACTGGCAGGCTGCTAATGAGCCTCACCTGGGAGGTGAGCGGGTCCTCTGTGATTTACTGAGTGTTCATTGGTTGTTGTTTTTTCGCAAAATGTTGACAGACAAACGGATAGACCAATCACAGTGAAGGCTTAGTGTGACGAGTTCTCTCCGCGCCGCGTCACCCGACACGTCGCCCCTCTGTGTCTGTGGAGCGGAGCAGCAGCCGGGAGGAAGGAGAGGAGGAGGAAACCCGGTTTATTAATCTACGAGTTTAAACTGATTTCTGCTCGGTATTTTCGCGGAAAACTCATAGTTTTAAAAACGTAAACAGTGCCAGACACACTGCCGCGGCTTGACACTCAGAAAAGTGCAAAAACATCAACGAACACCTGAAGTAAACAAAGTTGCGTTAATTACGTTAAAATATTTTTGTGTGTTAACGCGGCCAAATTAATCGCATAGATTAACGCGTTAACGCTGACAGCCCTAATATTTATACATCATCACGAAGGTTAAGTTAATACGTCTTAAATGTTATCCATTCTTATGTTATCGTCAGGTACTCGAGATAACAACACATAGCAGCTGAAATATGCGTGTGTGAAAATATTCTGTTGTCTGCTCTCACGTATAGATACGCGCCTCATGTCACAACACTCACGCATGCTATCGGTATTTGTACATGAGGGCGGGAACTGGGACCCAGTCCTGTGAGAAGAGGTGAGGAGATGGAATCCTTGGAATACCTCTCCTCGACGGTTCAGTGCCAATCCGAGGTTAGGATGACGTGATGCAAACCTGTGACACAATCTGTGTGTTAAAAGGCTGAACTTTGCCTGAGAAAAGGGAGAGCTTGTCCTGCCAACCTGTGTGTGGTCGGAAGGACTCCCCTGTGATTGCAATCACAGCGAGCGCTTGTACTTTGTGTGTGATCAGAGAAAAAATCTTCCAGTACGAGAGAAGTCTTTGAATTCTTCCGAAGGCTCTAACAGGCATCCGATTTGATATTATCTCTCACAGCTAAATCCAATCTATGTCAAGCTATTTCTTACCATTACCGAGGTGTAAACAACTTCAACAATTGTTTTTGTGAGAGAAATGCATATCCACTCAACCTGTGTATAATAAAAATCAAAAAGCTTCTTCAACACAAACACTGAGAGCTTGAAGAGCGTGGCACTGGAGCTGGAGGAGGTGATGTGGCTCTTAACCGGAGGAAACGCACCGGAGAAAGCCAGTCGAGCGATCTTAAAGACAAGAGGCTGAGGAGGGAGGGTGTCGGGCTCTCAGGACTAACAATTGCATTATGTTTCCACTCAGCGGGGGCCGAGACGACTGCCAGGCTCCACGCGAGGCGAGGTGGCAGCTTACTGTAATAAAGCTAACGCTCTTAGACATGAATGAACGTGTCCGCTGCTAATCCACTCATTTACGTCCTTGTGGTTCTCCGTAGGTCTCGGTGCTTTACATGTCCACTAAATATTGAGGCTTTGAGTCATAATCACGACCTTCTCATATCCTCCCTCCTCTCTCATCCCTCTCATCTTCTACCTCAACTCACCGACTATGTTCTCATCATTTTACATATTGCTTCCTATCTGATACACTTCATTTATACTTATGCAAATATGATGAAACAAGAGGATAGATCACCAGCTGAAGAAATGTGCCCTCTCATACTGTAACGCTTTCAAATTAAGTTGAGGCAGCGCTTCTTCAACACACTCAAAAGAAATATAGAAGAGTAAGCATGGACATGAATTCATAAATAGGTATTGGTCCACAGGCTCTTACACTCGGCTGGTCTGCTCGTGAGGTGCTGATGGAGATGCGAGTTGGGGTTGGAGAGGGAGAATCATGAGGAAGGATCCTTCAGAGTGGAGTTAAAAATAGAGCATGAAGTGGAGGAGGAGGAGGAGGAGGATGAGGAGGAGGAGGAGGGGGCGGCGTACCTGTGGGCTCGGAGGCAGCCTAGTTAGCGATGAGCAGCACCACTGTGGACCACGCTGGGCTGGAGAGGGAGACAGAGAGACACGGTGAGAGAGATACACAGAGAGAGGGAGAGAAGGGGAGAACAATGAAAGATAGCACGAAACCACATGTTCAGGATGAAAACAGACACTTCTTTCACAGTAGGCTGCGGAGCGCAGGAATGACGAGCAATAAATAGTCTGACAGAGCCACACGCTGAACTCATGTCTCCAAAACACCCCGGTGCTCTATTGTTGGTGCTCGAGGTGTAGATTCAGAAGGAATGCTTCCAGAATAAGAACTATGCAGTCATAAGTGATGATGTCACGTCACCTGTTATCTAAGAACTAGACCTTATTCATGAAGGACTAGTTCTTAGATAGTAGGCAACGTGACCGTCACGTTGCCTACTATCTAAGAACTAGTCCTTCATGAATAAGGTCGCTCTCCTACTCCTGAGGCTTTTTCTGTTCACATTTTCTTAGTCTGTTAATCCAGATTCCGGCCACACTGACACCGTAGTTTACTCTGCTTATCGTTATACATTGTAACCATGGACACTTAGTGCTTTGTTTACTTGAGGGCCAGCCAGGTGCGCTGTCACTTTAAGGTCACCATGAAATAGTCGGAGTAAACAGGACACATAGACCATCATTTCGATCCCAATAAGCAATTATTCTCAACCTATTCAGGAGGGATTGTAGTGAGCAGAGGAAGAATACCTCCAGCTTCTGAAGCTTCATCCATGAATCCTGGGCTTTTGTGCTATTCAATAAAAACTAAGACAGCGTTATTATGTTTCATATTGTGTATGTTCCTGCATATCAAGTGTTTGGTTGCTTGGACATTTCTTGGATCATGTGGAATTCTACGTGAATACAGATGAAAACACAAAGGAAACATGATGATATTTGTGTGATCACTTCTCTAATTTTTCAATTAGGTTTATTTGCTGCACTCTGAATAATTAATGATGTTTATAAATCCCTCTGTAAGCATCCATTTATTTTTAATAAAGCTTATATCTAGCATATTACCTAACTCACATGAGTTGTGTGAACAAAATGATGAACCACGTCGCTGCTTGCTGCTAACCCCCCCCCCCCCCCCCCCCCGTCGTCCACTGAGTGTTAATCACTGATGAGCATCGATGTGCCACGCCCAATAAGAGACAAGAAGTAAGTGAGTAGTCTCTTCATCACATAACATTCTGACAAATACATTTAAACATACAGTATAAAACAAACACAACAGGAACAACAACAACATATTTCATTTTGTTTCTACACTTCAGAATAAAATGTAAAAATAGTTTAGATTGGATGTAAACAACTATCTGCTACAAGTAGGTGCAGCATAAAGTACATGGTGACAGCATACAGGCTTCTTTTTTGTCTTTAGAAATAATTAATTTTAACGATTAAATTACAAATATTAAAATCACTATTATATCTCAAATAGGAAATATATAAAAGGGTCAAATGTCAAAACAAAGCCCAGAAATCAAGTGACATTCAGAGTTCAAATTTAAAGCCAAATCAAAACCCATGACAATTAATAAATTGAGTCAATCAAACTAGAAATTTCCAGGCAATTTTTTTTGCTTCATTATATATTTTCAATATTCCTCAGATGGCCAAAAGCAATGGGATGTTTTACTATATCAGATTTTAATAGAGGAATAATTTTCAACAACAACTCAACAGCAAGTTTCAGGGCCTTTGCCGAGTAGCCATGTTGGACCTGTTCTTATGTGAGAAAACATATCCACAAACCCATCACAGTCGTGTAGTCATGTAGAAATGTACTTACTACAAAAGATGAAAACAGGTTGACAATAAGCACATTTAATAAAATCATCATTTTCTAATTGAAAGTGCAATGAGTGCCCTGTCATATCTGGACTTTGCTTAAATGCTTCTGGAGCAGGATAACACATATTTATGAGAAAAACTCTACTCTACAATCTATATGGTAATTTAAATCATTATCATAATGTAACTCCTGGAATGCATTTCTGATTGATGACTTCCATCCATCCATTTCCTGCTGTTTATCTGGGGCAGGGTCGCCATGGCAGCAGGATAATCAAAGTAGTCCACACATTACGGCCAACCCTGACATGGAACTTGTGATGGAGGAGACTTTGTTGGCCAGATTACGACGAATGTGCGTGAGCATGTTGGATGTGTTTCCATTCACACACCCTTCAAGGTTGAGCAATGCCCCGTCTTATACACAACTCTCTCCGTTGTTGATGCAGCTGACGGGAACCAGCAGGCAGGTCATCGAGCTCCATATTCCACTGGGCTGCATGCGTATGGTTGAGATGCTGGAATCAGTTATCTAGTTGCAGCTTTTAGTTGCAATAGACTTTGGACAAACTTTACAGAGGACAGTGTTTTGCTGGAGGTTGCTGCCATGTTGATTTTCTGTGTCTTCTGTGAACTTGCATGTTGATTATGAAGTACCCGAGCAAGGGGAAGCAGTGGGATTTCCATACTGTAATTACCAGAATTATAGTGAAATCAACGATTTGATTATGAATTTGAAGTAATTCATGAGTTTGACTTATCAGCCAGACATTTCGTTCCCCAACAACTTCTTTCAGTTCCTTAAGCCGGATGAGATGTACTATTCCTTCAGCCTGTTCTGGGTCTAACCTGGGTTCTAGAGAAACCTCCAAAAGGCTCCCAGGAGGCATCCTGACCAGAGGCCCAAACCACCTCAACGGCCCAGTGTGTGCTGGAGGTCACCATTTGATAACGCCCTAATAACCACATCATCTGCAAACAGCACAGGGGGGATTCAGCAGACGCTCTGCACCGTGAGATCTTATCCATGAAGAACACAAAGACGATCTCTGACAAGAGACAACCGGGTGAAGCTCAACACTCAGTGACAAGATACTTGATTCATGCTGAGCAAACCAGCAGAGCTCTCTCTCCAGGGATAAGAGGACCGGACGGCTTGCCTCTGTAACTCAGAGCCGGGTATGTAGGCCTGCAGCAACCCCAACAAGGCATCCCGAAAACACAACACATACCAGATGGATTGTGTGAACCAACAATATAAAAAGGGAATGTCTCCTTTCAGCACTGTTCCTACAAAAGGAAACACTTTCATCTGAGTGGAACATTTGGTGCCTCTGAATAGAAACAGGTGGGGCAGTGAAAAGCAGGGGTCAGCACATTCATACATTAATAGGGCTGGTAATTCCCGAGAGGTCCCTTTGACTTCAAAGGACTTTAAAAGGACTTGAAAACAGGTTTGCCATCAGCCTGTGAACAGCATAACAACAACCCTGTCTCACTCGGTGCTTTTCGTCCTACTTTAGTTTAGCTACAAAATGATGTTTCTAGAACACAATTCTCTACCTGTGGGGGACGAAAAAGGAAGATTGTCAGGTGGACACCCAGGGAAATATATCCAACCTGGTAATATAAATAACTGAGATATTCTCTCACTCTCTCACAGGTCCTTTGCTCTGGTAATAGCTAGGCAATGATTTCACTTTGATGAAAACCCTGTTAGGATCCAGACATCGCGGTTGGGCTTGTTGACATATTTGCTTCTGTCCCAGACATAAGTGGATGAATGGGATATTTGGGAGCATAGCATGAAGCAAACAGTGATGGGACTCATGTGGTTACAAGTTCAGATGTAAAAATGTAGCTGACACAAATAATGGCCCATTTCATCTTCTTGTTTGGTGCCTTTTGCCCAAAGGTTGTACTTGAAGGTGTTCACTTACAGAAGAGGCACTGCTTCAAAAGTATAACTCTTAATTGGTGTCAACAAATTAATGTGTTTTTTTTCCACTTACACCAATAATTATTGTGAGAAAGTAAAGTTAATCTTGTGTGAGCAACATGTGCTGAGCAGCCTTTGATGTAGATGAAAACCTCTGGTTTGGCAACAAGATAAGAATAGCATAACATTTCAAGGGTGTTTGTGAATGAGTTATGTCTGACCCTGATACTGTGCGCACGTCAACATTTTATTAAGTCAAGTCAGCTTTATTCATGGCTTCCATCGTTAAAGTATGTCTTTAAGGACAAGCCTCGCTCTATTTACAGCGAGTAGTCAACAAACACGTTATAGCTCTGACTAGTGATATCTTTATCATTTTGTTCTAAACTAATACAGAAAAAGTCAGCTGGGCATTCTTGTTCTTCTCCAGTCGTCAAAAACAGTTTCCTGCTGGTGGCCACTGGGATCCGCCCAGTACAACCCCACTCCTCTGCTGTCGGCTCCTCAGCAGCAGCACACACTGACACATGTACCTTGACATTAGCTGGCCTTCACTTTTCCAAACCACTTTCTTCTAGCTGCTGTCTGGTCACAATCCCACTTAATACTTGATAAATACAATTAGATATTCCATCAACAACCTTTCCATCTCGATCACATTAAAATGAATTGCTTTTCTATATTATTAGGCACGGATAAATGTGGTGCGGCTAAAGAGTTCTGAACACCGCTGACACAGTTTGGCTTTAATAAAATGCAAAGGACAAGAGGGATGACAAGTTCACTATATTCAATTATCCGACCTCAGCGGAGGCTGCCTCTGTGCTCAGTCAACTCAACCTATTTGTAAATTAACTGTCAAGGCTTTGACGGAATAGAACAGACCAAAAACTGTAAACACTATCAATATTGCTCAAGATGAGCCCTTTACACATGATTGATATCGGATAACAAAGCTGGTGTCACACAGATCCCATGAAACCAATTTGCCACCTCTTTGTTTTGGATGACTCGATGGTGGTAACTTTCTGTGAAACAGAAGTTCTTGGGGTTTTATGAGAAAGGGCGTTGGTTGCCTCTTCCAGAATTAGCTCAGCACACACACACGTCTATGCTCATTATCAGCCTCCCCACAACACACAGGAGCCACTTTGTATCGCCAGGGAAGCTCACACATCCTCGCCCCGTTTCCTGCTATGACCTCACTCAGCAGAACAGACATTGTACGTCAACCATCAGCATTTTGTTTCCCAGCGTGAGAAAAGCAGGTCTTTTTTTAAACCCCATTAAAACTGTGTGTGTGTTTAATCTGGCCTGTTTGCAAAACAAATGACCGACGCTAGAATGGAATATTACGTTTTCATTCATTTTAAGAGTTTTGCTCATTGCATTTTCCTGCTGGCATGAGTAGATGTGTTCTGACACTAGGAGGGCCCCAATTGAAGCACTGGACAAAACCTTTATTTTGGAAAGAGTATTCTTCGATTAAAAAACAAGACACTAACAACGTTTTATTATACAAGATAAGATCAGATTGTTGGGTTGTTCACACTGATGATTTACTTTTCCAGACTGAATTACAAGCTTCCAGATAAGTACCAAATATAAGTTATTCTTGTCTGTCTGTCGATGCATTAAAACAAGATCAGAGCTGTAGTCCCACCCATGCTGATGATCTCATCCTGTGCACTTTTAAAAAGTGGCAGCGTAACTTTGAGTGAGCAGTCACACACAGCACTTCAATATTATATTTGAACGAAATTAAATTAAAAGTTTAGCATTGTGAAACTAATGAACATGACCTGCGGTGTGCACTGTGCTTCCTCACCGAACTTCTCCGTAATGAGGCTCCAGCTCCGGCCGGGTCTCAGTCCCAACGCAGACTGCTCAATAAGGCTGAACCTTAATGACTGCCGAATTCTCTCCTCAGTCGGATGCACTTTTAATTATCAGCTCCAAGGCTCTCCGTAGAATCTGTACTCGCCTTTTAACTAAGAACCTCCAACTTTACAGAGTTGGCTCAACATCTCTTGGCATTGCTGAATCCCACCACGCAGCAGCAGCAGCAGCACCGCAGAGACCCTTTCATGGTGGGGCTGTCTTCAGCTGGGCTGCTACACCAATAACCTGCACAGCTGCTGAGCTGGCCTTTGTTTCATTAGCAGCAGATGCGCTAACAAAGCCAACACCACGGACGTATGACAAGCAACGACAACCGTGATCGAATTTGGTGGAGGATTATTCCCATTTTAGTCTTCGATACACACACTGTTTTAGTTCTGAGAATTCTTATATTTGGTAAAATCCCATATTTTCTATTCTGTCTTGAAACAGTTTGACCCTTGGGGAGTCAGTTGGGTGAGCATCTTTAATGAAATCATGAGTGGTTTCAGCATCAGCCTCTCACTGTTCATGCTCCACCGATTCTCTTATGAGCACATGAACAACTCTACCTTTTCTAAATGAGATAATAATACATGTGACAGATCATAACAGTATCTGATGCGTCTGTCATGTGCAGAGGACTTGGAACAAACAGAAGCCTAATCAGGCGGAACCATCTGTTGTTTTTAACCTACCACAAAATGTGTATATTGTGCTTATTTCGATGCTTCGCCCACACAACAATGGCGTCCTATACTGTAAAAAAAAATTGTGAAATATACGGTAAATTACCGGCAGCTGTGGTTGCCAGACCTTCACCGTAAAAAATAAAGTTAGACCGTATAAGACATTACGGTATACATTTTTGAAACTGTAAAATTCACACTTGAGAACTGCTTTTTGTTTACAGTAAATTACTGTTAAAAAAAACAAATCACCGTAAAAAAAACTAATCTGTGAAATATACGGTAAATTACTGGCAGCTGTGGTTGCCAGAACTTCACAGTAAAAAATAATGAGAACGTATAAGTCTAAGACATTACGGTATACATTTTTGAAACTGTAAAATTCACAGTTGAGAACTGTAGATACTATTAAAAAATAGTAGATTACTATTAAAAAAACATATATCATAACCCTGTTTACGGTTATTTGCTTTAGAAAAAACAGCTATGTTATAAACGTGTTTACAGTAGATTCTTGTAAAAACAGCAGTTATACTGTAAAGCTAATTCAGTCTCTGTAAAAAAACACAGTACAACTGTATGAGTTACGGTATTACAAAGTTCAAAGAAAATGGCCAGGAACAGGCGGTTCTCCTCCGCCTGTGCCCGCCCCATCTCTTCAATCCGGGCCAGTATCTGACCCAAGCTGCTCATCAGCTCCTCTCCTGGCTGCATCCCTTCTAGGCGCTGGGTTCCAGGGGGCCCCACGTTGGGCTCCAGTGTAACAGGACTCACACCCCTACCCATGGGTTTTCCCCACCATCAGCCATGGTCAGAGAGGTTTCGTGGGAAAACCTCCTTTTATTTTACACAGAGCGCGTCTGCTCACTCTCTTCTCCCTCCAGCTCCGCCCCTTTTATAGCAGCAGCATCGGCTGCTGACTGATTGCCAATCAGTGAGAGCAGCTGACTGATTGTCAACCAGCCAGCAGCCGAGGCCAGACTGGGGACAGCTGCCACAATCTCATGAACACGTTTTAATACCTTATTAAGATAAGTAAGGACTAAAACACTTAAAACAAGTGAAACGGTCCAACATGAAAACTGCCTTGTAAGAAGAAATATCTTGTCAGTCAAAAAACATGCATTGATTGCCTTAATTTAAGATATTTTATCTTACTTAGATTTACATTTTTGCAGTGCAAATAATAAATGCAAACAATACAGGACTGGTAAATTCCTAATACGTTATATTTCCATTTGCAGCACAATAGTCCGTACATTTAACAGTAACAAAATATATTTTTAAAGAGTAATACATGCAAAAACTACGGTATTAATTGTTGTTCATACTTCGGTATATTTCCGTTATCAGTACAATGTTTATTGCACTTAAAAGTTATGAACTGTATTTTGTACAAACAATAAATGTGAAAATTACAAGGCTGGCTGTTACTTTCATAAAACGTTAAAGCTCAGTTGTCAGCACAGTAGTCTGTACATTTAACAGTGACAGATTGTATTTTTTTAAAGTTATTAATGTAAAAATTACGGTATTGATTATTGTTCATAATGCAATGTATTTCCGTTATCAGTACAATGTTTAGTACAATTAACGGTGACAAAATTTATTTTTTACAGAAAATACATGCATAAATTACTGTTTGGGCTGATATATACATACACAGTGTTGCAATGTGATAGAAACGGAATATAACCTATTTCGAATTAACGGTCTCTTACTGTTGGGATTTAACAGTTTTTCACTGTAAAATCTACGTTCTTTTTTTACAGTGTACCTAGCCGCTGTTCCTCTCACAGGGGCGTCATTATGGCAGAGCATATTTTCTTCCATCAGCCTTTAAATTAGGCACCCGTGTTTCTCCAATGAACCTAATTTCAAGTCAGAAAAAGGGAATTCTTCGGTAACAATGAATATCAGATCAGGATAGATTATTGTATTTGATGTATTCATGTTGTGTAAATGTTGCTGGTGTTATTTTACATAGTTTGTGGGGGGTTTCACCTGGCCTGTGCAACATTGAAGTAGACAACACAGAAACACAGACATTTGTATCGGAAGAAAGACAATTCATGTGCTTATAGTTGGCGCACTAACAGTTTGTTACTATGGCTGTACCTGTGTCGGTAGAGGTAGATTATTTTGAGTATTTATTTGTGTCTCTTTAGTAAAATACAAGTTTAATTGGCATAATATTGGATATTGGAAAAACTAAATCTCAAAAAAAGAATCTTCTCACTCTTATCAAACACATCTTTGATAATTGGGTCAGTGTTATTCAGCAGATCTGAGCAGCATGTGTGCACTGGCAGTGCAACACGCAGGTAATGTTGCTGGATCAGCTGCGGTTATATTTAGCAGGTAACGCAGCTAGATCGGCATCTTTAAGCCACTTCCTCTGCCGCTGTGTCCGATGATCATTAAGACGGAGCTCAGCCTTGTAGTCTCTTTCAGGCCAGTGGCTCCTCTTCCAACTGCTGGATTATCTTTTAAATAAACAAAGCACTGTGATTTGTCACACTGCGGTGAAGTTGTTGGGTTGTTTTATGGTGCTGCATGTTGTTGTTCTGTCATTTCCTGTTTTATTTTGAAATAGTAACTCTCCTCTCGTTTCAGGTCACTTCCCTTTCCTCATGTGTCACCGGTCTGATTGTCTCCCCTAATTCCTGATTGTCTCCACCTGTTCCCCATTACCCTCATGTGCTTATAGTCTGTGTCTTCCCTCTGTCCTGTGCCAGTGTGTTTTTTTCCGCCTATCAGTTCATGCCATCACTCTAGCTTTGCCACGTCAACCACGCCTTGTAAACCAAGCCTTTGTTTATTTATTTCAATGGATTCCTCCTAGAGAGCGACTATGATTTTGTAAGTTTTTGTAGCGTGGATTTAGTTTATTAGATACGTGTTTAGTTAGTCTTTTTTCAAATAAAGAGACCGTTATCCCTGGTACCCCCTGCGCCTGTGTCCTGTTCTCTGCCTGGGCGTGACATGATTATTGTTGCAAAACAGTTTTTTTTCTCATTTAATGAAGCTCAAGTGATGCAACATTGAATGTTTCTTCCCCTCAGAATCCGGTTTCACAGAGCTCTAGGTACCACGTCACCATATGGACCCAAACACAGCCTTCAGGATTGAACACTTTTTCTTTACAATGCAATATTAACTTTAAGTGTCAAATGGTTGATTGCTTATTTCCCCAGTAAGGAGGCAAACAGCTCTCGTGAACGGTGTCTCATCACAGATGAAAGCACAGCCTGAAATCAACATGCTAACTCTGGCTCGGTCCTCTTCCATTATTAATAAGCTTCTTATTTGTAATGAACATCTAACACTATAAGCCTTCTTTCCCTTTTTTTAAGTGAAAACCAGACGTTGTGCGGCAAAATAAATGGCCAGTTTCTCCTCTTCTGAGTAAACTCCAATGTGTGGGTGTGCTTTGGAGAAAATAGCACAGGACTAAAGTAAAGTAAAAGTACAGAAGGAAGCGAACACATGGATTAGTGAGTCATCATGACATTGAGTCATATTGGGGCCAAGATGACTTCTGGGATGGACAGATGTCTAATATTAGAGAGAGATGAGGGGTAGGTATTAGAGGATGGAAATGTGCTCTAAGGGACTAGTGGAGAGGAAAGGAAACTTAACAGGCAGTCAAAGTAACCGATTTGAACTGCATATATGAGCCGACATCAAACACACCACCAGGAGGAGAAGGTTGCTGAGTGGGAGTCATCGTGTTCCTTCTGCAGCGCTTCCTGCTCCTCTGTTCTCGCTCTACTGTCTTCCTCTGCTCCCTCTAAATATTTTATATGTGGCCTGATGTTGTGTTAGTGATGTGTCCCAGTCTTTGATCAAGCACACTGTCATTGATTTGTTGCTGGAGCAGAGAAAGGCATCGACTGTTTCATCAAATATGAAGAGGCGATGAAGACGGGCTCACTGAACAAAGGCAAATCAATAAATAATGCATGATCGGCTTGTCTTCAGCTGTTTTATTAATCATTAAATAGGCTCAATACAATGCCCTGCCACCATTACATACAGTTACCACCAGTTAAAGGAATGCTGCTGCAATTTCCTAGTCGTGCTGGTGTAATTGGTGTTCCAGTCTCAAAGCAACTTGAAAGTTGTGTTGCAGTCACTCAGTTTGTGTCCGTTTTATGTTTATTGCGTACGGTGTGTTACTGTAAAGCAATAAATACATAATGCTTCAACCAACTTGCCAGAATAGCAGAACTTGGGCAGTCACTGGGTGTCAAACACCTGGCGTGTAGAGCCAGGGACGCAGCATCAAGTGGGTCAAACCGCCACAGGACTTCAGTTCATGGATCGCTGTTGGTGTCTCGTGCTAAATTAATTGTAAAGTTGACATAAGTTCTCGTGAGTGGTTAGTGTGTCGTCAGTCAGTAAAGTTAACATCAACCACGCTCTTTGCCTCGACCTAAATGAGTTCTGTTGCCTATATTTTTAATGTCCCTATATATGTATTGTAATATTGCCCCGCCGTCACTGACACATGGTGAACTGGCATTAGAGGAGGAGGTTTGGTGTTTGATGCTTGGATGTGAGAACGAGTTGCTTTAAGAGTTCAACATTCTAGACTGTTCATCTCGAAAGTGCTCTTATAAATGCTGAAATTCAAAACAGCAAATACAGCAGTAATTACAGAAGAGCAGTTTACTGAGCCAGGCACGATGAGCTGCATACGACAAAATCATATCAGCTCTTGTTGCATGACTGAGCCAAAATCCTCTGGCTTTGATGTTCAAACTGTGGTGCTGCACAGCTGGGAAAAGGTGTCCTAAAAGTGGGAACTAAAATCTGTGATGGAGAGAAAATGTTGCTGCTGCCATAATCCTATTGGTAATCGTTTACATGTAATCACCATGCATGAATATGAATGCTGTTCTGGGTGTCCTTGAAGAATCCCCCGATTTAAAGTCGCTTGCTAGGGTAGGGATGTGAACATGTTCTGCACTTCTTCGGGAACATGACAGCTATTCAAAAGACGGACTCCAACCTCCAGCCAAAAACACGCGGCACAAATCTAATTTACTCAGCGTGGTGTTCCAAAAACAGCGCAAGAGAGACAAATAAACAAGAGAAGACAAAAGAGAGATGGAAAGGGGAGGGCTCGGGGTGCAGAACAATGCCAAGGAGAAGATTGCAGGTGGCTGGCTTTGTGGAGGGGTGCCGGAGCACATTTTCAGGCTCATTTCAGTGTAATGTCCTCTTTTTATCCATGGGCACGGCACGCACGCAGCCTGTGAAGGGTCACCAAAACGTGACGGAGGGAGAGATGGAGGCCGGCGAGTTGGCAAAAAGACAATGTGACCTGCTACTGGAGAGGCTACCGTACATCACCGGCACGAGGAAGGAGAGGAGCGGCGACAGTGAGTTCCCTGGAGCAGCCGGCATGCAGACAGTGATACACGTCGTCACACGGCCTCTGAGTAGAGAACGCAACCTGAACTTCAGCACCAGATTGAAAAGTAATGTTCTTTTATATTAGCTGTAATTCACGGTTTTAGGATTTATTAGCATGAATTCAAAAGCAGTTAAAATGTCAGCCATGGCTCTGATAAAGAGGGTTTAGAGTGCCAAATACCAAAGAGTGCATGGAAATTGTAATATAAAAAAAGAAAGGAAAAAGAAAGGTGTCATTCAATAAAAGGACAGCAACATATAAAAGTGTTGGTGTAATTTGGTGTAAATTGTGAGGACAAGCTGTTTTTAACTACTGTCCTATTTCTTCAAATGCTTTAACACAAATTCACTTGAAATTGGCCCAGTAGAATCACAGCAGGGTATTGTTAAGTTAGATCAAAAGTGTAAAGATGAAATCCTCCCTTCAAATGGTTTTCATGTGTTTACAGCGATTCACTACTGGTACTTTGTGTGGTGAAGTCCCCAAAGGGTAAGACCCCCGAGATGTTCTATTACCAATAAGTGGAGCAGGGCTTTAGATTATCCTCCCGAACATTTGAACTGGACGTACGCTTCTACGCCAAGGTCTATAAAGGTCTGGCCAAAGATGCCTCCAGCCGAGGAACTCATTCACAGTTCAGTATAGGATCACACCCACCGATTGCCATGGCGCCAAAGTACTAGAAGATGACATTTATCAGGCTTGATAATTAATCTGCATGTTTTTTGACGATTGTTTAATTGTAACTTTTGAAGCAAAAATGTAATTCCATTTTATTTTTCACACAACGTGAATATTCAGTTTTTCTGACAGAAATAAATTGAAGTGTAAACATTTGGCCACCGCCACTGTTCATGAATGTATTCATGCTGCTGCTGCACAACATGCCCTCTCATGAGTGCCGCCTCACAAAGGAGATAACAGCACATTCTGACAGAGCGACCCCTATTTAACACATCAACCCTGAAAACAGAGTTTCTGATTCTTTTTAAATAAAAGCTCTGTTTTAGTGAACTAAAAAGCAGTTTGGGCGTGGACTAATAAACAATAAGAATGAAATACCCGTGTACATGTGGACTGAATATCTCTGAGCTTACAGAAAATGCTACAGCGCTTACAGACATAATCTTGGGCTTTACCTGTGACAGCAACTTTTGCTAATTTCAGACAAATCAGATAATCAATTAATTGAGAAAATAATTGTCAGAATAATTATTTAGTTAGAGTGCGTGACAGTGTAGCTACAAGTCAAGGCAATTTTATTCACATCTGTTCACATCTGTTGCATGACACTGTCTGACATGTCTAACGCACACTGTGAGGGGGATCTGGGGATGGAAGTGACAGTACATATGTTACATTTAGAGAAAAACAAACTCAGACTGCTCCCATGTTGAGAGGCTAGTGTTCTTAGGATTGCGCTAGTGGTTTCAACAAAGGCATCAAAGTGGCCTGGAAGTATCTGAGAGAGTATCTACTGAGTGGGAAGAGAATGAATACAGTTCCAACGGACGAGTCAGGAGCGAGGCGCAAAATAAATCTCCCCTTTGGAACGTGCAGCGGACGACCTGCAACGACTTCACACATATGCTGTTGGTTCATAACGTGGGATTTAACACGATTGTATGGCCGACACCAGAAACAAGAGACTCCCGAGCCACACCAGTACCTGGTTCCCATGAGTCAAACCGGGGACAAAAGGCCCAGAGCGAATCCGTCACAATGCAGCCCATTACCCACCCGCTCACATTTTGATGTATGAGCTTCAAAAGAGTGGAGCATGAAACGGGCTCTTTGTGCAGAACAAAGTTCCACAGAGAGCAGTGGCATATTATGTGGTGGGCATTCCCCTTGAGTCAGGGGATGCGACATATGCACACGACACACACACACACACACACACACACACACACACACACACACACACACACACACACACACACACACACACAGATGGACAAAAAGACGCCGGCACACAGGGCCCATTCAATTGGATGTATGCATGAGTTTCTCTACACTTCAAGTGTAATGTTCTCACACACACATCACGCACACACACACATTTTCTCTTCTCTCCATCCTCTAGTGGCAGAATATGCCCTTTGTTCACGATCTTTGGGGGAGAGTCGGAGAGCGCTGCCGGGGCTCTGGGAACGGACATGAATAAATGGACTGTCCTTCATTGCAGCATGAGGGGAGCAGCCAAACAACCAGAGGAGATCTGACGTCCGCTATCAAAGGGCCTTTGGAAAAAGGCTTCGGCTACGACCTGCGCACATTTAAAGTGAGAGCTACTCGCACCCATGTCCAAGAACACATGGATTTGCACAGGCATGTGGTGAACCCAACACACACACACACCCACACACACACACACACACACACACACAAACAAACAAACAAACACATACGCACCTCTTTGTATCAGATCCAACACAAAAAGTGCCTTCTGTCCATCTCATTCTCAGAAAACCGAATGGACAGTGTTTAATAACTACAGGATGGAAAGATATTGAAAAGGGTCTTTCAGAAGTTATGTTAATATTTGATTCAAACTCTGTCACTTTTTAGAAAGTGCTATCTTGTATGCCGAACAATGTCACTAGAACCGTCTGCCCACTTTGAGTTGAATACTTAAAGTGAAAGAGTGAATCGTGTATAGGCTACGAAATGAAGACGATAAGTACATTTACTTCCCCAGAAGGGTGTTTTTTTCCCACAACAGTGATTCAGAGTGGGATGTTAATCTCAACATGCCAATGTGGCTGACTAGCATGTTGGAGATGTAGCTCCCCATTAGTGCTGATGTGTCTCCGTGTCACGGAGCCTCGCCACTCGCCAGGCATCCTCGTCACGCAACGGGACATTAAACTCCCCTGCAGATGAAATGGTTGTGGCGTACTTCAGGTTACAGCCGTTTCAGGCGGATGAAACGGTGCCTCTAGGGCGCTATAAGCTTTAATAAAGGGTACCACGCGGAGTCCTAGACTCTAGCTCGACTGCACTACACAAATAGATTTTTAGTTCAAATTTAAAGCTAAAATTGGAAGCAGCACATAAACAAAAAGGTCTTTAAATAAATATGAATATGAATATTCCCCTCTACTTACAATTGGATAAATACACACACAAAATAAGATAATTTAGAGCTCTAATAACTATGACTTTAGAAACTACAAGCTGGGGTCACCTGATGGAGTTTAATTCAAATACCTATCGTCACGAATGGTCCAATTCCTATTTGTGTCCACAGCTCCATCTCAGAGACGGAGTGATTGCATCACAGGCTGTAATCTGTGTTCTCTAGTGTCTGGATTTGGGAGAGATTTGTTGGCGATAACAACTATTGATCGGACTGTCCTCGAACGTCGCAGGCACAGCGTGAATACTAAAAGATAAAAGATAAAACAGAACTTTGTGATGGATGCCATACACATTTAAAACCTTTGACAATATTTTAAAGTTCAAAAGGACTTTGGCATCGATCAACATGCACTCTCCCTTCCTACCTACATTTGTTTGCCTTGCTTTGGGTGAATATAAAGACATCGGTAAGTCGTTGTTGTTGTTGTTGTTGTTGTTGTTTGCTTTTTATATTCACTTTCATTAGCCGCATCTAATCTGAGGCTTTTCTATTAAGGGGGTTTAAATAATGTCCCCTGTCGCCTGACATTAGGTGCTATTTCCATTACAAAATGAGAAGGTGCTTTTTTTTGTCAAAGGCCTTTTCCTAATACTCTCATCTTTAAAATATCGCCGGAATATAAAAAAAAAAAATTAAAAATATTGTTTTAATATGATTACAGTTTTTTCCGATTGCTAAACGACAGTGGGCAGAACTGGAGTCACGTGCAAAACTCTAACTACAGTCTGCACTACCAACAGTCACCTGAGTTCACATCACCTGCAAAACTCATTCCAAGCAACACAACTCTTAACACACGGCTCAAAACACACTCAGTGCAGCCATCACTATGCACACACGCCTCACTGACAACACACACTGTCGCTCAGAACACACGGAGAGTCAAAACACCAGCATCAAACACCAATACACAGAATACTAACTTTTCATCTTTACAGTTTGAACAATTTCAGTGACTTCAAACAAAGTAATATTTTCTTCAAAGAAAAGAGAGACATTCTTTCAAATGATTTCGATTTTTTTTTAGAACATAACAATTCTTTAAGGTAAATTAAAATTAGCAGTTTGCTTCAATAGTCTGTAGTAATTTACGGGATTACAGTAATGAGAAAAGGTAGAAACTAAAAGTACATACTGTAATTCGAACAAATAATTGAGGGGCTAATCCTGCCTCTCTCGAGCATCAGGCCACATGTTCTCATCAACATCACATCTAATGTTCTCTCTTGCCATGCACCTGGTGAAGAACCTTCTGGAGGTCCTTATCCATCTCTGGCAATCCTCTGGACTCCTCATCTGAAAGAACAGCTCTTTGTCTTCCTCCACACATCCGTCCTCTCTCTGCCTCCCTTCTCCCACCACAGACCCGTCTTCCTTGTTCCATTTCCAAAATGAGTCTTTCTGAGCTCAATGTATATATATATATATATATATATATATATATATATATATATATATATATATATATATATATATATATATGTGTGTGTGTTCACTAACAAGTCTAAAACAAGACACCTGCTTAGCCTTTCAGCTGAAATTGCAATCATTAGTGTTTGAAAGGCACAAGACTGTCTATTCCGTTTTGAACGTGTGGTTCACAGTTCTGACAGCAGTGTGTTAGTATTTGAACAAAGTGCTGTAAATCCACAGTGTTGTGCAGGTTGTGGTTAAAGTCATGGGATAAGTGTGTAGAGTTTTGAAAACTGTGTTCAAGCAATGAAAAACCAACTAGAGTTTGGTCCACATGAACTGCTGCTGTGCAGACTGTCGTTAGAGTTTTGCACATGTGACTCCAGTTGTGCCCACTGTCGTTTAGCAATCGAAAAAAAACTGTAAAACACATTGTGTGTGAGCGTGGGTACATGTTTATGCAATCAAATGCTTCTGAACACCAGACAGTGACTATCTGAAAAATATTACATCAGCCAACCAAAGATGCATTTTTTACAATTCCAGCACAAATGCTCATCTGATAGATTTTTGGAGCATATTGCAAAAAAAATTAATTTTCCTGACATTGATTCTCAGAACATTTCAGCTGCATCGCAGCACAGCCTGCCAGATTGCTTTGATTATTACTGAGAAACTGGGAGAGAGGAGAGGCGGGAAAGAAAAAGAAGAAACAGAAGAGGAGAGAGGGGCACAGAGTGGGGATAGCACTGGGGCTGAAAGTTAGATTTATATGTAAAAGAGGAGAAGAAAACGCATGAGAGACGGACATACAGGGAGAATAAATGCGATTCGATGTGGAGAGGAGAGAGCCTTCCCTCTGTGTGGATGGGGAGGCTAATCCCCAAACATGGAGCAGATTAAGTGCATGTTCAGAATGCTTGTTTATGAGGCACAGCTGAGGAACACTCTGAGACATGTAGGATATGAACCCTGAGCACATACAACCTCCCTTCTGGTAAAGTCAGGTCAAACATCTAAAAAAAGTGTTGCGGTTTCATTCAAATTAAAGTATGATGACTTGTTCAGAACACACACACTATAATGTACCTCTATAAAACCTCTTTACATGACACAACTAAAGTCCTGCTTGCCATTGTGTGTGAATGAGTGGGAGAGCTGAGAAGATTTCCCTAGGATTGCATATCCATAGTGCCATCTAGTGTCTCCAGGAAACACGCACACAAGCGGATGAGAATCCAGCTGTGATACGCCACGCAGCAGACCGCCTTTCATGTGAAGCCTTTTGATCGAACGTTACAGGAGCGGACATGAAATAAAGCCATTTAAAAGTATTTGTTTACGTGTTACTGAACAACAACTCGTGAAGTATGGAACACTTGTACACATTATATGTTCAAGTGCTGCTTCAGTGTGTACACAGAAAATAAATTAGACAGTTTCAGATTAAAGGAGCAGGTGTAATGCCTTTACAGCATATTAGTAACATGATCCATAACAGAATCATTTATGAATAAAAGCATACTCATTATGTCAGTAATCACATCTTGCCATTGGATCTGTGTGTGGTAATGATAATTCAACTGATAATTTATTCAAATGAGTTGGGCGTCGTTTAAATTTTGTATTGCTGTCTTCATTAAATGGAAAAAAAATTAAATGCGCAACGACATTTCACATCAGTTGATGCATTTATACTTAATCTCATTAAATATAAAGCTATAACACGAGTTAAGAGAAGGAAATGTAAATAATTTGATGATCCAGATGAAAGTTGTATGATTGAATAAACCAGCATAGAGAGCATTTCAATATATGCAGTTTACTTTACAGTATAGAAGCAAAAACTCACTGTTTTATATAAAGCACCTTCATGATAGAGACAACAACAGGATGAGACGGAGGAGAGATCTCCTGCTCCACGAGAGACCAACAAAATCCATTTAAATGACATCCGGACACGGTTCTGTCAGATAGTCCTAATAATTTGACTATTTCTGTCACCGTGACGAGAATGTTCCCGTCAACCTACATTTCAGAGCCCGGCGTCAGGAACAGAACACTTACTCTAATGCTGCACACACACACACACACACACACACACACACACACACACACACACACACACACACACACACACACACACAACCGCACGCACACACATACACACACACACACACAACCGCATACACACAACCGCACACGCGCACACACACACAAACACACACACACGCACCCCCCAACCCCCCCACACCCCCACACATTAAAAAAACACACACAAACGCGCACACAAACACACACATACAAACACACACACACACACGACCACATACACGCGCACACACATATACACACCCACATCCCAACACAGACATACACACATACACACACAAACACACACACACACATGCACACACACACACACAAACAAAACACGCACACACACACACACACTCACACACAAACACACACATACACACACACACACACCTACACACCTACTCACACATACACACGTACACACACAGGTGTGTTTCAAACCCCAGTGTTCATGACGGTAAAACACAAGAGGAAGGTAAAGGTTTCACTGAGAGCAGTAGAAGTGGAGACGTGTTTGTGAGGAGCAGAGGAGCCGATCCCTCGTCGTCGGGTCGTTGCTCTGCAGTGAACATCGATGTATCGGAGCTGTTGCTGCTGAAATTCAATATACTGCGGATGACGGGAACCGCATCCTGCGAAATCCATTATGAAACAGGCCGCTACTTAGGAGCACAAAGGCCTCAGCGTTGCATGTCTGTTAGTGTGTGTGTGTGTGTGTGTGTGTGTGTGTGTGCAGTGTAATTGCTGCTGAGGATATTGAGCGTATGGGCGCACCAAGCTGTCCCCTGCTCCCCATCTGTCTTCCTCTCGGTGTTGTCCCTGCATCTGTTTCTTCCCCCCGCTGTCCTCCGGGCTGCATCGTTCTTCGTCATCACTCTTCGTCATCACTCTCTCCAGGATTCAAATGACTTTAATGGCTGGACTGTTTTCAGCTAAATGAAATGCTTCTTCGCCCTGTCTCTACAGGCTGCACAGGATTACAGGTCTCTTTGATATTTCTCGTACGAAGCCTCTCACTTCTTACTCTAATAGACATACATCATAGTGTTTGGTCTTGAATATTAAAGATAAGAAAGGTAACTGACTGGTGGCTATTACAGTAATGGACATCCATCGATCGGTCAGGGTTAAGGTAAGGTCAGGTAAGGTGATCAACTATGGCCTTATAATGACCTTTTCTATATATAATCGATTCAAATAAATAGTGAGCCCTTCATTCTGGTGTCTCTTACGTCATGAGCTGGAGCTCAAAATGGGTCACAGCGTTGCTCCGGTGGATCTTATAAACAAACCGGATTCTCAAGCGTAAAAAAACGGAGTATCTGGCAGAATGTGTTTCATGCCGTACACTCCAAGCCATTTTACGCTCTTCCTTTCCCCTCTTGTGCAGTTTCCTAGAGCATCTTGAAAGAGACTTCTCAAAGTGTCATTAATTATTAGCGTCTCCCTTGTCAGGAGAGTGGTGCGAGGGCCTGAGAATAGAGGTCTCATTACATAACAACATCCTAACTGCTTGTCCAATCTTACATTTAAAGAATAGGATCAATCTTAGCTTCACAGAAGCAAAACCCAAACTCATGACTTTGTCCTCTCCTATCTCTGATCCTCTATGTTAACTTAAGAAATCCTAAATATAAATAAACTTTTAATCCTTGTCTTCATGCCCGTATCTGAATGGACCGGTACCTCTTGTCTCTTGCTGGTGGTCACCCTGAGCAAAACACCTCATTTGTGACCCTCTGACCACTGGCAGAGCCCCTTTCCTGCTTTCCAGTGCCGTAAGTATCACGTACATTTTATTTTACTTATAGTAGTTACATTATATTAATACATGTCCCCGTTCAATCTAAAGCGACATCATACAGTTTAAATAAGCTTTCAGTCATTATACGTCTGTATTCATGTTGGTTCCCATCTTCATTGTCACTGCCATGACGTCTCTGAGACTATAAACATCAGCGATCACACACGTCTGGGCCATCCCACGCAATCCCATTTGTACGTCAGCAGGCAATAAACAACAATAGACTCCTCGGAGGGGGAGCGGATAACTTGGCCTTATACTATGACCTGCAGAGCGAAGATTCACGGAAGAGGAGGATAACTTCAGAGGAAGAGGAAGATAACTTCAGAGGAAGAGGAGGATAACTTCTACACCCCGCTCTCTCCCTATACAGACAACACGCCGCCATTCCTAAATGCGATTAGGAAACACATTTCTGTAATAATACAATTTCTCCACGTCATCGTCAAATGAGATAAGACTTTTCAGTAAGTTTCTGAAATGAGAGCCCCTACAAAAACACAACTCTAATTTAAGAATAAAAGTAACTCCTCACACCACAAGAGGACATTTCAAAGAGAGTCTGGTGAGGAGCTGTGTGAAAACATTATCCTAGTATGACATCAACATGTCACATGACAAGGCAGACTGTGAACAACGACAAGCTATTACAAGCTATCATGAGAGGAGGAGAACAATCTGCTTTGATCCATTCAGGCTGATTCACCTTGATAAGTATTGAAATGATGTGAAGTCTTAACAATAGACTCATTTCAACATTCGGTTCTCAAGAAGGACATGTTGCAATTGTAAAACTCAGATAAAGATCTGAGATGTGACCTGTTTTTGTAAATGTTTTTAAAAACACTTTCTGTGAATCCCCCTGATGAAGAACGACCTGGGAGAATGAAACGAGGACCAGCTCAACAGTTGCATAGTGTTTCTTCATGTTTGATCCTTTGTTACATGAGCACAGGGATGGATGTAATTTCAGTAATGTGAGACTTTTTTCATCCTCTTCCTCAGAAGAAGAACCGCCTCTAATTCTCTCGGGATAGGTTTTACTTTCCAGCAGCGTTCTCCCCATTGTTACCTCAGCGAGCTAAATCCGTTGGATCGTTGCCTGGCAAAGAGACTCAACTCTCCATGTTCCCTTTGAAGGCCATTACTCTTTGAAGTGAGCAGTTTTACTTCATCAAATTTTCATCATTAATTAATTAAGGCAAATATCAGGGCCAGACATGGTCACTGTTACAGTCACTGAGGAGTTTGACCCAAAATGTCTCCTCCACCCAGAAGAATCTTTATTCACTATCGATGACCAATCCTTTTAAGGGAATTATTTGAACATTTGCCATTATTGCTCACTTTTGTGAGTTAGATGAGAACATTTGTAAAAATGTTTAAATCCGTACACTAAATATAAAACTACAGCCAGGAGACTGCTGGCTTAGTTAGCATGAAGACTGAAAACAAGGGGACAACAAGGGTTTCATCTAAAGTATCAACCAAAGAGATTCTTAGTCGCCCGACACTCGTCCAACTGATCGATTAGTTCATTCAATTGACAGATCTGTACAAACTGAACTTCTCCACAAAGAATCACACAGAGGCTCCATTTTACATCTCGTGTTTACCGGACAAGGGTTCATTAGTTTCTTGGAAATAAGTAATTCAACTGAAAAAAAGACAACGGATCCATCAACTAATCGATTAAGAGGTCGCAGGCTGAATATTTCCCGGAGATAAAAGCCACTCTCGGCAAGAAAGAGAAGCATGACCAGTGGAGAAAGTCTCCTAACAAGCAAAGCCTCCTCCTTCTGTGAGAAGTGTAGCACCAGTTCTCTGGGAGGGGACGGAGAGCCAAGCTGCCTCTGGGCGGCACTTTATTACAAAGCAGTCAGGATCTAATTACAAGGCGCAGAGGGCCCGATACTGTTTGCCAGGCTCCATCTGAAAGGACAAGGTCCCCTGGGAAAGACAAGAGAAATCAGGCTGGATATGCTCTCTGCTGCTCTTTCAATTACAGTCATTGTCAGAAGACTCGCCGGCCAGCATCATTGACGGCTTGAAACTGTTAGGAATCCAGAAATAACAGAAATTAAAATTCAGATATGGTTCCGCAAAAATTAAACTGTCTGGGAAATAATTATTTTATAAGCGAGAAAACCAATACAAACTTGTTCTAATTACTTCCTTTATAGTAACTGGTAAATGGACTTTTCTAGCCTTGAATCAGTCAAAGCATTTTAACGCTTCATGACGTTCACAACAATGCTTTGATTGAAGGATGAGTCACTGAAACCTTTTTCTGCAACAAATAAAAGGTGTTCATCATAAGGGGAAGGATCCGAGCTGCTACAGCTGTCTCTTCGTCAAATGGTCAAATGTGCTGCTTTTATAAGATTATAAATTGTATATATTAATCATCGGTTTAGAACCTGTTATTGATGAAACAAGTACTCAATTTCAAAAAGTTGAATTAACCTGGCAATCAATAGTCAGATTGATTTTCTCATTCTAAAACATATTTATTAGTGCAAATTACAAGGAGTTGCTCCAGGCATAAAGTGAATTCGGTCTAATAAGCAGAGTCAGTATAGAATCACTATAAATAAGTGAATGACTAATCCAATATGTTGTGACACTTACTGAGTATATTTAATTCTTATTAAACTAAGAATATATGGCTACAGCCAACAATAAATTGCATTTGTAAATGACGGCAGCTACCGTCGGAATCTAAACGATGTTACTGTAAATGTTTAGTGTAAAGGTCGTAGCACAAGATTCTCGATCAGGTTGCACGTTGTGATGTATTTTGACGCACGTGTGCGTTCAACGCTGCGGGTCGAGATACACGGCAAACTTTTGTACGGAAGCTGGAGAATAAATCCATTAATCCCGCAGGATTATAGTCAATGCTTTACAGCCGTGTTTGCTCCACAGCCACAAGGAGTACCAGAACGATGTGCCAGGTGTCGATGTAATTTCTTTGTAAAAAAAGTCCACAGAATATTCCAGTCAAAAAGAAATTCAGTTTAAACTCTTTGAGCAAAAGAAGAAACTTCTTTTAACTCACACTGCCTGCAGGAGAGGAGATGAAAGAGTAATGCGTGAAATCTTTCTGGATACCAAAGGATAGCACAAGGAAAATAGTCTTTAACTAATCCACTTGGATCCCTGCACTCAGATGTAAATGCGTACAGGGGGAGATTATGTAGTTACACAGTCCTCAGCGCTGAGATACAACTTTAACATAAAGGGCTCCACTTTGTAATCTGGACCCATTCAAACAAAATCATCCTCATCCTCATCATCACAGTTTTATACTTCAGCACATATGAAAGACCAACACCCAGCCACATCCCCTGTGGTGAAGGGCATCTTTCTGACAGGCAAACACACAAACACTCTGCAAGAATGAAAATGTTTTCTATCTGAGATCACATCCTTGTGATGAGATGTGTGTGTGTGCGTGTGTGTGTGTGTGTGTGTGTGTGGGTGTGTGTGTGTGTGGGGGGGGTTCAGTTCCTCCTTAAATTCTCTTTATAAAGTACTGTCATCTCTCATTTATGATTTAAACATGGATCAATGTTTTATCCAATAATGTCCAACACCCCCCACCCACCCCCACCCATCTCACTCGTCACCTGCCGTACTTATTTCTGATCGAGAGGTCAGATCTATAATTCCAGGGCCAGAGGATTCTTAAAATAAGAGTGTTAATCTCAGTAGCCCTGGAGTCCTCCTGGGTGTTATGAGCTCCTGTATCGTATGAGGCTGCAGCTCAGCCTTAACGCTCTCAGCGCTCTCAAGTCGAGCCGGGCAAATGCGTGAAAACTGAAAAGTTATCACATCAGGTTTGGGGGAGGAGAACTTTTGAAAGTAAAAGTTCTATTTCTGTCAGCTATGCCAAATCACGACCCATGCAACATATACTTTATGTTATTTAAAGTAGTAATATTCAACCGAAAACCAATAATTAATATAGAATAATTTGACAATTCACAAATACAGTGTATTCCAAACATTCTGTGTTTATGGATTATGATTGTGATGAGCATCTTCACATCTCAAAATGGAAAGGGAGATTACAAAGCGGTTAACATACAATGTGCTTGTTCCTCTAAATGCATGTATGCACCTATATTCATGCAGGTATAATCTGATTACGTCCTGGGGGATTGGAGGCTGCAATTATCTGACACATCACAGCCCAGTTCATCACCTTGCTTATGGCTCAATGCTCAGTGAAAATATAGGAACAGGCCTTTATTCATCAATGTAAATACTAAATACACAAGATATGTTGATTAGAGCCACCTGTCGGGATTCACAGGAGTCTCCGTTAAACGGACGGGATTGGCCGGTCAGCTGTTTGGGCAGCTGAATAGGCTGACGTGAAGCAATTAGCACGGGTCACTGAACAAAACGGACGTGACCTCCAAATGTAGCAGCGTATGCTCGTGACAAATTGTTTCTTCTCCCTATAAACCCAATAATTAACATTCCTACAGCAGAGGACACGTAACAGATAATCTGGCTGAAATTGGCAGCAGTGGGTGGAGAACGGATAGGGCCTGCTATGAAGATGATTATGAAACTACAAAGGAAAGATATAGATCATGTTTGTAAGCAGTGTGTGTGTGTGTGTGTGTGTGTGTGTGTGTGTGTGTGTGTGTGTGTGTGTGCGTGTTTGTCGAATCATGAAAGCTACAGAATTAGCCGGAGAGCCGGAGGGGAGGAGGAGAGAGGAGCCAAAAGGGGGAACTGAGTATGTTCATGCATGTATATGGAAAACTTTACTGATGTCAGTCTGGCAGCAGAGGTCAGAGACACAGCGAGAGGTTATCACAACGAATTAAGGGAAGGAGATTTCACTCTGCGCTGTCTCTCCTACTTTTAGGATTACAAGTAGAGAAGTAGAGACGGAGGACAACCAGAGGTTGCTGCCATCTTTCATCTAGTTCTTACTCAAACAACTATCGTGTCCCCACCCTCCACGGCAAGAGAAGAGAGTAGCATAAAGCATGTCAGCATAAAAAACAAATAGCTTTGAAATCGTCCTTGCAGGAATGCAGGTTGACATTTTTTAAAAGAAATCTTTCACAAACCTTTAAATACACCATGCCATACATAGGTGATGATTTCACAAACACATTCAACTGAAGAAGACTTATACTGTATAAGTATAGGCAGGCTCTAGAAATCGGATTAGTTTACGTAATCCAGACAGGTTATATAAAAAAACTTGTTCCAAATCTGTGCGCTGTCAGAAGAAGAATACACTTTAACACGCTGTGTTTAGACGTAAAGCTGTGAAAGGACAGTTGCCTACACGACGCTGCCGTTTCAGAGGAGAGGATAATCTGTCTTATTGTAGAACCGAGTGAAGCAATCATCAGGTACAGAAGCAGTTTGGAACCTTTTCATTTCTTAAACAGCAGCTGGAGGCCACGGGGTATTTATGATGGCTGTTCTGCTTAAGGGTCATTTTACGCTTTCAATATCTGTGCCCCGTGTTGGATCACTCACACAGAGCTTTGCCTTCGCTGATCCAATGCAGGACATGTCGCCTCGGTTATACGATCTGCCTCGAATAAAAATCCCCCCGTGGGAGTTGGGCGATAACTTCATGGGGCTCGAATTTGTGTCTTTCAGCTGGTTGTGTGAACAGAAGAGACAATAGAAACCCAGAGAATATGGACGAAAACACAGTGAACTAGAACGGGCCCTGGGTAGAGGGCATACCTTCGCATATCACAAGACTGGGCATTGAATTATGAACATTGTGGCATTAGTTGCATGCCAATTGGATATAAATTGAACGCGCTATGGTAAAAAGAAGATTTTGACCTTTTCATGACCTTGAAATTTGACCCGATCGATCCCAAAATCTAATCCAATGGTCCCCGGATAATAAACAATCATCCCACCAAATTTCATGCGATTTGGTTTAAGTACTTTTTTATTTATGCAAATAACACACACACACACGCACGCACGCATACAAATACACAGTGATCAAAACATTACCTTCCCGCATTTTCAATGCAAAGGTAATTACGCAAAATGGTATACCATACTTTTAATATAATAAAAACACATGTATGAAAAGATGATTGGTGGCTCAAGTCCTGTGTTTTATGAACTTTGGGGTTGGGGATGATGATTGAACCTTTTGATGTCTATTAATCTTAGAATTGTACATGTATTTCCATCCAGGCAGAAACACTCTGGCAGCTCCACGACAGGCCGCTGCCGCTGGAATCAGTGACCCGTGAACATCGGATAGCAAACAGCGTGTCGGTGCTTTTGCTGTCCGTCTTCAGGGGAACCGAGAGTGATTATCGTCTGTTCGAGGGTAAATGCGCTCACATGTGCATGAAGGGCACGGAGGAGGCAGCCGTCTCCCGGAGGAGGAATTCATTTGAAATGAGCCTCCCGTGACCTGGCTTGATCTCGCCCCTCCATTCTCCGGTGGGGGTTGCATGTGTGTGTGTGTGTGTGTGTGCCTGTGTGTGTGCATGCTCAGTGTTTGGGAATTTGCAAAACGGCTGGTCCCCCCCCCACCCAGGACAGAACTGCCCTCTCACCAATGGCTCATAGCTCTAATCTGACTGGAAACAGCCCACCAGCAGGATCCACATACCCAAGAATGTTATCGGCCAGGAGATGACAGAGGAGAAGCTGCTCTCCCCACACGGCTCACCGCCTGTCTCACTCTCCACCTCTTTATCTGTCTGCCTGTTGTTTGTCAGCACGACACTGTACAGCCTGCACTTCTCCGGACTGCATGTGACAGACTGGGTTATGATGTCATCTCACCCCTATGCATGATGAGAGAACTCCTTGGCACATTTGCCCTTGATGCCTCATTTAAATATATAACCACACTGTACACATTCAAATGCAGTTTAAATGTGTTATTTGCATTACTTCCCAGGGGAAAACAGGGGAAAAGAAAAGGGTTTGTGATTCCATTATGCATATTAATTAATGTCACTATCTGTCACCAAATAAAGGAAACACAATGGTCTGCTGCCCTCGGTATTCTGGGACCTGTGGTATTCAACCAGGACTGAACTCTTAAGGCGTTGCCACTTTAAAGCTTGATCTGATTGAACGCTGACTCACAGTTGCCCTCCTGTTACTGTTTACACGACTTATAAGGAAAACTACAAGAAACTCTTGCCACGTCAGTAAAAACACCCCCACAAGCCATCTGCCTTGTTCCTTCAGGAGAGAACGATGAGCCCGTCGAGCTGTGATGCCCACTCATCCATCAGCAGGGCTGCTCCACAAGCAATCCAACACAGCGTGAACTAGATGACCCTCATAATTGAATATTAAACCCTCGGTGAGTGGCAAGGCAAACCTCCGCGGTGGTGACTGGAGGCTGAGATGAGTTCCCAGCAGAGGCCCGTGTGGCGCTGCTCAAGACTGTGTGAGTCGCCGCCTGCCTACCCCCAGGCTATTCTGTCACACTGTCAGAATTTCAATATTCTGGGATAAGAAGTGTATCTTTACACCAAGATTCACCGCGGGGTCCGCAGGTGTCAGCCGTTATGAACCTACCTGACACATCCTGACATAGACAGCTTTTAAATAAGAGGTGGCATTGGAGGAGGGCTGTAAAAATGGCCTTTTGTTCAGTCGAGTCAAGGAGTTAATTTATAAAGTGATTGCATTTTTCTTGCCTGAATAATCTAATGCATGAAAAGGATGTTGAGGCAGAACATCTTGTGGGGAGTTACACAAGATGCTCTGCGCACTCTTACAAATGAACTTTCTTTAATTGTTTTTTGAAGATTTGCTGTAACAGAGATGCACAACCTCCGTGTTTCTGGAGAGGCAAAAGGACTTTTGATAATAATACTAATTTTAAAATGTCAACTATTGGGAGTTTCATAAATCTGCCAATACATCTTGTGTGCACATTTTTAAGTAAATCAGAACAAATATGTAAACAAAACCAATCAGTCCACAACATCCTATCCACAGGAGGCTGGAGTTGTATTTTCTACCGACTTGAGCGAAGCCGAAGCGGCATACTGAGCCCCTGAGGTTTCCAGAGGCTCCCTGTGACAAAAAGGCCTCATTCAGACTCAAACTGGCATCAGCTGTTGGCAGACAGCCCAGCACAAAAAAAAACATCCCTGTGAAGGGTGTCCTTTCTGGCAAAGCGACCTGTGAGGAAAAAGGGATTAAAATGCACAGAGAACGTCCCTGAGCAAACAAAGAACGTGGCCAATATCTTCTGTAGATTAACTGTAGTGACAGGCAGTCAGAACAAAACTTGGATTAAGACATGTCCTGTTTCCATGAAGAGACTAAAGGCTCTCTACCACGTGAGAATCTCTCTTGCTCGTCGTCAGTGTTTAATAGAGCAAATCTCAAAGGAGTGCCGCAATACTGTAATAAATTGACCCGGTGAACTTATATTAAATCGAGAGCACTAATTATTCACGGCTTTGCATTTGGGTGTCGCCCTTCTTCCTTGTTATGAAAACATTGCATCCACACTAGGAGACACGTAGTGGGATTCAAAATGTTGGCACCAGTATTTTGACAGCTAAAAACATGTGGAAAAAAAGCAAAATATAAAAACATTCAAACACAGACCAATCTTGAAATAGTTTGAAATTCGAAGTCCCCAATTCCTTCTTTAAATCATTTTGGCTTGAGGTAGGAATGAGGTGACCTAAACCCGCTTCAAGCTGCAGAGCGTCCACCAGGTACCACTGTGCAGCAGGTGTACATCTATTCTCGGATATCTTTGCAGCTGCACCATCAACACAGAATGCCAACCGTCTGCCACGGTTAGAATCATCCCAGCTCGATACGGAGGCCGTCTTGCCCTTCGTGAAAAACAACCCGCTGCTCGTCATGACAATGTCTTAATCATCATCTAATGGTGCGACTGAGAGAGACAGAGAGGGGCAGGCATGGGTAGACTGCGAGAGCAGCCAGGCAGCACCCTGTAGATGCATGATGAATGAGGGTGTCAGCCGTATTCACCATACGAGCGCCGTGGGCTGAGACCTGTCTCATTAACCACAGTGATCATGCCGTAACAAGAGAGTGAGAGAGACAGAGTATAAATAACTCTTTTTTACATGAGATGTGAACCACCAGTTTAGAAAAAAAAGTATAGCAGCTCTCTCAATGCTTCAAATATGGCCTCCCTGCTAGTTTCAAGCCCACCCGGGGGCTGGATTGGGGTTATATTAGGATTTGTAGTCATTGGTATCATCTATTAGAGCAACAAAAGTTGTCATTTAGTACATTTAGGGATATGAACACACACACAGGCCGATACTGGACACCACAGTCTCGCTGCCTTTTGTTTCAGCGTCCTGCATTATTGATGTGGAACTGACATTTACACTCTGCTTCTCTGAAGCCTCAGCCGGGTGCCTCCACTGACACCTGCAGCCATGTCTCCACTGAACCACTCACTGAGCCACAGCATGACTTTATATTTGTTAGTTCAACGTGACATGCTTCACTCTATTGTACTAATATAGTAGTATAGTTATAAAGAACGACATGCATTCATTACCCTGAACACACCACGTGTCTCTTCGATTACACGTCTTTCTTGTCCACACAAATAAGAAAGATGCTTCTTCGCATCTCCTGTGGTGCTCTGATGCTCTTGATACGATCAGGGGCGTGGTCGCAGCGGCTCAGGTCACTCTCTCTGATCAATACCACACAGTGACGGAAAGGATGCTTACAGGAAATGTGAAAACACTTTCAGTAAACCTCAAAATCCTCCTGTGCGGCTTAACGTGCCATTAAAACATCTGACACGGCGAGGCGGCATCAAGCACCATCATCCAGACCCGGAGATAAACGGTCTCTAATGTTGTTGTTGCTCTTAACCGTCCTCCTCGTGGCTTCGTGGGCCCAGTGACATCTCACTTTAATACATGAGTAGTAAGTCCATGATGTAATGCTGACGCGCCACACATACGCGAGAGTTGCTCTCTCACAAGACCACTCCATCGGCCACGCTCTGGTTCTTCTCATCGTGAGTGGAAACGCGTTTTCATTCATTCATTTCACCCGCGAGCAGCTGATCACGACTATCAACATTGCAACCCGGGTTCTCCATCGCACCGCGCACGCGGAGGCTACTCACAGTGCTGTTGCTCGGCCAGTGCGCGCGTCACTCTGGCTGGACCCTCTCAACCCGCCCCGGCGGCTCCGCGCGTCGACGTGTGGCCGCGGCTGGCTGATGAGACGCTCGCAGTGGAGGTCAGTTGGTGAGCGCAGAACTTTTGACGAGTCGGAGGCTGAGGGATCACGCGCGCTCTGTCGGTGCCGGACGGATCTGGGAGGATCTGGGTGTCACACACTCTCTCACACACACCACCGAGGAGTGTTTATGGCAACGCCCCAAAACAGAAGTGATCTGCTTGATACGGCACCGGATCATTAACGCTTGTTTAAGATGTTGCTCTCAACTCGGCTGTGCGCAACGGGGTCTCTCTCTCTCTCCCTTTCTCCCTCTCTCGCTCTCTCGCTCTCTCGCGCGCTCTCTCTCTCCTGACGTGGTGCCCAAACTAAACGCTCCCCGAGGACACGTGACTAGCCCAAGGGGGCCGGGAATAGCTCGAGTTCCCCCGCTGCAGCAGCAGCTGTGACCGGTTACACCGCTGCTCCCGCGCCCGTGCACCAGAACCGGAGCAGTGCGCACACACAGCCCGTCTCCAGCCGCCCTCGCGGCCCCGGAGACCTCCCGGGGTCGCTGTCATGTTTACCTTTAGATGCAGTGTGGTGAAATTATAATGGCTACAACATTTGAGAAATGTGGTTATTATCATTGATATATTTTTTAAATATATCTCTGATGTTTTAAATATAAATCAAATCAATGAAAACAGTGGATGAAAAAAAAGAAAAAAATAGCAAACACTCTTTATAAATTACAAGGATGTTTTCCCCAAACTTTAACTTTGCTTGTTGCTTATTAGACATTAATATTCAATGTTGTGTGACTCAATATCAAGTTTAAAGGGCTTCAAAAACTAAAAGTGTCTATTCTCCAACTGAAAAACACACCATGTGAGCGAAGAAAGCAGAACAAGCGACAACATCTTCACAAAATGTCATGCTTGTCAACATTTAGCTGCTATCTTACACACACTCACCCAAATTAACATAATTACAAACAAATGGCATACATTGTAATGTCACTCAATAACAACCAGAAAAGGACATCTTGAAAAACCTTGTGCTTTTTTAAATTTGCATCCTGAATATCAAAGAAGGAGGATTTGTTTTGGATAAAAAAAACACCTTTTTTTTACAGGTGCATCTTCTTTCTCATATCAAAATAAAGCATCAGCCTTCATAATGTAATGCTGCATCCTTGAGAACAAACCTACACAATGTATATGTTTTTGTTCACCCTCTGTAACAGCAACACAAATGAGCAGAAACTCTTATTTAAAGACATTATCTGTCTCTCACTCTGCTCACTGTAGAGCAGAGCGGGACAGAGAGAACTAAGCGGCTCAGCATGTACAGAAAACAAACTGTACACTGTTGTCTCTGTGACGTCTGAGTGTTGTATACAAGTCTATGAGAATATGACCCTCATTCAGTCTGGATTTATTACATCAGTAAACATTGTAAACATGAGTGTATGGTCTTACTTGCTGTGTTGAGTCTTCTTCAATACAGCATGACATTGATTTAGTAAATTATGGTCTCATTTGGAGTAAAATAGAGGATAAAGGAGCTTATGCTAGGGCGTCGCTACTTTGTTTCTGACTGGTTGCTACCACAGCGTTGTCCGGTTTGGGTGTTGTCCGCATTTTCGTCTTGGAACTTTAACACTTTCACAGTGGCCTCAGTTCATGATTCTGGTGTCTTTAAAAGGTCTAAAAAAAAACTCAAGGCGTCACATCTGTAGTCACAAACCAATGGAGAGTGACTACGTCCACTTCTTATACAGCTTACAGCCAGTAACAGAATATTGGATACCCAAATTCCATTCAAAGTTTTTTGAGATAGCAGGTGACTATATTCAGAGCTTTTTTTAGAATCTCATATGAGGACAGGAGTTTATGTTTCAAACACTGTTGGCATATATACAGTATGTAAAACCCCCTTGAGAAGGGATGCAACGTTTAGGTTACGAAGTAAACAGGATTAGTTCCAGAGGAGCTTGTGTGCACACAATCCCCGAGGTCTTTTGCGTCACACACAAGCCGACTGGTTTGGAACATGGAGCGAACAGAAGCTACAATTGTGCAAACGCCAAATGAGAAGTCCTCTGTGCAACGGCTGTGCCAGTTCACAGACGCTGAAGGATGTTCCAGGTTTTAGTTCTTGACCTGCATTCAACCAGAGGAGATTTCAACCATTCTGATATGCAATATTCAAAATTTAGGATCATCTTGATCTTAATGTCCAAGTCAACAACATTTTTCTAATTTTCTCCACATTTGTGTTGAGGTGCTTGAACCAGCTTTGCTCCCACAAATCAGCGAAGCAGCATAAACCTATCAACTTTGCTAGAAAAACATTGAATACATACAGTTTTTTGTCAACAGCATGAAACCGTTGAGGCTAAATCCACCTCCTCAGCTCCTTGTGGTCGTTTTGAAAGTGGGCGAATGGAAACAGCATTGCTTGTGCACTCATTAGCCCGCTGTGCTGGCAGAGGAATGTCACATCATTACTTCTGCCCGCTCGGCGTGCACAATGGAAACAACTCCAGCTACTGCGATGGAAACCTTGGACCTGTGGTGTAATGGGAGAATTATTGTCAGGTCCAAGAAATGTTGAAGGTGGAAGGCCTGGAAAAGGATGCTGGAGTCCAAACAAGCGATATTTAGCGTTTTCCTTTCATAACAACACGGTTTGCATGGGGATAATGTTATGTTTTCCTTCTTTCAGGCAGATCAATGCCACAGCTCTTTGTGAAGAAAAAAGAAAGGGGCTGGAAAATAATGTGCATTTTAAATTTGTCTGTCACAATTTTGAAACAAGGTTATGGTCCTGAAGACCAAGATGAGAGGAGCTGTCTTTTCCAGGCCCGCTGGTATACGAAAAAGGAAGTGTCTGCTGGATTAGAGCTTCAAAAAGCTCTCAAATGCAAAGAGTACAGATGTCAAATAATAGCAGAGCTGTACACTCGTACGAGTCAGCATCCTATTTAGTTCCTCTGTAGCTAGGTGCTCATTAATGGTGACAAGAAGGACAACTTAATGTGGGAGGGGAAACTGACAGGTGGTCTTTGTCTCTCTGGGGGTCTCCCCCCACACACACACATACACTGACAGTTACCATTTCCGTAACACAGATCCTTATTGATTGAATTTTCTTAGACAGAGACTCTCATTGTTTCCCAACATGCTTTTTCAATGTTGCCCATTCAAAGATCAATCTCCATTTGGCCTGTAAAAGCACTCCCAACAAGAAATATGGTACAAAGGAAGCCCCCAGGGGAGGAATGCACACGGGGAAACAGCCTTAAAAAGGGACTGAAGGGAGCCCGGCAATCCTCCCCAGCATGCCTGGAGAGTATTAATGAAATATTTGCATACGGTCTTTGAAATATGACCATTGCCAAGGCAGATGATGAAGGCAGAGGGGTGCTGTGGCTCGTCGTCACCTTTCATTTATGGTGATGGAGGCAGGGTTTCATCCCTGTCAAAGGTCACGGCAGGACACGCCGACGTATGCAGAAACCACCCCTGACCCGTCTCACTGTGTAAGCAATGCATGATGCATGTATGCACACAGCAGGATACTGCAGACGTGGGCTCTCAAAAGGAAATGATGAGCATTTCTGAAGTAGCTCTGACTTTCTGTTTCACTCTTTTCCCTGTGAACTAGTAACCCACCATCAATGACACATTTCTCTCTGTAGACTTTCAAAGACGTGTAACCTATTCATCCTTTCAAACGGCGCACAAATAATGAGATGTCCTTGTCCTTCTTTATCTTGCTGGTGTGAAGGTAGAACGAGAACATATGTGATGTTCCCTTCGATGAAACGTGTCCTTTTGCCCAAACAAAAGAATGTTACGTACAGAAGGGGCCCTAAAGGTACCGGGGGGAGTCTCTGACCACTAGCAGCCCGATGGAGCAGCCGGTGGTGGACTGCAGGACATGTTTCTACCATGTTTCCAGAGCGTGAGAGTTTCCTGCTGTCCTTTGGTGGTGGTCATGTGCATAAGAACGTAGAAACCAAGGAAGAAGAAAGAGAGCGGGGAAACATGGATGTGATGCAGGATTTCATTTATATCAAAATAATCTTCTTTGTGTTTATGAGGGAGGGAATATATATTCAGAACATGTATTCGAGTTGGGTTCATGGAGGAGAGAAGATTCATTGCAAAACTAAGAGAAATGGTCAGTGAGCAAAAATACTGTGTTTGTGAATGTGGGCTTTGGTATCTTTTTAGATTTAAACATAAATGGAAAGTTGTCCTGCAAATAAAACATGAACCCTCGCGAAGGTGAAGCCTTGAAGGTCGATAAAGAGTATTTATTATTGTGTGCAGATAAGTGGCGTTATCTATTACAAAGCTCTTTCAATCTGGGAAGAGATTAGCCCAAACATATTGTTAATCATTACCGGGTTTATGAATAATTAATCGGAGAGGGACCACTGAGGCCGGGGAAAAGTAATAATTGATGAATCTGTGTGAAGATGGGACATGTGATTCTTAATTAAGTAGAATGAAGTATCCCATACTGAGGATGACCCATTTTGATGTTGTCTGAGTATGAGTAAGTACAACAAAAATTAAATAAAAAAAATAAAACCTATTTTAAAAACCAAAGAGTTGTTTTCTTCATGATGTTGTGCTCATACAGTATATTCAGTCTATTGTAAGCATTTTGACTAAAAGCTATTGAGCATACTCGAGCGGCTCAATCGTTTCTCTCCAACTGTGCACGTTTCCGCATTTTAAATTTAATAAATAATACTTTCTGAAGCAATTCTGAGGATTTTAGGTCGCTGCCGGGTGCCGTCTTAACGCTCACTGTCCAGTCAGGTCCCTCAGCCACAAATAAAACACCGCATTCACACCTGCTCATAAATGCCTGAGTAGGAAGACATCTCAGTTCTCAGTCCAGTGCGCTGCGGGGACTTTCATCACTGAACATTTGCGGGGTTGAACAACACCTCAGGTGATCAAGAGTCGTCCGTAACCTGCTGAGTAAATCGGTGTGCAATCCATTAAATACACGGCTCACACCTATTCACGAGATATTTTTAGTTCCCAATGCTTTTTGAAAGGTTTAGAGAGCAAGTCTACAATTCCATCACTTTCAATAGATGAATATGTTTTTGCTTTTATCCAGTATGCTAGTTTAATAAAAGAAAAAAGGGTTCCGGCTCATACAATACATGTGAATGGGAAAGGCCACGGCAATGGAACAAAGACTTCTGATTGAAGTTGCTCAGAGAATTTTATCATTTCAAAAGAAAATCTAAAAGCTGCATTAATCTGTGCTTTGCATTTGTACTGCTTTGATTAAATAATTTGATTTAATAATAATTTAAAAGATCATATGTTATGCAAGGTATGTCAGCTTGAAATGTAAACTATACATCAATCAAATATTATGTTTACTGCATTTATTGTGACATCTAACTGACCTTTCTCAACTTTTATGTTTATCAGAGAGATTTTGTGTGTCATTTAGGTGAATCCCCCCATCTGAAAGTGTAAAGAATGTGTGTTTAAAAGATTTCTGTAATTGTTGTAGATGTGGGTCAGATTTGGTGTCACCGCCTTATCTCCTGCATTACCGAAGGGAATTCTCAAGCACAACATCGGAAGAACAGCTGATATCAGATTGCAAATCGGATTATTTTAGCTATGTTTGAACTGGGAGAAGACTATCCTGCAATGTGAAGACATCTCATACTGTTCCACTGCACTGATACATCGCTGATAAGAACGTGGACATGTCTGACCATCAGCGATGTGAAGTGAGATGATAACGGCCGTGCTCAGCAGGGGGCATCGAGCTCTAGCACTGTGAGCAACGTTAACATAGCTCAACATCCCGAAGACAACCAAGAGGAGAAAGAGAGGACGTGTGTGTAAGAGGGGGAGTGGATGGAACAAACTGGTGAAAGAAATCGACCCACTAGCTTGTGGTTTAGGAAAGACTGGGCGTTCATTTCTCTGAACTTGGAAGCAAACAAAACTTTGACATATTGAACCAAAAATTATTGTTTTATTCTTCAGCCACGGAAAGATTTGAAATATGTGTATATCTCTGTTATAGAAGGCTAGATATTACTGTATTGATAATGAATTGCAATTGCATTTACTCATTGTTATATATCAGTTAAAACATCAAAGACAATGGTGTGTGCTTATTTTTCTTTGAGAATCGATGTAAGTATATAAGATAAGATAAGATAATCCTTTATTAGTCCCTCAGTGGGGAGATTACAGGATCACAGTAGCATTGCTCACAAGTGAATAAAAACGAATAATAAAATAGAACAAGTAATATAAATAATATAAATAAGCATTATAAAAAAACAGTAGAATATTAATGTACAGACTGAATAGAAAATTATATATAAACAAAAGTACTTAAACACATTGCACATGATATTGCACCATATGTATTGATTGTTTTCTGTCCACACAGGTACTTTTAAGTAATACCACATTATTTCTGTCATTGACACACATGCATCCCTGTGTAGGTGACAGTATGGTATATGTTAGTGTTGCAGGGAGTCACATCTCTCCATAACAAGCTCCATAAGTGAGCATTTAGGCTTTTGTTTCTACCTGAAGAATGAAAGCCAGCTGGGTGTAGCCGTGTAGGTACAGGCTACCATGGCCCATTTCATTCTCAAGCTAATTAAATGTCAGCCTGATGGCAGGATGAACCTTCTCCCAGCTGCAGAGGCCCGAGGGGTGGTCTCATGTCACAGCAGAGATGCACCGAATATCCCAGCATCTGCTCCTGCCTACCCAGGAAGCATCGCCAGATTAGGAAACCTCCAGGGGTCTGTGATTATCCTGGGTCCTCGTCTACGACTAGAGACCGGGTTGGCAGCGGGAAGAAGACTCGGCAGGCGAGCTCAAAGTAAGAGAGACAGAGAGACAGAGAGATAGAGAGAGAGAGAGAGAGAGAGGGAATAAAGTGAACACAGTTAAGACTAGCTGAAGGGAAGAAGGTGATATTCCTGATTAAGTAAAGGTCACTTCAGTTTAACGTCTCTGCCGCTTTCATTCTGTAAACAACTGTTGTATTCATGAACCATATAAACTGATCATAAAACATCTGCCATCCCGTTGTTAGGGCAGGCGGTAAATCAGCAGACTGTTACAGTTTCCATTATTACTGACAACGAGACTGTAAGAGGCTCCAGTGACTCCAAACACTGTTCGTTAATTCCCCATCATTCTGTTAACGAGTGTATGCAATGCTACATTTCAACATGAAGGAACAATAATATTCAATCATATTTTATTGTGAAATAAACCACCGAGACATTCTCTTCTGCAAAGAAATAAATCACATATATAATTTGTTAAAAAAGCGATAGTTGACCTCTATGAAAACCTGTTTCAAATATTCACAAATAAAATGAATTTTTGCCAATTTGTGAAATGAGGATGGAGCTGGAGAAAAAGTAACTTCTATGGAAAGTGTGACCAAAGCACTGTCTCTAGATTACAGGTGAAAATGTATCTCAGACAAACATCTAATTCATCAGTTGCGATGGTAAAATGAGCGGCAAGAAGTCGTATCAAGTTCCACGTGACTCCAAATGTCCGATTTCAAATTGTGTTTGCATTTTTTATGGCCACTTTGTACGACCTAATCTGAACAGAAACGCGAGCTGCAGGATACATGATCAACTTTGACTCCTGCTGAATGTCTCTTTGATTTCGCCCTTTGTTCTCACACAAAGCCAGCCTCCTCTCATAAAGCCTTGGATTCGTCTCAGAAAAAGCAAAGCGATAGACTCGAGCCGCATCCTGTAATGCAGTCCAACGCGTTAGCTTTCTGCACGGCAGCTCTGCAGGCCTTGTACATTATCAGTGGCAAGAAAACAGAGCACAGGCCGATGGATGATCGGTGGTGCTGTGCATCACGCCATCAATCTGAGGGAGGGGGAAGGACATGGTGGACACATCTAATCAGCTGCTGCACTGTGAAACATGGAGTTTATAGATTATCAATACATCTAGATGAGGCCAGCGATAAGGGGCTTGTGAAAAGGAGCATGCTCACTGAAACGGTCATTGCAGAACGCCTGAGCTCTCTTTTTAAGTGTTCGGTTGTGACACGCCAGAGAGGCAGGTAGGACGTGACACCACATTAACTTACAACTCTGTCACGTCTGGCCTCTTCTGCTCCAGTGGACTGTCGCCCTTCTTTATCCACGCCATTCCCAGTTCTCACTGCCCACCCATGACCACCCATGACCACTCGTCATGGTTCATCAAACCATCTGCTGATCCGTCCCACAGGAGGGACTCCCCGCATTCAGCCGGCCACAAAAGCAGGTCCTCTGGGACACGCAGAGAGGACATGGGAAAATAAGCGCATCTTTATCTTTATCACAAGAGTTATTACTAAGTAATGACATGTTGTAACACATGAGGAAATAACGGCATCCACAATCATGTCCACAGATAGATATGATGAACAGGTTTTAATCACATTCCTTTGCATTTCATCCAAGAATATCTTTATTTAATTAAATCTTTTTAAGACCGCTGGTGTTAAGTTGTAATAGGTCATTTTAACTTTGCACATGTACATTGGGAAAGTTTATGCTTTAAATTAATACAACAAGCCAGCAAAAGTGTAGCATGCTGTATACGGACCAATGGAACTGACCTTTAAGATTAAGAGGTGTGGTTGTCGTTACGAATAGATGAGGGTGTAAAGGGTGAGTTTGATCTCTAGTCTAGACGTTCGGAAGGTTACAAGACAGCTCCCTATTTGCTGCTTTGCTTTTCGTCTGTAGCGAAACTGTACCTATGATCGTAGCTTCAATTTGTTGGTCAAACTTCTGGCCATTAAATATTCTTTAAACTTATCCATCGCATTCAGATCCTCATTTTCCATCGAGCACGAGACCTCCAGTTCGAATACCTGATACTGGGTTTAAAAGAAGAAGCATTTAGAAAGATGTTCAGCGTTTGAAGGTTTCTCATGAACAGGGAGAACATGACGTGTTCCAGAGAGTTACTGGCAGACTCGATGGAACAAAAAGAAGAAATTCATAGCAAGCCTGAGATCGAATGCAAGCACACACACACACACACACACACACACACACACACACACACACACACACACACACACACGTTGTTTGTCACAACACCAACAGCAACAGCGCGCAGAAGAAGCTCACGCTGTGTTGTTGGACAAATATCAGAGGCAGAGGCCTCAAATACTTTCTCTGTCACACTGGGTGACCCAGCAGCACGTCGCTTCCTCCATATGTACACAAATAAGCCCCTATCCATAAAGTCAAGCCACAACCATGCACGGCTACACACACACACACACACACACACACACACACACACACACACACACACACACACACACACACACACACACACACACAGGGCTCAGTTGTACGCACTAATCATTCACGGTGCAATATCGTTCTACATGTTTGAGACGTAGCGTTCTATTTGCTTTCCCAGTCAACGAACCCAGCTGTCTGTCACAGTCGTCTTGACAGCAGCATCGGTGACCCCGACAGACCCCCCCCCACCCCCCCCCCCCCCATGCCCACCGGAGCTTTGTTACTGAAGGCAGCAGGATGGAAGTGGAGCCACGCGGGGAGAGAGGTGACAGGTGCAGATGTGTTCATGTTCCTGCATTTTGAACTGTGTCTTTCAAAAGGTTGTTGGTTCCTCTAAGGAACTCTACTCTGGAAATGGAACTCAACAAAGGATCTGTATTACTAATTTACTGAGACAGGGTTGAACAATAGATAATAAGTAATACTACATAATACATTCACAGCATTAAAATTCATCCCAGAGAAGCGTGTAATTTTTGTCTGACACTTTTCCGGATGCATATCATATGATGCATGACTGATCCCCCCCTACACACACACACACACACACACACACACACACACACACACACACACACACACACACACACACACACACACACACACACACACACACACACACACACGCCACACAGCCAATTTCAAGCATATTTTCAATTTCTCTCATTAAAAAGGCAAATAAATTATACAAAACATTGTCTCAAAACAGCTGCAGGCAGGCTGCTTTTTCTCTTTCAATGATCCGAGAATTCATTAGAGACAACAAAGCGTATGAGAAAATAAATAAGAAAATATGAATAAATAACACAATTAAATAATTTCCCTGTGAAGTCTCCCTTTGAAGTGGCGGTGTGACGGATGCAGGCGGACGGACTTCAGGCCTCCTCCTGCTGCCTGTGTGCTCAGCCTAATGGTGTTTGTCCAAGGGAGATAAGGACGTCTCCCTGGAACAACTGATGGGATTTAATTAACAGTGAGTGACAGGACCCGGTACCTGCGGCGCCGTGTTATCCTGCATCCTGTCACGCAAGATACAACTGGAAGCTTTCATTTTAGTGGAGAGGCAATGTATTTGTGTAAGAATGGAAACAGATTTGTCTTAATTGCTCAAGTGTTATCATGTCAGCGAACGCGGCCGACACGTAGCCGCTCACCCTGGATTCGTACTTCCACTGCGAGGGGCTAAGTCGAGTGGCACCAAACACTTCCCGACTTAATCACTCTTGAAAGTCGATGCGTCACCATCTTCGTGACCTAAAGAAGCGAGAGGGAACTTGGTTTCCACCGAGCTGCAGATATGGAATCACCGGCGGCGAGTCCGCCCTCAACCTGCTGCCGAGGACACGCTTCCTCTCTACTGGACAAACAAGTGCTGAGTGCTGGACCGGCGAACAGAAGGCATTCATCAGCACCGTCGGTCAGTCACCGAACTGTCACAGCACGGCAGATTTCACCCCGTGCCGATTGTTTTTAAATCCATTATCTGCCCACATCTCCCTCATCACGGACGTAGAAAACAAACAAAATGAGAGTTTCCAATACACACTGCACTAACTCTCTACTGAGTGCGAGGCTGTAATCAACCATCGGAGGTGGACTCTGAAAGCCGGTCGAGGCTGATCGATGCTGGATGCTGCTCTGCATGGAGGACAGAGCTCTCAACACTAATGCTGTGGGAGCAGAGTGCTGCGGACGCTTCCTGCATCAAGGCCGCCGTACGTTAGCGCGCCGTAGAGCATCTGTCCTCAACTCTGGGGACCGAGTTCTAGTTCCACAACTCATCAAAGATATCGTCTGTGAACACACAAAACAGCTAATCTACTTCATGCTGAGGTCACATGATCCAATTCAAGAAACACAATACAAGTATATACATCATTTAACCCTCTACCCTGTGCGAGAGAGGACACATTTTAAATGGAGCAGCTCAGTTATTGCACGCTTTTAGCCACAACCGTTTCATTTATTTGGACTCCATTAAAGATAATCCATGAATTCTATTGATTGCTGAAAGCATTTCTGCTCCATTTCACGCCGTGTGCTGCTGAACACCATCACACTGGCAGCACAGACACAGCTCTGGGATTATGTGCACATGTCGCTGCGACTATGGTTTTCACATTAATCAACACCTCCGGCTTCCTTTTGAGACACGCCTGAAGCCCCACAGTCATGCACACTATTATAACTTTGATAATTAGAATTACAGGTAGTTTTAAGGTATACTATTTAGGGGAAAGATACAAGCAGTGTTTGAAGTGGAGATATGACTTTAAGTTTAAGTTAAGTCAGCAACAAGAGTTTTCATTAATTTCCGTCTTCACACTTTTATTGCAACGTTCAGAATATTTCCATTAATTAAATTCTCGGTCGAGAGCTGAAACTATTAGATAAACATCCTCTTATTGTGTCAAGCTTTTTGCCAATTACTATTACGTAGGCTGCAACGCAAATTTATATGTGTTAATGTTTCCCAGACAATAGCAAGACCGTCATGAAAAAATGCTTTCACTGCAAAAATGTTGGAAGCATTATCTAAATACATCAGCCCAAAACTAGAAACAAGCTGGAGACAAACATAGATGAGAGATCAAACTAATAAATCAAAATAGCAGCACTTCAAACATTGCCTTGCCCCTGCAGCCAGCAGGGGCAAGGCAATCACACATACATATTTTCCTGTTTTCTGTTTAATTTGTTTTCCAGAATTGCAATCAGGTTCTGTTGGCTTCTCAACAATCTTGGTCTCAATAAAAAACAAAAACATTTCAATTATGTTTCAAGGGGATCATGCTTCATTCAAAGCAAGCAATATCTTTCAATATGTGACTCCCACACATATTTGGTCCAAAGGCTAGATGTAACCGGAGCTTACCGGTTCCTCCAGCATCTGAGGCAAAGAGGAACAGAAAGTCTAAATGTGAAAAGAGGAGCATCTGGATTTCTTTGAGAGACTCAGTACTGTCCTAATGTTTCAAGCAAATCAGAGAAATGCGATGAGTAGATGTGAAATGGATTTGCATTTATGAGGCACCTTTCTAGTTCTTCAACCACTCGAAGTGCCCGGCCCAACCTGCAACATTTACCCGTTCACACACGCTGACAGCAGAGGCTGCCGAGCTGCTGATCGGGATGTAAACTCATTTCAGTTCAATATCTTGTCCCGGACACGAGGACACGAGGACTAGAGGGAACGACCGGTTCTGCTTCCCAATCCACAGCCGGCCCAAAGCAGAGCAACGCCTGGGTTCTGATTGAAAGCAGAAACAAACAGAGGTAGATACCGACATCGAGTCACTGCAGGTTTCCTTCGACAGGAAGACCCACTGAGACCTAGAAGAAGAAGGAACAGGAAAGGAGTGAAAGCACGGAATTAAAGTTGAATAGTCAGAGAGATATTACAGGAGACGACTGGAGAGAGACTGAGCCTGCAGTCGGAGGAAAGAGAGTTCCAACCTCCATCTCCTGACGGTAATTACTACCCGGGTTTAACTCGCGGCCTGAATCTCCTTCACAGCCGACTGATGTTCTCACTCGGGTCCGGCGTCGGAGGCTCCTGTGATGAGAGATTGCTTGTAAAGAGTTGTGCTTTATTTTTCACAATCCAAGCCTAAGCAGTGGGGCACACTTCTTGAAGATGACCGGGCAGCAAATTTAATCCTCAGAGGGGCAAGTGAAGCTTAGAATTATATACCATATCTCACCAGCTAATTGGAGGATTTAACCACGTCCAGGCCAGATGTCTTGGCCAATCACAGCCGGAGGCAGAAGATCAAACACACATGGGAGAAAGCAGCCGATGATATCCGTGGTGTGAGGGAGGGGCTCTATACTGATCTGCAAAAGCCCAAAATGAACTTTCAGAAAACATTATGTTAGTTGTGTATTTATGTAACATTGGCCATCTCATTATAAAATAAGTGTTTTGTGTTTCATTGAAACACCCAGCAATACTTGTTATGTCGACGTGTACTCCACAGAAGTTTGAAAAGCTTCTTATTTGAATTTAAATCAAATATTTATTTAGATTTTTTCATGTTGAGATTATTGTGTGTTTGTTTTGATTCCCTTCCTTAGCGTGACACCGCCTATTAAATTAATGCTGGGTATGCATACATAACGGCTTTCATCTGTGGGGCTTGCTCTAACACTTTAAAATAAAATGCAAAGTAATTCAATACATGACACACTATAATGCTTCAGAAACCACAGAAACATGTTCCCGTCTCTTCCTTTTTTTTCTCGCAGTGCATCCTCTTTTTCTACAATCTCTGCACCTACATTGCTCTAATTTGCATTGCAGCACAGCAACATCTCCAAACATTTGAAACACAAATACCAAGGGTGGTTGAGCATAGAGATGGCCTCAAAGTGTTTTGTGTCGTAGAAAAACAAGATATTTCAAACTTGAATAAATAATAGTCGTAGTCAAGCAACAGCGCCCTGAAGAACCCAACACCAAAACACACAAGCACAACAACAAAAGTTATATTAAAAAAAGTAATATTGACGTATGAGGATATTCTGTTCGTATCCACTGCCCTCTAGTGGCGGTACATTGGTGTTACTCAACCAAAGTAACACTCCACTGAACATGGATCATTGTCAGGTCATCGTACCCTCTGCGGTTTACAGACATATATACAGGACTGTCTCAGAAAATTAGAATATTGTGATAAAGTTCTTTATTTTCTGTAATGCAATTAAAAAACAAAAATGTCATGCATTCTGGATTCATTACAAATCAACTGATATTGCAAGCCTTTTAATCTTTTAATCTTTTAATATTGCTGATTATGGCTTACAGCTTAAGAAAACTCAAATATCCTATCTCTAAATATTAGAATATCATGAAAAAGTATACTAGTAGGGTATTCAACTAATCACTTGAATCGTCTAATTAACTCAAAACACCTGCAAGGGTTTCCTGAGCCTTGAAAAACCCAGCTTGGTTCAGTAAACTAAATCACAAGTATGGGGAAGACTGCTGATCTGACTGCTGTCCAGAGGACCATCATTGACACCCTCCATCAGGAGGGTAAGACACACAAATAAATTTCTCAAAGAGCAAGCTGTTCACAGAGTGCAGTGTCAAAGCACATCCACAACAAGTCTGTTGGAAGGGGGAAATGTGGCAGGAAACGCTGCACAACCAAGAGAGATGACCGCAGCCTTAACAGCATTGTGAAGAGGAACCACCAGTAACTGGTGTACTGACCATGGCATTACTGTCCTCCATTGGCCTGCCAATTCCCCTGACCTGAACCCCATAGAGAATTTGTGGGGTATTGTGAAGAGGAAGCTGAAAGACACCAGACCCAACAATGCAAATGAGCTAAAGGCCGCTATTGAAGCATCCTGGGCATCCATAACACCTCAGCAATGCCACAGGCTGATTGCCTCCATGCCACGCCGCATGGATGCAATAATCTGTGCAAAAGGATTCCCAACCAAGTACTGAGTGCATTAATGGACATTTTTAAATGTTTGATTTTGTTTTGCTGTTATGAGGAAATATTCTAATATTTAGAGATGGGATATTTGAGTTTTCTTAAGCTGTAAGCCACAATCAGCAATATTAAAAGGCTTGCAATATTTCAGTTGATTTGTAATGAATCCAGAATGCATGACATTTTTGTTTTTTGTATTGCATTACAGAAAATAAAGAACTTTATCACAATATTCTAATTTTCTGAGACAATCCTGTACATGTACTGATCATCTGAAAACTCAAATCAGTTCTCTATTCTTCTTACCTCATGCATTCATATCCTCCTCCCTCGACTATTGCAACTTGTATTTGTGTATCATCTTTGTTTAATCTGTCTCCAACTAGTTCAAAATGCAACAGCAAGAGTTTTATTAAATGGGTTTGAATCCCTCTTACATTACATAGCTCCTGTCTCCATCCCTGTCTCACTAAAGGAATGTGTTGTAACTCTTTCTTTGTTATTCTTTTTTATTAAAGGATACATTGTCTGTAGAACAATAACAACATGTATCTATTTTTTTTTTTACAGACATTATCTTCCTGTAACTATGAAAATAGAATAAAAATTAACTTTACAGTTATTAGGAACATCAGATATGATATTAGCCATATCACAGGTAGATATAAAAAAAGTAATATACAACACTTATACAATTTCAGGTAAAGGCAAAGAATACCAGAAACAGCCACAATACCAACACAACAAACAGAAACCAGCAACAGAAATAAAAAGAAACAATATGGTAAAAATACAAAAAATATAAAAAATAAAATAAATGTAGTTATAAAAAAAAAAGGGGGGGGCGTGGGAAAGGGGGGGGGGGGTCTCTGTCAGTTTCCTTTTTTCATTTCAGCATCGTTTAAATACTTTATGAAAGGTTCCCAAGTCGCTTTGAAGGAGTCACTGGAGTCATTGAGTGAGAATCAAATTTTTTCCAATTTTAGATTGTTTAGGATCTCAGTTAGCCAACTGTTGTGTGAGGGCGGAAGGATGTGTTTCCACTTGAGTAGTATGAGGCGTCTAGCTAATAGTGTAATAAAGGCCAGGATGCGTCGTCCTTTGGACGACAGATCAACTATTCCCAGCGGCTGTGTTCCAAATAGAGCTGTGAGGGGATCAGGGTCTAATGTTAAGCCTAGGATCGTCCCAAGTGTGATAAATATTTCATCCCAGAACTCCTTTAATTTAGGGCATGACCAAAACATGTGCGTATGGTTGAATGTGTTGTAACTCTGTAATGAATCCTTCTGTTCACATGACATCTATTGGCTCCTCCCCTGTTGCTCTCCTGAAGGTTTTCTTTCTATTTCTTGGGAGTATTCCTGATATGATCTAAGGTCCTGGGACAGGGATGTCGTACGTGTACAGATTGTAAAGCCCTTTGAGGCAAATTTGTAATGTGTGATATTGAGCTATACAAAATAAACTGAATGTAATGTAACTGAATCCCATGCTGTCAGAGAACTGAGACTTGCTGACTTCTCTCTTGTCCCGGACTAAGTGCTATGAACACTAGGCCTTCCCTATCACTGCCCCAAAATTCCTTTCCAGCCATTGTTTGACAAACCTTTGCACATATCTTTGCAATCCACACAGTCTGTATGCGGCACCTATATGGACAGAGATCAATAATGCTGTCAATAATGCTGTTTACATGGCATTATAAGAGATATATAAGAAACTTTGGCTGGTAGATTGAAAGGAGGAGATTAAAAGAGATTGAATCAGCTCATTTGTATTGCCTGTGGGAAGAGGACACGAATAGAAACAAATCAAAGTTCAGTTTCACATATTTGAGGAGATTTTGTTCTGTACAACTGGGCAACAGTATACTTTGTTCTTATGAACTTCAACAAATCTGTTTATATTTGTTAATTTGTCATGAAAAAATATTTGTTCTTCAAATCTTTTGAAACCTTATTTCTATTTTGAAGTGCTGCCTTGGTGTGGCTGAGGAGAGAGAATGACCCAGTACGAAGTTTTTGAGATCAACTCTGTGAGGGTGTTTTTGTGGCAAATGACCCAGTTCTCACTAGCATCGAGATATTCCCTCCTGGTCACACACAACACAGCTCAACTGTAACAGTTTAGCTCCATACCTTCCTTTATTATTAGTTGTTTTCATCCTGTCTCACTATCATGTCATTCCAGATCCTGCTTCCCATCTCGTCAGTCCAACTCCCTTCACCTGCCTCTGATCACCTCGTTAGTCCCTCATTCCCTTCACCTGGTCCTCACGCCCTTCTCACCTGCAGCCCATCCCCTCGTTAGTCCCTCACTTTTTAGCTCCCTCACTTCCACTTGTCCTCTGCCAGATTGTCTTCTGTTCTTCTTGAAGCCCTCCAGCGTTACCAAGTGTGTTCATCTGTTCCCGTCTGTTTTGTTCCTGCTGAAACTTTGAGTAAAGTAAATTATTTTCCAGTTCTGTCTCCTGAGTAGGAAGGTAAGGAAGGTATGGAGCTGAACCTCAGAGATCAATTATCTGGTGATGTGATTTGTGTAGATGGCATTACTTTAGCATCCAACACCACTGTAAAGAATCTCGGCGTTATCTTTGATCGGGACTTGTCCTTTAACTCCCACATAAAGCAAATCTCAAGGACTGCATTCTTCCATCTACGTAATATTTCAAAAATCAGGCACATCTTGTCTCAAAAAGATGCAGAGAAATTGGTTCACGCGTTCGTTACTTCGAGACTGGATTACTGCAACTCCTTATTATCAGGCTGCACTAATAAGTCTCTTAGGTCCCTCCAGTTAATCCAGAATGCTGCAGCTCGTATTCTCACTAAAACTAAGAAAAGAGATCACATTACTCCTGCACTAGCTGCTCTGCACTGGCTCCCTGTAAAATCAAGAATCACTTTTAAAATTCTTCTCTTAACTTACAAAGCCTTAATTGGTGATGCACCATCATATCTAAAGAGCTTGTAGTACCGTATCGCCCCACCAGAGAGCTGCGCTCACTAAATGCGGGGCTACTTGTAGTTCCGAGAGTCTTAAAATGTAAAATGGGAGCCAGAGCCTTTAGTTATCAAGCTCCTCTTTTATGGAACCAGCTTCCACCTTCAGTCCGGGAGGCAGACACAGTCACCACATTCAAGAGTAGACTGAAGACTTTCCTCTTTGACAGAGCTTATAGTCAGGGCTGAATCAGGTTTGCCCTGGTCCAGCCCCTGGATATGCTGGTATAGGCTTATAGCTGCTGGGGATGTTTAGGATGCACTGAGCACCTCTCTCCTCTTTTCTTTCTCCTATGGATGAATCTTCATCTCTCCATCACACATGACTAACTCTGCTTTCTCCCGAGTCCTTCTGACTTCACGTCTCATGGGGTCATCGGACCCTATGAGACGGCATAGATTCCATCTGCTGATGGACCTTCGATGGTTGGATCGTGAGTTCCTGTCGCCAGCTGTGCCACTGCCCTGCTGGGACTCCGCCACTCCTCCACTTGGGAGGTCTCCAAACTCTCCATCGTGGAATATGCCTAAATATGAACTATTGATAAACTCTGTCAGATTCCTTGAATGTATTTTAACTCTAAATATGTCCTTCTGTACACATTACATCTATTGCATCTGTCCATCCTGGAGAGGGATCCTCCTCTGTTGCTCTCCTGAAGGTTTCTTCCCTTTTTTTCCCCCTGAAGGGTTATTTGGGAGTTTTTCCTGGTCCGATGTGAGGTTTTGGGTCAGGGATGTCTATGTGTACAGATTGTAAAGCACTCTGAGACAAATTTGTAATTTGTGAAACTGGGCTATACAAATAAACTGAATTGAAAAAACTGAATTGAACTGTTACATCAACGGTTCTTTTAGGGACAGACAGATATCATCTTTGGCCTTTCATGTTATGGAATTTGCTTGATTTATTTGATTATGTGAGGTGGTCTCTTGCCTGAAGTTGTCAGGCAAAAGCACAGTTTTCATTGTAAATCTCATATAATCCAACTGCCTTCACATCATTCGAGGCAATTATATTTGTATCACCTAAACTAAGACTCCACCTTTGTGCTCTGAAACTTTCTCTGAAACTGGTTGGAAATGAGAACTTATTCTTTGCCTTGACCTGTGAAAGGCAGCAGTTTACGTGCCTGGAAAGTGTTGGTAAAGCGAAGAATATGCTGGAGAGGATCCACCATATTCAGCTGGAGTTAAATGGAAAGACATTAAATTGGCTTTGACTGACCCCGATGATGACTTTATAACCGACAGGCTGTATAAACTCGTTCCAACAAACAAGCCAACAATAATTCCAAGTTCCTGTGCACTGGGAAATTAACTGAATACAACTTTGATCCAGAGCTGCAGACTGAAGGCGTGAGTTCACGTGCACTCATCAGTGCCAACCCACACACATTCAAGTTGCCCTTTCCAAACTCAACTCTGTGGCCGTGATTAATGAGTTTCCTGTAAGAACTTCAAGCGGAGGAAACAACATCCTGAAGTTTGGCTCGGCGGAGTAAAAGGACTTTAACATAACACATTCTAAGAATTACAGTAAATAGGTCATTTTCAGTGCGGCTCCCTATAGGTACAGTCTGCCGTTTTATTGTTAGCCTTCACTGGGCTTCAGTAGAGATAATTTAGAGTCGGCACATTTAAGTGCTCATGTTGTGTTGCAATTATAGTGATAATATTTATATATGACACTATGACACCATCGATCATTATTATTATATTGTTTCATAGATAGATATGTATTATTACCATCAACACATGGCCCCGATCACTTGTTTGCCTGCAAACTTCACACAAGAGCAAAACGAGGTTGTGTGTTGTGTGGCCTGACTGAACTTATCATGTGTTAATTGGACAAATTTGAGAAATGTGCCACCGATACTGAAGCAACGAGCTTTCACTGTCCTGGTTTCACTGGCCTATTTCAGACAGCTGGGGAGTCCGTCTGTTCATGTCATGTCCACATGCTCAAGTCCACATCATTAAACTCTGCTGCCTGCAATACAAAGTAACTAAAAAAACAAGCTTCTGGAGAACCAACAACAATATGCGTTACACACGTTTGCAGCTGCCAGCAGGTTTAACATTTAAATTTAAAGTCCACACAGAATCACCTATTGTGAAAATGATGCTGCTAACCGCTCTCCACAGTGTGTGACCTTCAAACGTTCTGCACCTCTACAGAACCCAATGAGTGCTGTCAAACAGCTGTTTTCCATCAGCTGTCAAAGTCAAAACACCTGCAGTGATGTCGCAACTGGGTTCAGACCAATGTATTCACCGCAGATTAACCCCTTAAATATGTTGTTTGTTATGATTGAGTAATTACTGTGTTGTACTTCCTGTTGTATTTCAAAGAATAATAAACACAATGACAAGAAAAACAGGTTGATAAAATTAAGAAGGATTGACTTCTTTGATAAAACACAAATGAAGAAAAATATTAATCATGGACAGCTTTTTAAATATTGAAGTTATTATCTAACTTCCACATGAGCTCAGTCAATCTTTGAACCTACATTGTCCCACGTCTCTTATTTGTCATTTCCTCGCTCCTCTCTCCTCGCATGGTTTCCTTGCTTCTCTCCATGCATCCCTGGTGGGAGGGGCTAAGACGCAGGTGAGGGAAATGGAGACGCAATTAAGAGACGTGGGACGCGCCCAGCGTTTGCCCTATGGGCCATTAATACTCACAGAAGGGGATCCTTTACATCAGTGACTACTCTAACAGATTCCCACTAGAGGGCAGTCTCTACTTAACTCAGTCCTCAGCCCGTCCTTCCAAACGCAGCACTCCCGCGGCCCGAGGACATCATTACACACGCAATAAAGCAATAGTCAGTCATTTTCTCTGCTTAATTGATCCCACTGCTTCCCAATATTGCGTGGTGTGACATCTTTTACTGCAGCAGCATGCCTCCAAGTGCAAATTGCCGTAGTAATTATCTTGTTGTTTTGCTCTTGCATGACCGACCGTCTGTATAGGCAGCATGCAGCAGACTTGTTGGTCAGCGGCTGAGGTCACGGGCTCAGCAGGGCATTCCTCCCGGTGCTGTCTGGAGGGCTGTAATGACATTGTCCTGGTATTCATCAGGGCTTGTGAAACACTCGTCTGGAGGACCAGAGCACATCACGCCCCCCAACCCCAAACAGTTGGGACCAGATATGGAACATGACAACATCGTGAACAAACACAGGGCCGGCCTGATAAGGGAATGTTTATATTTACTATGCAACATGAAAACACACTCCAAGGCCCCCCCCACCTCTCTTTCTCAGATACACCCATACATACCACCCCCCCCCCCCACACACACACACACACACATCCCTACACCCCCCTACCTGCCCGCCACACACACACACATTGTGCTCAGCTCGGCAACAGCCAATCGACTTGTGACTCCGTCACCTCGAGCTAATCACTCTACATCCAGACTGTTTGCCGTCCTGCTCCTCAGTGGTGGAACGAGCTCCCAACTGACACCAGGACAGCAGAAAGTCTCTACAGCTTCCGCCGGAAAGTAAAAACACATCTTTTCCGACTATATCTGGATTAAAACACAGATTAGCACTTCAGTGGCACTTAAATGGGTCTTTAACTATACTCAACTATGTTGAGGAAATGTTACTTTCTGTATTCTTGTTGTTCTTAGTTTGTAATTTTGGTTGATACACTTATTGTAAGTTGCTTTGGATAAAAGCGTCTGCTAAATGACATGTAATGTAATGACAATGACTTGAATTGGTACAAAAAACACATCCTAGTAAAACACAAAGCATTAGACAACACACATTACATTCATGTTGATTGTAATCCATTACATCTGTTCCTCTAAGCCTGTGCAGGGTTGCAAGGTGGCACTACCAACCTGTGACCCGCCAACAAGTTATTTAAGGAAAATCTAAATAATCTTGAACTTTATTTAGTTGTATAATGAATTAGCCTATGCTGAATTACAATCATAATACGGATTACAATTCTACTGTTGAATATATTAAACATATTCAAAAGAGGGCAACATGGATAAAAACACTCAGGCTTATGAAATAAACTATTTAAAGCATTTAAAATGCAATGATGTCAACTCCCATCGCATATTTTCACACTTTAGCCAGACAACCATGTCATCATGTCTTTGTGTGCAGCCGCTCTCACTCAGCCACTCCCTGCTGTCAGCATGCAGGGTGGAGCTGCACAGGTTTCAAGTGTGAGCTTCACTCCCTCTCCCTCTGTGTGCCTTCCTCTAAATGTGTGCATGGCAAAGCTGAAACCGAAAAGAGGAGGGCCCAGCTCTGTTTTTACGAATCAGAGGGGTTTCCCCACCCTCTCTGACTCCCTCCCTCCCTTTCTGCTCCGTCCCTCCTCGGTCTCTATAGGCACACAAGCCAAAGAAAAAAAAAGTGCAGGGAAAACAAGTGATAAGCAGCAAGCAGCTTCTGGGTTTTGCTTTCAAGCTCACTCCTGCTGAATCGGCATGCGTGAGTGTGTCTGTGTGTGTGTGTGAGTGAGTGTGTGTGAGTGTGTGTGTGTGTGTGTGTGTGTGCATTTGTGCGGGGCGTTTACTCTTTCTCCTTCCACAGTAGCAACACATTGCAGCAGCGTCTGCCCCGAACAAAAGGCTAAACGCAGCAGAGCCACAGGAGGAGAAACTCAGGGACAGGAGCAGCAGAGTAGCGCAGCGTGACTGCACCTCTCAGCGGGGAAGGCAACCTGCCATTTAGCCTTCCTGGTGCTGGAGTGGAGACACTGGACCAGCCCCGGCTGCCTGTCCGTCTCTCTGAGCTGAGGAAAACACCCTGTTAGTGTTTTGCCTGTTACTCTGGCTCCATCTCATACCCTTCGGGTTCTGTAATCCTTTACTGAGACTTTTGCACCTGCCCTCCATCACCTGGGCGTCTGTCCTTTTCCTAAGACATGTCCGACAATGACTGCCTCTCGCCCATCGGCCTGGACTGCTGCAGTTGCTGCCTGGACCTGGCCAACGGCTGTGATGACTCCATGGCCGGCAGTCCGGGCCTGCCGGGCAGCCCCACCAGCCCCACTGTCAATCACTTCCGCCAGCTCCGCAGCCAGCTGATGTACCAGAACCTGAACACGGACAAGCTGAACAACATCATGAGGCAAGACTCCCTGGACTCCGTGGTGAGGGACCCCTGCTTCCTGCTGAATGAGGGCATCTGCAACAGCAACATCGACCAGACCATGCTGTCTATACTGCTCTTCTTCCACAGGTATGTGTGTTGTTTGCTTGGCTGACAGGGACACGCTTATCTGTGGAGATTACGCCTGAATGTAGAGGCTTATGTCACTAAGACGTGCAATTTGAACTGGTCCTGAAAGTTGTTCTCTACGACTCTTTGGAACATGTAGTTCAAAGTCCACCTTTGCACCTGCACCTGCATGCATTAAAGGGCATTACGAGAGATGCTTCAGAATCATGTTTTGCTGAAATGGACCAGATGGTTAACAGTGGCTTATCAGGTTGTTCTGATCGTCACTTCTTCTTTTTTTACTTCCACGTCATCCACGTCTTATCATTCAACATATCTGATTTTACACAACATGACAATATTGTATCGATTGTCCCAAGCTAAATGGTCTCTTTAAAAGAAAATCCATTATAGTGTTCATACTTATAGGACATAGTTTAACTCTGAAGAACACATGTTGGTCCTAGATTCATCAAACATTAGTAAAATAACTTCAAACAACACATGAGAGATCTGAGCCGAACTAACACAGTTATTCTGATTAGTTTGTTGTCATATTCATTACATTCAAGGGCTCTTTTTATGCAAGAGGTTATTTAAAACTTGCGTGATAATCCGTCATGGTTGTGAAACAGCGTCTGACAGCTCCCACTGTTCGTGAGACAGAGAATGCGACGACGTTTCTGCCAGTCGGAGAGTTTGTTTGGCAGCTTTGGTTCAATCATCACAGCCTCAAATGAACGGCTACCATCTTCCCTTTCAGCTATTCTCTCAACTCCTGAACCCGAGCAGGAAGTTATCTTGCAGTGTTTATTTTGAGTGGCTGTGATTATTATGGTCTGTCTGGTTATCGCAGCAGTGAGATGCAGAGATCTACAGGGACATTGTAGTCAATACGACACTAACTTGTTATCACTGTAAGAGCTACCTTTGAACGTCATGGACTCCAAAGTTGTCGTCATGTGTGTCAGTAAAGCAGAAACATGTATATGAGAATCATGGTATAGACCTCAGACAATCATAATCTGTTAATAAAAGAGGGGTTTTCTTTTTGGGTTTATGGAGGTGTACAGAAGGAATATTATTACCAGAAATTACCTCATTATAAAAACCTTATTGTTGCTTTGACATTTTTATGGTAAACACTTCATTGTTGTTTTGGATTTAGAAACAAATGGTGAAAAGTAAAAAATAAAAAAAATAATATTAAAATTATTATTTATATTAGAAAGTCGGAAAATACAAAAACAATCTACCATAAATTGGCTGCTCTGTGAATCCTTCCAAACATAATCTATATATACAGCCAATAAGTAACCTATCTCAGCTAGAATCACAAATGTGGTCAGAAAGAAAATCTGTGATGGTGTTTATCCTGATAAGATATGCCGAGAATGGACATGATAAGTGTATTTGCTATCATGCATTCAGTTACTTACAGATGTTATCATATCAGCAATGTTCCGTGGCCGAGACTCATTATCAGTGTTTTATTAAAGTTATTCAGGAGCCAAGCTGCCATAGAAAATCTAAATAAGTTAAAATTTAACCCACTTTAACTTTGACATATATTTGACGGACTTGTTCATATCGCCCGTTGTGGCGATGGCTGCTGCATGATTGTTTGACCGTAGGATGGAAGTCAAAACATTTACTGTGCACAGAACTGACGGCAGCAGTGATTACACCTCATCCAGGTTCAACTCAAATCAGTGCAGTGTGAGGCAGTTTAAAAAAACTATTGTTTCTAATACCTGTCTGATTAAAACATCACATAAAAGCTATGTGGAGAACTTCCACACGCTCACTTTATTTTTCCGTGTTATATAACGGCTCGTTAGATTCTCTTTCATTTGACTCAGATTTCGGGGATATTGTTCTTGCCGTGGAGCATTACTCAACGAAAGAACAGACTGTTCTTGATTTATTTACACTAGTGAGGGAATGTCATTATGATGCTGAAGATATGACACAAGGGATGAAGAATTGCATTTGGACTGCAGATTCATACTTTAAGCATGTCTTAAGGCCAGAAGTTGTTCTTTGTTGTGCTCAGGTGAGTTATTACCTTCGCATTGAAAATGCAGAAGGTAATGTTTTGGCCGGCGTGTATTTATTTGTGAATATGTCCGTCCGTCCGTCCGTTATTCGTCTAAATCAGACAAAACTGAGCCGATTCTTATGAAACTTGGTGGGATGATTGGTCATGACCCAAGGAACAATCGATTAGTTTTTGGGAGTGATTGGGTCAAAGGTCAAGGTCAAGGTCATGAAAAGGTGAACACCGTAAATTTGCGATATCTCGGTTAATTGGCATCCGATTTGCGTGAAACTAGTGCCAAATTGTTCATAATTCAATCTTGTGATATGCGAAGGTATGCGCTCTACCGAGTGCCCATTCTAGTTATTCAATGCATTCGCTGTTTACCGTATCGTGACTAAAGCCTGGTGCCACAGCTTATTCAAAAGTGCAACAGTGTTCTTTTCAGCTCTGCTATTCTACTGCGTCACAATGACACAGCAACACCTTTTCGCTACCACAGAGTTATATAGTTATGGTCTTACAATTTCTTTGACTCATCAATTAAGAATATATTTTTTTTTTCTGTCATTAAAAACAATCCAGTATTTAAATCTTGATCTCCTTATGTGACCAATGCATCTGCAGTTTAAATGTAGATATATACACAGTACTGGCATTTCCTCGGATCGGAGAACAGTCAGGACGTCAGTGCATATCATTTTGTCATTCAGTGTGTTCACTCAGGCCGAGCTCCCGTTGCCCCTGAGCCCGCCCTCCTCCAGAGGGAATCACAGACACGGATCATGTGGCTTTTGTGGCTCGGCTTTGTCGCGGGATTTAAACATTGATGTGTACCCTTTACATTTTTTCATGCACAAACATACTCATTCGTTCGCACATGTGCTTGCAGTCTAATCCTGTGAGTTGAAGCAAATAAAAGCTGCCTTGCTAAGCTGACGTTTGCACAAGTTCATTGATTTTTCGAGAGGGCCCGGCTCCCGATGAAAGCCTGGCTGAGGTTTGTACATGTGACCTCTCCCTGGGTGGTCAGCCCGCCGAGCAGCCATCATTCTCACTTGCCACTTGTTAACAGAATGAGAGTTTTCAGGGTAACCTGAGGAAGCATGCCAGGACATCTTTTGGACTTGTTTAATATCAGTAAGAGGCAATGGCAGCGGCCAGCAAACTTGTTATGGAAATGATTTTAGGGTCACAGAAAGGTGCTGAGAGATTCCTGATCACAAAGAGAGAGGCACTCTCACACACCTCCACCCGGGTCAGCAGTCAGTACTTAGCAGCCACTAAACACCATCACATGGCAGGGTGGAGGGGTGAAGAGCCTGCAGCGATCACAGTCTAAATACAAATGGAGAAATTAGCGTTGGCACAAACGTTGTCACAAAGTGTCAAAGAGCTCGTAAAATAGTTTAATCTGCAGCAGCGACCGATGTGACCACAGGGCGGAGGAAGACTGTTCCCCCTGCACAGCTCCCTTTAGGCTTATGGATACAACATTTAGCCGAGTGCACATCTCCGGGAGCGTTCGCTACAGCAACTGTTGTAATGTTTGATTGAATGAATACAAACCACATACACACACCCCCGCCCGCCACGTCTAGACCGCAAACGCGCCTGCTACGGTTTTCACTCGCACGTCTTTGAGAACAGATAAGCTCTCATTTGAATCTACACAGCTGTCTGCACCGGCTCTGTGCAGGTTACCGTGCCAACTGCGTCTCACGGGTGTAACCACAAACTTTCAGCGCTCGGTCATTTGTGTTTGTGTTGTTATTCACATAACCACACACACAGACACACACACACACACACACACACACACACACACACACACACACACACACACACACACACATACTAGCGGTCAGTGACGGTGTACATTTTAAAATATGTTTTCAAAAAATGTGAATCCCTGCAACCAAGAGAGGTCCTTGAATATACACTCATGAATTAACAAAATTGGGCCGGCTGGTCTCGCAGTATGACAGATTAACTGTGGACAGACGGGATTGACAAGCACAACATACATGATCACTTCATCTCTCTTTGTGTGATGCATTGTTGCTGAAAGGATTCCGATCGGGACGTTGCGACCTGTTGTTACATTCCTCTTTGCAGCCTTGCACAGCGAGGCCTCATCACTGTGGTACAAGTCTGGCCTGAGATGAACTCTGGCTCAGGTCCAGTTGACTACTGAACATGACCCGGCCCTCCCACAATGGAGTGGAGACAGGATCCAGCTGTGTCAGACACTCCAGAGCACTTGAAAGCTTCACTCTGTGTTCAGAATATAAAACCCAAAATAGATTTGCGAAAGTTCAAGACCTACATTTAGTAATCCACTGTGGCGGTTATGGAAAATTTACTTTTCCATGTGTAAACCATCTAGGAATTTATTTGTGTATTAAACAATTTGAACAACTCCCAAAGGAAAAGTGATGGATGAGTAAAAAGACTGGACGAGCTTTGCAACCCAGGAAAATAAATCCATCTCTGTCTGGACCAGTGGGTGATGAGGACATTACAGCCGATCAATTCTCCACAGTAGAATATGATAATAAGGTCATACTTCTTTATCTTGGATATGACTGTAGAGTGACCTGTTGAATTTATTTAGATGCAGGTCACATTTATAAACGTATCTTGTCTCCAACAGTCAAGGCAGAGCTGAATATAGAATACACTCTGCACAGTTTTTTGCAAACATTTGCATAAAAGGCTCGTTATAAAAGTGAGAAACACTCTTGTGGAAGTTGCAGCGATCATAATGCACCCAGATTCATGCCTGGTTCTGGATGTGTTTGTTGTGTACGAATGCTTTATACGCCTTCTGCGTTACTTTTGAAAACCATGTGTAAAGAGTGTGTATTTAGGCTTACAGATAATAGTGTGGCTGTATGGAAACACACAAAGATATTTAAGGATTAGGTAAATAATACGTTGAATCTTCTGTAATCTCTGCTGCTGTGAAATTAGCAGACACATGCTGCACACGTAGAGCAAGGTTACGGCACCATTGCATGGTGTGTGAGAGAGAGAGAGAGAGAGAGAGATTGAGATTATTCATATGAGTTTAATAATTTTTGTGTTGCTGTGTCTTGATGCTTCAGTAATATTGATGTTAAAACATTCATGCTAATAAAGCCCATTGAATAGTGAGAGAGAGAGAGAGAGAGAGAGAAAGAGAGAGAAAGAGAGGGAGAGAGAGAGGTTTTGCCGACATAACAGGCGTATTTTTGCAGACATCCCCGATGATGACAGGACCTTTCTCCCATTACGTTGTTTGAGTTACACAACTTCATAGGTTGCAGGTGGCAGGAGACAAGGATGTAAACAAAAACACAGGGATTACTGGTGAGGAGGCGGCAGAGGGAAGGATATCGGGCCGGAAGAACAAATTCATGGCCGGGCAAGTCTGAGGAGGCCGTCCAGAACAAACAGAGGCCACAAAGGGCGAGGCCTCGGCACTGTGAGCACAGGGAGTGGAGCGCCACGGGGAGAGAGGCAGACCGCCAGGCCGGGGCAAAGACAAAACATAGACAGGACCGGCTCAAAATAGCGTGCTGTTGACATGAGGTGGAACTGTAATATACAATATAGACTGCAGGTGTATGTGTTCAAAGCCACAAGCTGTTTCTATAGCTAGAGGAAGTCATTCTTTAGGGGGCAGCAGGAAGCAAAACGCAATAATACGTGTTTGCTTTACAGATGCTTTTATGGGTTTCCTCTATAAAAACACACTGTTGTGTTGAAAAGAGACAGACCGGGAGAACTGCTATTCGTTCCAACACTGGTTGGTATTTGGCAGCTCTGTGCTTGAGTTTATCACTGAAGGAGCAAATGGAAGAGGGATGTACAATAAGGACTTTTTAATGGACCTCTTGAGTTATAGCTTTGTTGTGTTGAGACTATGTGAACAGGCGGCGGTTGGTGCCGTGCCAAGAGAGGACTGACACCGCTGCTGCGTGGTCCGTGTGCAGGTGTGAGCGTACGTGTGTGTGTGTGTTGGTGACTGCACACATATCATCATGCGTACGTTAACCTCCCAAACCAACCCCGTCTCCTAAACTGCACGCTCAATTCCAGGGGGACGTATATGTTTTGAAACCGTTTCAAACACCTGCACAAAAAATGCAACACGAGTACTTAGATAATAATTACATTACATTACATTACATTACATGTCATCTAGCAGACGCTTTTATCCAAAGCGACTTACAAAAAGTGCATATCAACCTAGAGTACAAACTAAGAACAACAATACAGAAAGTAACGTTTCCTCAACATAGTCAAACTACAAAAGTACCATAATAAGATACATTTAAGAGCCACTGAAGTGCAAATCTGTGTTTTAATCCAGATATATATAACAAAATAAAATGTTGGTTTGGCTATGAAATAAAAAATGAATTAAAACGCAACAGCTGACCCTTGGTTAGGTTTAGGAAACACAACTACAATGTGATGCCGTGTCCAGCCGTCTCCTGATTGGAAGCCCTTTGTTGCGTTTGTGATGTATATCAAAAGCAAGTGAAATGCACAGCAAGATACATTTCCAACGAAACGTAATTCACAATGCAATGCTGTAGCGTGGGAACGTAATGTTTTGGAGACAGAGCTGTCCACACACACAGCCGACAGGTCAGTGCGTGTGTCAACTGGGAGCTCCACGACACGCCCTGGACCATCGGTTGGTGCAACCTGCTGTGCACAGCGCTGCACGTCTTGCCCAACACTGCTATGCTTCCGTGTTCGGTTGCCCCTAGCAACACAATTAACATAATTTGCTCATCAGATTGCATTCACAGTATCTCTTTGATTGCTGCAAAAGTTTATCTACAAGTAAATAAACTTTTCTATGATGTTTATAAGAATCATAAAATCGGACATTCCCGTCTGCTTGAACAGAGTTATGTTACTTTGTTGTTTCACACAATACAACACGCCCATCAGATCTCTATCAAGTTACATTACATTACGTATTTTGACATATCATTTATACTAGTGTAATACTAGTATATAATTTAAGGCCTGAACATATTTAATATGTCTTATTGTCAACTCATCCACTGAAAAAATCAAGAAGAATGAAATGATCCTATTACAAGTTGCTAAAACCTGATATCGCTAATCCTCCGTGCCAAAGAGTTCTATTGTTGTCCAAAACTCAACAAACGCTGACATGTTCCATCATGACATCAACATGGGCTTATTCATTTGAAAACGATCGCATACATTTTTCTAGTGCTGTAAATCCTTGCCTGAAAATAGTCCCCATAAGTACGCAACATACTCTTGTTTGAGGTACATTTATCTAAAAAGCTGTTTTAAGGATTTACTTCAAACATTTATAAATATTGTATGCATTTTTTTATATTTAATATGGTTGACTGACAATTTTAGCCACTCTTATTATTTCAGTCATATAGTTAGAAAAACTCCACAGAGACCTTGATAGAAAATATCCTTTAATCCTTTAATCAAACAATCCTGCGCCTATTGACACTGTGCAAGGGTCAGGAATGAGTAACGTATCTGTCCATCTGGAAGACAAAAGAAACAAACACAAACACACACACACACACACACACACACACACACACACACACACACACACACACACACACCTAGTACCTAGTAACGCATTCGTCAAAATGTAATCATGGAAAAATAAGTCATACAATTATTTTGACAAAAACACATAAAGAGATCCGACATGTTGGATCAGGTGCTTTGACCTGCTCACTGTAGACATCCAATATCCACGTCATAAATCTTGAACACCTAATTCACTTGAAAAGCAAACTTGAAACAAAACTATTTAAATGGAATTGTAAAATAAAGAGTCATGTTTTGATTGCGTGACGCCTATTTTATGATTGTTATCATGCTGTATCTACATCATAACTATCCAATAGTCAAGTGCTGAGGAACCACTGGCTCCTTGTGATGTGGTTATGGAGCAAGATGTGTTGTGATTTCTGTTAAATGTATTTTTACTGAAGCCCTTGCCATATAAATTAGACTTAAAAAAAGAATGACGAATTCCTGAAGCGAGTCCATAATAAGTATGAAGTTCAAATAAGAGCAGACGTCTTTGGAAAGTGCAAAATGGGCAATATTTCAGAACAATGAAAAGTAGGCAGGATTATTTTCTTTTGAATTCCACAAATACTTCAAAGGGGGGAGCAGTACCACCCATCCATTAAAAGCTTTCTTCTTCTTCCACGCTCCGTGTTTGTGCAACTCTCTACGTCCCTCCCTCTTTTATTTTTCACATCTCTTCCGTCTGTCCTCATGTTTTCCTCCCTCTCTTCTTCTTCTTCTTCTTCTTCTTCTTCTTCTTCTTCTTCTTCTTCTTCTTCTTCTTCTTCTTCTTCTTCTTCTTCTTCTTCTTCTTCTTCTTCTTCTTCTTCTTCTTCTTCTTCTTCTTCTTCTTCTTCTTCTTCTTCTTCTTCTTCTTCTTCTTCTTCTTCTTCTTCTTTTTCTTCTTGTTTGGACTTATATAAGTCTGAGGGAAAGGCGGGAGGGTTGGAGTGACCATGGCTTGTGCTAGCGGCCTTATCTGTTTGGACCATGGCTATGGCGCCGATTTAGATAATAAAGCAGCCTGTCAACTCTTGCATCACACACTCCCCCCCCCCCTCCCCCCCCACACACACACACACAAACACAAATAGCTCTGAGTTATATTGCCAAACAGCAATATGTCATAATTACAGAAGGCATAAGACAGAAGTACAGCTCGCATAACACTCATTATTTGGGGTTAATTCACTGAGGTTTGCTCTTTTTATCCGACTGCAGCTCGCACTCGACAACCTGCAGCTTCAGACGGGCCACGGAGAATATGTGTGTCTCTCATATCAGAATAAGAATCAGAATCAGTTTTATTGGCCAAGTAGGTTTGCACAAACAAGGAATTTTACACAAAATATACATTACAACACAAAACAAAACAAAACAAAACAGAACAGAACTGCAGTATATAGTTCATGGTGTTGATGCAGGAAAGCGGACATCATGGACAGATGCCCGCTCTACACCAGCCAGGCTGAGCGGTCCGAGCGGGGAGGTTGGAGGCCCCTAACATTTTCATTCTGTGCTATTTTCAATGGGTAGGTTTGGGTTTCCCACTCTGACATGTTCTGAATCTGCATGAGAATTGAGAATGTGGTAACCCACCAAAAATAGCTACGTTCAAGTTTTGTCCAGATTTTCAGGGAAGCAATTCAGCCATCTGATAGTTTGTGCTCAAAGAAAAGGTGACAAATTACATTTTACTTTTTTCTCGCATCGCTTCCAAGTACAGACAGACTTCATTTCAGATAAATTCTGATGGTTATTCCATCTGCTTCTCCCTGGACGCCTGTTTCATAATCCCAAGTGCTGTTGTCAGTATTTCTTCCCACAATAGTCTGCTACACAATGCAGCCAGACAGAACGTTTGTGAAGGAGGACTGAGCCAGGCCTATCATTAGCCTATCTTATTCTCCCTGGGCGCTATTCGCACGCAGGTTGGGTACACAATGTACCCTGGGTGTAAAGCCAGACAGACAGACACACACACACACACACACACACACACACACACACACACACACACACACACACACACACACACACACACACACAGACAGCCACACCCACACTGCTGTGTTTCCCCCTGCAGGGCACAGAGCGAGTGTTACTTTAGCAACAGTGTTGCCACAGTTCATTCCTGAGAAGTGCATACGGTGTCTGAGAACGAAAACCATTACTTCTCAGAGCGTCTGCAGGTCACGAGGACACAGGAAAGGTTACACAAATCGGATCAATCACAAGTTACCGAACATCTGCAGTTTAACAAAGGAGGAGAGTCATTTAGGTTCCCGAGACAGGACCGTCATGCAATGGGCAGCTAGTAATGTGTTGGTCCCCAGCAGCGTGCTCACAGGGAGCATATGTCAAACTCACTTTAGCAGCAGTATGTTGTTTCGGCCAGTTAAGCAATTACGTAATGAGGGTGTTTAAAAGTAAATGTATAATTGGATTCATAATGGAGTTTCTGACATCTGCTTCCCACCAGGCAGCGATAATCCTAATGTAATCTGCAGCACCTGCCTGGCGTTCCAACACGTGTCACCCCAACTACCCCCTGCCATGCCTGTACACTACTTTGCTGTAATGTCATCCATAATTGCATCATTAAATTTGGCTTTTGCACTACAGGGAAGAGGATAAGAAAAGAATAAACAAGCAAGATGCTTCACACAGCTGCCACGCTGAGGGCAGAACATTTTAGGCAACCTGCTCTCGCCCTGGTGCAATGAGTTCATTTCATCAGATCAATCCAGCTATGCAATAACCGTCCTTGCTAAATCAAGAACACATTTTTTTTTTTACATCTGTGGACAGAGGCAGCGCTTGGTAGACATTGCATGTAATAAAACTGCCACTCTGAATTATAGTTAACAGTATACATGCTTTAAAAAACAAACAGATGACAAGCACTTCTAAATGAACCTTATTCAAACTCTGACTTTAGTGGGATGAATACGGTGTGTTACTGGTGCGTCCAACTTTCCAAACTCTCATTGGCTTCAAGTATTTCTGCAAAACTGGAAGAGTAGAAAAAGAAAGAAACTGGAAAACTAAAAAAATCCAACACAGCAGAGACCTCCACATGTACCACTTTTCTTCCGAGGCGGCAATGAAGTTATCCTGGTAAGTCACCGTCCAATGAGAAATGAAGCTGTTTCTATTAGCAGTTTACTGCACACAACAATGGCTCTTAAAATCAAGTTGGTTCTGCTTCCTATAACAGAAAAAGGGAGAGGTTTGCTGGTTTAGGACCAGTCTACTCCCAGTGGTCGGCTGGAGAGGTGGAGCTGTTCTGCCATGCTCCTCTCTCTCTCTCTCTCTCTCTCTCTCTCTCTCTCTCTCTCTATCTCTCTCTTTGTGGATGCCTTCCTGGCAGACAAAAGCCTGCGAGGGAGAGAAGAGAGACAGAAACGTGCCAAGTTTCAGTGATTTTATCTGGCCGTTCCCCAGCAGAAAGGCAGAGAGAGCGAGCGCGAGAGAGAAAGGGACTGGCAGCATATAATGAGTGAAAATAACAAGATGCATCCTGTCCATGAGCTCACTTCTGTCTCCTGTGTTGCCGTGTTTAAAAGAAGCAGTTGTACCACAACGAGGGCCGGGCCTGTCCGATCTGATCTCTTCCATGTTACTGTGCCATCAGCCCATCACATTAAATGACCTCTATCTGCATTCCTTCCAGTATGGTGTCATGGAGCGCAATGAGTCACTGATCATCATTATGTTTGCATGCTGTGGTGTTTACACAGTCTGGGCTGAGGCTAAACAACGGTCCTGTGGAAGCGTGTCGATGTTCCCGCAGCAGAGTAATAGAAGCCGGGCTCAGGAACCAGCGAGGCCAACGCCAAGAAAGTCTGGGACTCCGGGAGGAATGTTCTCCAATGCTGAAACTCTCTTCCCCTCCGGTTCTTTGTGTATTCCTCCCAACCGTCTCTCGCCCACTCTTTCGAATATACTTGTCCACACACACACATGCACACACACACACACACACACACACACACACACACACACACACACACACACACACACACACACACACACACACACACACACACACACAGATTCCATCCAGGCCTCCATCCATAACCTTGACACAAGTCTTTCAGGGTCCTGAAATGCACACAAAGGTAGAGCATGCACCGCGAGAGAGAAAGAAAAAAGGCGAATTTATGTAATAGTCGACATCACAACCTTCCAGTACTCGTCAGCCATCGATGTGGAAGTTAGCTGGGGTCAGGAGGTCTTCTTACATCAGCAGAAGAGCTAGAGGAGGAAGACAGTCGATCCTCTTCTTGAACTAAAAAGTTACAGCAAGTCAAGAAAATAGAGTTTTGAGAAGCAACAGAATAAGCAACACGTCAGTTACAGCCACAAAAAAGCCACTTTTTTCATTTAGAAAGACTATTTAAGGAGCAGAGGTGGTTCACAGCTACAGGAATTTAACAGGAAATCACGTGTGAAACATTCATAACTCTTCTTTAAAACATTCCCATCTGTCAGCTCCACACACTTGCTCTGCATGACCCCAGTGTTTGACTGATGCAGCATCCCCGGCTTGTTTAGCATAATTCAAACGCAGCTCTGCTTCAGGCTTCTCTGATATGCCGGGTCACGTTGCGAAGGAGGGAAACAGTGCACATGCCGATTAATGCTGTGACAGAATTTGGCCTCTTGCCTCAGAATGTTAAGTTCAAACAACTATTGTAGCTCATTCAGCATAGAGCGGCTTTGAGGTCGAGGTTGTAACGCATCTGTTATAAATTGCCCAACTCCAAGCGAAAAAGTGAAGAAAGACATATCAATTTAAGTAAACCGAATTTAGAGAATGTTTAGGGCTCGTAGTTTAAAAAAAAAAAACAACACTTTCCTACATGTATAAAATCAAACAAGCAACAACAGGCAATGTTATAAAATAATATTTTCAATATGGTTGAGAATGCTCATGCAGTCTCACACATAGGTGTTTGAGCGTAAATCCAAGTAACATGAGGGTGATGAGGGCTGGAGCACTCAATACACTGCAAAAATTAAAATCTAAGTAAAATGAAATATCTCAAATTAAGGCAATCTATGCTTGTTTTTTGACTGACAAGATATTTCTTCTTACAAAGCAATTTTAATGTTGGAGCATTTCACTTGTTTTAAGAAATCTTGGCAAGTCAAATTTTCCTCTTCTGTTGGCAGATAATTTGGCTTATTTCAAGTAATATTCCCTCATTTTATTACTTTTTTGCCTTGTTTTCTGAGGCTGAATTTTTGCAGTGTAGGCAAATGTTCTGACCCTCCAACCATGAATAATCTGTGGGTCTAGTGGCCCAGAGTGTTTTCTCCCCCGAGGTTGCATAAGAAACAGACGGACACAACAGTGTGGACGTGTTGGCAAAACACTGGCTTCAAAGCATTTTACATCATTTTGTCAGCAGTCCCCTGCTGTGGTTCTTTGACAGCTAGCAATGGGTTGATATGAAAGAATAAAAACTGAAAAACAAGCCGGACACTTCCTCCTCTTGATTTAGATACTTAGAAGGACATAGCAGATTCACACAAGGCAGCGCATGTCCCCCTGGGTGCTATACTACTCAGGCCTTTGCATTGACAACAGCATCGCTCAGCACCTCTCCTGGGGCCTGTCTTTTGAAGCGAGACTCTCATTTGCCGCCATGTTAGCATTGAAAATGGGATTTTAATTGTATTCAAAGAAAGAATAAAGGTGTAAAAAATTACACTTTTATTGATGCCAGAGTGAAAATTCTTCTCTGCATCTGAGCCATCCTGAGTTATCCAGGAGCAGCGGGCTGCATGCAGCGCCCGGGGAGCCCTGCAGTCTAAACAGACAGTGGCACCTGCTGTCACCAACACAAAGAGACGTGCAGCGGCACAGATTAAAGACTTAGATTCAGATTAAAATGTCGACCCATGACAAGCGGCTAACGCGCTGAAGCCGATCTAAAATGTGTCGTCGTTTAAAAACAAGTGGGTTTTTGATCTGGCATGTCGGTGACTCAACCTTCTAATTCGGTGATCATCTGAGGTTTTTTCCACACATGAAAACTATTCACTGATAAAGTCAACCCAAAGCCAACAGTGAGTGCTTTTGGCATTTAGATTGGAGGTCATTGCCATATTAAGACTTTATCGCCTTTTCTCTTTCGCAAAACAAACCTGCATGATCCCGCCCCCGTACATCAAGGTAATCGTGTTGTTTGACAGTTTACCTTAAGAACTAGGAGTACAGCCAACAGCTCCTATCAGAGGAAACACTGCTGTAAATGTCCTCTCCGCCCCCCTTTTTCTCTTCCTCATTTTTTGCATTTTTGTGTTTTGGTGTTTGGTGGCTGTCTGCTGAGTCACCGATACAAAGCCTCAGGCTGCAGAGCGCAGACAATGAGTATCTGGTGAACTACGGAAAGGTGATACACATGTCATCGTGCTATGAGATGAGCATATAAATGAGCATATAAACATGAGCTATGTTACTCAAAATTCCATCCTTTGCGGTGTGATATAGCAGATTAAAAAAGAAAACATGTTGCATGGTGTGTGTGTCACTGTCTGTGCTGCTTTCAGCACTGACAGAAGATGTTCTGTTCCTTCAATGCTCTTTTAATACTTCTTTTCAATAACAAGAAGGAAGGGCATGATCGGGCAGCACTACTGTGAGGTCATGCACCCTTTCTGTGGGAATACAGCTCAGACACTTGAAGAGAAAGAATAAGAATATACATGTATTGTGCACAAGGCTGATGGCTCACTGTGACCCCTCCCACCTATGCAGTACAGCCTCGCAACAGCTCGCCCATGTTCGTCAGACGGACACACGGGGCCCAGCAGCCACACCTGTGCCAGAGTTACCAGACAACAGCTATGATGTGACAGGTGTGAGACGGGATGATTACCTGGAGTCAGGGTTAGGCAGACCTGGGGAATGACAGTCAGATAGGATACACTGCTTTGAGATGGTGGGAAAGGACTGGAATAACAATAACCGTTGGAGGAGGAGGCGTGCACCGGAGAGGAACAGAGAGCGGGATGGAAAACAAAGGAAGTCAGCGACACGCCGACGGCAGGACAGACGTCTGTGCACAAGGTGGCAGCCAAGATACAAAAGCTGCACGGACACGTTGGGTCATTAGCGGGGGACATTCAGAAACGTCTCACTCCAATAGAGAATATTAAAAAACTCAAGAGGCACACACTGGTACTATTACGACTATGATGCATATGTTGTGAAGGCTTCCAGCTCCCTTGCAGGCACCGCAGCGAGCTACTTCCTCTGCGGTTATAGATCTATAATTACACTCTCACCAAGAGAGCACATCAGTCATCAAACCGGGGTGAAGAGCACAATCAGGGGCCTTTGAAATGTTTTTAAAAGACTTGTCGCTTTTGACTGCGTGCATGTTTGTGTTTGTGTGTGTCGGTCAGGAGTTCTCCTGCGGGGGTGGGAACCTGTGAAATACACAATTTGGTTTCAGTTCTGTAAATCCTGACGTGGTTCCTTAAAACGGCTGCAGTAGTGTAACTGACGTATGTTTCATTTACAATTCACAGATTAATTTACTGTAATAACAAAGAGGGCCAGATGCTTTAAATTACTTTAAAACTAAAATGTTATCTTCACAAGAATCTACAGAGATAACGCAGCATCTTACACAGAAACTGAAATACGGAAAGTTTAAAGAGATGTGCCGTATGACGTGGATCCCCATACATTATGCAATTTTAGTTTAATTGGGCAAAAGGTTATTGTTACTAGAGTCACTGCATGACAGGATGGATGTTTTTGTCTTGATTCTGTATTTTATCTGCCTGTCTCTGACAAACACCCCGGCACACACCTGCCCTTGTTTGCAATAACTCAGCAACAACACAGTTGAGCCCGGTATGTTCCTCACATTTCACGATGCGTGTTGTGGCGTTATTACAATGTCGGAGCCAAAGACAACCCAGGGTCAGTACGCTGCTCTGGGGGGCTTGACCTCCCTGACCCCTCCCAGCCACTTCCTCTTTATATACATTTCTCTGGATTGTTTTAATTGCTTTTCAGGGAACACATTTTGAATGCTTTGTCCTTTATAGTCAATCCCAAGCTGATGGGGACCGTGTCCCTCAATGCTTGAACTCTGTGACCTTGATCTAGGTACGTTGACATGTTACTGGCTCCCAGATGGGCACATCTGCCCATCTCCAAAACAATAGAGCTCTATGTCAATAAGCCAGATCTGATTAGAGATGTTATGTCAGCCTCAGCGATCAAGTATCATGTCCTCCTTATCATTTCACACACGTCCGAACGGACCGTTTGGATTGATCCTCGAGAGAATGGCGTTCACATAATTGAGTTTTCTTCTTTGCAACGATCTCACCTCCTAGCAGTAATTCTTAAATCTCCAACAATTCTTTCTTAAATGTATTTCATCCGACATAAAAGAACTCAGTCCTAAGAAAGGTGTCAAGCTGGTGAAGAATCTCTGTATATCGGTGTCTTAAGAATGTGAGCCGCCGCCTGCCAAACGCTGGAGATCAACACGTCCAGACAGAGAGCAAAACAAAGTGTGTATTCTTTTGTGTGCGTGTGCGTGCGTGTGTGTGTGTGCTTTGTCTTCATACTTCGAAGGCCTCAGACTATCAGGTGCATTACGTGTGACTGTTTCTCGGTGCACGTTGGTCCTTTTTGCATGCACAACTGGATATGGATCTCTCAGTGTTGTTCACGTTCGTGCCTGAGCGCTCGCCTCACCTCGCAAAGGAGTGTGACCCGTGCCTGTGTTGTGCGTGCGTGCAAAACAGATACCAATGTTCTTTGGTTTGATTAGTGAACTTTGGACCTCTCGGCTACACGCAGGAGGGGACGCCCACTCAGCCTACATTGTTTACCCGAGCTTTTAAACAATGACTCCAATGGCAAACCATGTTTACTCACTCTGCTGATCGGCTGCCAGACCAGGAAAGTGACAACTCTAAAACACAATTTGTCTTGTGTACTCACACCGAGTCCAGCTTCGAGGGTCCCTTTAAATGGAAGTACGTCCTGTTTGATTCTCGGAGGAGAGCTTGAACCTTAACGTTGCCGTCAGCCAATCATTTGCTGCCAAACCCTCAACTCTACAGAGAATCTTTTATTTGTGGCGTTCAAGCTGCTTGGGAATGAATGCCGGCTTTAAGCGTATTCTCGATGCAGAAAACAAAATATTCCCAGGGAGACTTGTCACAACCTCACAACAATTTAGCAATTATTCACAAACGCTTTGTTTTCGCAAATTGCAAAGTAGTGACACCATTAATGTGATTATTCAGCAGCACCGGCATTACCTACTTGCTTAGTTCAAACATTTGCATTCATTTCAAAGCAGCGTGCTCAGTGAACAGAAAGAGCGGCTCTTTGCACTAATGGAAGTCGTGGCTCCAAATGTTGAATGAATGTTATGTCTTGTGATACTGTGCATGCTTACTGCATTTGTCTATTTGAGTCACATCATTGTATTGTCTATGTGAGGTATCCCAAAATATCCTGAAGCCTATTTCCCATCTGTTCTCTTTTCCCTCGACCGTCTACACACGTGTGTGTGACCGAGAAAGAATAATTAAACAACTCAAGTGGCCAATCACTGAGGCTTATAAGACGTGCGTCTCTGTGCGGGGAAGGCCGTTTGAAGGCAGGATAGGCAGGGGTTCCTGTACACTCCCAAACAACCTCTCAGCACTGGATATCACTTTGTTCCCAGTCTACTTGGATCACGCGGCAGCTTTAGATGCTGATCGTCCCCTGACTGGATCAGATCCTTAAATCATGCTCTTGTGCTACACTATCCATCCTGCTGAGCTGGTATCATTCACACACACATGCAATAGTTAAAACTTTGAGGAGTGAAGAATTGGCGTTTCAAAACTCAATTCAAGCTCAGGTTGAGACAGGAAAGTAACTATTAGCCCTCGTTAGTCACCTGCTTTTCAAATGTCTCACAGTAATATGTGACACTCACATTAACTATATCGATTAAAATAAATATGTCCATATTTAGGACGTGCAATAAAACTTAAATACGAGGACACTGTAAGTCAAAGTACAAGTATAACAAGGACACTTTGCCATTGACACGGCATCAGAGAGGATTCTTCATTCATCTGTAGCCATGCAGGCATCTCCACAGTTGAATCAGATTTACATAATCTGTGACAAATATGCTGTCACATCCACTTGTAGGGAGCACTATAGTTTGTTGTATAACTGTAGGCTACTGTATATCATCAATTACAGATGTTTTTTTTCAGGCATGCATAAAGTTCATGCTGTGGAGCAGATGTGAGAATATCCATAAAAAGAGGCAGTAAATGTGTGAGAAATATGCAGCCATGCTGTGTAAAACATTGCTGAAGATAAATTATGGATATATACTGTATGTACCCTAATGAGGTTGGTAGGAAAAAATATTTGTTATATTGTTTAAAAAAGATCATCCTTATTTTCCTTCTTTTAACTTTATTCTTCATAAATTAGTTAGCGTAAACATACATACACATATACGTGCAATTATATTACATACATCATTAAAAAAAACATAATGTAATAACATGTTTGAATATAAACAATTGTATTTATTGTAAAACATAATTATTTCCCATCAGTTGTAGCTGATTTAATCATTTACTACTTTTAATTATTAGACATCTTCGGGTTTCAACAAAACATATAAAGCTTCGTCAAGGCTGCAATTACTTCTATTACTTTTTGAAGTTACATGCAATTAACACCAAATGGAGCGTTGAGAATGATGTTTTAATGTTTGTGTTTACAGCCTGAGCGTACTTGTTTTACAGTCTTCACGCGGGTGGCCGACATCTGGATGTACATTTAACTTTTTCTCCCGAAGGAGACGTGGCTGCCCTAATATTACTTTCTCATTAAGGTTTCTCGAAGCGTTCTTCTATTAAACGCCGACATCTTTTCCTTTCCCGACTTTAAGAATGGGGCATGCACATCTGTCCCTGACCGTGTCTACCTCCGCCTGTCCTCTGGCGGTGGGGGATCCTCACCACGCAGACAGGCTGAGGAAACACTGCGTACAGGACACCATGTTCTCTCGCCACTCCTCTCGCTTTCCACGTTGGACTATTGCCACTGTGCTCTTTCCGACTGCATTCGGTGGAGTGGTTTTAATTTGTGATGCTATTAGAGAGTTATACAAGGTGCTGAATATAAACGAGTTCCCTGTTTCCCCACCACACAGCTGCTCTTTGACTTATATCAGCTTCCCCTTTGAAGTAAAGTGAAAAGCGGCCTGTGAACGGTTTCCACACAACTGTAATACCTAGCCAGATTTATGTACATATTTACATACAAACACAACATAGCTTGATGTCTGACTGCATAGACGCTACGCCTGGGGCAATCAATCCAGGTTTTCAATAGTGTTGCCCCAAGTTAGAACACAAAGAGGGTGGCGGTAAAGATCTGGAGAGTCCATTCACCGCCGGTGAGAAGTGGTCCTTGTCCTGCTTCTATTCATCGTCCTATTCATGCTTTCAACACAGTGTCCAGTATGTCCGCCTGTCGGAAGGGTACAGTCTACAATTTAAACAGGATAAATGAAAGAAAAGCTTCATTTTGAGGGCGTTATTTGGACCTGTACTCGTCCTCTCCAGCGTGGTTTAGTTGCTGTGCGTAATGGATCACTTGTTATCCTATCATTGCCTGAGTCAGAACGCTCAGGACATAATTCAATCAGCGTGTTTAGTCCTGAGTCATTCCTGAGGTCTTGTTGAGGGAGAATAATATCATCTGTTTGGCTTGTGGAGATCAGTGGAAGGCCGGCTGATGAAACGTCCTCAGGCTACAAATATGATTAACTTTGTAGAAAGGCACGTGGCCCCGGTCACTGCGAGAAAAACATATCTTTAGGGAGATGTTGCTTTACAAAGAAGTACGCGATGTGTCTGAAGTCTCTTTAAGAACGATAACAAATAGACGTTTTTTGTTGTAATTGAAAACATTTTACCGGCATGATTCATCATAAGATGATTGTGTGATGAAGCTTTGGTGATGTCAGGCACCGCAGGGCAGAGAGCGGCGAAGCGTTGGCACACAAAGGAAGAGTATGAAACAATTAAATAAACACAAGTAATACAAGTATGACTTCAGTATGAATTCAGTTAAAATATATATGTACGTCTGCTTTTTTTAATGTAGCCATTTAAGTTTGATGCCCTTTCCTTCAACAATGACCGGCAATGACTCGTCTCAAATGTACCCGTGGGAAATTAGTCGTTGCTCCATCGTCATCTGGCAGGTGACAAAGGATGAGCTTTAATGCTCAGCGGAGGAGCCGGCTGGAGTCTGTGGGAACCGTTCTGTGTTTGGATGACACCGACAGCGATACTTAGCAGGACGCCTATCATCCAGTTAAATCCACACTGTGCTGACAAGGCCAGACGTGCGTGAGCATGCACATATGCAAGCGTGTGGCGAACCGCACGCATCGACATACACATGGGCAAACAAAAACACACGCGAGCACACAAACACACACCGGGGGGCGGCCCATCCAGGGCCCAGCTCCCTCCAGTGTTGTCCCAGTTGCCGGTGACTTGGGTCACACAGCTGCAAAAAGAGGAGCAAGGTGGAGAGGCATGAGAGAAAGAGAGATTGAGAGAAGGAGAGGCGGTAACGTTAGAGTGAGGCATACTTTAGAGAAGAATGAAGGAAGTTAAGGAGATAAAGAGGGAGTAGAGTATAATGATGTGCGTGGGCGAGGGGAAGTTTCTTTCGTTTTTTAAAATCCGTTTAACTTGGTGATTCCATTATTAGTTTCAAGGAGTAACTCATTCATACAATTACATATTTGTCATGATGATCCTGTTGCTTCTTGTGATACCCTCACTCCGTGGTTTTCCTCTAAAAGAATGATCTTTTATTAAGTCAGATTTTGTTTGTATTTTCACATCTTGACTGTTTAATGTTTTGTGCCGTAAAGCAATGAAGTGGTTGGGCTCTAAAGATGTTGAGCCATCGTTTAGTAGTTATATTCACTGAGCTCATATGCAGCCATTTAAAGATGGATTCACTCGCGCTACATCTCAAGACTATCGTTTCAATACATTCTCATTCAAAGATGCTCAGCGTCACTCCTTAGCAGATATATTTACTTACAGCACAGATGCCACTAACTTTCTTCGTGACATCCTTGTTGGACAGGTTAGATCTGATAGGGAAGTATCACCCGCTGCTGTGATTCAACAGTACGTCAGCTTCTCAGCTCACACACTAGATTCCCATTTCTCAGCACCAATGACAGTCTCAGGGCGACTCAGGTTAGAAATAGATACACACAACCACACCAAATACGACAGCTGAGGTATACAGGACACTAAAGTAGCATAGAAAGATGAATGTAGACAGATGGCACTGAACTCCATAACCTTTTGTTCTGGGACATGATCCAGCCAACAGTGTATTTATCTTCGGAGCCATGGAAAGTTGCAGCTATGCCGCTGCTTTGGAACCAGTCTTCTGAGTTTTCACTTTGTATGCAAGTAATTAGCATGTTTCATAAGCAACAGCTAGACCCTGTTTCTTCACTCCATAAATATATACACAGATTTGATTTGAAACCCAAATGGACTGAAGTGACCTGTATCTAATTACGTCACATCCATTCTTGAAAAAGGTTGAGGTAAACTAGGCGACCCGTACCGAGTCGAAGGGCTTTGACGTTGCTAATAACATGCATAACACGGCCAACTGCGTCCACCAACTATGACCTTATGTACAGCGTCCAGAGCCATTAGTGAGAGCACTTAGTGGCTTCCTCAGAGTCCACTCCCTTATAATTCATAGCTGACATTCTGACAGCTGCACAAATGGTAATCATGTAAGTTACCAGGACTGTTATTTCTTTTTGGAGGGGATGCTGGGATGGGGGATGAATGTGGCCTGACGGGTTCACCATGCTGACGTTCTCTCCAGCGCACTCCTCTGGGTCTTGGCTCGATTTCAGTATTTTGAAAATAAATCTAACCGGGACATTCTCCCAATTATAGCAGAAGGTAAATCTTTACATTATGGCCTGAAGCTGTCTGGCTCCTGCTGAATCACAGCCTGGTGCCAGATGCTGCCAAGTCCCAGAGCTTGTTAACGGCTCTGAACTGGAGCGCGGATCAGCTACTGTACTGCTTGTCCTGCTGAACACTGGTATTAGTTTCAGGGAAGGCTACTGTTAATTAACTTATTATCACTTTGTATGGAGTGACATTAAGTAGAAATTAAGCACTTAAGTTGTCCTTTGTTGTCTAAATCGAGGAGCCTGCCTTGTCTTCTTGGTGATAATGAACAACGCTTAGGATGTCCTCCAAGCAGAATTTAGTCGTTGCAAAAGAGATGCTCTTATCAAGGGACTAATGACTTACAGTTCCTCACAGATGCTGAAAAGTACAACCCCCCCCCCCCACACACACACAAACACACACACACACACGCACAGAGACACACACACATCTGTTTGTGGCGTCCTCTGATTCCCAGCTGCCTTCACGGGTTTACAGGAAGATGAATGCTTTAATGTTTCCTAGGATTCACATCATGATTACAACCCTTCTGTAGCTAAGTACAGCCTATTGAAAACAGGTATTCAGGTGCTTGTAACTGAAATGTGGAGTAGATGACAATGTTTTAACTTTTAAATCCTTCAACAATCCAACTTGAAATCTGTTTTTACAGGATGTTTAACATCACTGAATTACATGAAAGCAAAAGTCTTATTCCTGCTCTCCCTTTCTTCAGTGATTTCAGGGATATACTTTTCTATGAACTGCTGTTCCGGGCAAGTTACCCTGAATGATGATTGTGAGCAGTGGTTGTAAGAAACTGAACTGAGTGAACCTGAAATTTCATAAGTATGAGACGATATTTTTTGACATTTAGCTGGCCAAATTGTCTATAATATTTGATTATAGATTTCTGTAAATAAAATGTTCTTGCAATCTTATTCTTCTAAAAGTGATACTGTAGTATACTCACATCTATGAAGCTCCCTAAATGTATTTCTTACCATTTTGTTTATTATACGTTTTCAAATTACTAAGGCAAAAAAGATTTCTTTAATTTCTATCTTTCTAAATGTAAATATGCAAATTCTACAACCCAGAAGACACGTCTCCAGAGACAAGATGCAGCAACTGGTTTTACACGACTTTCTGTCATGTAATACCACACTGTGTAGAATATTGAATGTCAAAACATTTCACTTGCCAACATAATGGATTTGATCCATACTAGAGATGTGAGGCATTAACGTCGACCTGTCAAACTGGAAAGCAGCTTATAGGTAATGATGGTGGGAGCGGCATGTTACACCTTTACCAGCACGATGGCTCTCCATGCATCAGTCCATTAATTACTGCCCTCATATCAAAAAGAGTCTTACTGAAACTGACAAACCCACTTATCAGAGTGTATGAGCGTACAGGACACACACACACATACACACACACACACACACACACACGCAATCTGAAATGTCACACAAGATGCCACTGAATTGAATTCATCTGCCTCAGTTTAATTTAACATACAACCTCTAATAAATGAACTCAACATGTCTTTGTGGTGAAAAACTCCACACACATTTCATTTAATTATCCGTATAAGAAAAAGAACCCTTTGACGCTCATATTTGTCTGCCTGTCATTTTCTTGAAAATCTGCTGGCGGTCGGATAAGTTTGTTACATGGAGAGCAAGTTTGTTTCACACGATGCAACAAAGGCTCAGCTACGTGTTTTATCACACAATATTACCTCTGATTTAATGAAGATCGGCATTGCTCCTTTCAGATAAACTCAGAAATAAGATATTTTGCTTTGTCTGCCTGAAACAGACACTCTAGCAGTGTTGAGATGAAGCGATTCCCTTTCAGGGAAATGTCATTTTCCCAGTGACTTTGGGGCATTGTGCTCCACTGGATTGGAGACACGCCATACAAGTGCCAGTCGGAGCATGGCACTCACAGCCATGGCTGGACATCCAGAGGTATCGCCAGCCCTCCATTGTCTCTTTGTGCTTCGAGAACACAGTTGCTGTAAACAAAACTGCAACAGAACCGCGAGCAAACGGCCAGACGACGCCTGCCTCTCGAGCAGCCTCTTCATCTGGAGGCCAAGATGGGACACACTCAGACACGCCCCGCCGAAGTTGCGCTTTTTGGGGCCACGCCACCCTGTCCCCGGACGCTGTGCGCCCTCCGCCTGGCCGAACCCGCCCACGGATTCTGCTGCCACTACCAGCACTTCAGCTACCCTGAGAGAGCGATGAGTTACTCGCCCCCCTACTCACCGAGTCTGTTCAAGAGGCCAGATCGGCGGTAAGTGGGGGGCAGCGGAGGGGAGTCAGAGAGGGTGTCTTGAGAGGGAGACAGAGGGCATGACAGTGATGTGTGACAGAGACATACGCTTTCAAAGGCACATTATCAACAGTTTGGGAGAGGATGGATGGTAACGGGAGTGCGTCACTGTCAAATGTTAACAAAGGGTTAGGGTTAAACTTTATAAACTTCATAAACTTTAGTGACAACATCATCATCTTCATCAACTTTAGTGACAGTGACGCAGTATTTGTCATGAAATGGCTCGGATCACAATTCACATGTAAAGCAGCATTCCAACCTTTATTCATAATGCCCAATCTGGCCAAAGGTCATCTTTTGAGTTTCCAGTAATTGTTAGCTGCAGCGTTGAATGCAAGCATAACGTAATATCTCTGGCGTCCTTCAGATATTAACGTCAGTCTTGTCCTCCTTTTCTACATGTACTGCACGTTTGATACAAGCCATCACGTACAGGTACATTACACGCGACCAAAGGGCAGAGATTGACAGCCTGTTAGATTTATTGTAAGACCTCAGCGGCGAGTCCAAGACCGTGTGCCTCGTTTCTATTCATGGCTCCGGAGACTTATAGGTGATGTGATAATAATGAGTGCCGCTGGGTGCCTTGGTGTTTGCAGTGTTCTATATTCATAGGTGGTAACCGCTCTTGTTGCCCACAATGACAGCTTCCTCTGAGACGGCCTCTGGCTGCAGCCTCCGGCAGGGCTGTGTGTTCCCGGGCCACACTCTCCTACACGCCATGCATTCCTAATTATGAGAGTGCAGATGGGACACACACACACACACAGTAAAGAAAAGACCTTTTGTCCGAGAAGAGATCTCAAACTGATAGATTTAGTTTTCTCTGTGGAGTTGACCACCAGTGTTTCTTGTTGGGCTGCATTGTGTTCATAGAGAATTTGATGCGACCAAACCCCAAAACGCCAGCCGTTGGAGGCTTGTCTGTAGCCTACTGTCTTCTTCAGGCCTTGGCACAGATAATCACGGTATTATATAACATGGTTGGCTATTGCACAGGGGACATCTGATGGTCGGCGAGGCCCATCAGTGTGGAGTGACTCATTGGATTTGGCGCACGGCAAACATGGTTATAGAAAAATGCAGACACAATTTAAACTAGAACTGCTTATGTTGTCTGTACTTGTTAATATATGTGTTGAATCAGATATTAAGCTTAGGGCATCCTTATTGACACTGCCCCCCCTCCTCCCCCAACACACTATGGTAAATGGGACTATCAAAGTGGTGGACGGTTATTCACCAGCCCCTCGTTGCCAGAACAAGGTCTGATTTTAAGCCTGGCTGCTGTACTCTCACGGCATCTGAGACGACGGGCACGATGGGCCCTGATACTCAGTCAATGTTCTTTCTGCTGAGCCTTGTTAGGCCTTCCGACAGTCAGACTTTCCACTCTCATTATTTTGTTATGTAACATAACTCCTTTTTCTCCAAAGGACGTGGCAGGGCGTAGTTTTCTATGCAATGATCAGAGAGGAGGCTCATGGGCTTTTGTTATCATTTAAAATCTTTCTCTAAGCAGTGCAAACTCTTTTAGGAAATTGGATTTAAGTATATATATATATATATATATATATATATATATATATATATATATATACATGTATGGCATTTCATAGGATACACATACAAATGTAATGGCTTCTAGTATTAGACGTAAGACCCACTCAGGATTATTTATTTTGGCTAGCCGATAATGTTCTACGTGTCTTTGTTGCTTTGGAAGAACATATATTATGTAACACAGGCTCCCTAATAAAGACTTAATTGGCTTATTATCAGTTTTGGATCATATAATTGTAACGGCAAAAAGGAACGTAATGTGACAGCGAAGAGGCGTTGGGATATTATATTAAAGTAAAATAATAAAACCTGCATAGACGCTTCGCTGACAACAAGGTGTATTGCTCAATAGAGCTGCCACCACTGGAAAATGTCACGGAAAGAAAGATAACAGATAGCAGTTCTGTTTTTCTCTGTCGTCGACTTCTTCCACACATTGTTTATTACACGTTGCAGGATGCTCTGTACAGTTGCGCCACGTGTTGTACGATGCCAGTTAAAAAGTGCGTGTGAAGTGCAAGAGGTCATACACCAGAGAACAGTGCTTTGGACTCATTCCATGAGTGGAGAGGGGAAATGTATGAGTTGCGGGACAAACAACTGATTACAATCTGTTTTTTTCCAAAATATGTTTTACTGCTTAGTTGTTTCGTCCACACGTTAACGATTATTGTAAGCAAATAATAAATACGTGAATGCATTTTTATTTATATTTGACCTTTTATTTACATTAACCAACAAGGCAGCAACAGGATGCAATTTGTTGACAAACAAATAAAACATAGAAACATCTCAATCAATCGCATACACAAATTACAACACCATACATGCAAGAATGATTTGCAGGAAAAAATTGAATAGTTTATTTTTGGGGACAGGAAAAGGAGGCGGAAAATTCCATCGTGAACACTGCGTCCACAAACAGCCTTTGTTATTGACCTTGTCCCCGACGCGACGGTGTAGTATACGTGTTGACCACTAGAGGCCGATAGAGTTCAGGTGGGGACTTAAGGGGAAATTTACCGGGGAGAAGGTGGAAAAGTTCCTCTGTGGAGGACCTTTGCATGTGTGCATAAGGTGCAGGACATTCCGTTATAAGCATGTTGCATTTAGTAACAAACAACAATAAAGTGATGCGAACAAAATGTTATTGTTGTCGTTTCCGTGTAGTAATAAAGGACATTTTGCATACCTATTTTAAGTGTAAAATGTTATATTAGGCAAATCAAGAACTATTAAATACCTAATTCCTTTTTTGTAAATAACATTCTCTAAAAACGTTAAGTTGCTTGATTTAATAGTTTGTATTTAGTAGCAACACGAGTGACTTGCTTCTGCAGAACTACTGTGATTCCATTAGTTGAGATGGAGGTTATAAGGACGCTTGTTGCAGTGAGAACCGACCTCGGTCTGTGGGTTAACTGCAAATGCCTGTGGGGCAGAAATAAAGTTCAGAAACAGGACACATGCTGCATTCAATTGCTCATCTAAAAGTCGTTTATTTTCGGGTATTCCTTTTGTTTACTAATATAAGCTTTAATGCGACCTAAACTGCATTGTTTTGCTTGCATTCCTTTTGTTTTATATATAAACTGGTTTAAATGGGGGTTTAACAATTTGTTCCAATGACAGTAAAGATGTCAATGCATTTTAATGAAACAATAACACCAAGTTGTTTTTGTCTTTGATTGGTTGTTTATGAGATATGCGTATGCCTACTCCATTCATACTCTAACAATCAAACATGTATAAACAAAGTGCAATACAAAGTTGTCATACTATCAGATAAGCAGTCAATGGAGCCCATCTTTGTACTATAGGACTTTTATATTCAGAATTTGCTATATATGTTTGTACAGTTGTGGAAGGTTTTAAAAGTCAAAAGTTTTTTTCACAAGGCAGCAAAATACTACTAAATTATGTTGTGCAAAAAGTTAACGTGGGACGTATCAGTGCTCCCAAATCCATGTTTTCCCCTTTGGCCTGAATGGCCCCCTAAACCCCGACCCGCCAACTAATTTGACTAAATTATGCGCGCGTCAAATGACGTCACGAGGAAAACCATTCAAATAGCAGCCGGTGGCAGAAATAGCATCAGACAGTCGCCTGTTTAAACCGGCGAAGCTCCCTCCCCACCCCGACACAGCACCGCGCTCAGAACACTGCAGCGCGCGCGTGCATCGCTACGACCGACCGAACTCACTCCGGATTTACACTTAGAGGACCAACCCCACTGCAATCCTGGCGAGAAGCGTGATCCAAACGAGTCTGGTACTCAACATGAGCACGGAGATGTTCGTCAAAACACCCATGGAGGTGGCCGTCTACCAGTTACATAACTTCTCCATCTCCTTCTTCTCCTCGTTTCTCGGAGGAGATGTTGTGTCGGTCAAACTTGACAACAGGTAAATATCCGACACAAGTCGCCACATGATGAATGACGGTGTTGCTATTATTTATGCAATAATGCGCTAGTTGTGAATCGGAGCGCGAGCACTCGTGTTTTTGTTACTTGTTTTTCTGCAGACCTCCACTGTATTTACTTAAAGACGTTCAAAAACAATGTTGCGCTCGCGTGCAATGTCTGATATCACTCTGCTGCTGTTTATTTGGACTTTGCGCAGACGTGTGTGTGTGTGTGTGTACGTGTGTATGTGTGTGTGTGGGCGTGTGCTCTGCCTCGCTCGGCCTTGCCTCACACTCTGTTCTCGTTCCACGAGTACCTCGATAAGATGGTTCTCCGAAAACGATCCACCTGCAGCTTAAAGACTTTTCCTTTCTGTTTTGAATGTGTTGTGCTTCAACGCTTCATTCAGGAAGCAGCAACGTGTGTTTCTAGTTTTCTTAATAGTTGAACACGTTGTGGCTAACTTGACTTTGTTGTAAAGGCTTTGCACTGTTAATTTACGGCCTCTTTCTCCTCCTCTGCAGTGCCTCTGGTGCTAGCGTTGTGGCCATCGACAACAAGATTGAACAGGCGATGGTAAGCCCAGAAAACTAACAAAAGGCACCATACCCACACACACTGACCCCCTCCCCATGCTGCCCCCCCCCCCCCCAATTAATTCAGCACAAACCAGCACTTCATGAATGCCCAAGGAAGTCCCTGTTCACAGGTGACTGTATGCTTTGTTCATGTGACGACAAGTGCAGGGATTCCAAAACAAAACGAGAGACTGATGACATTTGTGCAGCACATAATTAGTGAAAACGCCCTGGAGTCAAAGTTGTAACATCTACACTTGAGATCCATGCCCTCAAATAGACAACATGGTGTAGAAGAATGCAAAACCCACCATTTTTATTATTCTTGTTATTTTAACACATGCATCAGCTGCTTCTCTATCTAAACTGATCAATTTCTGTGTTTTTGTTTTTTAAATTGCAGGATCTTGTCAAGAACCACCTGATGTACGCCGTGCGTGAGGAGGTGGAGGTCCTCAAAGAGCAGATCAAAGAGCTGGCGGAGAAGAACAACCAGCTGGAAAGGGAGAACTCCCTGCTGAAGAACCTGGCCAGTCCCGAGCAGCTGGAGAAGTTCCAGTCTCACGTCCCGACAGACGTGCTGTCGCCTCTGGACAATCTGCTGGCCCGGGTGACCCCAGACCAGCACCAGCCCTGCATCCACAGCACTGGCTCCGCTGTATAAGTGGCTCTGCCTTGGGCCAGCAGAGCCACTGTCTCTTTACAGTAATGGACCTCCATTTGAGCGTAAGCGTTACAAAGTCGCCTCCGCCGAGAACCCCTTCGTAACCGCGAAGGTGAAGCATCGGGGCTGTAAATGACCGATGAGCACAAAACAGAACTTGATCCGCTCTGACCGTTGCGGAGTCAGGCCGATGCCGTCCAACGCTCCGGGATCGTCTCTCCGTGTAGACAAAAGCGCTGAGGATAGAAAGAGGGCTGACTAGGCACCGACATGCGCTTGCTTTCAGACGGCAAGGGGGTGGCGGGCTTTCCCTGCCTGGCCGAACCCTTCCAACAAACGCCCTTTGCCCGAAAGAGAGAGAGGGGCGTGCAAGGAGGTGTCGATCGGGCTGGCCCTGCAGGTGCTCACTTGGAAAGTGTTGGAGGTTGCTCACCCGGAGGAGACCCATCTGAGGCGGTCCTCCACATCTCAAACGAGTCATGTGGATACGTCTACTGTCGTAATCCAAGTTTGAAGGACTTCCCCCCCCCCCCCCCCCCCCCCCCCCCCAGCCAGACAGACATGTCAGCCACAGAGACGGCTTCTCCTGTGCCTCCAATGTATTGCTCATGTGTTCATGTACATCTTGTCGTAACAAGACTGATCATCAGAATAAGCTAAGGCGACAGAGGTGGAGGTCAATGCAGTACAGCCGGTTAGCGTGTGCTGACCAGTGTGCTGTAATGATTTGTAACATGTAATCCTGCATTGCCAACAGTTGGGGCTTGCTGTTTTTTTTATGGGGGGGAATTAATCCAGCTGTATCTCGGGTTTTTGTTTGTCATTCTGAACAAAAATCTTTTGTTTGTAAAAGATGAATAAAATTGGAGCGATGTACAGTCGTCTTAAAATATTGTTTTGTAATCTTGGGTAACTACTCTGTACCCGAGGTGAACGTAGTACAGCTGGCGAGCAGAAGCCAGCATGTGTTGCTGCCGATGCACTCCTGAGTTGAGCAGCTTTGCCCAGTATCTGGTCTGTTACTTGCTTAGATGTCAACTGGAAAACGATGGCATGACACCATTGCCTGTCCTTAGTAAGAGAGAAACGTATTTCAACACTGAGCTGTTTTTAGCTACCAAAGACTATTTTGTTTCTTCTCACAACTGAAGCCGAGCAAACCAGGACCATGTGTACACATCTTCACAGGGAGAAGACTTGTTTGTAGCTAGTGCTAAAGTGTGTATGTGTTTTTGTAAAGATAATGGTATTGTTGCTGTAAAAGTATCCTCAAAAAAGTTGTTCACTATGGTGTTTGGATACAACTGCACCTTTGCAATAAACCTTATGTTTACATAATACAATCTGTTTACAAACATCTTTTGTTCTTCAAATGTGGCCACATTGTGTGTGTGTGTGATAGCTGCAACAACACCCACGAGGATTTCATTTTCTGGTGCTAAAATAAGAATTGTTTCTTATGAAATCCTTTTCCGGGGTAAACAACACATTGTCTGTTTGAAAAAACTGACCTTGGAGGTTGGAACAAATTCATCGCAACATTGTATTTACATAAGAAATCCTACTAGCTTCAGGGACAACACTAAGCCAACTTCAAAACATGACTTTATTAATATCTTCCTCCACACTTCATATTTGATCTGCCGACTGGGCAAAGTGACCTCTTTAAAGTGGCTGACAATGACCGCTGCAAGAAATAGTCAAAGAACATAAAACCACAAGGTTCAAGCAGGAGTCGGTTACTACTTGTTATTTTGTATATCTGCCTGGTCATGTCTGTTTGTCGTTGTGCTGTGCGGCATGTGATTTGTAAAATTCAACACAATATTTCAGTGACCCACAATGTTCTGACTTCAAAGATACTTTTCACTTGGCATCTTGCTCCTCAGACGGAGGAAAGACTTCCCTCATTGTCTCAGAATTTGAAGAAAAGCATACAAACTTTATTACTTTCTTCCCAAAGTCCAAAACGGTGTGACCACTCATGACATTGAAGTAATAATAGCGTATTGGAATTTGCCAGAGTGAAAAAAAAACAACTTTGTCCGAGTAGCATTTCCCCTCAGACAGATTGGCAGCCAGTCAGTTCAGTGTGTGTGTAACTAGAGATGTTGCGGCTTCCCTGGTGTGTTCACCAGGCACGCATCCATCTGTCGCTGAGAACGGAGCCTCAGCTCGGGGCCACAATCACCACCATTATATAACATAGCACCAGAGGAAACACAGTGACTCCTCCATTGCTCAAGTTTACGCACAAAACTGGTACCACCTCCTAAAACAACTGATTCTACGTGACCAACATGGCTGCTCTGAAACACTTTGTGTTGGATTTGTGGCATGCGTAGTGTGCAGAGGATTGAATGGAGGACATCTTGGTCACGAAGAGAAGGGAGGCAGTGGTTGTACTTATCTAGATACCCAGACACCTCGTTCACATGAATAAAAGAAGAGGTCGCAGTGTTGGCCCCAGCAGGAAGTCGTGCTACAGCTTAATGGTATTTGAGTTAACGTCTGAGGCCGCCTCCAACACAGTGGAAAGATTCTTCTGGCTGCGCAGCAAGCGTGTACATGCCACAGAGGCTCACAACAGGTCGGAGGGAAACGTGGACTTTATTTCCATTTGACTAGTTTGCTTCAACACTTGTTCTGTGCAGCGAGTTGAAGAAGCATCATCAATCAGACAGAGATTACACCCCTGTTTAAAAGCTCACTAGCTGATGCGTAGGGCGTGTTCACATTCATTTGTTAAGGAGTAAAGGCTCGCACCCATTTCTCGCTTCCGGACACTCGAAGCATCAGTGATTCACTCGCTATAAATATAAGTGTGGGAAGAACCGTCGGTGTGAAATTAGGCTTCAGATCGGAGCTTACTTGAAACCTGGCCGCTGGGAGTGGAGGAGTTTGTGTTGGATTGCCGGTGTTATGCAATGTCAAAGAAGTGAAAAAGAACATCTGTTTTGGGTGGAAATTCAAGGGTTGTGCTGGGATGAGCGGTCTGCGCCTCGATGTGGTGAGGATCGCATGCAGGGGAATCGTTTGGTCTGACTCATTCTCATGGAGACATACACAACTTGTGTGTGCCCTGAATGTCAGAATATCATGTCAACAATAAAGTGAGAGCCGAATGAGACCAATGTAAAATGTGAGCTGTGTGCCATGCTGTAATGCAGCGTCGTGCTATTCCCAAAGCGGTTCAAAAGAGCTGCCAAGTGTTGGTGACAGACATATGATATGCAAAGTGTTCCCTTCTTGCTCTTACATAAGACACCTGCTTTATAGCTTCATTGACACAACCCTTTACCCAACTTCAAAACTTGACTTCATGAATATCTTCCTTCACACTTCGTATTTCATCTGCTGAATGGGCAAAGTTATTAATTACAAAAAATGTGGTATATTTAAACTCGGTATTTATCAAATGGGCTTTAAATACATTGTTTCAATGCTAATTTAGAGCGTACATTTTGAAATATATAAAACATATATATGAAAACAAAGTTTAAAGTACATATAAGTAATTTCACGGAACTTCCACTTAAAGTATATTTTTCTTGTAATATATTTCTTCAAAGTATACTACAGTAGAATTATTTTAAAGTGTTTTAAAAGTTTGAATTTTTAAAATACGTGAAAGCGTGACTAGTATACTTTTTATTTATTTGCAGAAAGTACATTTCTTTGATAGTATATTTGAAATGTACTATTGACATTTTAAGTATATTTTAAATACATTAAAGTATATATATATGTATATATATATATATATATATATATATATAAAAACATATATATATGTTTTTCCTGGGACGCGACTTCTTTAAAGTGTCTCTTGACATTGACCACTGCATGAGAGAGGGTCAAAGAACAAAAAACAACACAAATGTTCAAGCAGGGGTTGTTTACTATCTGTTAGAGACAGATTTATGTATTTATATCTCCCTGGTCATGGCTGTGTTCCAGTAACGGTTTCGTCAACATGCAGTTCAGGAGACACAAGTCTTTCCTCTGTGACTTCCTCAAATGTACAAAGTTCAGCCACGCAGACAATGCCTTGAATAATTGGCTCAGCATTTTAAATTGTGTGTCCTAGTACACGTGTATCTTTATGTCTGTCCACATATGAAAATGAGCCAAGTAGGCCGAGTAATCCTCAAAGTTGTCAACATTAGAAAAGAAAAGGGCTTGCTTTGTTTTGTTTTGGGGGAAATTAACTGTTGAAAATGAAATATTCAAATGGATTTAAAAGGTCCCAACTGATAAATATTAGACATTAAACATTCTGTCTGGGCGTTAAATCAGTTGCATTGCTCACGCTTCAGAGGACGAAGCTGACAAACACATGTGAACCTGAAGTACACACAAGGGAGTCTGTGGTTCAAGTGTCTGGAGTTTGTCGTGCATCTAGAAAGGTGAATGTGAGTCTGATCTCAATCCAAGCTGGTGGTAGGATTTATTATCTTTAGTGATGCGTGAAAAACATTAAAAAGCCGTTTTTTGTCCTGAACAGTTTACCTGTGACAAAGAAAAACATGCATTTTAGAATCTTGGGCTGAAATAATAAAACTCAAAATGTATCACGGGGTGTCATTTTACCACAAACATAAGATAAAACATCTTGAATCCGATTGGGCTGTCTTTCAGAAAAATTGAGCATGAAAGAAATCTAAATTAAAACGTGTTGGTTTCTTCGTGGCTGTCGAGTGAGTGATCTGTGGAGAATCTCTTGTGTTTCTTTCCTCGACGGCGTCCGCTGTGTTTGTAACCCAACTGATCAAAGCCGCTTTGGATTGCGGCGAGTTCAGGACATCTTATTCATGAAGACAAAAGGTCAGGAGCCACTGGTTACAGATTCATGAGATACCCCGCGTTCATGGCACCACTGCACAGCAAGAGCCTGCCCATAATGTACAGCCCCGCTGACCTTCGCATTACCATGTGACACATGCAGGGTCAAAGGGGAGATGGTTGCATAACCTGTTATATACTATACTGTACATGTACATTTCTCAAGCAACGTTTCTTCAGAACGGTAGTCACCAGTTGCAAGATGGTCCTCATTATTACTTGAAATAATAAGACACTACAGAAAACAGAATTTATGTAAAATAAACATTAGATACAAAAACATGTCCTCTTTCTAAAATCAAAAACATGGGCCTTTTGTTTTTTTTGGGGGAACTGAAATAAAAAAAACTTGAGCCGACAACCAGTCGGCTCAAGTGCACGATTGTATGGGCAGGATGTGTACACAGACTTTAAAGACTTGTAATACCTATAAATAACGATAAAAACACACAGAGGGGCCACATTGTTGCGTGGCACACTGCGGTTCAGTCTTGCATGGTTGTACATCTGGCAATCGCTTGATCTATATTTAACATCTTTTATAAGATAAGCACGCAAGTGAACAAGGTTTGAGGGTGGTTGCCGTGCCTTCAGTAAACTAAAGTACGCAGACAGTGTTGAGTTTATGTGACCGCTCACTGCAGCATGTTTGTGGTTATGCTCCTTTTTGCCACAACAGTTATTTGTTATAATGTTTGGAGGGATTTTGCAACTCTCCCTCCTCCATTGTGGTGTATCGATGTGACTGTGTGCGGTAAACATCCCTCGCCCTCTGGACTAGTTTTAACCCGTGTGAAGAGAGCTGTCAGTGGGCTGCAGGAAGTCTAAGACGTAAACAGGGCAGGACGTAAACTCCAGACAACCTTGGGAATAGAGTTGTTGTGTAGAGAGCTGCTAGAGGCCTTTGCACACATGATAAAGGAAAAGTTAATTAATAACGTTTGAGAACATTGTGAATACATAGAAAGATCCGAAGGAGGGATCGTCGGTCACGATCCTTGCGGCAGACAGACTTTTATATTCTAAAAGACATTTTTTCAACATTTTAATTTGCAGGATGAAGAGGGATTTCTTTGTTCATGTACAAAATTAGCCATAATACCTTCTTGACATCAACACAATGTCCCTAAATCCAGGTTTAGTCTCTTCGCATTATGTGCTGTTGGGTGGAGCTGGCTGGGTAGCCACATAAGCAAGTTTTGGGAGGACATGGCACGCATATCCAAACAGAAAAACAGATGATGATAATAACCCTCTTACTGTGACTACCGGTATCCTATTCCTCTGTTGTGACATGCTTGGCAGGAAAAAACACGTGAAACAAGTGAAAGAAACCATCGGAACCTTTTTTGAGCAATTAAATATATCTCATGTTCTGCCTGTTTTGTGATAGCTAAAAGGTGCCTAATATTTCTAGACTGAAATAATATCGACATTATAATTATTATAACTATGAGTATTTTTTTATTTGCCTATTTGTTGGTGCCCCCTCAGGACTTGGTGGTAATCACATTTCTTCTTCCTATTTTCTTCCTATCTCCTCCAGAAGTAAAAACGACAAACTCACACCACAGTCTCTCGACCACAACTAAACAAAAGACAGATCGGTGTTTCAAAGCCGAATGGAAATCATAGATTTGAATCTTTACATCTGTGACAAGTCAAAATGTCGTCTGTGAAAAAAACCCCGCCATCGTGCAGCAGCTTTGAAACAGTTGCAATGCAATAAATAAAAAGGCTGAAATGGCAAAATGATAGCAGTCATTTCAACTTCGTCACAGCAGGAAAAGCACCCGTGAAACTAATTCAATAAACGATGGCTTTAGCCCATCAGTGAGAGAGACATCCACAAGGCCAAGACAGTGTGACTGTCTTGGCCTTGTAAGCTGTTCGAGATATCATTAATTACTCCTTTGCTTTTTCTGCTATGACATGAAAAGGGATCACCGCCTGACGGAGGAGGATGTTTGAGATGGCAGCAGCTCACTGACTCACTGACGATAGTTAGCTCACTGATGCCCCTCCTCTCTACCTCCTTCTGTTTACACGGATCGTGGTTATCTGGATCGTGGTCCATGCATACTACTCATTGGATTCATCATTTCTGTCGTATTCATTGAATGTGTTGTAACTCTGTAACACTGTTCATTCTGCACACATATATTGCCTCTGTCCACCGGGGAGAGGGATCCTGAAGGTTTCTTCCCTTGTTTCCCTGTGAATGTTTTTTTTCATAATTTTTTTCCTGGTCCGATGTGAGGTCCATGGACAGGGATGTCATATGTTTACAGATTGTAAAGCCCTCTGTGGCAATTTTTTTATTATTTGTTTCAATTCAATTTAATTACAGTCGCCGTAAATGTGCAAACTTTGCGTCAGCTAAGACTCCTGCACTTTGAAATATGGTTTGGCTGAACATCATTTACAGTTGAAGATAAGATGTCCATGTGAATGTTCACTTGAGGTCAAAACTCAGTAAAGCGTTGGTCCATTTGAGACAGACTGGAGTAGTAGACTTATTATCATTGGTCTTTACCACAGTCACACATTGTTCCCGCTGGTTATGAAAACATCTGTGGAATTCAGAGGAGACACTTTATAAGAAAACCTGTTGCGTGTGTGATCTGTGGGCCATGTGAGCTGTACATGCCTTCGTTTTCATGCTCTAAGTGAGCTTGAACATGTCCTCTCAGATTAGGTCTTGTGATACAGTTTCCACATTGATTTCTTGGAAAGTCGAGGAAAGAAGCGCAGAAAGGAGAGCACTCGGACAAAGTTACTCTTTTCCCAGTGCTTTCCAATTTCTCAACATAACTTGTGCAGATGCCTCTCGCAAACTTCAAAATCAAAATGTGCGACTTGTCATTTGTTACATGACCGCAACAGGCTGTGGACAGACAGCGTGGAACAAAACAATCATTTTTCACTTTTCTCTGAGGCCCGTCTCACATGTTGAAATCTCAAAAGTAAACGTGAGGCAACTTGCATGCCGAACAGTTGATGCCAAAACCTTGAAGAAAAGACGTTACATAATAATATACATTTATTCTGGTCCCAAGTGTAACGCCCTGTTCGGTGTCTCCTCTGTCTCCTTGATTGTTTAATGCCCTGCACCTGTCCTCAGCCACTCTTGTCTCGTTGCCGTACACCTGTTTCCTCCCTATATATTGTGCCTATCTTTCCCATGCTTACTGTTGGATTGTTGTCTTTAGTTCTGTCTTCCTTGTTCTCCTTGAGCCTTGTCGCTGTATCTGCCTGTCTTAGTATCTATCGCTGACCTGAGTTTTTGTCTGGAACCTTTAGTTTGCCTCAGTAAAAAGAGAGTTTTCATTTACCTCAAGTCCTGTCCTGTTCCTCTGCGCATGCAGTCTTACCCCTCGCTGCCTGTGACACCATATATCTGTATATATATATATATATATATAGAGAGAGAGAGAGAGAGAGAGAGAGAGAGAGAGAGAGATATAGATAGATATCACTTTTATATTGAAGAGGAAAAATAATAATCACTTGTTTACACCCAGCTGGCGAACAATCCTAAAATGTTACACATATGATGGAATCCAATTTTATGAACATATACAATTAAATCATATCATTACGTGTTGGGTAAGTGTCAATCTGAGATGTCCTCAAAGTTCCCGCCTGCCATTGTCGGCAGGCGGCCTCCTTTGAGCTGCGTTGGAAGGCAGAACTGACGCTTTATTGTCTTCCTGTGGCTCTCCTGGGTTGTGAACTTTATGAGATGCTTTACAGCCGGTTAACCTGTCCCCAGCTGCGTGGAGCTGTTGTGGATCAGAGAGGATTGTTTGCGAGTGAGCCAAATCTTTACGCTCCCATATTGGCAGCTTCATTATTGTGTTTTTCTAAATTACAAGTCAGGCCACTGCTGTTAGTTTTTTGCTCACTTTGTACTGCTGTTGCATTCCATCGATTAGTCAACGCAGAGGCCTTCTTCGAGTAACGTTGTGACAACCATCCAAATGAAAAAAAATACATTACAATCAACATGGTTGTCATGTATGTAATCAAAGGTGAGTTTATTACAAAAGCAATTGTATCTGTATATTACAGAATAGACAGAATTGCACTCGCGTCACTATGTTTTTTCCTATTCTTTTCTATTCGTTGTATGCACATCTTAATGACATACAGGCCACCATTCATTCATCTCAAATTATAGTTCGGGCTGAATCAGGTTCACCTGGTCCAGCCCCTTGATATGCTGCTAGAGGCTTAGAGGCTGCTGGGGGACGTTTAGGATACACTGAGCACCTCTCTCCTCTTCTCTCTACTTATGGATGAATTGTCATCTCTCCATTGCACATTACTAACGCTGCCTCCTCACCAAAGTCCTTGTGACTTCACGTCTCATAGGGTCCATTTGACCTGTCTGGGTCTGATGCCATAGCCCTGCTGATGCCCCGCCCACTCCTCCTCTCTACCTCCATCTGCCTGATGGATCATGGAGGTCTGGATCGTGGTCCATGCCTACTACCAACTATTCATACAGTCTGTCATACTCAATGAATGTGTTGTAACTCTGTAATGACTCCTTCTGTACACATGACATATATTGCTTCTTCTCATCCTGGAGAGGGATCCTCCTCTGTTGCTCCCCCGAAGGTTTATTCCCCTTTCTTTGCCGTGAAAATTTTTTTTCTATTTTTTAGGAGTTTTTCCTGATCCGATGTGAGGTCCTGGGACAGGGATGTCGTATGTGTACAGACTGTATGCCCTTTGAGGCAAATTTTTATTTTGTAATAATGAGCTACACTAAATAAATGGAATTGAATCGAATTAATTGAGTGTTTAAAGATTATTCATTATAGGCAATGTGCATTATTCTAAAATACATTATAATATTATAATAATTTAAGTTTAAATTGCTGCTGGCTTATTTATCGCTTTGATTTCTGATGTTTTATTGATTATATATTCTTATATTGATACTCGTATAGTTTTATTCATAATAAAACACAGTTGACTAATGAAACCTGATGCAAATTTGATGTGTGACCTTACAATACAATGAGCTGGAGTTAACATGCAGGTGAAGTCAATGTGTTTTAGCGGAGCCGTTCACACGTTGTGTTTATGACATAACACGTTTTATTGCCACCCACACACATTAACACACACCCCGAACCTCTGCCCCACTTGTAAAAACATATTAATACACATTAGACTCTTTGTTTCACATGGTACTTCAGGGCAGTTACACAAATATATGAGTTATTAGGTGACAACATCTGCATTTTGAATGTCAGAGAATGTGACCATATCAAAGACACGGGTTTGTTTATGCTCCTGAAGAATGGAAAAGAAGATTTAAATGTCGTTAAATGTTTGTAAAAGTAATTCATAAAATTGCTTCCGAGCAAATGCTACCAGTGTAATGTATCATTCATAAACAACAATCATGCATGTCCACAGCTTCTTTGATAAGTAAATCATTTGTCGTCAAGTGGTGTCGCCGAGCTTTGAGGCGACGAGGTGTGGATTTGCAGAGTGAGCTCGTCAGTCCACAACATTCCCAGCTGCTCGGGTTCAGGTGGCTGACAGCCGGATAGAACGGCGGCCAGACAGATAACGCACCGTTACTTGAGAGGAGTGTGAGACGCTCACAACACCAGTGTGGTGGTTTAACAGGTTCCTAGGAAGCAATTATTCATCGCCACCCTAAAAGTAAATTTTGTACATACTCCAAGTATAGAAGTTTACTTTGCAATGACCTGCATTGCAAAGTGAATGCTTTTTTAGGTGCTGTTGTTGTCTCCCCTTTCCCTTCTTCATGCATTTGAAAGGGTGCTGAACATTCTTGGCATCCGTGGAGCCCCAGTTGCAGGGCGATAAGGTTAAAAGCATAAACATAACTTGGCCGGAATTCTATGAGAGCCTTCCCGCTGTTTCGAAGGCAGCACGATTGCCATGGTATGGGAAACAGGGGATACACACATGCACACAATAAAAAATTAACGACAAGTGCTTTTCAACATTTAATCCAACACAAAAGTATCATCATAGTATTCTATAGAGTTGTCCGTGACCTCTGACCATTAGTTTTGATCTTGAGAAACTCACTCATTTCACCACCAAACACATTCCCCTGGACTGATGAGATCAGAGAGGGATGTTGAGTAGTTCACTGGATAGACATGTCAAGTTCAAAGAAGAAAATGCATCAGTGATAAAACAATCTGCAACAAATAACTTGCACACAGTGACACCAACTATATGGACGCTTTTGGCTTTTAAATGACGTACGTGTCTGCTTATTTCTCACAGGACATTCTTCACAAAAAGGTAGATGTCACATCAATCTTTTCCACGTCATCTTTTTTAAGTTGCTGCGCACAATGAACTAAGAATAAGAGTACACCAACCTGTTGTCATTGTACTTTCAAGTGGTGGGATGAGATTTATTCTGAATGAATGTGTTTCTCTTAATCTTTGTTCTCCACAGCGTTCTCAGTGGGATAGTGTGTGCACTCCTTTCTCTCAATCAAGTGTTTTAATGTTGAAATATCATTACCATCTGTTTAGGTCAATGATGGATCATCAATTCATGCCGGTAGCTGAAAGTAAGTTAAAATCAAAGTTTTAGTTGCAAAAACCTCCAAAAAAGTTTTACAATCTGAAAATAATATATCAGTTTCTCTTCTTAGACCCTAGATCCAGAACAAAAACACAAAGGATCATGACATAATAAAAAAAAAAAACTAAAATCACACGAGCGGTCCTGCGAGAAGGCCTCATTTATTTTAAATGATACGAGAACACACATGATCCTTTCTTTATTAAACAAATTTATGATGATGCAGATGCAAAATCATTTGCAAATAAAATACTTTTACTTCACAATAAGATTTCAAAGTTCAGTCTTTCCAATGTTTTCATCTCTGTGTTTATTCTATTTAAAAATGAAACAAGGGCAACCAAATAACAACACAAACAATTGATTTTGATGACCATTAGAATGTCATCGTTGTGTCAGTCTTATTGTAAATGATCCGTGGACTTGTACTTGTGTCACGTTTTCTATTCTTCTGACCATTCACAGCTTTCACACCTCATATCATTCACCCATTCACACACGGGACATACGAGCATGCAGGGCGCCACAAGAACAATAATAACATTCTCACACTATTAACACACCAGTGCTTTGGAGTCAAGTCTCTTGCCCAAGGTCACATCAACATGGACCGGTGGAACCAGGCATCTCTATTGTTAGGTTGAGTTTTCCCAATGGAAAGAAAAGAGCAAACAATATTCAAAGACACACACGGTCAAACATGCCCTTTCAGGCTTGTAATCAACAAATACACTGCAGGTATAGAGTTAAGACAAGGAAACTGTACAGACAGGCACATGCTTACACACCGGCACTTCAAACATTTTCTCTTTAACTGACTCACTAATAACTCATATCACACCGTAGACAGTGTTCACTGACATGGAGTGAAGTTTTATGAATTTGTCTTGCCACCTCATAAATAAATCTACAGAGATAACCTCGGGTCTGACACATGTATCGGATCCTTGTAGCCAAGGGCATAAAAGTGACAGCTGAGTATGAGAATACGATACATCGTGTATGATCTGTAACGCGAGTGTCTGGCGGGAGCTCTGGAACGTGCTGTACTGTACACACTGCACGAGTATAAACTGCTCGTGTGAGGCAGGAAGCAAGCCACTTCTCTTTTCTTTCCTTTTGTTGTTGTTGCAGAATCGTTTAGCCTTTTAACCTATAACTCTTATCTAATCTCTTTAGGTTGCTGAAGTGGCATGACTTCAGCAGGTTGAATGGCCGAAAAAAAGCATTCAAGTAAACATAAAAAAAAATTAAAAACTCCAGGCCTCATTTCTAGAAAAACGACATGGCTCTCCACCTCACCTTATTTCAATTGGGCTTTTTGTTGTTTAATTTCCAATGAATAACCAACGTTGTCCATTATAATACAGCCCATTAAAAGAAGAAAAGAAAGTAAAAAGCGTCCATTGTTTTTAATTCATAAGCAGAGTTCTTTAGTTTTCAGAAAAGAGATCCACACAGACAAATAAATAGAGCATAAATATTTGGATGGTCCCATATCTTATCATTGAAAATCACTATGATGCAACATTCAAACATTTCTAAGAATCCACGCTTACTAGCACAGACAACCTGAACTGGGTCGATGTCAGGCAGGTCACCGCCCTCAGAGATTAAGTTGTATTTGGCACCATCATGCAAATTTGTTTTAGACGCTGACTCACCTCTGGACACAGAGAGAGACAGAGTTGTTATCAGATTCATTGCGCTGCTTTCTCCGATGCAGACCGAGGCCCTTTAGTGACACGTCGACCATCTACGAGGTCTCATGTGTTTTTAGCGTCCTAGGCGTGTCAGCAGGACTGATGTGTGTTCCACACAATGATACAACATACCAGGGAGCGTACGGGGAGGTGATCTGCTGACACAATTGCCGTTTGCTTGTGCAACACCTGCGTTTTGTTGATTCAGAAGGAGACACGTGACCAATGTATGTATGTGTATGTGCAGGTGCTAAAGTACAAGCACTTTTCTCAATGTACAACAAATACTGTACAGGACTGGTGCAACATGGGCCAGAGGCAATTGCCGTGAAGAAAAGGTGTGACTCCCCCCCCTTGATGAACAACGACCACATCTTTACGTGAACCATAAAAACTGTATTCGAGTGGAGATAATATACGCACTTTGTAAAGAATATTATATGCATCCGGGGTTCATTGCACAGATTGTGAGATACATCGTGTTCAACGTGCCTGCAGCCTCGTCATAGGAAATGCACGATGAAGTAGAGAGTGTAGCTCTTTTCATCTCTGGTGGTCCATGTTGTTTATACACTGGGAGCAGAATCTGATTATGTGTTTTTCATAGTTGAGGACTTTGTTGAGGCTCAGGGCTTAACTTGGGTCACTCTATATTTGGTATTGGATGAATGGGTCTGACGGAAAGGTAATATCTTTCCCATGCATGCATAGCAGGCATCAGTGGAATTCATATTCTTATGTAAGACACAGAGTTTTCCTTTTTTTCCTTTGGAAGTGAGTAAGTACCCTCTTATATTTCATTACACTAGTGAGACCAGAACCCAGTGGAGGTCACATTTGTTGATTTTGCTTTTTTCCTTCATTCAGTTCACTTCCTACCAGAACAGTCAAATCACTTTTGGGTTCATTTGCCAAAAAAAGAATAGCTTCCCCGTTTCAAATCAGTGTGGCGAAGCCTGTGTTGCATAACATCGAGTGCAGACAGAGCTCAGAGCAGAGACTGTCTTGCTCAGCAGACTCAACAAGCTTCACACGCAACACTCCCCAAGTAGAGGGTTACATGCCATAGTGTGTGTGCTTAAGCGTGTATGTTTAAGTCTGGCTTACTTCGCTTTTTTTGCTTTCACTGCATGACCAAGCTGCACAGCAGTCTATACTTGTTTTAGGTCAATATGAATGGCTCAAATCTTACGTCACAAAGTTTATTCAGTTTTCTTAGCTTTAAACTATAGTATGTCAACATGCGTCTCTTTTGATGTATTCCTTCAGGAACATATATTAAACACCAACACCAATCGATCATGGGGGCAATATGGGAAATACACAATCTCTTTTGCAATTGCCATTCAAAATTAAATCCAAAAATTGCAAAATTATGTTAATTCTTAAATGTTTTGGTATTTTACATTGACATATAGCGGAGAGATCACACTAAAGTTATTTTAGCTTCTGTTCACTGCAGGGTGCTCTCAATACTGGACCAATGATAGAGGTTTTTTTATTTTTTTTTATCCCATTAGCCACTTTTATTTAAAAACATGGAAGTATGGAATGGGTGCGAAGATAAACGGAAGAGGAACGTCAATACAAGAGTTGATACGGCTACAAATATGAATCTGATTAAGGGGAGAGACAGAGGCAGTGAGAACTGTCCCTGATTTGTTTTCATTCACAACATTCTGACAGCTGAATTTAGTAGGTAACTAAATAAAGTGATGCAAGATATAAAGTACAAGCAGTCCGTCACTAGTGGGGAACTAGCTAAGTAACAAGCCATGAACAAGCCACCACAAACAAATGGGATTAAAATGTGTCGTTGAATGTTTTTGATGTGGGAGGCTATGCAAAGGCTCACACATTAGCATCCATAACTTTTCTCAATAGTTTTAATTCATTATATTTAAAAAAATCTGTTTGGACTTCAGGGTATCATTTCAGATTATCTACAGTATGTTATTCACTCATACATATTTATAATTATATTACTGTCTATTGTACATTTCTTAATATGTTTTGTGGCTTAAAAACTGAATGGTGACCATGTTTTGTTCCTTGTCTGAAATAATGCTCATTTTAAGTTAATCATACTTTACCTCGTGTCCCAGGGTTGACATCTCCTCTGGGTCCTAATGTCCCTCAATTACACGAATAGCGCAACAAGTTAAAAAAAAGAATACAGTCTTTAATAGGACATCATTTTAGGTCTATGCATAGTCAACAATGCAGAATATATGTCTGATTGATTCTAAATGCATATGATACAAGTTGCAAATGTAGCAAAATATAGATAAGGTAATCAATCACACATACACAAGATGTTTTTTTTCTGCTGGTCTGGTATTAGCGCCAGTTCAGCACAGTGCACGCTGGGACAGGGTCCAGTTGTCGGTGACTTAAAGGAATAAGCCGATTAAGACAATATACAAATGGATTTAGAGTACATTTTGTACCAATGAGATGTAATACTACTGTTTATGGTTGACACCACCTGCTTATTGGGCCTCCCACCTAAAGAGCTAGGAATAAAATGCAGACCTTCTGCAGGCAACCAAACTTTCCAGACACAAACATGCTGTAAATATGACTTATTATCATATTTTAGTTGCTGTATGCTGTTGCCATTCATTTAAAACTCTAGACACAGTGGATCAATGCTTAAACATTATTCCAAAAAGGTAAGGAAATGAACATCCACATGAATCCAGTGACTAGAGACGTCATGTTCATTGGAGGAGTTGATGTGTACGACCGTTCTGCAGGCTTTACTGTGTCAGTGGAAGTGAAAACACTGGCGAGCCTCCAACAGGACACACAATACATCATGTGGCAATACTTCAGTTATTTCTAGTTTCTGAGGGTCTAAGCTGAGGGTTTCACACAGAAATAGAATGAAGGAAAGTCACAATTGTAAAGGAGGAAATGATTGGCCACACAGTAACAACAACATATAGAAAATACAATGGCTGTTAAAATTCCCTAAGGAATAGTTTTCTGTTCAGTTAAACAGGGTCAAGGAAATGTCTTTGTCCTGGTGGCCTGACATGTCTGAGGAAATGTTTTTCCATGGATTGTTCATAGCAGTTACAAACAGGAGCAAACATACATATGTATTTGAAAGTAATTGATACATTGATTTTAGAGATACATGTCCCTCGTGAAAATCGTGACGTGTCCTTAATCCTTTGCTGATATATAATATTTCATAGTGTATAAATCAAACCTATGACCGAGTACTCAGTACCAGATTATTATGTTTTAATTGCTTGATGCCATTGTTAACTTCTACTTTCAAAGCTATCTATTAACAAAAGGTTCTCACAGTGTTCCTCAGATGATAATAAATATTTAAAATCCTCCTGGCTTTTCCTATTGCTGCCTCAGCTGCAGTGTGGGACTCTCAAAGCCTGATTCAGGTCTGTGTTTTCAAGGAGTTTCCTGAGGGAAAACTATTCTGGCCGACTGACAAGACAAACATGCTCTCACTCTCTCTCTCTCTCTCTCTCTCTCTCTTCCTCCCTCTTTCTCTTTTTCTCTTGCGACCACAGGAACTCGAATAAATTGGAAAGGAAGGATCACCGGTCCGGCCTACTTGAGAATCATTTTATCTCAGCTGTCAAAGCACCGGTCGCACACTGCAGAGCGGGTTCACTCCCTAATGATGTGAAGTCGGACTCAAGCTAACTTCAGTGGTTTCCTGTACGTGCTGATACAGCCTCTGACTCTGAGTGTGATAGCCTATCTACTATATACTGGGATTATTGGTGATGTAACGCAATTCAAACAAACAAAGCATTTTAATTTCCTTTCACATACAGAGGCAGCACCGGCGATCCAAACAGGCCAACTAGGCAATAGAGCGGCACTTTGGCAAGAGCTGGGAGATAACTCATGAACTAAATTGTGGAATCAACAATGGCACTAACTTCAGTTTCTCTTGCTCTGGCAAGAACAATTAATTGTTGAGGAATGTGTTGATCAAGTTTGATTGGCTCCGAGAAAAAAAGAGAAAAACAAAACAATGTGAGAGTAAGGAAATACTTTAGCATGTCTAAACAACTGGAGTTTATTTAAGGACTTCAAAAACAGAGGAATTTGTGGTTGTTGGGATTGCCAGGAGGGCCTTCAAGTCCCGTATCACCGAACCAAGAGAATGCTGGTGAGATATTATTGCCTCTCTGGTCTTTGATGTTAATACATTGGATCTTTGATTTGGATTGGCCAAGTGATGAGGATCATTTCATCAACTGCAATGACACATAAATACCTAAATATCACTCACATGAACAATACGCTAAATGGCATTTTTAATTGAATGTCATCTGCAATATATTTTTGACAAACTAATTGAATTGTGTCTTTTTTTCTCTCCGTCCACTGAATAGTATTTTAAATTCTGAAACATAATTATTCGATTACTTTCCGAGACAGGAAGTGAGAGCCGGGGGACATTTAGCTTAGCGTAAAGACTGGAAGCAAGGGGACCTGGCTAGCATAAAGGTAAGAGACTAGCTAGCTTGAAGCTAAGAGACTAGCTAGCCTAAAGGTAAGAGTATACGTTTAAGTGGTTTTGGGCTGGCCTATTTCTTGGCTGGAATCAGTGACTTTCTGGAGTTTGGATATAAATAATGTCATAGGCCTACTTTTGAGCTTCACATCGCAGATGTAATTGTGTAGTTCTGGAAACCCTAAATCCAGACAGGATTTCAGTATAAACTTGACCTTTCCTTTTAACGCTTGCCTCACACTAATTTCTGGCTCAATTGGTTTGTTTTTAGGTCATGTGGTTCACAGATGAGAGGATATTCTTGGGGACCATCATGAGGTTAAATGTGTTTGAATGACGATATATTCACAATTTACTTATTTCCGTATAGTAAACATTTTGATGCATGCTGGAACGTAGGAGTTAATTCCCACTATTCTGTGCTTCTGTACATAATCTGGTCCCAAACTTGAAAGCGGATCAGTGCAAAGTGTATATCTTCTCAGAACCTGTGTAAGTTGATCAAATGTGCTCATCATTGCAAATACATTAATTTGTAAATAACTGACATGTTCCCAGGGTGCTAAAGTGTCCTGTGCATCACTGAATGTCCACCCTAACCGTAACGATCATGTACACAAACAAATGTGCATGAATAAAATAATTTATTTAATCAACACTAATCTGTACTCCCTTGGCTTTACTTGAAGATTTGTACTCTGTTTAAAACAAACACCTGTTGTAAATATTTCACATTTAAAAGCATGTTCTGAAGACTTCTTCTGTTAATTGACTCTGTTTATGTGCAAAGCGAATGGCACAATGAAAGCGGTATAGAATGCAAGGGGAGTTTTATATCTCCATTTAAATGATTTTACGTGTTGTGAAAAGAAACACAACAGACATTAAAAGATTACGCCATGCTTTTTGGATCTAACTCAAACAACCTCAAAGCCCTAACAAACCAAAATGCGTCCCATTAATACACCTATAAACCTAGTCAATGAAAACAGCTGCTGAACTGGCATTTTTAATAGATCCTAAATACAACATGTGCACAATGAAGGGTTTGTGTGCAAGACTGAGCAGCAGTGAAAGTGTAATTTCTCATCAACTTTACAGCTCTTTTACTATCCATCATATAACTAATTGCCAAATCTAAATTGAGATGCAGAATCCAAACACTGTTGTGGTGAAAAACAATCTAAATCCCCCCCATGACCTACCTCAGCCTACTGATTTGATGCAAAGTGGTCTTGCTACAGACCACATGTGTTCCTATGTGCACATACAGAATGTCATCCTGGCCTTTACCCGTGACTGCCTTCATAACACAACAGTGGAGGCTCTTGTTCATCGTGGCTACGACTGCTTCATTGTGAGGCACTGAGGGCCGTCCGATAAGTTCCCATTGCGTCAGCCAGGATGAGTCACTGGCTGACGATGTGAAATGTAGCTTTGTCTTGGATAAGTAAACAAACAAAAAAAGCAACACATAGAACAATTGATGTGTTTATTTTAGACGCTGTTGGATGGTTGGTAGTGGGAATTAGAAGAATGGACCGGAGTTGTTATCCAGAAAAATGTTATATGTGCCAACCGGAGTTAAAAAGGAGAAACATACATTAGGTTTAGCACTTAGGAGGCTGTGCAGACAATCAATAATACAAACTCTTCCTGTACGCAAAAGACTGGCCTTGGTTCATAAATAAACAATGTGTAATATAACCTATGATTGCATTCTGGTGAATTCATGTGTTTTTCTGTATGATTGCTTATGTTTCTTTGTATATTTAATGTGTCAGGCTAAACACTCATGCATCTGTCTTCTTTTATTTGACTCGTCTGGTCTTCCATGACCTCTTATACCCTGCTGTCTGTAGCCACTATGGGACGACTGCTGGAATAAGCGCCACTTCAACCTCGGTGGCATCAATCTTGTCTCATTTGGAGCCAACAAAAGATGACAACTGTGGCGAAAATCATTTTTTCTTCTTCTAAACAACAAACGTAAGATGCATTTGCTGACTGTAAAGCTATGAAGCATGAGCAAAACATGAATGGGTTGAGGTAAGTTAAGAAACAAGTAAACATCCCCTTCTTTGGAACTGACTAATATTAAGTTGATTGCTACCACTTTCCTCCCTGTACTTGATTACAGTGATCTCTTGTATATGAATGCACGGTGTATCATGGAGCCTTGAGGTTTGTCACTGGCTGTGCTTTACAGCCAGTGACAAACCTCAAGGCTCCATGTGAATTCATGTGTTTTTCACTCACCGCTGCATCTTATATGCTCGAGTTGAGTGGCCATCTCTGGCAGCACGCCGCCTTATACATTGGCATATTTTTATTTATGAAGCTATCTTGGGTCTGCTCCCCCCACTATTTATGTAACTACATTTTTAAATCTCAGAGCAGTTACTGCTTACGTTCCAACGAGTTTTATTTATTAATTATGCCCAAAGTTCACTCTGAATTTGGTAAGCACTGTTTTAAATTCGCTGCACCTGCTGCTTGGAATACACTCCAACAAACTCTAAAGTTAAAGGAGCTCATCAACTTTGAAACTTTTAAGACTTGTGTGAGAGAAATTGGAGCGGCTTCATACCGCACTTGTTCTTGTTTGGTGTAAATCCGGAGCTTTAGTCCTGTTGCCTTATCTTTTTTAATGTATTGTATTTGTGTTACGTGTTTTCTGTTGTGTCTTGTGACTGTTGCAATTGTTCTATGCTGCTGTCTTGGCCAGGCTTCCCTTGAAAAAGAAGTCATTGTATCTCAATGGGACCAACCTGGTTAAATAAAGGCTAATAAAAAAATATAAAAAAGCAGTAAATATTTACGACAAATACATTTTAAAGGGAAAGCACACACTCAAAGAATGAAAGTCCCTCTTTAGAGAGCCAGCGGGAGCAGAACATTTCCCGAAAGAGTCAAATCAATGTTGAACAAATGTGCACCTTTCTCTCTGTGTACATACCAAGATTGACTTCACACAATGATATATTCACAGTGTGAAAAATCCATGACATAAATATTATCAACAAATAGGATTTTGTTGCAGGAATGCTGTTGACTTGTTAATAGGACAGAGAAAGTGATAGAAAAATAAACTGCGCTGAACTGCCTATTGTGGGAATGGGAATAGTTGATGCCAAATTAAAGCACTGTAATGCCACAGAATATACGCTTTTACATTGATATTTATTGGCAGTAAAGTCGCACGCTATATTCAAAAACTTTGTATACACACAACACTGGCTGTCATGATCTTTGGACATTTAATGTAAACAAGTTAATTTGACTGCACAGAAATATCAGAAATACACTAAGATTGACACTTTATTGTAAATATAGGTATCTAACTGACATTTAAAATGTAATACAGTAGATGATATACTGGTAAGTATTTTCCAATCTTTACATTTTCAAGAGATATACTTTTTTTTAAATGTGGCTCAGTGCACAGCATTACCTTATTGGAATGTGTAATAGCTTCAATTTCTACCCCTGAGGCTGTAAGGATTAGTCAAATGAAAAAGAAATTTGGTTCCCATGTTAGTGGGGTATTTATCAGAGGCTAGCGGTGTAGAGGTTTAAGTGTTCACCCTTTGGTCTTGCATCATTATTAGCTGTGTACAAGTTTAACCTGCATGGCACAAAGATGATTCATGATTGCCAGATCTGGATAAGTCTAGATAATCGTAGAGATTACATTGCTATTTTAATCACAAATGTATTATATCTTGCTTTAATCCTTTCAAAATAAGATATCAAACAATAACACCTTTAAACAGACATTTAGACATCTCAGAATGTCATTAGACTGCTTCATTTGACACATTATTATTGGCTCACACATCTGTATCTAGTGATTCATATGACCTTAGGTCACACTTTAGCTTGACGCTCTCATTACGGCAGGGTTGTACACTTCAGATCTTAATCTAATATGACCAAAAGCCAAATAAAAACAATAGCAAATGTAGAGGTCTTGCTGTGCTCTCTCTTCTCCTCCCTTCAGGGGGTTTCAGGAGTTGGAGTGGGGAGAATGAATCAACAACTACGCAGCAAAGAAACACAGAAGACACCTTGTCTCAGTGGCTCTGCTGATCTTTTCATTCACACGCAGCAGTAGGACAGTGTGTTGTTTTTGGTTTATATTTTTCAACACAAAATCTTTTGAAAACAACATATAATGTGCAATTTAATATTGTTCCCCACAGCAATGAGTTTGACCCATGTCTATTCATAACATCTGGTGGCCTGGCGCGGAGGGAAATCCTATAATTCTCTGCAGAGGCGAGCGCCCAATGCTCCCTACAAGGGTTTGGTGTGTTGATCTAGTGAAGAAAAATGTTCTATTAAGAAAGGCAGGGACATGCAATTTAGAAAATACTATGGTTTCCTTTTAAACCTCACTTGTGTTTTGCATGTTGGTGGTCCAAATCAAGAGTGACAGGTTAATCGTTTAAAATGTAAGGCCTTTAGGTCACCCAAAAACATGTCTTTTTTACTATATATTGCAAACTGTATGTTTAACAACTGACAGTCTTTCATCATTTTTATGAAGTACACCATAATGATGCAACACTGCGGAATCCAGCTTAGCTCAGTAGCTATTTTTCAAGTTCTATTTTCTCACTTTTTGCAGATTGAAGCTGAAGCATCAACTACGTACATTTTGTTTATACAAATATTGAAAATCTGCACCGTAATGATTGTTTTCTGTTGCAGCTCACAGTAATAAGTCTTCTAAAAAAGTTGGAGCAGAAAGGGTGCTACATTTATGTACCGTGTCCCGTTTCCCATGCACAAGGCCTTGCCGAGTCCCCTGCAGTGGCACAGAGGGAAGCTGCCCTCTGACTGCTTCAAGGCTCCACATGGCTATTTAGACAGCTGCACACATCATCCTCGGTTTACTCCCGGGTTAAAGCAGATAAACTAAATCTGCTTAATTTGCATAATTAATTGCATAACGCAGCACAGTTTATTTATTATAGGTTCATTGCATTAATGTCGATAATCCATCCACTTGTTTCAATGAGCCTAAGTCGAATTAGCCACCGGCGCAGGCCTCACCGACACATTTTGGACAATAGCCACCAGGCACTGGGTGTGTATCCACTTTGTTCAGCTTTTCTACTGAAAGAAGCCGTGCCAGGACTCCTGGTGACACACATCTGTGCTGAGTTGGATTTCCACAGCTGACCAGGGAGTGACCCACTTCCCTCTCTTTTTATGTCTCCCTCTGTGTGAGGCCTGGGAAAAAGTGTTTGATTGAATCCTGCCACTGTTAGATACAAGAGCTGCACCACCTCCACATGCTGCCTTCCCAGTGCGCTTCAGACCACGAGGCTCAATAGCTTCTATTATGAGATGCTGCTGGTCTGCTGTCGAGAGCAGTGGAAGAATGTCGTAGTCAGATTGTGTGCGTTGGTTATGGGTTTCCCTCTACCACGGTTACCATGGGGAGGAAAAGCTGAGACACACAAACACATGTTGGCGACACACAGAGCCGAGAGAAATGAAAGGAAATGAGGACTCATGCCTGTTAGAGTCATTAGTCTTGTAATAGCCCACCCGAGGAGTGCATGTCGTTGTCACACGCTGAAACTAGGTGTGGATGAAAGAAAGGAACACTGATACATGTGTTCATCCCAGGAGAATGCCTCTTCTCCGTGGGCGTGTTTCATCATCAACTGGGCCATGTTTGGCTTCTCTTCTTGTAAGTGCAGACTGATGCACGGAGTGGAGTAAACCACAGATCCTTTTCAAGTGCTCTCCTGGGACAAGAGGAGCATGGCTGCCTTTTACCAAACAGGAACAGCAATGAGCTCAGTTCCACTGAAAATATCAGTGGACATGTACAGTTTCATGTCAGACATGTAGTCTGACATGAAACTACTTGTCAAGCAAAGACCCTTTTCATGAACGACGTTAAAGCTGGAATGGTATCGACTTGAAGATTCTTCCAATATTATCTGTACATGGACACAAACAGGAATACAGTTAATGCAAGACTAGTCCAGCTTTGGCCCAAAGTCAGACTTTAATGTAGCACATTCAATTCAATTCAGTTTATTTTGTGTAGCCCAATACCACAAATTAAAAATGTGCCTCAGAGGGCTTTACAATTTGTACATATAGACATCCCTGTCCCATGATCTCACATCGGATCAGGAAAAACTCCCAAGAAATAAAATAAAAAAACCTTTTCCTGTACGTATTGTGTCTGACTCACAAACATACAATAAATCATAACAATTACCTAGAAAAGGTTGTTATCAAAAGCTCATACTGGCACACATACAGAGACATGCAAAGACAATTTGAAAACTATACTCACCTAAAAAGACAAATATGCATATGTATTTTTTTGCACACACACACAAACCCTCACAGGAGCACACACACACACACGCATATAATGGCAGATTGGCTCTAAGCTGGCAAAGCCACAGCTGGTGATGCCGAGAGCATTCAGAGTGATTGCGCACATTAATACGCCCGTTGAATTCACAAACTGCCACATAATTACTAAGCATCACTATTCAGTTCACTCACATATTCATGATCTTTTAAAAATTAATAAATACTGTAATCGTATTCAAGACTTCCACTCATATATCCCGCAGTCGTTGCCTTTGTTTGTGAGTTTATAGCGTTGCTGCCGGCACCGTAGCGATGTTTGGGATTGACCCATATGCTAAAGCTTATTTGTACCATGGAGATCAGATATATCAGCTGACTGAATACTTTCTCTTTCTGGGCTCCAAAGTTACTCAGACACCTAAACATTCACATTGATGCCCACGTAGCCAAGTAAGTGGTCAAAGTGCATGTGTGAATTCATCTGCAGTAGTCCCATCCAAGACCAAAGGCTACGGTAGGTATTAGGAATAATTATGGACATATCGCTCCTTTTATCAGTTGACCTTCATGCTGTCCGTGTGTATGTGTGTGTGATCCTGATAAGGACAAGTCAGCGCAGCAGTAAAGTGTTTTTTCTCGAGTCGTGCGTCACCTTTTATAGCATTTTATATTACCTTATGTTAGCATAATGTGAACAGTCAACATACATTAAAGCGACACTATGTAACTCTTCCCCTGTAGCGCCCCCTTCAGGTATTTAACGTCTGGCTCTCGAGCCATATTTGGCTCTTCCGGCTCGTCTGCTCTCAGCTGATCGCGACTCGCTGCTTCGATCAGCGGCAGCGCGTCTCCTTCAGACCCGGCCCGGTGTTCTCCACAGCGGCATGTCACTCTGTCTCTACGAGTCGCGTAGCGGAGCAAATAAAAAGTCACCTGCGAGCGTGGACTGGCACTATATGACGTTGCGTAATCACTGACAGACAGCAAGTTTAAGTACTTCCTGTTCCTCAACCGGAAGTACCGGGCCGGTCCCCAACATCTTACATTCAGCAGTTTTCTGGCCACAGACCCCCGATGTCAATGGCGGAGGAGCAAATCAACATATTAAAAGTCATTGTAGCGGCACCATTTTTTTCAAGCTGTTATTTTAAGGTGCAGAAAAGCATTTTCTTAACAAAACAATACACCTGCTGCAGTAAGATGAGCATGAATATGTGTGACTTCTGTCTGGCATACCATTAGTTATGCAACAGACACACTTGTCAAAGTGCATGGCCTTGAGCAGGTATTTGCCTGTGTGTGGCGTATCTGACTGCAAACAGATGGGAATGTAAACACACGAGTAATGTCTAGCACTAAACTCACAACAAGATTACTGTGGCTGGCTCGAGAATAACACAGGGTTTGTGACATAAGTTGCAATTTCTGTGCGTTTAGTTTTGGAGGAGGGGATGTGTAATTCTGTAGCGACAGCCACACAAGCCGAGCAGCGGCTCGCCCCACGGCCTGCATCGCTGGGCAGACCACGACAACAGAACACTTTCTCTTTTTGCGTAATCCTGTAAATTTCCCCACTGCGGGACTAATAAAGGGTTATATTATCTTATCTTTTGTTATGTGGTGTACAGTAGTAAAATTTGAATGAACATGTAAACATGCATGCAGCAGATGTAATGTTGTGTAACTATAAGTCTACATAAATACAGGAGGAAAATCATGTTTTTCTGAAGTTCGCCAGACAAAATGAAACATCTCTCTCCAGACGTGGTTTACGACTGGTTTACAACACACAACGTGAGTTATTTTTATCACTGTACGGAGAGCTGCAGTCTACAAACATGCCAACGTGTTTACAGTGTGACAGATAACATGGACACACTGTAGTAAACCGTGAGGTTGTGTAATATGTTGGGCGATGCAGTAAATGGACCTTATCTCTATAATCTATATGATGCAAGGTGGCACTCCAACTACTACTCAGCACGCCCATCTCCTGGAGGAAAAAGAAACACATTGTAACAGAGCCGGAGCAGCGTGTGTTGGAGTCCTGTGGATGCAGAGTTGCAGCAGTAGTAACACAGCGTGACAAGTGGACCTGTGTATTTAAGAGCCTGTTTCCTTGTCACGTCTAACTTTGTTTTAAATGCTCTTAGTGCCGGTTGCTGCCCACGCCTGTGGCGGCTTGTCAGTGCCATCTGGGGCTGTTCACGCTATTCAATGGTGCATAACATTGACACGTTGTGTTACGCTTGTTGGGCTTTAATAAGCGGCTGTTCAATTGTTACTTTTATTTTTCATGAATTACTTTGAATAATTACAACAATGAGGGACATTATATATTATTTAAACACATTGGATTGTTTGTCAGTAATTTTGTCGTTTGTAAGTTAGACGCAATTTAGTAGATTTAGGCAAGATAATTTATAGCATAATGATATCCTATCAGTCATCATACTTTAAAGACACCACAAAATTTCCATACACGCCCAAGATGTAATTATAGCGTGTCACTATGGTAACATGGTATAGATTGTGATGTAGACGTGGATGTAATTTTAGCTTGTCACTATGGTAACATGGTATAGATTGTGATGTGGACACCTACAATGATTAGAGCATCATTTCATTATCTCCGCTCTCTGTATGACTCACACGGGCTGCGCTGCACTCCCCATCGATGCCTGGTTACCAATACCAACAACAACAGCGCCATGCTGTTCCATGGCAACTGTGTTTGTCAAGGGTGGCGTGAGTTTACATTGCAAATGTAAGGAGGCACCATTGTTTCTGAAAAAGAACAGGAGACACCCAACCTCCAAGAAATCAGCTCTGTTACCATCCAGTGCAACTGGAGCACCTTCTTACCATATCTGATCCGCATCCTGAGACTAAATTCTCAGGACTCTCCATATTCGTACACGTATCTCACTCCCAGAGCTCCACTCTTCTACAACGCAATACATTTAAAGCTACTTGAAATCAGGCATAACTGAGAGTGTGACTGCTCAATGGACAAGTGCAGTGCTCAGGGCACTATCTGACAGCTGTCTGCTCATCCTCAGCTCCGCCATTTCATAATGAGAGAAGTGAAATGAGGAAACCAATCACAATCTGAAGAGTAAGTAATTAAAATATTTTATGATCAAAATGTTGTAATTGTCAGTATCACTTTCATTTCCACTGCTTGAGCTCTATTAGGGCTTCACAAACAAGGTGAACTGAAAGTAAAATAGATATAGCAGTGATACAAAGTGAAAGACAAACTCTGGCACACATCACAGCTTTGACCTTGGAGTTGATATTCAGGGGGGATTTATGAGGCCGGTGTTTACCTTTAAAACCTAATAAAATTCCCCAAAATGCTTTGCAAAAGCTAGACTGGACACAAAAAACATGAAATTCCTGGAAATGAAATGTGGAAGATCTCTTAGACTTTTAAAATAAATGGAAAATTAGAAACAGAATCAGAATCAGAATGTAGTTTATTGCCAAGTAGGTTTACACCTCCCTGGAATTTTCTTTGGTGTGTATGGTGCATACAGAACATGACATAAAAACACAAAATATACTGTACAGTAAGTAAAATAAGTAGAATATAAAAAAACAAAAAAATGTAAAAATGTGAATCTAGATTAACAACAAATAATATCTTCTTTTATGTGACTTAAACACTGCATTCTGTATTGTCTCGCCTGTCACAGTAAAACTGTACAATCATTCTGTGTTGAAAATCCAAGGCCCGTTCCGCTGAGTGAGACAACTTTCTGTTTAACAAGCTTCCTCCTTCCTGTCGAATGCAAACAGACCAAACATCCCCAAACCCTTTGACTGTAGAAAGAGATGGAGAGTAGATGACAATGATGTCAACTCCGGGAGCTCGGCAGCTTTTTATCTGCTTCCTGTTTACCTTCTTCTGCGTCTGCGTCGGTCAGCGGGAGCGTTGGGAAACACCTACTGCTCAGCTCACTGGGAGCGGCAGGCCACAGCGCGAATGTCCACAGCAGGACCCATTGAAACCAGACCCTCCACCAGGCCTTATAAGGACCGAGCCCTGCAGGCTCTGGGCGAACGCAGAGGGGAGAGACACAGCCGACCGAGGGTGGGAGGAGGGAAACATAGAAACAGAATCATGGCTAATGATTGGGTTAAAGAAGGACAGGACCAAGACACATTAACATAAAGGGAGGAAAACAACAACATGGGGAACCCCCCCCCCCTCCCAGTCTGAGTCACTGTCAGGAAGACGGCCAGACCCAGACAGCCTTTCCAGTTCAAACCCTCCTCAGCCCCCCTTCTCTTCCACTCTTAAAACGGCGAGATCTGTCTGGTCTATTCTATAAAATGTCAAGTGGAAACTGACCCTTGTTTCTTGAGGAGGCACAAACAACTGGGCAAGACAAGTTTTAGAATATGAATTGAATCCCTTCAATTTGAGTTGTTTCACTTTCGCTGTGAGCAGAGAGTTAGGTTATTTCTCCCCATTGCATCATTTAGTATTTTAGGTTGGTCGTTTGTTCTTGGCAAGGTTTTTACATGGTTTCTATGGTGATAGTTAATGGGTATAAACAATGCTGTGAAAAGCGGAAGTGAAGTGAGTGAACAGCACTTTAGGAACATGGTGTGACTGTCAGATAACCGCAATCAACTGATTCTTATTGTATTTACTTTGCATGAAGTGTAGTGTGTTACCAAGGCGACTAAATTCCTCCTTTAACCCCTGACTGTGTCGGTGAAAAGTGCTGAAACAGTACACTGTAGCACAGTGACATCATCACTACAGCCCTTCCCTTCATTCACCCATTGGCCATATTGGGTAAGGAAAAAAAGGATCTGAAAGAAAATGATTGGCTGTTAAAAATGTCGTACCATACTGCGTCACATAAGGTCACACATCAGTTTCTAAAGTGGGCGCATTACGTTACCTACTGCTTCTATATTTGGTGTTAACATAAACACTACTTGTTGTCAATGATGCTCTTCATGCAGGGGTGTTGGTACAAGAGTGTCATTCATCTACTCGCCCTCTCTACCCCTCACGACCAAAATGACCCAGTTTGTGTTCAGTGGCTTCAAGGAGAATCAGCCAGCTGAAACACGCTGAGTGGATGTGAGTTCAGAAACTGTTACTTCAACTTTGCAGAGTTCACTGCCATGTTTGATTTTGGACTCTAAACAAAACGGTGTTACCAGCTTTCTTTTGTTAAATTTTTTAACTTTTTAAAGGCCTTTCAAAAGAAAACACATTGATAGTGATAAAACAAAAACTTTAAAATATATATTTTAAGTATGGTTGACTACTGCCATTGTAGTTTCCAATTCCTCAGTACAAGGATTCTCATCTACAGCCCCTCATCTACTGTATGTTTTCCTTTGGAGAAGAATCCATTATAAGTGTACCAAGGGGTTGGGGGCCCCTTCATTTTTATTTTCCAGTGATGACCTCACCTCTACAATATGGCCCGTTCCTGGCCTCAACCTCAACGTTTCCCCACTATCTGAGTCAGCCAGTTCTCAGATTCATGTGCTACTATTTTAAGGATCTCATTTCCATTACTGTGCCGGTAGGCAGACATCTATATTTGTGCTTTTTTTTAATGTGGAAAAGGAAAATGACTGATATGACGGGCGATACTTTTGGTGCCCTAGTTGGACGAAAGCAGAGTCAGCCTGAAGGGGTCCGATGCTGCAGATCCAGGATTAACTGCTTCTAAGATGTTAGACATTGCACCAGGTCGGCGGCTTGGACTGAAGTCGCCGAAGAGACAAACCATGACCCAAAAATGTGGGTCAAACCTGACATCTTGTATATTCAGGTGTCTGAAAAAGGATTCATCAAAGCCACCAATGGATCCACAACAAGATACGAAGCCAGTCCAGAGTTCCAGAGGTCCTGCTCGACATGACTACCTGGCAGGTGAAATGACCTTTGACAGATGGTTGCTAACAGCCAAAACAAGAGTTGGACCAGTCCCAATCCCCCACTCATTAACAGAGTTATGAATGGCTGCTTCAATATATGAATAGTTCTTTGTTTTTTCCAGCACAGGTGGGGACGTTTCAGATCATGAACACACGCACTAACTCACATCCTTTGCTCGGGGTGACTCCCTCATTTGAGAGGAAGGGGCCACTCGTGACAGGACACACCCAGACCTTGAAAGCAATACCTACATATATTTTTCTGCAAGAGGAAAATTACAACGGTACACATCTCTTCAGCACAGAGAGCAATAACATAATTCTAAAATTAGCTTGTGTGGGACGTGTACCGGCTGGAGGCCATATGGTTTAAATGCGTTTACCTCTCACCAACTGTGTGTTTAAGTTAGCCTCAGACATCTGTGTCTTGATTTTGTTCACATAGGAGCCAGAGTTCACTTCAAAGCATTTTTTTTTCAATTGAATGAAACTCATTCAAAGCAAAAGTCCCAAAAAAAGACTAGCTAGATTAGCTGTCCAGCGATATGTGCAGTTAATCAGCTGATCAAGTGCTAAATGAAATGTATTGAAGTCTAACTTATACACTACATAGAGGTACAGTGCCCTTCCTCTTTTCTTTGAATTAGCTGTCAAATTTGATTTCATGCCGCAGAGAGCACTAAATGCACTAATCAGATTTTCTCGGATTAATGTCTGTCACTGGTGTCTCGGAACCAGACTGCAGTGTGCAGTAAGTAACATGCATAAAGATATTGAAAACCCAGTATGTGAAGACATATTGTACATGCTGATATGTTTCTTAATACAAACACATAAAACACGCTATTCATTTGAAAATACACAAACAAGGGATGCATTGCCGAATAATAAAAATGACCTAATTTCCTTTTTTTTTTTTTTTTTGAGCTGATATTATCAGGGACACCCATTTGTACCATCAGTGCAAAGCTTAGGTCTGTAGCATGTACAATATACTTTAATTAAACAAATATTTATAAAACACTATACCTTACACAAATGCCCTCGAACACAAAACTGTAAAGTTACAAATATTTATCCAGCCAGATGTTTATCCGTCTCCAGTCTTGTGCATGTTTGAGTATGTTGACAATATTAATGAGGATTGGAGAAGCTACCATGATACTGTCCATGTCATCCTTCTGTCTGTAAATAACTCCTTGACACAAAAAGTATTCCAACCTTTATTTCAATATTTGTGGCTATATAAAATAATATTAAATAATCTATTTTTTTTTTTTACAAAAAGTAATGTCCAAAGACATATTTTTAGCATGTTTCTTTTCTCTTGGTAAAAGGGTATTTGACTGGTGTGAACTGGTTCCACAAGTTGTCAAGAGAATAATACAAAATGTACAGGATCCCACTGAGAGTGAGCCTTAAAGATTCATAAAAGAGAAGGGGGGAAAAAAACTGTCAATATTAAAGAAATCCTGCACTTCCATAATTTATCATTTAGATCAAGAGAGCTTTGATCCACTGGCCGGACCTCTATCTAGTCAAAGTATAATTAGTTCAACAGAAAGCCTATAACATCTCAGATTAGCAATCAATGGTCAAAAAATAGCAAACGCAGGTCCAGCCTATCGAGCGGCAACTCCTCCCTGTGGCTGACTCAGCAGAACTTGAAGCACAAAACAGGAAATGAGCAAGTTGTAAGGGAGTGGGGGAGAGGAAATCTGTAGAGCATTAGGGACCGTTTTATTTGGGTTAGAGATAAAAAGCTAATTTTAGAACAAGACTCCGCTCGATGAACAACAACAACAACAACAACAACAACTGCTGGTTTTACAAAAACAAAAACAGGTATAAAGATGACAGCACACCTATTCTAATAGTTTAAATGCTATTGTTAGCTAATAGTTTCAGCTTTATTAGTGTTGCTGTTTGAACTCGGAAGTTTGATAACACAAACAAACTACAAAAAACAGTTGAGGCACAAGAGTTCAATAACGAAGCAAAACATGGAGGATGGGCGAAAAGGAGAAAAAGAGGTGTAACAGAATATCCAAACATTTCCAACACTAACATTAGAGGCCACCCTGTTGGCTGAAAATAACATATATTTGGAAATATAAGTGTTACTCTTGCAAAGTAAGATCAGTCTAAAGGAAACTCTAAAAACACATGATTGAGAATTTGCTCACGTATTAGTGTCTGGGACGGATATCGGTTAAATACTTAGAAATGATATCAAAGAAAACGTTTTTGGGAGGGTGGCATCCACAGGCTGAGGGTCTGAGAGTGTAGGAGTAGTTGTTTTTATTTTAGTAGAGCGAGCTCAGTGACGTGGTTAAGAGGAGGAGAGGAAGACAGGATGAGGGGTGTGAGACAGATACACACATACTGTACATATTGTACATACATACATACATACATACACACACATATATACATACATGCATACAAACAAATACACATACATACATACACACACATACATACATGCATACAAACAAATACACATGCATACATACACAACACATGCATACATACATACACACATGCATATGCACATACATACACACATGCATACAAACAGACACACATGCATACACACATACATACACACAAACATACATACATACATATACACATGCATATATAGATATATAGTACATACACACATGCAGACACATAGATACACACGTACATACAAACATAAGTACATACATACACACATGCACACACACATAGATACATGCAACATGCATGTAGACATACAGACATAGATTGTTTTATGTTAGACGTGCTGATAGTTATGTGACACTCTTGAGTCTGAGGCTTTCATCTGCTCCGACGTTCTGTTTCTTGGTGCTTCCCTTTGTGTTTGAAGTGGCTGTGGCTGAATTTCGCCGCCCAATCGCTGGTTCCCTGCCAGTGACCGTACCTTGAACCAGCAGCAGCTGGGACAGCCAAAGATAGAAGGCTAGCTGGAGCAGAGAAGACCAGACCAGCCTCTCTCTCTCTCTCTCTCTCTCTCTCTCTCTCTCTCTCTCTGTATGTATGTATGTATGCATGTGTATATGTTTATATGCATGTGTTAATGCATGCATGCATGTGTGTATATATGTATGCATATATGCAGTAAGTATGCATGTATGTATATATGTATGAACCCTAGCAGTGCTAGAGTACAGCCACTATGTGGGTGCAAATGCTCACACAACCATTAACAGAGAGTGAGCTGTACCCATGCTGTTTGATAGTTTACCAGTTAATAATGCAGCGAGATACAGAGAGCCAGCTCTACCATGGAAGGCTTTTGGTGGTTAGTGGGGATCCTTTCATGATACACTACACAGTCTGTACATGCTAATACATGCATATGTCCTAATATACATACACGCATACATACTGCAAAAATGCATATATATATATATAAAAGCATACTTTACGGCATACAATATATACATAAATAAATGCATGCATGAAAGGATCCCCACTAACCACCAAAAGCTTTGCATGGTAAAGCTGGCTCTCTGTTGCTCGCTGCATTATTAACTGGTAAACTATCAAACAGCATGCTGGGTACAGCTCTCTGTAAATGGTTATGTGAGCATTTGTACCAACATAGTGGCCGTACTCTAGCACTGCTAGGGGACTCGAGGATGTCTTGGCTCAGTTGGCTGGCGTGTTGCTCAGGACCCGAGAGAGCGAGGTGTTGAGTGTGAAGCTGTTTGTAGAGCCGTCTCTCCAGAAAGCTGTTAAGCAATCGGCCCTCGCGAACAGGCTCAGATTTAAAGAGGCACCGATGTTCAATGGGAAGTTTGCCAAATATGATGTTCATTCAGACAATTGAAAAGCACACGTGCTAATGTCAGGGATGCTGAATAAAATAGTTTATGCTAAATATCCAGTTCTACAGTAGCCTAATACAAATGTGTTTGCAGAAACTTTCCTACATCATAAGTGTTGAATATGTAACAAAGTTGACCTGTGGGATGTCCACTAGAATATCATTTTGCACAGAAAAGAGATAACCATGCACCCTATAATAATAATTTATTTTCGTTGGACCAGATTCCAAGGTCATAAACATGTTATACCTAAGGTAATGTTACCCACTGTTAAGCACACTGACTATAAATTAGTCATTGGATCCTCCTCTGCATTGTTGGACTTGTGCCAAACTATCTGTGCCAAGGTCTGGGAATCAATGTTACATAAAGGTGCTGGGAGGCTGTGTGTGTGTGTGTGTGTGGATGAGAGTGTGTACTTCCAAGGGACCGAACAAGTGTTCCCTGTATCCATATTCTTGGAAGTGGATATGGTGCATATGACATTGTCCTTGGACTTTATTGTCATTGTGTGTGTGTGTGTGTGTGTGTGTGTATGTTTGTGTGGGGTTGTGGGTGTGTATGTGATTATCTTCCCCCACACACTATGACACTGCAGGCAAGCAGACACTCACATTCAGCCACCGTCGGGAACCTTATACTGACGGATCGGACACATTAAACTATTTCCTTTTAAGGACCGACTTGTTCTGGAAATATAAACATAACTACAGCTTTTTTTCACCCCTTTAGGTAGTTGCTGATACAGTGTTGTGTTTTCTTCTTCTTTGGCAGTATGGCTGGTTCGAGATGTGACGCCGGAGCCGTGAGGAGTAGGTCGGGGCCAGGTTTGTGCAGCTATCAGCAGATCTAGACTTCTGCTCGTCACCACGGCCAGAGAGACGGATGATGTTGGAGCTCTACCAAGCGTGGGCAGGTCTGCTTTCTTTGGCAACCATTTCTGGTGTGATTACAGAAATACAGTCATAACTTTAAGGACAACAAGGCTGTTCCTGTTTATTATAGTCAACCATATAAGGGTGGTCGATGTGCCTTTTGTGTGTGTGCTTTGGTTTAGCCTTCGTGAGGCAAGAGGTTACGTCTGGAGAATTTAGAACCCACAGAAACAAAAATGTTTACAGACAATAATCTTAAATGAAACAATAGTTTGTAATAATACTACCTGAGCTGATAATGTAAAGAAAAAGTGTATTGGTTGGTTTTCCCACAAAGTACCACAATCTGCTTTAAACTTCACGAATGTCTTGAACATCATACACTCGCTAACTGATGGAGCCGCTTGTGTTCTGTTTAAGGTATTACGCAATGTGACGTGTGTAATGATCAAAATCAGTCAGAGTTTATCTCCTACATGCTACATTATCAAAGAAATGTATTTCCAGAAGGCAAGAACATCCTCCGAGAGAACGCCACGTCTTTAATTAGACACGAGATCATCGCTCAACTCTGATTTCAACAGGGAAGCTTGAGAAGAAATGACTGTAATATGATTATGTTTGCAAAACCCATGCAGTCTGAAAAACGGCCAACACAAGAAACAACTAGGGGTTGTTTATAGTAATAATATCCAGATCCATGCAGAAGAAACACATGTTCTTTGTAAGAGGAAACAATAAGTGAGCCCTGCCCTCTCACTTCCTGGAACAGGCCAGACTCATTGATAGCATGACAGAGCCAGCAGCTCACTGAGGGGCATGACGGGCACAGTGCACACTATCCTTGTCCTCTCATTGTTAACGAGAATATAAACAACCATATAAAAGTATCAATGTATCAGGAACACTAAATCCATAACGTGTGAACCAATTGAAACAACATATCTAATAATGTACGTCAATATATGTATCCATCACCAACAACAAGCAGAGGAAGCATTGCAATATGTTCTGGTGTAAAACAAATATTTTAGATTATTTAAACTGTTTTTAAATACATTTTGAAGAAGGATGTACATCTTCCTCAAGGTCACACAACATATAGGGCTCGCTGTCTAGTTATTGTTTACAGGCAAAAACAAAAGTGTGTGAATAAAAACCATGTGTGATTTACTGCATTTCCCAGCCAGACCCCGGGGAGCTGAGCAGGTACACTGAGCAATGCTCCTGCTAAATGGATTACTAGCACCATGCTGCTGACTGCATGTACGTGTGTGTGTGTGTGTGAGTGTGTACGCTATGCTCTTGTGGGGGGTTACAATGACACAGGAAGGAGTTGTTTCCAATGAAAGGCCCAAGCCTTTCGGCAGAGACAACACCTGACTTCCTGTCCTCAGGGATGGGTAATCGGATACCCGCCAGAGGTTAGCAGGCACGGAAACCTACACCCACCTTTTGTCACCACTGTGCGAGGTGCGCGGTCAAGAGCGATGCATGAGATGAGTGGGGGCTGTTACATACTGTAGAAGTGATGGGGCAGGACGTGACCGAGTGGGAAAACTAAACGGAAGAGGTGGACAAGAAGAAGCTTTTTCACCACTGAGCTGTTATAAGGAAACCACTTAGTATACTTTCTCTGTTGACTGAAATAATATGGTTTTAAGTTGATTTGTTGTGAACAAGGCATCACTTACATTTATAACTATGGTTACAATAACAGTGTTTTCCTTGGCCAATCACCTTTCAGTGCAGGTAGCTGTGCAGTACCCGGTACGTGTGTGTAGCCTCACGTGTTTGACTGCACATGGACATTCTTGAATGCCCCATCAAACCCTGCCAGGACATCCAAGCTCTCCCTAAATAGACAGTCTCCAGCCTCTAAACCCTTAATAACTCCTACCAGCGTACGGATTAAGTCCCGGGATCCAGACGGCTAACAACCCTGTACGTGTCTGGTACAAGCTGCTCATCCATTCACAATGCTTTATGACGGGCTTCAACTCACAGCCGCCCTCCACCCCCCCCCCCCACGGAGGGACATGTGCAAAACAAGTGCATAGTGGAACGGGACAGAAGTGGAGAGAGAGGGTATACAGGGGTGTATTTTAAAGCAGATGGGGAAGGAGGGGATAACAAGGACAAATTATATTCTTGATTGCCCATTATCTGTTTATTGTAGCTTGAGGTAAAGGTGGGCATGGCTGCTACATCTGTGTCGTGATTATGGTCGAGGAAATATCTCTAAATTATAAAATAAAGTCATATTTCTCAAAAGAAATACAAAGTGTAACTTTAAGTCTGTCTTGCAATGGGTTCACACCAGCCACAACGACAGATACGGCCCGGTGGGTCAAGTGGAACGGCGATGGCCCCTTCAACTATTCTTGCTCGGACTCATCTTCAAACCTGGCCTTCAGTTTGAACTAAAGGACTCGCCTGTGACGTTGTGTGCATCGTGCCTCCTGCACGGTTGGGATGCTGTTACCTTGACACGACCTGTTCACAGCACACAAACATTTAACAGCTGGCAAAGTACTCCATACAACTTCTGTGGTACTTCCAGCTTTGTGTTTCAAGGTGCGGTATTTGCCATGATGACAAACAGTCTGACAAGTTAAAAACAATCCCACGCCATGCTGTCCCGGCTGTAATTGAGCAACCTTTTTTTAATGTTGGGGTAAATAGCCTGACTAGCTAATGTCGGAAATTGTTGGAGAATATAAATATATGGGTATATATATATATATATATATATATATGCTGACAATAGTGTTGAATAATAGTGGGAATAAAATAAAGATATTAGTTGAATGGCAAAAAAAAACAAGAACTTTAAGATCATATATCAATATACTGTTCCTCGCATATGTTCTGATGTTATTCACTCTAATGGGCCTTTTTAATCCATGTGAGGGACGCAATGCAAGTTGCATGCTGACTTTTAAGTTGGCAATACATTTTTTGCAACAGATTTCAGGGTGTGGGAAAATACTTCAGGAAATATCTTGCACAACTGTGTGCTCACATTCCAGTCAAACGTTGCAGAATAATTGCCGTTGGTAAGTCTTATTCTTTTCAACTTGAAGTGGGTTGAAAGAATCAATCAAACGTTTGAGGTAAGTTTGAACTTAAAGAGGTCAAACGACTTTAGTCTAGGAAGATCGGTGCAGCTCTCCAACAAAATGGTGAGATTCACTTGTGACTCCGTTCCAAAGGTAAACACGACCCATTACAGAGATTTATCATCAAAATGTGACACACAGCCGACTGAGCCGAGTGCATTGAACTACATGTTTGACAATAATTCACTTTCCCCCTCACTTTATCCCGACTGGAGCACCAACAATGAGGTCAATGCTGAGCAGGCGGGAACGTCAGGCTTCTTCACCTTCAACCTGAGACCTGGTGTACTCATTAATCTGATCCACTGTGGGAGTCACCATCTAAGTCGTGCCGTGTTATGCACACACTTGTTCAGTGTTTGCGAGGGAGGTTTGAGGCGATTCCAGTTGCATATTGCTCACATTTACTTTTGACTTTGTGTACAATTCATATCAGTGTTAATCTGATGAGTAAAGCACACACAGCACATGAATACATCTACTGTAGAACAACAGATGCACACACACACACACTCATCTGGTTTCATGGCGTTGTAATGTGAGCACTTTAACACATAATTACACCTTTAGAAGTTAACCACAAACGCTGCACACAAACGGTTTCAACACCTCGAGAGCAGGCTGCCTCGAGGCAGGTGGATTAGGGCTGATGTTTGCCCTGTGAGAGACGTGGTGACCTTGCTACCAGTTTGCCAGAGTTATACAATGTCCCCAGACAGGTGGAAAAACAAATGACCAATTAATAATGTCTCCCTGGAGAGCGTCAACACGGCCACTGCTATAGGGCGGTTCCAGCCGGTCGAGACCAGTGCAGCTGCAGGTGAGGACATGGCCTGTTTGTGTGTGTGAAGTTTGAGTTTTGGAGTTGCGGATTCCATGCCAGTCTGGGTGTGTGCATACTTAACTCAACACAAATATGCTCGACCTGTTTGGGCATACCAGGCACCTCGAATGATCTTTAAATGACACAGCACGTAATTTATTCATATTTACAGTCGCTGTCAACAGCCGTCTTCAGACAATCTGATCTTTTTCAAGCTTGCGCGTTAACTTAAAACCATCAAAGCTGAACAACTGTTACATGTTTGATCACTTATACACATGTATGTCCGGCTTCTAAGAAGTTATTAAAAGAATGTATACATTTCAGAATGAATGTTAATCTCTCAAAATCACACAAACCACATGACCTATTTTCATTTTCAAAATAAAAGTTTTAAATATTCCTGTTTGTGTGTTTGTGTCTGTATATAGCATATACTGTGTGTGTGGATGTGACCCTATGTGACTCCTTTTACATAATACCTCATCTGCCATCCAAGATGAGATCAAGAGAGCAGCCGACGCCCCGCTCAGACGAGGGTAATCCTGAGGTGGTGACATTATCGTTCAGCTACGGCAAGAGCATCGTACTATATGATCAGGTTGTATATATATATATATATATATATATATATATATATATATATATATATATATATATATATATCGTTTGTAAAGTCTTACAACTACAATGTCCATAGCATAACGATAACAAATGCATTTAGAAATAATTGGTTCGCTATGGGTTGCCTTGAAAAGGAAGTATGTTAGTATCCTCCTTTTTTTAGCTTACTCTCCATCCCAAACCAGATCATCTGCTATGTATTCATATTGTTGGGTGACGTGTGAATGGAATTAGGACACGACAGTCTGAGAAAATCTATTGATTGCATTAACAAAAGTCAAAAGTGTGGGCTCACATGTTGTCTGAAAAGCCCTTCAGAGCTGGAGCATAACAGTTACAGTTCAGCAAGCAGTTGGGATGGTATTCACATGCTTTGGAGGATTGTAATGGGAACTAAAGTAGAAAATATATTAAATATTATATTGCCCAGTAAGTTCATTTCTGGCAGTGAAACAGTAGGAATATATATTTTTTGAACTTTATTTATTTGGGAAAGTAGAGCGAGATGTCAGCCAATGAGCCACATAGATGTTGCCAGTATCCCCGCAGCAACATGAAGAGCTACCTCAGGCCTCATTATCCTCTCACCAATAATCAAGCCTTTTAATGGAGGGTCTGTGCTCTTTAATGCTACTCTTTTGCAGGATATGAACTGTGTTTTTTTTCTTATTACTGGATCCCAATTGCTTCACTGCCTGACAAATTATTTCCTTTCCACTTTCCCTGTAGGTGGAGGTTAAACAAAGTTATACAACAGCAGATGACACAGGTTTCTTAATGCAGAAGTCTAAATTGAACTCTTGGGGATTCCATGATGTGAGGTGAAAGTGCACGAGAGATTTCACACTCTACAATTTACAGAGAATTGATCAATTAAGAGTGACATGTTTTGATCTGTGAAGTCTGGTTTGGGGTTCACGTCTTTGGGAGGAACCAAGTGGTTAATGCCTGTGTTTGTCTACAAGTTTGAAGCCGACATGCAGTGGTGTTTACCTAGTGTCCCCGTACACAGGCAGCACATACAGTGTTAGCTAAACAAGCACAGACACACACACACACACACACACAAACACACACACACACACACACACACACATTTATATTCCAGTCTCAGCTGTCTCATTCTTATAAAATGACATTTCCTTCTTTCCGGGAGACAAAAAAAGACAAAACCATACGCATAGAATTTTTTTTTTTCAATATAAAAACTATATGATGAAAAGAAACACCTGTAAACAACCATTTTATGACATTATTAATTAAAATTGGAAACTTGAAAGGTCAAGTGTTTGTAGATGTACTTCCAACAGCAGGTGTAATTGCACACATTCTCTTTTTTCTTCTTCCAAAAGCTTGTTTATGAATGTTAAAGTATTGATACAAGGAGCACAACTATACCTTCTAGATGTGTTCAAATGTACAACATGGTAGCAAATTGATTGTTTTGCAACACCCCACCCTGACACTCGTACTCAACCTGTTGTTCCGTTGCAGCGCAGGCTGTGACTACAAGAATAACTCCTCCGGCTTTTATACCACAGCGATATGCAGAAGTGGAACATGTGACAGTGAGGGGACATCTCTACATTTTCCCATCACGCCCTGAGAAGTACTGCAGCGCTGAAACACTGAAACTGACCACAAACTTCCTCTATCTGTGACAGCAATCAAGAAGAGTGGCCAAACGGGGCCCAACCTTAGGGTGGCTTTGCTTCCTGTGAGAAAATACCGGTAAAAGATTAAATATCTGCGAGGTCTGCGAGTGGCACCATCTCAGCTGGAAGATGAATTACAGACTTTCTTATTCTAATAATGTATTTAAAGTTGCACACACATCATTGGGTAATGTATCCTCATGCGATCTCAGACGAAAAGTCTTTCCTTATTTTTCGTACGTTGTCCTACAAAAGCCAACAACACGTGTCAATTTATTCTCGTTACAAGCAAACCGTCTTTTCAAAATAAAGTCAGTTATATTTCGGATAAGATAGTTGTTTGGTTGACTTTGGAAGTCTTGTTACTGGTGTGCACTCCTGGCTGAAGGATCAATGTTGTTGTTTTTACCAATCCACCTCCACCTCTGTCTGCCCTGCGGATGCTTTTGCATTATTAATTGTTCCTCGTTCATGTAGAAAACATAGAAATAACAACATTGGTAAATCTACGAATGCTGGATGAGACCAAACTGCATTAAGAGCATTTTGATGTCAGATGAATGATTGTTCATGAAAAACATCTCCGTAATCACATTAGTGGTCTATAAATGTAAACAAGCCAAACATTGGCCACAATTGTATAAGAGGGTGATTCACATTTTCTTACAGTAACTGGGAGTGTGTGTGTGTGTGTGGGTCACATGACATCCCGATCACAGATCTGAACTGAAACTGAATCCACGGGGTTTTCCTGCAACAATTTATCGCTCTCACGTCTGAGGTCTTCTGTGTATGCTGGTTTCAGGGAAAAGGCTTAGCCTCATAAACTCTTTTCACCTTTCACTAAAATTGTTTCCTTCAAACAGTTTGGCACACTCAAACTCAAAGCAGAGCCTTTTAGTCTGCCAAGGACAGGAATCTCCTATGGGAACACTAAACGCTACAGCAATTAAAAGAGATTGGGGGAGATTACCATCCCAAAAAAGCAGCTTTATAAGGGGGCTAAAAAATCACAGGCAGGCACTTTTTGTTTGTGTGCAAGTCAAAGAGCTCCTGACATCTGGCAAGTTGTTGTGATGACATCGGCCAAGTTACTACTTGAGCTTTAACATTATTGATCAGCGTAAGAACACACCGCCACCGAAAGAGTCGAGCATGCCTGCTCATCTTGGAGGAAGCACATTGTTTCTCGACATCCTGCACATCTCTCTGTCGTCGTCTGCATTCTCCCAGAACTCCCTGCTGCTGTTTGATGGTCAGCTCGACCCTGACAGGCCTGTTGGAGACATACAGCTGGTCCAGTAATGTGGCTGCCGCGACACTGACAACACAGGTCGCTAAAATGTCATCGCTCCCTAAAGCCACATTCATGTTATTAAAAAAACTTCAGTTGCCTTTCCAAACTTTGCAAAACCAGAAAAACCTAATTCAGGATGCCTGTGTTCGCCAGCAACACTTTGCTTTGCATTCATTTGCTTCCACACATTCGCACCCGGAACATTTATGAGCAGTTTTCTGCTGTTGCCCACAGATGTAAAAACATTTTTGTCACTGGCCAGTGTTTTGGTTGGTTTGTGAAATGACCAGTTATTAATACAGCATGCTGCTCCAATATACTGTGCACAAATATTGTACAAGCCAGTAACAGAGTTTAAACCTCCCACAGGGGAGGCAAGTAGTCCACCTCTTAACCAGGATACATCCCGCCACAAAGGCACAGCGAGTGCAGGCAGTATGAGTGAGCCCTCTAGAGGCCTGAGGCTCCTGTGCACAGCAGCCAGCAGACACACACAACTGAGCTCCAGCAGATTAGATTAGTTATATATTATTATATATTATTTGTTAAAGGCCCAACTTGTGTAACTCTATTTCTTAAATCCTGCAGGATCATTAACCCTCCGCACTGCTGGTGTCCTAGTAGCTGCGGGTTGTTGACTGCATTTATTTGATTAAGCAGACTAGCAGAACCATAAACCTTCACAACCTCTGTTGAGATCCACCGCTTAGATTTTGCTTGTACCACAAATGCAAGGGGATTACAATAGATTGCATTTTGCTACATAGTGGGCTGTCAAAACTAAGGGCTTGCATCCAACTTGTACCTATAAATAATCATTACAGCCACTTTATGGATCCCTAGTTGTCCTCTCCTGTAGCTATGAGTGAGGAATCTGGTACCAGTGAGCCCCCTAGAGGTACATATTTTAAATGCATCATGGCTCATGCCCAGAGGTTGTTTCTGTCATCTGAGGACACAACCAACATAGAAACAAAAAGCCAGACACAATAAATGCATTCCTCTCGAGATGATCACTTAAGTGGATAATTGTGTGACTTAAGTGTAAGTGCATGAGTTAACTTATTGCACTGTATTAGTCATCATATTATCCTGCAACACCTGTTCTGGTGTAACAATCGGTATATTTGATGATACATGGAGCATGTTTTATTTCATGTTTCTGACAAGTATAATTGTGTTTTTTTCCAAGTCCCTGCAGCAATAATTTCTTTTGGGGGGAGGATTAAGTTTACATTTGTAATAAAAGTCTTATCCCAAAGTGCTCGAGGAGACAAATAAAGTTGAATGATCAAATAATCAATTTCCTAACAGAGTTCAACACACACTGTTATTGCTCCTTCCCTGTCCTCTGCAGGAGAACAAGCCTCAGCTGCACACGACTTGAACTCCTGACCATATGCCATGAGATTATACCCTACGTCTTCTTTTTGTTTCCATTTTTTTATACATAACAGGCAGTGTCTTTTTTTTCTCATGCCCGATAAACCTGCTGAGCGGGAAAACAGCATGAACTCGCCTGCATCACACTGTGGTTCCCTTTCGTGGACTGGCACAACGCCCAGACGGTGGCTGCTTGCGTGCCACCACTGTTTGGGTAGATTTGCATCTGGCTCTAGAGAGAACTGAGATGATTCATGTGTGTGTGTGTGTGTGTGTGTGTGTGTGTGTGTGTGGGCGTGTGTGTGTGTGTGTGTGTGTGTGTGTGTGCTCTTAGCTGTCTGCTCTCTTCACCTTACTCTCACTTCTCAGTGGAAAAAACTGTACTTCTGTATCATACTCCCATGAGCAATAAACAATAAAATAGTAGGGAAATAATTACTTCTAACCACTGGTTATAGCAAACTAAACAAGGTGTGTGTGTGTGTGTGTGTGTGTGTGTCTGTGACACTATTACAGTAAGACACAGTACAACAGAAACAGAAGCGTACGAAGGGGAGAACCTGCACATGTAGGTTGTATGATAATAATGAGGTGGACATCTGTAATAAAAAAGCAAAAAGCACGACGTCAACACTTTGGGTATAGGAAAAGCATTTTGCCACACATTTGGGATGTGGGAAAAAAATTATACACTTTAAAATTGGAGAGCCCACAATGTCCCCATCAGGCCCATTAATCCTCAGGGCGAGTACTTCAAACCCTTATTAATCTGACGTACAGTATATACATCGCCAGTGGATGAATGCAGAAGTTGGTAGTACTATAGGATGTGTCCTAAAAGGAGGTTTTCATCATTTTAAGCCCATTTCAGTGAGAAACAGATGATTACATTCCCTTTTGTTCTTATTCAAACCAAATCTGAAACAGTCAAACTATATATATATATATATATATATATATATATATATATATATATATATATATATATATATATAAATAATTGCAGTTATTGTTACAACCTTAAACAACAATTATTTAAAAGATGTTCAAAGCATGATGGTTGTTCAGTTATATAAAGTAGAATACTGTGAGACCTCATTTCTTTATTGTGCCTCCTGACACGCCAAAACATCAGAAGCAATAAGACAAAAGCTTTTGTTTTGGTAGAGCACCCAATTATTTGATACAGTGAAGTCACACCATTGCTCCTATTCTTCTCTATATCGCTCTGCCCTGTATGACCGTGTCTTGAATTTTTTAATGCCGATCCAGATTTATTCTGAGTAGAACAAGACATCAGAGCCACGCTATCCTGGGAAAACTTTGTCAATTCAAAAAAAATCATTCCACTGAAATGTCCTCAATAGATTGAACACGTTCTTTAAGGCGCAACAGAGGACAAACCATTTGATCTTTCCATGAAAGAAGATTCTGCAGTTTGTCCTAACAGCCTGCTGATCAGTACATGTGTTAAAAATGCTGCTGAACAAAATATCTGTGTATTATAAAGATTGCATACGAATTATCAGAATGTGGATTTCCACTAGTTTCTCTGTCATATAACGAGGACCTGGTGACACACATCCTGCATGTATCACTAGAACACAATTAGGTTGTTCTCTGTAATGCAACGACAGCACATGCTCCGCTGTGTTGAGTCTAATGTTTTCAGATAGTTTTTATAGTATTTGAAATGATGAATATGGACATATAGCTTTAATAGCTAGCTTAATTGGCAGCATCAACAGGTGCTTCACAGACATGTTGGATTGGCAATAGCTACTGTGTATTAGTCGTATGTTACCGCAGCTTGCAGCTTGGAAGTAGCTGGTTTCCTCTGTTTGATTGGTCAAAGAAATTAAAGTAAATGAGAGCCCTCAACACAGGATGGAATATATGATTTTGAACCTGATTTCAACAGCCTCCTTCACATTTAAGTTCACATAAAAGAAGTGTAAATTTTCATCCTCAGGTAGCCATGTTGTTGTTGTTTTGTTGGGCTGTGTCTTCCCGATTGCCCTTGAGTGTTTCTAAAAGTTGCGGTTGTGTGATGATGGTGCAATTGGCACAGCGTCCTTACTTTCCATTGGGGCTGGGTGATTTAAGGTTGAGTTGAGCCAGTGTAAGTAAACACAATATCAACAACCTTGAGACCGTACTCAGACACAACATGGCAAACCAACACACACACAGCTGCATACACGTGCTACACAACTACACTATATGCTCTCAATTTACTTGGCCTTTTTTCTGTGTTATTAGTAATACATTCAGTGCTCCCTCCGGCCCTCGATTGTTACTTTAGAACATTTATACACTACTTTTCTATAAAATAATACACATTTGCCATTCACAAGGCAGTCACATTTGATTACTTCATACTTGGCCTTTTGCAGCTCATTATCCAGGTTTATTTCACTGTTGAGATTTACAAGATGACACATTACACAATTATACATGTACTTATAACACCTTTCTTAATGGAGAATCCTTCCACCATTTTCTTTAAGATAAATACATTCTGAATTAAAATATAAAGTTCCACTTGGTTTCTTTTCAAAATAAACTATGTTCCTTAGTTGCATGGCTCATTGGAGGAAACATGATGGCATAATCAGTATTTACTGTATGAACTGAACTTTAGAAAATATTTCTATTAAAAAGCTTTTCTCCGCAGAATCCTTTCATTGTCAACAGGAACGTAAGTATATATTGTTTGTGATGTATCTGTGCATGAAGGCTGATGTATACACCTTAGTGTATAGGTGTTTTTCAGGCATGCAGTTCCTTTTGTAAAAAAACAACCAAGGACAGCGTGTTCTGAGAATGAGTGCTTTCACTTTGTAAAGCAACCACAGAAAGGTTGATGAGGAATGTGCAGACAACATGTTTTCTGTGAGTGAAACAGAAGCACACACACCTTTAATAATGATCCTCAAGGTGATCCAAGACAACTGCTCTGTGCCCTCCATTTACAGCCGCTGCCTTCACGTAATTGTGTTGCAGTCCTGCGAGATAAGTGCAGAACAAAAACAGCAGCACAGAAACAGATACCACAGGGGTATTGACAAAAAACACACCGACTCTGCTGTCTAAATGCGCTCCGTCAGGTTGGCTTTGTTCATGTAGAGGAGTTAATTTCACAACATTTCATCCTGCAGCTCAATCCCTGTACGTCTCTAATCTGCATTGTCACCACAAGGGTGGTAAGCACAATGTGCTTCATCCCAACGGTTTGTGGAAGATTAGTGATACAGTGAACAAAGGCTGCTGTTTTGGCTGACTGGCTTTAATGGGTTTAGTGGTGGCTGCTCAGTACTTTTTGTTCAGCTGTGGGATATGTCTACCGACAGCTTTGTCGTATTGCTCGGTGACATTGAGACACTGGTAGTGCCACACAAACATATTGCCGGAGATCTTCTGAGCCTAAATATCTTCCCTGGAGGAGAATTTTCGCCAAATGGCCATCTGCTGAAAGCTTCGTTCAAATCATTATTCGCTGTTGCTGAATTAAATGTGAACGACAATCAGTTGATATGAATGAAATACATGCCCGTGACAATGCAGTCTATATTTCCTTCTGGTTGTTAGCTGTATAAAACACTCTTTTGCTCTTTAAAGAAAAAGTAGTGAGTTTCATGTTGTCAGATTGTCTGGGGGGCTCACAATTTAAATCCAACGACAAGGACAACATTCACAAGTCAAGCAAGGTGTTGAATATGATGCCCAATAGAAACACTTGGAGGTCAACATCACTCGTTTCCTGAAGAGCACTCGAGTTCTGATGAAGTTTGTTCCACGGTTACATTGATGCCTTTGTGAAAGCAAAACATGTACACACACACCCACCCATCCACATATTTTGATATGCAACACCAGCTGATCCGTCACCTCAGACAAAGGGAGGGCAACAAGGCACATCTTAATCTCTCGCTGAGAGATAGCTGTTACACCATGTACTCATCACACGTACACACGTACACACCCGCATGATCCCACGTCTTTGTTATTGCAGTTTAATCAGCAACGCTGATCAAGATACCTACACACACACACACACACACACACACACACACACACACTCACACACACACAACAAAACGCTTTTACATAACATAATCCTCTTAAAGCTGAACTTTTGAAAACTTTCACTCTGTGTACTTTCACCACACTGAGCCCAGCGACAAAACAATGCAAGTGTCTCTGCTTCCTATTCCATAATAGTAATAATGCATTTTATTTGTAAGGCACTCTTTATTCAAGAATCTTAGAGTATGACAGAGCCAGTACACAGTACAAATTAATTGTAACAAAAAATGAATAGTTGGAGCAAGTCATTTAACTCAACTCAAAGTCATAAACACCTTCCTGTATAAAAAAGTTTTTTAGTAAGACATACGTGTGCTTCCTCAACAAATAGGACCACAACAAATAGTGCTGTTTCTCTTTCTGTGTGTGTGTGTGGGTGTGTGTGTGTCTGCAATACAACTGAGTTTTCTTTCTTTCTGAGAACCTCACAATGTCCATGTTGTCATGAGTCTGTTTCTCTCTCACGCACATACCACATATGCACCCCAATGCAATCAAATATGTACAGTAGACGAAGATATTGGCATGTTTTGCGAGATAGGTATGGACCACTGGATAATTGAAAGGCTCCAAATCATAATAAGTAAGACACATTAATATGGAATCCTGTTTAAATGCCTTTAAAGAGTCAATAATGAGAAATGTACTTAAACTAAACAGGCAATGAAAAGCAACATAACTGATTTTCCCCTCCTCATTCTCACAACTGCTGAACTTTGAATTGCACAGTTAGTGTGCACACAGACCCACTGTTTACATTGAAGAGGACATTCCTTTTTTCAAGCTTGGCACCACGCATGTGAAATTTGTTCTTTTTTCCTCTGGCCTCGGTCACCCGCGTTATCGGTCTTTAAGCTACTTAAAACGGTCTCCCTCATGTGAGAAAATGGGGAACGGTGGATGAGATGAGAACAAAATGTCCTAGATGATCAAAGCTAAAACTAGGTCAGGAAGTTGGGAGGGAAAGTGTGTGCTTCCTCCTACTGGTGGCTATGTGTACTATTGTGTGCAGCCATTATGTATTACAAAATGGTAGCCTACAACTTGGTTTACCATGCTGCAGTATCATTTTCTCTGTCATGTATTTATCTGTTGTGAGGAAGTTTGTTTTAGCATGACTACAAAGGATCAAGTCAACTGATCCCTCTCTGAAATACACCCTGAAACTATTGCAATTATTTACATTGTAAGATGCATTTAATTTGGTCAGCTGCAAAACAATAATTGGGGTTTGTAGTTAAGAGAGAGAGTTAAGATTGATGTGACTCTTTTGGTGTGTGTATAGATGTAGAATAATGAACAGATCATTTTAATGTAACCTACTGTATCTCAATGACAACTTATTGTCCAACATGTTAAGTACTGTCTCTTTAACTTCTTGCAAATGCATATAGGCGTTCAGTATGCACACTAAATCGTAAGAATGTTTTATATTGGTACTATACTTATTTGCTAAACCAGTGCTTCTCAAACTGTGGTGTGCGACCATCAATTGGAGCGCCGAGGTATTACAGGTGGGGCGCAGAGAACTTCACATATTCCAATAGTACCTGTAAATGTTTACCTTACGATTATGGCGTTAACAGGTTACGCTTACGCATGCGTGATCGCAAAGTCCAAGCTCCCCAGGGACTAATAGTACGTACACACCAAAAGTGGCGAGATTTTCCAGATCCAATGAAAAGTCTGTATAGACGCTAGACGTTGACTTTTCATGGGATTCGGTCGCGCAAAAGAAATCATGTCGCTTTTGGTGTGTACGTACCTTTACACAACGATGATACACGGGGAAATAAAATCTTTTTTTATGAGTTTTATGTCTTGGCGACATTACACCTCACTCACGTAAATAAGCCACTCGAGTTATTTCAAAGGAAACTTGATTTGCCCACTTGCGGTGAATAACACGTGGGTAAATCACTTTGTAAAAGTGTCATCAGCTGATGAGCTCTTTGGGCGTCTGGACCGTTACCCGTGGCAGAGAAAAGAAAGTTCTGGTCGGTGCTGATGAAGAGGGTCTCTTTAAATGTGAAATTGATACACTCACACACAGAGAAACGCTAGATGTGCCGTGAACTACACAAGGTTTTGACCGATTCTATCAGCGTGGTGAGTTTCATAAACACAAGGTCCCTGAAGGCACCACTGTGTTCACTCTGAGGAGACCGGAGCCTTCAGCTGTTCACATGCAGCTCGTGGCTCTCAGGAGGAAACGTGTCGTCTTTGAGCTCAGAGACGTTAAACATCCGTCATATGATGACATGTGTCTCACAGGACGGGACAATACAGATGAAAGGGTACACACATGATCCATACACATATTATCCTGCAAAGAGGAGGTGGACTCAGTTTATCATTTAATTTATTTTGTATATACTGTCACAACCCGGTTCTTAGGCCTTGACAAATATGGCGCAGAGACAGCAGTAAGTTAAAGCAAAATGTTCATTTAACGTAATAAAGAAATATAACGTAGTGAAGTGTGGTAGTCAGTAACATCAGTAGTGTCAATGGGAATGCATGTGTAATGGAATGTGAGTGTGAGTGTTGTCAGCCAAACCAAAGGAAACCAAAAACAAAGGAAACCAAAAGCAAAGGAAACCAAAAGCAAAGTCCTGACCACTCCACCTGTGAGGAGAACAACCCGCCCAGCGCCGCGTGAGCCCGAGGCCTTTGTGCCCTCCTGCTCTCGGACCAGCTGCGCTGCATCAAGCAATCACTCACCCAGGGACAAGAGCACGGTCAGGACTTAGACACGGGGACCGTCACAATACTTGTTGGAGTCAAATGTATATATTCAATTATAATTATTTAATTGCAGGCAAGTTTACTGATGAATAATTTATGATGCAATTGGCCCATCTGAGTGACATTTGGAAAGATGAATGAATTCAATCTTCATCTTCACGGCAGAGAGCATCATCTTCCTCAGCTGCAGACCAGATCAGGTTTCACTGAAGCTGAGAGGTGGGTCAGGAGACTCGATCAAGAATATTGATTCCTTTAAGAATCTGAGTGTATTTGAATTAATACTGATACAACTTGATGCTCACACATATCTGCACTCATTTTGTTTTGCACCGGTTGCACGCTATTGTTTTGAAAAGATATTTAGTGTAAAACTCAGTGAAACTGTTTATTGCCAAATATTTGAACTTGTTTAGTTTAGTTGTTCACAGGTTGTACTCATTGTTATTATTTTGAAAAAGATTTCCACTGCTAAACATGTTCATTGCAGCCACAATGAGCTATTTGCCAAATAACAGTGTTTTTTTTGCACAACTTTACTTGCATTGACAAATCCAGCAGAGGGCATTTAGTGACAATTTTGTCGGGGCGTTGGTTTGCGAACATTTTATCTCCTCTGAAGTGTGGAGTGACAGAAAAAGTTTGAGAACCACTGCACTAAACCAACCCTTTACCTTCAGAACTGTCTAATCCTTTAAGGAGAGTAAGCCTCAGCAGTTTATTTCACCTCTGATGTTCTATAAGAAGGAACTCTACTCCTCTGCGCGTCACTGCTGTGCTGAGGCTCAGAGAAGTCTCGTCCTGTTTAGCTATTTCATCAGAAAACAAGTGCCAAGCCCAAATCCCAGGAGGGCAGCGTTTGACTTGTCTGACACAAACCATTATACTGTGTTTCCACTTTCTTAGACCACTTAGCTGGGTCAATTTAAAGTCGAAGAGCCAAGGACCCTCTGGACTATCTTTGGATGTACATACTTATGTGTCCGACACTCTGTATGTCATTAGTGAGACGTGATGCTAGAGCGCTTCTGGCTGCATATCATTGTTTATCTGGAAATTGTAGCGGCATGGCTTACACACAATGTATCCATCCAAAAAGCTCAACATGCATCCTCGTGACCAACACGGACAAGTTCTATTCAGTTTAGTTTGTCAGATTGATATTTCTATTTTCTAAAGAAATACATGAGTGCGTCACCGGAAGCAGCCGCATGTAGTGTTAACACTTATGAGCATAGCGGGGAAAAAATATTATATAATTTACCAAAACCTACATTGAGAAATGTTACAATGCAGACAATGTAATGAATTAAACTAGAATTTTTATGATGTCGACTTTATTACACCTTTTGACTTGAGTCTCATTCAAAGCAGTATGAATGCTGCAGAACATCTTATCTCCCTTCGGCAAGAAGTGTGTAGAATGTCCTTCAGCGCAGGAAGGCCAGTGTGTGTGTGTGTGTGCACGTATACGTGTACACTTTATCTTATTGATAACACTTTAATCTCTGATCACATCCTCCGTCAGCAAAGCCTTGACACAGTGCACTCTTGTTCGTGATTATTTTTTTTTTCAGAGCCACTTAGACACACAATACAAACTGAATGCAATTCAATGTGGTTTTGACCTGGGTACATTTTTCATCCCAATGACACTGAGAAATAACACATGCTGCAGTGGGTATGAGTCATCTTCATGCAACGGGAGAATATTCTGACTCTACCGTATAAGGACACACACACACACACTATAGACAGCTTAAAACAGTCACATCTGACAATGAAACATCCTTGTGTTTAACCCCAGATTTGACTGCAATACTACCGCTTTAAATCTGGCTGTTTTGCGTTTTGCTTCATTTTCAGCTATCAGTAGGGGAAAATTAACTTTACAAAATGTGGGCTTTGCTAAATCTACAACATTTGAAAGCTCAAAATACCGTGGCTGCACACAGGAGAATGGGGAGCCCTTTGATGGCAACCGCTATTCAAATAACCTGCACTCCTTTCCCCGTGATCATTATCTTCAAGGGCTCAGTGTGGCATGCAGGAAAGTTTTCATCCGGGGGAAGAGACAGCGGCAGGAGAAACTGACAGTGGAAAGAATCTATCGCAGCGGCACACAGGGAAGTGGGCTTAAACTGTCCCTGGCCTCTTCATCCAGACACTTTGTCGTGTTGACCTGCAACCGAACCAGACACAGAGTTGCTGAGAGGGGTTAACAAGGGGAGTAATTAAGGAATCAAATCTGCCAGCACTTTATTTCTCTCTTTCTCCCTTCTGACTTTTCCATCTCCATTCCTCCACTCCTGCTCCTACATCAACTCTACTTCCCGTCTCCCAGAGCCTTTTTGTTGGCTCTCTGCTCTACTCTAATCTGGCATGCCGTTCCCGTCCTAATTTGGGGATTCATTACGAGAATGATTATCTCACTGCACTCTGCGCGGGTTCAGAAGGAAGACGGTAATGTGTAGCTTGTTGAGATATCTATGTTGCGGCTTATAGATTGAACAATATCCTGTATATGTGTCTGAGAATGCCCGCTAACTACGAGACAGAGGTTATCTGTAACTGAGTCAGATGTGGTAATTTCTGAGCCTTTCAGACCCGGGCCCCTTTCTACACAAGTCACTCTGTTTGTGCAGCTCCGTGATCATCCTTCATGCCGCTTCAATGTGACTTAAAGGATTTGCTGCGTAAACAATAAGAAAAGGAGCATGACTCAACTCATGATTCCACATGAATTCTTTATGAAGCTTATATAGATTATGCGCCTGTATGACTAAGGATCAAAGGCAGTTATTCAATTTTACCCACACTTTTGGGCCAGTCTGTATTACAATGAGTTATGGCTAATAATACAATTAGAGAGACAAAGTCAAAATGATGAATACCTGTGGAAATATACTCTGAATATTAATATGAAATAAATATTACTATTATGTAAAAAGCTACACATTTTTTAAAGATTAGATTAAAACCGATTCTTTATTAGATCAAATTGAATTAAGTAGTCAGAATCTTATTGAATCTGTTTAAATAAATCTGATTAAATAAAATGACAACATTAATCAATATTAAAGAGGGTATTTAATAAGTCCTCTATGCAAACTCCTGAGAGGATTTTGCATGCTCTTCTTTGTGCACTGGTTTGAACCCCATTTGACAGACATACAAGTCAGAAGTCGGCTTTACAAGATCCATCAGTATAATAAACATGTTATAGACTGGACACATAATATAATATTATCACCTTATGCCCAACTTCGTGCAGGACTTGGCTTCAAACCACATGCTTCCTGAAGAGATTTAATGGAGAATTATAATTAATGAATGACAGTGAAAACAGTTGTCAATCATGTCTCGGTGAAGTGAGCGGACCGAGAGGCTGTTCTTCATACTGCCACATGGTGGCAATAGAGAGCAGGGTGTAGGCTCGTGTCTCTGGTCCGTCCCTCCCGTCGTCACAGCGATGTCCGTCCCCGACAAACCCATCTGAACTCTGCTTGATTGTGCTTGTTGCCGATCTGCTGCAATTGTGCAACGACGAGCATTGTAGAGAACAAGATTACACCGTTACAGTAAAAACACTCATGTTGGAAAACATGTTGCTGTTATACACACATTAATATTGAATTATTGTTATACATTTTAATTTTTAGAATTTAAATTTCATGACCACACAAATGATAATCATATGATGGTGAACATACAAATACATAAGTTGATTTAAACTTAGAATATGTGAAGATAAAACCAAAAAATAATACTTTAGTGACACACTTTGATTGGCTTGAACTTACTTATACTCGTCATGTTTACATTGCTGATGATCTCCACATGTTATGTGCAATACAGGTTGTATTAGGTTCATTCTAGATGTGGCCTTTGTGTGTGGCTGCAATTGATCCTGCATGGCAACAAGGCAACATGTTCAGTTATGTTGTTGTTATTGAGTTCATTGGGAGTTGTTCATTATCCTGCTCCTGATAGCAGACACTGATGAAAGAAACGAGCGTGGGAAGACATTGTGTCAAAGCCAAGTAAGAAGCATTCCTCGGTTACTGACAAATTCAACTAATTAAACAAATGTCCCATTAAAAGCATGTTGTTGCTCCCAATGAGACCGTAATTTAAATGTGTCCATGCCCGAAGGCTTTTTAAAGACACTTTGTTAATTTTATTAATCAAACATTAATTTGTGATGGCGGACTATTTCGTTCCTGCACACTGAGGAATTCTCTGCTTTGCTACTCGCTGTCCGTGAGTTTGACATAAGGCAGCAATCAATTACTAATTCACACAAGTGGACAGGAGTCTTCAGTCAGGCCGGCAACTCAAAGGCACTAATTCAACAACCGCTCAGCCTATTTGGATCCCAGGCGGCTGTTTGTAAAGATCCACAGTGACCACACAAATCCTTTGCATCGTGATTAGTGTCCCCCCTACGCAGGACTAGAGTTGCGAATAAAGAGATGTGGATTTCAGGCAACTTTATTGATTCTCCCAGCCAAATAAAGATGACATTTGCTTGCTTTAATAGATCTTTTAAATTGTCATGCTAAGCCAAAATGTAATTAATTCTCAGAAATGGCACACCCTCAAAAGGTTAGGTAAGGAGCATGTAAAGAAAAGGAAGGATAGTCACGAAAAGCAACGAGAAATGGAAGAACATGGAAATGTCAATGTCGGGTAGAAAAGAAAAAAAAGATAATTTTACTGAATAAAATGTTGCTTTGAATTGTGTTACCTCTGTCTCTGTCTCAAACACAGAGACAGACGCACATACACACTCTTTATTCTGTATTTAGAAGAAAAGCATTGGAGTTATAATGGCTTTGGTATCAAGTTTGAGCTGAATAAAAGTGCAGACCTCCCTCTGAGGCACATGTCAAACAGGGAGCATTGAGCCATCAAGGCAGGCGGCCAGAAGCATTGTTGAAAAATCACACATGGGGTCTTGTGATTTGGCCTTGGTTTAACATGCGAGAAGAGGGAGGGGAGGACAGAGCGTTTAGATTTTCAAAGCTCTGAGGAACAAGAGCTTCAAACATCCAGGGGAGTCTTCTCTGTCCATCTGCAAACAATTTGTAGTTCATACTGGAGATAAAGCCCACTTCCCTAATTCCTCTCTGGCATCCCTTACCATTTCATCCCTCTTTCTCCACCATCCAGCCTCCCGTCTCTGAGCCTTTTCACCCTGCCTTCCGTTATCAAACGCTTTGGGATCCGGGCGCAGTGTGGGAGCCTCCCCACGCCAGAATGTGGTGATTCAAGCAACTCGCGGCCAAGGACGTGCTCGTCGGAGGCCGGATCAATAGGCGAGGATTTCACACACAGCTGAGGTGACAGGCAGAGACTGTGAGAAAGGGGAGCGTGACCTTTTGAGAATACAATTTAAAACATCTCTCCGACTCTGGCTAAGTTAACTATGGCGCCCTGCTGTGCCTGCACTTGCAGATCGTTTATTTTCCTGGACAGTATCAATTGAGGGAGCGGAGGGGAAGGAGGGTTGGGATTGGGATGAAGGTGAGGATAGCAGTAAGGTGGGGTGGTGGTGAGAGAAGACGTAGAGAAGAGCACCAATTTCAGCGTATTTTGCCAGCTAATGTATTTGTTTTTTTCTTCCTTTTTACTCCTCTGCTCCGTCTCTCCCTCCACTCTCACCTTGTTGTGTTTTATCAGTCGTCCCTTAAAAGGTAGTTTATGGAGGCAGCCGGAATGCAGTCGAACACTCATCCTGCACACATGGCTTCCTCATTTACATCCTAAACACCAAAGAAATGTTCCAAGTCTGTACAATTACAATGAAGCGCGGACAGAAAATCTATATTTGTCCGCCTTAATGATTTAGTTGCTTCTTTCTGTCTTTTTCTCTCACACATCTGCGCCCTCTCCCCTCTCTTTCCCGCGTGGTCTTTCTCTATCTTCAGAACCATGGACAGCGTAACTAGGCTAACCTCTCACACTGAAGGTCTGAGTCCATGTGCACAAGCCAGTTAACAGGATATAGATGTTATTTTAAAACCATCAATCTAGAAACGGCTCATGACTAACAATTTATAATGTGCGAGGCGTTGATGGCCTTAACAGATTGTAGCGTGCTTAGAGGCTGTATTTTTCACGTAGAACGGCTGGCATTTTAAAAGCATGTAATATATGTATTCATGAAGCATTTCATGAATAAGTTGGTGTTTGGATGGAGCAAGTGAGGCGTGTGCGGCGGCAATCTCTGAGCTGTCCTTCCTGTTTCTCAACAACAGGGGGCAGTGGTAAATGAGGTTTGGCTCTCACTGGTGACTTCTTGTCTCCTCAGACTGATGGGGCTGCTGCAGCCTTGTCTGAGGAGGAAGGGGAGAGAGAAAGAAGAGAGAGAAAGAGAGAAGGAGAGAGAGAATAAGAGTGGGGGGGCTGCTGCATTGCACAACACAACAGAGTATGAAGGGGGGACGGCGAAGAAGCCAGCGGGTTTACTCGTCTCCCCTTGTTTTACATCTCAATTGTGTATGGACAAGCCCCACTCTACATGTGTAATTACCACTGACACTGTTACTTTTTCCAGACACAGGTTCAGGGCTCGCCTGGGTGATTAGTATGCCTTGTGTCTCCGGGGCACTCGTAAATACAAAAAAACCTGGGCCCTCATTGTGTTGGCCATATATTTGTTTTGTTTCTCTTTTTCTCTCTGTCCCCATTAATGTGAACTTACTCTTATTAATAGCTCTCAAGGACAAAGGGGGATTCATATGCAAGTCTTATTTCCTCCCAGTTGTGGGCACATAATTAGATTCATAAATAATTCTTGATTTGCTGTCTACATTTCCTGGTTCCGGCATTTTCGGATTGAAAACAACAGCATCATCTTTAATCACAAATCATTTGATCTCCCATTCAGCTGGGACAAAAGGGAAATGATAACAGACATATTCCCTCTGAAAGAAGGGTTTACACTAATGTCTATAACAAACCATTCACGGAAACGATTACATCTTCGAGGAAAATTAACATTCACTGCCGCGGATGAAGATTAAATCAATTTCTCTGCTTCCGTCACATCATGTTATCAGCCTTGAGACGGTAAACACACTGTAAGTGTCATCTTCCTCCTGGTCCAGAGGCATTCTAACACACCATAATGGGCCCTGTCTGCGGGGTAATGTTTACAACCGAGACATGCTATGCATCAATATTCACACTGGCTGAATTTATTGAGGAGTCAGTGTAGGCACACATCCTAATTTAGCCGGCAGTTTGTAGCTGCCAGATAGGAATTAAAACATCATCTGATGTCCGGAAATGTTTTACATTCATAATTTCTATATGACCACACACAGATGCCCAAGTGGTTCCTACAGGACTCCTCTAAATCCACGCTAAATCGTTTTACGTGCATGCAAAAAATAAATAAAAAGAGAATACGAAGAAATAATTCATACACCTTTAACAGGATATGGTTTTCCAAAGTGTAAGTTAAATGTTTTATTCTTTTACATTCTCGTTCATCCACAGCTCTATTTCCACCCACCTGTCCTTTATTATTTAACTCTCTCTATGAGGCAGTGCGAAGTTTGGTTTGTGAACATTGAACATTGATGCCAAAAGTGACCCTTATGTCGCCCCAAGGCAACCGGAGAACTTCTTCTAAACAACAAAACATGGCTCAGGGACACACACTATCCTTCCCTTCGTTTCTGGCCTTGAGTTTACCGCCCACAAAGCTGGTGACACATATGGTAACAAAAACAGATTGATTCAACAGACCCTAGGCAGGCCTTACGTTTCCTTTCCCTCCCTCCATTTAGCCACCACCGCAAAAAGCCTTCCTGCTATTTGATGTTTCGCGAAAACCAATTAGCTGGTCACATTTCCGCACGTAAATGAAATGACTTGTTTCCGTGCAACCTGCAGGACCTCAAAGACATATTCCCGCGGGCGGCGCGTGTGACGTGAGGTCTGCCAGCATTAACATTTGATAAGAAGGGTCGTTTACAACTCCCAGCTGCTTGCCTGCACCAGACAGACAGTGACCTTTCAAACAACAGTGCGTTTTACAGACCTTCAAAAAAAATCCTTCCTTCCTTGCCCACGCTCACTCCCATCATCTGCAATGATTACCTTACTCTGACCATGGTGTCGGTGTTCCTGCTCTCTTTATACAGCCAAGATATTCCTCAATTCCTCCCGCTTAATATCTTAATTCAAGCAATTCACCATCTGGATTATTACTCATGTGGATGTTATTTATTCATTCTTTTTTTATTTTAGTAGAGATACATTCCTCACCAAGCTCTATTGGGTTACATGCAGAGGTGAGTTGTTTCCCCCCGCTCCTTCTCTCATAGATTGCCTGTCGGCCTCCATGGTTGTCAAAACACAACCTCTGTGTACTCCTCTTGCAAAGTGTAGAATTAGAAGGATTATGGCAGTGACTGATTTTCATCACTGGTCAGCAGTTTATCATTGCCGTGGTAGATCCCGCTTAACACAATTTGGCCATGTGAATTGCAAAATGTGGAGCCAAATGAGCCTTGATAGAGAACAAGAAGTAGATTAGCCTCGGAGGGTGAACAGCACATGGACTTATTCAAAGGACCGGCTGAATAAAACATAAATACTGCAAAGGTGCGGAGACTGTTGAAAATGAAAAGGATGGTAAGCACACATCTGCAATGATACAACAACCTTGAGAGGCAGGAGCCATTGATTGGAAGAGGCAACAATACAAATACATGCGGTTTAAAAAAAAGTAAAGGAGCCATTGTATAAGTGCAGCTCTTTCTATTATGAGATTCACTGCCATGGCAACAGGATGTTCAACATTTGTTTGAAATCCTTCATTCTGTTATCATCTTTGAACTTGACTGATTATTAGTAAAAAGTTGTAAGTGGCTTTATACTGGTGTCATAAAAGGTCAAACATAAATCTGTCTATGGCTGATGTCACAAAAATAATTATGATTTACTGTTACCATGACAGCACAAATATGGCAAGACATGTGTCTCAACCAGATACTGCATTATGTCCACTGCGGTTATATTTCACTCAAGCAAAAAGTGAGTCATTGAGAGTTATCACTCTGATTATTTTTCAGTTCACAAATAGTTTTGTTTTGTAAAACCATCACAAGTTCAAGAACACATAAGGGCCATATTAAAATACTTTGTCGGACCAACATTCACAACACAAATATATTAAATGTACAATGAAACAAAACAAAGAGAATCATTTCTTATATTTGTTTCTCACATTAAAAAAGCAATGCAATGGTTGGCATTGTTGATGGTTAAATTACTTAGTTATGGAATAATTTAAAAACGTATACTATCAAGCATATCAACTAATCTTTTCAGTATGAGTGTAGTATATCCTTCAATCACTTTTACATCTGATACAGATTTGGTACATTCCTTTTATATGTCTATTTGGGGATTCTACAGTAAATTATTGATGTGTTTTATGTATTAAGTCTTCAGTGGCTCCAGAATGTACAGATCTAAAGCAGCAGGGCCCACATGTTGGCATCGTGATGTGGTCTCAACATCCCTTCCCCCTATTTGTAAAGTAAATGGTCAGTAAATTGTTTTGACTGCATAGGATCATAAAACTCACGGTTCGGATCACATCCCAGTCTAGTCACGGATCGGATCATCACAAAAGAAGAAAAGGGAGCAAATATGACTTTATATTTCCTATAATATTATGTTAATATAAATTTAGTTTTCAAGTCAAAAGAAAATCTAAATTATTATCCTTTTACTTTATGTTAATTTATAGGGTTTTTATAGGGTTATCCTTCATGAAAACACTCAATTCAAATGATAAAGAGTTTGGTTTTCCTGCTGTTGCCCTTCAAAACAAGAGCTCAACATTGAGCTTTATTGAGAGTGGCCGTATCAAACCCGTTTTAAAAAGAGGTGTAGTGGAAATCTCATTGCAGCATTTAATACTGATAACACGTGATGACTCACACATACGATATCTGCACTTGTTTTGTTTTGCAAAGATTGCACATTATTGTTTTGAAAAGATATGCATTGAAAGATACTCAGTAACCTCCTCCTTATTGCCAAAGATTTGAACTTCTTTTGTCTTTTGTTCTAGTTTTTCACAGGTTGCACTAAATTGTTATTATATTAAACATATATTCAGTGCAATATAGGTTAATTGCAGCGAAAAAAAGCGATTTTTTTTCCAAATATTAGTTATTTTTTTGCACAAATAGAACTGTATTTATATTCTAAGAAAGTGATTGAAAACATATTAGTTTTTTTGTCTGATGGAGCAATCAGGTTTCATTGAAAGTGATTGCAAAATAATAGGAGTCACAAAAAGTTGTTATTTCAATACAAATTCAGTATGGACCATTTTGTTACAATTTTGTTGGGGCGGTGGGTCGTGAACATCTTTCTTCCTCCGAAGGACAGAAAACGTTTGAGGACCACTGCTTTAACCACAGATTGATTGTTCCCAATGTAAGATTAACAGAGATCTAGAAAAGCATCAATGATTCAATTCAATTCAATTCAGTGTATTTGTATAGCCCAGTTTCACAAATTACAAATACAATCTGTACACATAGACATCCCTGCCCCAGAACCTCACATCGGATCAGGAAAAACTCCCAAATAACCCTTCAGAGGAAAAAAAGGGAAGAAACCTTCAGGAGAGCAACAGAGGAGGATCCCTCTCCAGGATGGACAGAAAAATAGATGTAATGTGTACAGAAGGACAGATTTAGAGTTAAAATACATTCAAGGAATCTGATCTCTAGTTCATATTTAGGCATATTCCACGATGGAGAGTTTGGAGACCTCCCAAGTGGAGGAGTGGGCGGAGTCCCAGCAGGGCAGTGGCACAGCTGGCGACAGGAACTCACGATCCAACCATCGATGGTCCATCAGCAGATGGAATCTATGCCGTCTCATAGGGTCCGATGACCCCATGAGACGTGAAGTCAGAAGGACTCCGGGGAGAAAGCAGAGTTAGTCATGTGTGATGTCCTGATCACATATCCGCCAATATTCAGTAAAATAATTTTACTGAATATTGGCGGATAACGATCGTCAGTAAAACATTATTTCCCACTGTGGTGTTTAACTGTGTAATTAATCCTTACAGCGGTCTGCTACACCACTAACTCAATACACTTTAGTTACAGCAAGTGTACTTTTGAGAAATCTTTCTAAAAGCACAGGTAACGTTTTTTGGCAGATTTAGCATCTTTCCCTATTACAAAGAGCTCCCAAATTTAACTCAAACTCATTAGGAATTTTAGAAATCTCACTGGAGTTTCACGTTTTTGGTTCTTTTTGGTTCTTTTTTTCTTGGGCCAAACTATCAGCTTGAACAGTGGAATATGTGGAATATGTGGCATTAATGAGTCGAGAGAGTTGGAGTAAGCGGAGGTAAAGTGCTCAAAAGTTCAATCCGCAAAATAGCTTTGAAGCGAGGATCTGAAACCAGGTAACACAAAGTTGTGAAGTTAAACAGAACATCACAGCAGCTGTTTACACACTTCTCCCTCACTCAAAGACAAGTAAGTTATATTATCTCTGTACCTATCTTTAGACTTTATATATATATTTATCTTGTTTACAATGTGAGGATTGTGAAACGTCGAGGTTGATGAGACTGAACTGAACTGAACATCAGTAAACTGCAGGAGCCTCAATGGCCACGATGCTGTGCAGCTGTGGAGGCATCAGGCTCTTAATCCTGGGCCCCATTGGCCGACTGCAAAGCCCTAAAGACTGAAAAGGAATTGCTTAAGGCTGCGCCTAAGGGTTCTTACAGTGTTTACCAATTCATGTGTACTATCTAACACGTGTTGCTTGCAAATGCTGTAAGAATTAAAAAAGGGAAAATCCTTCATGGGTTTCTATTGAAAACAAAGTGATCTTTCACAGCCTCAGCATGAAGGAATTGACTACCTGCGTGAACGATCCTGGCATTAGTTTAAAGTGCGTCTGTGATTATATGTTGGCATTTTCAGAAGCCCATAGGGTGTAGCCCATAACCCACTCAGAATTGTGAGCATGATCCAGATTATGTATTGTGGAACAAGTTGCACCTCCGCAAGACAACTATGATACATGGCAGCCTTGTGATAAGACCAATGAGAGTTAGTATACCGCACTGCACATGGCCTGATAAGTGTGATGTAGAGGGATTTGGAAGGGATTTGGATAGATGTGAGGACTGTATGTAATCTTTCTCACCCTCCTTCAAATGAATCCTTTATTCCTTTAAGCCACATCTGATGGGACCTCAGCGGGCACTCAATCAAAACCTCTCTCTTTTCCCTTCACCCTCTCTGGGTACGAATATTCGTCCGAGCCCCTTCCCCACATCACTGTTAAAAAAAATAAGCTACAGATACACAATGCAGGATATAGTACTGCTTGCATACATATGCTGCCACCAGTGCTCTTTCACTATCTCTGTATACATCTCTCTCTCGCACATACACACCAAAATTCACAGTCGACAAATAGCCAAGTCATCATTTCCTTTCAGGCGTGGTCATGATCGCAGCTGTAGATTCCAACCTCTCTGCCGTCCTTCAACCTATAACACGGTAGCTTCGCACTCAAAGAGACCGACCAAATGTCAAGCTAAGTCACACAAATAACCACCACAGCAGCGAACGCCGTTAATGATGTGAGCCCTGGAAAGATGACGGCTGGCTACATCATGCAGAGCAGGTTTTCTGCATTCTCTGTGGGCCAATTTTAAATCCGGCGTTCTGTTTATGATTCATGAAGTTGGCTGGAAGGCAGATATTGTCCATTTTTGCTGCTTCTATGTTGTATACCCATGTTATGAGTGCAAAAGGAGGTTTAAACCAGTCGAGTACGGGGTTTTCAGGTTGCTGCATGTGGTCAAAGATTAAGTTTGTAAAGTCCTGTAAGTAGTTACATAAAGAAATGCTCTCCAAAGAAATTCTCTCCAACCAATCCGTCTCTTGCTGTGTTTTAACACCACCCTCTTCTATCTGCTCATCTCACTCGGAACCACGATCAAGTTGGTTCCACAAAACGTATCTGGGACCAGTAACTATCCACAACCTTGAGTTGAGTTGAGACATGCCTTTGCACCACTACATCAGTGTCTTTTAACTGAATTGTTTGCAATTAAATGTCTAATATAACTACAGTATATTACTATATATAAAAATATCTATATATATACAATATGTATATATATGTACATATATATATATATATATATATATATATATATATATATATATATATATATATATATATATATATATATATATATATATATATATATATATGTACATATATATATATATATATATATATATATATTTATAAACACAATATATATATTTGTTTATTATTTTTAACTCAACATATATACAATTATACGTGTATGATTATTTCATTTTGAATTGTGTGTGTGTCAATATATATATACAATTAGAAATAAAAATTAAAAATAAAATAATTATATTTATAGGATAATGAAAAAAGTTGGATTGTCATATTTGGTTTGACTTTAAAAAATACTTTACAGTGAGTGGAGTAAACTCAGCAAGAACAGCTGATGTGGTGACGCATGAAGTTAGCTTCTGTTCCAATCCCTCCTTTGAAGTCTGGACTCCCAAGACCAAAGTCCAAATCCAAAAGTACACAAGTCTGTACTCGATTTACTTGCAATTAATAAACGGCTAAAATGTCACCCGAGGGACATTTGGTTTGACTAAACACTGGTACCTCATTGGACGAGAGCCACGGGGACCCCAAGGATATCAACCGGCACGCACATACTGTCACTCTTCCCCCTCTCGCGTATGTCGAATGAAAGAAGAAAAACAACAACATTGGTGACTTAAAGCCCCACTATGTAACTTTTTCACCTTAAAATAACAGCTTGAAAAAAATTGTGCCGCTACAATGACTTTTAATATGTTGATTTGCTCCTCCGCCACTGCCATCGGGGGTCTGGGGGCTGAATACTGCTGAATGTAAGATGGTTGGTAACGACCCGGTACTTCCGGTTGAGGAACAGGAAGTACTTAAACTTGCTGTCTGGCAGTGATTACCAACGTCTTATAGTGCCAGTATACGCTCGCAGGTAACTTTTTATTTGCTCCGCTACGAGACGAGTACAGACAGAATGACATGCCGCGGCTGAACGGCTCGCTGCAGCTGCCGAGACGCGCTGCCGGTAGCGCGCATTGATCAGCCGTTCGATCAGCTGTGAGGGCACGCCTGAAGAGCCATATATGGCTCGAGAGCCGTTAAATACCTGAAGGGGGCGCTACAGGGGAAAAGTTACATAGTGTCGCTTTAAGAAAAAGAAATTGAGGTTATATTCTTATTAACGTTGCTGGAAGAGTAACAGACATTTTTGGTGGATTAGCAAAATACTTCAGGCAGAATCAAAACCGGGAGGCCAGTCGAAACAGGCAAACAAATCCGAGAAGTGGCGAAATCCAGGGTCGACGGGACAGGGTCAGAACCGGTGGAGCAGGCATGAAACGCTGGTACGCTGGAGAGTCTGGCACCAACACACAAGACAGCCTGGCAGAGGACAAGGGACATGAGCAGGTGAGACGGGCATGAGGACCAGGTGAGGGGAACGAGGGGGATCAGGTGTGACGGGCAGGATGTGCAAGGACATGAGAGATAATGAACCGGGCTAAAACTAATATGAAGGTGAATTAGTGACACCGTGCTCCCCCAGTGCTGAGACCCATCAGTGCTGTGTAACATAACTGATGTGCATGTTGTTGCTGTAACAGTGTTGTTTCACACTGCTCAGTTGTGTTGCGTTTAGATCAGCCACCTTGATTAACTTTCTTTTATTATTTAATTAAAGGTCGTCAGTGGGTCTTCTGAGCAAAAGAGATCCATTTACTGTATTTTGCTGCTGCGGTGGGGAACGGCGTTGTTTTGAGTGCGTTCTTCTTATCAAACTATCTCACACATGTGCACACACTCACATATACACACATTTCATACAAGCGTGGTGTGTTGAGTCCAACCCCCATTGTGTGTCGTTAAATAATCGCGGCCTCGTCGCCATTGTGGAGTGTTGCGTGATGGGACTACTCTTGCTCGCTCGCCACTCTCTTTTCTTCTCTTATCCACCATTGTCAAGTCTTGTGTGGCGTAATAACTTACGAGGTGCACCACCTTTTATTCTCTTTCTCTCTCCTACCCATCCTACAAACACAAACACACACACACACACACACACACACACACACACACACACACACACACACTCCCCTCCCAAGGTGATTGGTTGTTGCTTTTAGGTAGTATGTTCACGATTGTATAATAGATATTTATTGATTTATAATAGAGATTTTTGATCAGTATTGTTAGAGATAAATACATTGTTATATTTTAAAGAGCAGTTTTCTGTGATTACTTTGCATATGTGTCCTCGGATTCAAACCTTTCCTGTTCACTCTGAATTTGGAAAAGTACTTTGACTAATGACATTGTGAGTGATCACCAATTTTGAGAATAGTCCAGTTTGGTTATTAGTCCCTATCTTAGGGTGGTGCCCCATTATTGTGAATATATGTTTAAAATAATGTTGCTATTCATATTTCACACCTGCCAGATTCCAACAACAGCACCTATATATTATACCATTATACCGTTGCCATCTACCAGTCTTGTTATGAATTCCAAGACCTGATTATTGAGTTAATGAGCAACTAAGAGATATGTTTGTATTGAGAAATGTTGAGAATTTAAATGTCCATGTCTAAAACCGCCTCATTATAGTTGCTCTCTCCCTTTGATATTGCACATCCAGGTAATCAAATGCAGATGCAATATTTCCATAACGTGTGCATGTTCAATGCACTATATTTGTAAATGTTTGTCCCGTTGCTCGTGTGGCAGCTGAACACAGTCATTAGGGTTTCACTGTCAGACACACAGTAAAGATAACACAAACATCAGCTACTTGAGTAGTGGGAAGGACAACCATTCACAACAAACACATCAGAATCAGTGATGTGCTAGTTATTTTTTCATTAACATAAACAGTGAATTGCAAAACCTAATATGCAAAACCACATCACGAACGGATGACTTAGATGACAGTTTCATATCAAAGGCTCAGAAAACAGGTGACCTCAGGGGCTCATTACTCTGGATAAAGACCTGCGAGAGATACTTTTTCTATCTTCTTGATTGTTTGTGGACTATTACAAGTCCAATGGTCCTGAATAATCAGCAAGGGGAAGTAAATGATCTATGAAATGTAAATACTTTAATTGGCAAAAAAAGAGGAACTCCATCACCACTGATGTGTTCTCTTAACCGGAAGCGAATGTTATAAGTCTTTTGTTAAAAGTTACAAAAGACTTGTAACTTGTAACTTGTAACTTGTAACTTTGTTTATCGCTGGCAATACCAGAAAAAACCTCACCTTCACTTTTCAAGGTTCGGGGTCCAAGACCATCGCTCAAACTACAGCCAGGTCGAGTGCCTCGTAGTATCTTTGTTTCTTATCATCCCTCTCTAACCTCATTCCCTGCTCCCTCTTCATTGCCCGTTGATTGCGAAATCCCAGGTGAGGTTGAGATAATTTGAGAAATTAATAATAATAAAACTCTTTTAAGGACACACAACCTTTTATACATCTCAGCAGGAGGGAGATGACAGAACTCCATCAAGGTGCTGCTGACATGATAATGATAATGAGCAGTGCTGTCAGTCTGCATTAGACTGGCAGACCTACAAAATGTTAAACAATGCACTCATTACAACCAATATCTTAAGTCCATATGATAGAAGACACACACTCAAAAACACCCCCACTCCAACTGTAACCCTTACCATGTCCAAAGGATCGTGGGTTTAAGTCGGCATATTTTCTATTTAGAAGTGTCATGTAAATAATTGATCCAGTGTTGATGACTGCTGATAAGCTATAGCTAAATTAGAGAAAAAAGGTTATTTAAAATGTGCACTGTCCTGCATTGTATTGCAATCGAAACCATCAAAGAAGCTTTGTTGAAGTTCAGTCAGGTCGTGTCTTTTTTCTCTCCTTCATTTGCAAATCTCTTTGTCTCTTGCTCTGTAGTTTCTACTCCATCTGGCTATGGGCGTTCACTCCAAGTTAAACCAACCACCATCTCCCTCAGCCGATTAATGTTGTAATAAATGTTTTAATCATTTTAAATATGTGTTTCCCCATGTGCTGGTAGTTTCCATTTTAATGTGCCCTTCTTGTCCCCATTCACCTTCAGTCTTCATCACATTCAGTGGCCACGGTTCCTTTCATGGAGCACAGCAGAAGCAATGCTCCACATCCCATCATCCCAACATCTACATCCAACTTTCTCCAGCCAAGATAAACTCCATGACCCACCTGCATATTGTATTCTATTTGAGTCGTGTTAAATAACAATCTTACTTCCAACACTGCTTCATAAATGTTGTAATCTTTTTGATTTGACCTGTTTGTAATTCTGTTGGACTGAAACAGAATGATGCTCTGTCTACTACATCCCAAAGCCAAATAAGATTTGACAATGATTGACCATTATTTTTTTTAAAAGTCTGGAGAATTCTCCCAAATGAAACAGCATTATCACACTATCTGATTGAGGTATTAGTGAGGTGTGTGTCAGAAGGGACACATCTAAATGTGTGTCACAAGTTGTGAGCTTTGTCAAAAACAGTCTCAGCTGCAGCCTGAAGCGTGTGTGTTCATGACTGTCTGTAGCTTGCTGTATCTGCCCGTGTGCATTTAGTCTGTGTGCGCAACAGAGCCTGAGTTTGAGTGTGTGCACGCTAAATATCTCCTGGTTGAAGGGAAGCTCCATGACTACTGCTCCCAGGGCAACAGAGGTGCAGACAAAGGTAGAAAAGCACTTACAGCCATCAATGTGACACACACACACCCACGCTCGTGCGCCATCCCCCCCCAACACACACACACACACACACACACACACACACACACACACACACACACACACACACACACACACACACACACATACATACATGCATACACACATATACAGAGAGCTGTGTGGCGTAGACTCTCCTCTCACTCTGCACCCGCTTTATGTGACTGCAAGGAGGTCCAAAATAGATTCAGATGCACGACGGACAGGGTAAAAGAGAGGGTCACACTAATGCTATTACATTCCCTAATCTTAGCTTAAATTGCCATTATTTTAACAATAATTAACAATTAATTGTTACAAGACACATATATTTACATCAGTAGTATTCAGTGTTTGCAAACGTAATGGTCATAATTGTCTGTGATATTAACAGTAATATCATTACATTAGTAACAGCATTAAAATTGAAGGAAATACTTTAATCTAAATCGTAGATCACTTCAAACATTCCATATTTCAGAAAGGGGCAACATATCTTACGTGTGGACTCATGACTCACAGAACTATAGTGTCACAACAATGCAAAGTTTTGTGGACGTTGCTGAGGATTCAAATCAAATCCCACATCCTGAGTTCTCTCCTCTCTGCCGTGTTGTGCGCTGTGTCTGCATTACGACGGCTGCTGGGTTGTTCATCTACATTTCCACTCGATGTGTGGCTGATGTGGAGGGAGCAGAGGACTCTATCTGACTTAACAGCCGATTTTTGTGAAATCAAAATTGAACACTGCCACCAACAATCTTTCATATCAGTTTTATGTTGTTGGTTTTAGCAGCACACACAGTTCCTCTGTTTGGACATGACACAAAAGTAGGAAGAAAGAAACAAAGACATAAAAGCAGGCAGGCGGGACACACAAACAAACAGCAACAGGAATGAGTTACATTCTTGTTTATTGAGGATACAAATGATGATCTGTACCTAGTGCTAGGTGCAGTTTGGCCCTTCTGAAGCGGAATTGTGGGGTGATAACAACTGATAATGCCAATTAAATGGGCTGGTAACATTCACGGGTCTTCTCTATCCTTGTCTTCTTCCAAGCCTTGCACCCTACACTTTCTCTCAGTCTTTCTCTCACTTGTCTCCTCTCCACGCTCTCCTCAACAACAGCCAGGCCAATTAAGAAATGGCTGTTGAAAGGGTAGCAATTATTCTTTTGCAAGACATACATGGCTTCTGCTCGCCTCCACACATTATTATCTCTCTGGTATCCTACAGTGAGGTGTCCGGCCAACCATTCACTGCAACCCCTTCCACTTCTGCCAGCCTTGCTGCGTCTTCCCGTCTCTCTCTGGCTGTCTGCACTGATGAGGACCAGATTGTATAGCATGGCAGTCTGAGACCTGATGCTGAGCAGAGAAACACAGATAATGGGTGGATTATTAAAGGAAGGGCTGTTGAGAGAAAACGTTTTTTTTTGATATCCTTGCCACCACACACGCAACCTACATTCCCTTTATTTTCTTGCATCTCTTACTATTTATTCATATATCTCTGATATATGTTGTTCCCTCAATGATCCCTGGCTGCCAGATGCAAATGAAAGACACTGCTGTGGGTTTAATGCTAATCTATACAGTGCAAATATTCATTTAGAGAGATGTCCGCATGGCAATAGAGGGACCTGGTCTACTTGAAATGCAAGGAGCTCTATGTATGGAGCATTGTTGTGGAAATGCACATCCATACATGCAGTACAACACACATCTCTAAAGATGCCTCAGAAAAGCATGCAGAGAAGGTAGAATTGGATTTTAGAAACAGAAATAACTGAGAAGACCAAAAACTGGAGGGAGTTGGGTAATTTTAAATAAACATTCCCACTGTATAAATAATAGAAACCTCTCTCACTGTCATTATTTGAAGCTTTTTGTGTGAAAATTGTTTATTGCTGTACCCAATAAGGAAGTGCAAATGGAAAAGGCACAAGATGGTGGGGCTACAGGTGTGGGCTCAATGTTGGCTCCATCATCCATAAAAGCAGATAAGTAGACACCTAAAGGGATGGATTAAGAGCCCCTCGGTGAGAGCAGCACCATGGGACATGTAAAACTGCCCGTTAATATAACTTCGCTCTCTGTGAGTCAATCGTTGTAGATATTTGGGAGAGCGAATGCTAATAGTACATTAACTCAAGCTGCTTAAATCAGACACTAGTGAATAATTAAAGGCAGAGCCAACATCCAGATGTAATCCAGTGTTGGGCCACCACCAAAAAATCAATCTGCAAAATTCAAATATACTATCAAATTAGTTGTAATGCAATGTAATAACAGATTGTATCGCAAAAATAAATATTATTGTTAATCAAAAAAGTAAAACTTCTAAATTGCAGATTCATTAATTAGGATGTAAGTGAAATGGTGAAAAATCAATGACTGGCCATTAAGTAGTTAGATATTGGTAATAATCAATAATTAAGTATATGCAGCATTAGCTCAGATAATTCAAACAATTAACTGCATGTCTTTGTTTAGAGTGTTAGCAAGTCACTAACAGTCGCCACTTTGCACCAAACACAAATCAGCTGGGGCTGAGGGGAACGCCATTAGTTTTGCAGGTATTTGCTCATAAAGCAAAGAACTGGACAAATACTTGTATTTGGAAATGTCTAAATAAGCTACATGATGGCGGAACATGAAAAGCCATGGCAATCATGGAAGTTTCAGCAATTAATCCAGAAGGGAACATGAATGCCTCTGCCATCTACATAGCAATATATCCATTGTCAAAAGCACAAAACGACAACCTGCTGGTGGTGCTAGAGGAAAAGTTAGAGGATGACCACATTCAGTCAGGTCCATCCTCTTGGGACTGCGTTTAAATGTACAAAATGTTGTGCCAATTCATCCAGTCACTGTTGAAATATTTAACTGAACAAGTTAAACATTTTATTAGCTTTTTTATGAAGAGAAATGAAAAGTCAGAGGACCAGTAGGATTCTTCCTCTGGGGACAATGTCTGTACTCAATCCATCCGATAGTTGTTGAGTTGTTGATATTTCAGTCTGGACCAAAGTGGTGGATAGAAAGACAATGCTAACCCCAAAGTCATGCTTCTGGAGTTGCTAAAATTAAAACATCTATCCTGAAGCAAAGTGCCTTCATAGGGATGTGGATATATTATAGTTATACTTTACATTTTAGCACGATGACATTAAGTTTAATTAAGACGTACAATTCTGTCTATCAACTCAAACATATTGTCAAGGGATAAGCGGCATATTTTATTTGACCTCTGTCAATAATCTGATTGTTTCAACAAAAAATATTTCAGCTACTTGTGCACATAACAGGTTTTATGCATGTACCTAGATGAAGGTGCTACACACATTGCCTATTGTGATATGACCATTATCATTTAATTTGTTTACATAGGATTGAATGGCACATAACTGCACCTTGTTAAACCCTCAGTTGAAAAGATATTTGGCTATGTTTCGGAGAAATTCATTGTTTCGATCAAATATGTATTATTCGTTTCATAATATTAGTTATGCTTGTTATTTAAAGTTACTATAAAGAACCTGCGGAAGAAGGTGGGAGTGTTACCATGCACCATAATCCATTTAGAACATCTTTAATTTCTCTGCAGCAGGTTCTGGTCCTCCTGTGCTTCCCTTCCCTCCAACAGGCCATCACTATGGTGGAGGTCTCCATCAGCACGGGGCTATCTTCCCAGTGGAGCAGTGAAGATACGTGTGAAGACACGCTGCTGCCGGGCGCTCCTCCTCCCACCGGAACTTCCGGAAGTTGAAGGCGGTTTGAAGGCGACAGGAAGCTGGACCTGAGACCTGAGGTCAGAGTTAGTTCTGGTGAACCTGTATAATGTCAGCTCATTTCACGTGGACTCTGACCCGGATGACAAGCATTTGGAAAAAACATAAAGAAATAGCTAAACACTGACGATCTGGTTTATTTCGGCAGGTCAAATAGAGGCAGTCCCTGTGACACGGCCACGAAGTCCCCACAGTTGCACACGTTGTAACTCAAATTGTTACAGGAAGTAAAAAACAACAATTGGTTCCAGAAATAACTGAGGCAATAGCCTTAACCTCGCTGGTTGAGCAACAGACAGTTTTTGTGTTCTCAGACAAAGAGAGAAGGATAACTTCCGTGCCTCGAGTTCTCTTAATTCACCTGCAGAAGGAAGATTACGGAATCCCCGGATTCTTCAAGTCTACATCTGCTGTTTTCTGCGCTGCCACACGAGAATCAGCATGCTGCTTAATCTGCCGGGCGCTTTACGGCCCCTGACATCAAATCAGAGTTTGCCGGTTGGGTTTCTGTGTGATAAAATAACAGTTTTTATACTGCGTTGGCGAGGATCCTTTTTGCTTTTCTGTGAGTGTCTTCCGTTCTTCTCTAACTACACACACACACACACACACACACACACACACACACACACACACACACACACACACACACACACACACACACACACACACACACACACACACACTCACCGTTCTGCTCAATCAGACACCGGTGATTTGTTAAGCACAGACTCCATTGTGTGTCTCATTCACGCTCAAAATAATCGAGGACACACAGCCATTGTGGAGTCTTGTATGGCGTAACCACTCAGGTACAGATTGTTAAGATAAATAAACTATGTTATAATTGAATATTATGTTATACAACACGTTGTACAATGGTCAGTGTTTGGATTTAACTCTTCACTGTTCACACTATGAACGTAGACTTTGAGGCTTATTTTAGAGTCTGGTTATTAGTCCCTTATGCCAAAGTGGTGACCCGTTATTATCAATCAATGGTAATAATCCTTGGGATATATATATATATATATATCTTTTTTATTGTATACTTGCTAATAACCAAATCTGCTCGTGCCAGATCCCAACAGTTTGATCCAAAATACATTTTTACATGTAAACCTAACATTTTGTATTCCTGTTTCTATGTAGTTCATGATGCAATTAATATCATGTGATATATAAAGGGTGTGTGAGTTGACAAGGTGTGTTTGGTGTAGGCCAGAACGGATGAGGTCGAGTTTGAGTGAGAACTCTCCCTCCTTTTCATTTCAACCATGATGAATTGGCCTTTTCTTTTAAGTTCCCTCCCCAGAATACTCTTGTTTTGCCGCATCACAGTCCCTTAGAGACATCATCCAATTGCCTGTCTACTGTGGATGCCCACCCCCACACACCTCACATACGCACCTCCACACCCCCACACACACACGGACACACACAAGCCCGCCTCTCGGACCCATCTACAACAGCGCTTCATTGAGACGCTTTTCCTTTAAAGTAGGCAAGTGTGGGTACTGGTTCTAACTCTAAGAATCATTGAAAACAAAATGACAGCCGAGTATTCATCGTGCTGTCATTTACAATGGCCACCCAGCTTGGCAGGACCTTCTTTTACAGTTTTTCTCCAACGAATCAATACATGGCTTTCATTGTCGCTGTGGCTGCCGTGTTCGCACTGGAAACACATTTTGCACTCTTGCACTATGCCTCTGCCTCTCAATTTCTCTTTCCTCTCTCTCTCTGTAACCCCATCCATCATTTAAAATGTTTTGTCTTTCTTATTCTCATTTCTCGCTCTTTCCTTTACTCTCTCAGTGGGTAGCCTTCTGAAATAAACGGATTTTCTTCTTGCCGTTATTGGATAATATGAAAGCCACGGAGGAATCAGCCACAAGATACTCAATCAATCAATGTTCTCTCCAATCCTAGTTATCTCTCCCAGAAGATACTCTTCCCCATTCACGTTTCACTGGGATAATTGTTTATTATAGAGCCTAATGCGGCCATTGAATGCTGCCAGGCAGCACGACCACTTCTGCCTTGAAGAGAGTTATCCATTATAGTACACGGACGCAGTGTTGACTCGCACCAATAACAAAAGGTCAACACCTTACACATTACACACACAAAAACACACACACACACACAGCGACACACACAGCACAAAACAGAAATGGGAGGCAGCATAGCTGTCACCCAGCATTTTGAATAAATGGGTGCCTTCTGCCATGTCAAACCAGCATGCTAATTGCATTTCTCTTACTTGGTGGCTTTTGTCAGGCTCCATCAGTCTTCTGTGGCATGTATAGAATGACAGTCCACCTCGCTGACATTGTGAATGGTAGTCAGGTCAGGGCCCTTCTCTCCTTGGTGCTAAGAGGTTTGTTCAAACATTTTGCTTTGCCTCATTAATTCTTGAAGAATCAAGAAAGGCAAGACTAAGCCGTCTATTATTTTTGGATGGGTGCCATACCCTTAACATTATGTGTGGACGGACAAGATGTCTTTTCCAGTTCCTGTGTAATTCCACCCATGGGTATGCACAAAAGGCGTTTCTACACTAGAAAAACCATGGGATCCTTTCAACCTTAGCCATTTTCTTTTTTAAATGAACACATTTTACAGAGGCCTTGTGGTGATGATCAGAAAAGCACTGGATATCAAACATATCACTGCAAAATAACCCGCAATTTAGCCACAATGTAACCAGCAATAACCCTTACTATATACAGTATATATATATATATATATATATATATATATATATATATATATATATATATATATATATATATATATATGTGTTGTGACATTTATTCTATAGCAATAGATAGCTGCAACATATGAAGTATTTCCAACCATTCTCTGGACCGAGAGCAAAGGGAAAGGGGTCTTTGGACATGAGGGTGATTGTCATTTGTTAGCATGTTTACAAATGATATGTAATGGTCCAGAAAATCCCCAGGCGACACTCTCACGTCTTGTTCTCAAATGTCAGTGTAACACTGTGAATATAAACGCTTAACATTTAGTGGCAAATAAAAAGAAAAATGGACGAGGCATTTGTAGTGCTGACATTTTAGATCAGTACTCATATGTGTTCTGGGAAGGCTGTAAAACAGCTAATGTGTTAGAGAGTCCCAGCGGCTCAGAGTGCTGCTAAATTGGGAAGAAAAGCAGAGAGGGGAGGAAGGGAGTTGTTGAGAGCAGCAGAAGGAAAACTAGAAGCAAGAGGAAGAGTGAGGGGGGGAGACAAGATTTCTTTTTTAAATCCTTGGCTAAAAAAGCCACAAAAGAGAGAATTACATAAGAAGAAAAATTGCCATTGTCGCGGGCAGAGACAGTGGTAAATGGCGCGTCATTTTTGCAGTAATTTACAAATCGCGAAGTGGAAACAAAATTAGATTAAGTGGGTCTGTTGAAAAGGACCTGCTACACATCCCGATTAATTATGTGGATGTCAGAGATAAAGATTACTTATTCTCACGGCAGAGAGCGAACTCGTGTCGTAGGTGACTGCTTTGGGGTTTTTAGGGGAGTCATTTTTCATTTGCACATGCACCTCTCCACATAGCAACAGGGAAACAAGGACATTCAATCCAAGTCTACTGATGTCTACATTATCATTCAGGGCACAATAAATGACTTAACATGACTTAGGTGGAATAATAGGCTCAACCGATGTCGCCATTTCACCGCTGACATTAATGAGGGCGGACCAGTTTGCCATGCTCTGATTGAGCAGATAAATGTTGTCTAGGAAACAAAAACTTGAACTAATCATGTGAATGAATGTTGCTCCTAATGTTCAGTGACATGATATAACTCAGACTCCAGGGTTCATCTCACAATTACCACAAGGACAAACACAAATATTACGATCCAACGTTATCATGCTTTCCCACTTCTCCAGCATGCCACGATGAGGTCACAGCTATGTCACAGCATACAATAATCCTGGATCCCTAACGCAACTACTATACTTGCAGAAATGTGGAGAGTGTACATGCCCACAATCTTAGAAAGGTAAGTCGACTCAGTTATTCACACTTATGGTCCACATTACAATACGACATTTCAAACCTGGAGATGTGCATTTAGTTAAGTTTAATTTAATGAATTGGGGTAGTGCTGTTTTTCCAATTTAAAATGTCATCTTCTATCGTCTTTATTTGAATATTTGGTATTGGGGTAATACAAACACAATGGGAAGTAATCAAGTTACATTATTTTACTATTATGATGCTTAGATTAGGTAATTATTTATTGTATCGGAATATATTTTATAACGTACGTTATCAGTATAAATAGTTTGATATGGGTATATTTGTGCATATGTCTTGTCCGTGATTACACATGAACTACTTATCAGATACAAGTTGTATTTCCATCATGAATGAAAATGTATATGCAGACATAAACAAGTGAATCCCTTAGAGATACAAACTCTTTGGATGCTTGGTGTTTTTTTTCATTACTATAATAATTCAGCAACTCGAATGGCAACTACAAAGATTTCCTCCATTCTTTTGCCTGAATGGATAACGACAGCTCTGAAAAGTTTGAGCTATTTCAAAAATAACTAAAATACCTCTATTGGGCTATTGTCTCTCTGAAAAGATCCAGCTGTACTTATATCATGACTTTCCACATCCTCTCATTTCTGTCTGAACTCACTCTTGTTAGTCTAACAGAGTCATTTGTGTGTACTTGTATTACTTTGGGTATATCTTTGTACTACGGTACATGTCAAGTCACATCATCCACATAAAAAAAACTGAAGTTGCTGATGTGTCCGGGGCATTGACCGCTGCCGCTGGAGGGCAGAGGTGACACTCAGAGCGTTTTCCCTCAACGTTTTTTCAACAAGTCCTGCCCTATAGTGCTGTGATTGGTTGGTAGTTAATACCATATCTGTAACATATTTTATAAGCAACCTTGTTAAGAAGGCATCGTAGTAGCGAGTACTCGCCGTTCACAGTACAGTTGGGAGGGAGCGGAGGGAAAGAAAACACACACTCAGCTAACTCTCGTAGCGAGGCCACTTGTTGTTTTCCTATACGGGCCAAAGTGCCACGCGAAGAGGAGCGTGTTGTTGTAACCTCCCGGAGCTCAGCAGTATGCAAATGATAAATTAATGATAAATAATGATGTCCTTATGGATTACTATTAGCATTAGTACCTTGAACCTTTTCTACAAGCAAGCACACCAAGAGACCTAATAATACGAGCTATTGTTATTATTGTACCATGGCATTAAAAAAATATACCTGGCAAGCCCGCTAAGAGACCCTAATCACACACACCCTGGTAGGCTACATACTCTCGCTTCTTTTCCTCCCTCTTGTCGTGACGTGGTTGAAGACGGTTTGATGGAAAAAAGAGGTTTGATCGACAACAGGACTTATCAATAATATTGGGTTTATTCTTAATAAGCAAAGGTCAGGAAACAAACGCCCGGGAACGCTTGGAGACTCTCAGGAGGCCGGATTGGAGAAGTCTGATAAACATGCATTTTAACATACGTTTTATACACAACAGGAAGAGGTGGAGTTTATTATTACCGGCCTTTGTGGCCCAATTACCTCATCCTAAGACTGATTAACTAAGTTTGACCCCAGACTCGTTGGACCCCCAGGTTCATATCTTAATGGCCTTTGGGCCCTAATTAAAGACGAAAAGGTGAAAAACAAGCAATGTTCTAGAAATGATCTACTAACGTCCCTGCACCCAGGCCTGATTGCATGTGTTCTTCCAAAGTCGAGGCATGTCATATAGATTTGTAAACCTTTGAGCTCTGACTTTATATGTTCTGGATAAACTGATATTATACAGTATATGAAAATATACTACAATACTAAATACTAAAATGCTCACGGTGGATCCTACAGCGGTGAATGTTGATCCTCCGTGAGGTGTGTGAGGCCTTCTGCTGTTACAAGAATCCCAGAAGTGGTGTAAAGGGGTCGACTTCCATGCCTTTTCTGGAGACTACATGCCCAAGGAAGTCGAGTTGGGTCTGGAGAAGATGGCACTTCTTTACATTGAGGGTTAGGTTTCTGAAACACTGCATCGAGATCCCGCAAGTGTTGCTCATGAGTCTGACAAAAGACAATGATATTGTCGATGTAGACGAAGCAGATATTGCCCTTCAACTCTCCCAGGACTCTTTCCATCAACCTCTGGAAGGTGGCACCCGCATTCCCAGAAGTGACTGCAGAGCCTGATTCAACTCCACATGTTTGAAAACTGTAATTGTACCGCAAATATTATAAAACTATTTCCCCCACTGGATTTAGATAATAAAAAGATTCACCATGTATAAAATGAACTTTGAAATATTTCAGGACACTGTTTCTGTCTTTTCAAGCAAAGCTTCTCTATTACAGCAAAAACGTGTTCTTATGTATATCTTGACAATGGCTGAGATCCCTGAAGTGTCCCAGTGAGGAATTCCAGTAAGCCAGCAGGCACAATAGCAAGACCTCCTCTATGTGAAATACAGGCGTCATTATTGTTAATAATTTTCCCTGTGCTTTTCTTGTTATGACAAGTCTGACATTCTAATGTTGCCATAATTTTCAACTTTTTAGTTTTGTAGTGGAAGATTTATAAAACCTTTAACTTCTCTCTCAAATTAGCATGTGAGGGAAGGAGCAATGCTACATAACACAATGACTTGGGGATAGCCTGCACAAAAGCACAAAAGAAAAAAAAGTAGTTTTACTTTTGAATACAATAATTATACAGAGCCCTTTCTTCGACACCATGTTTGTTTTGTATTACAACTTCTTGTATCAACAATTTGGATCCGACACATGACTTGTGGCCTTCGTGGGCCCAGCCATGAGACAACAACTTTAGCTGATAGGTTAAGCCCCTGCTCCACTCTCCATCTGCTTTGCAGGCTGTCCCCATGTCATTAGGGCCCTGCAAAGGTACCCAGCTGGGGAGAGGGTGGAGGATGAGGGGAGGGGAAAGGGCTGGCCCCCGTACGCCTGGCACTGGCCATACATAGGGGGGCATCTGGCAAGGCAGGACCCCGGGTCAGGCTATCTGAGAAAGGAGCACAACGGCGGGCGCTTCATGGATGGCTCACTGTCTGTCCCTGGCAGCTTGTCATTTATCACTGCTGAGCAGCGATTTCAGGTGGGAACGTGATTAATTTCACTTTACCATTCTCAGAAATAAGGCCTATAAATCATCTTAAGCTCAGCTCGTGTGCAGGTTTTCGTTGTCGGACAATCTGACAAATCTTTACATGGTCCCTGCGCCCCGCTCAGGCATCGTCTCGCCTCTGAGGTTGCGGTAAAATAGAGTCTGTGTCAAATTGACAGCTTAGTGATGAAAAGTGTCTACTTGAAGTGAGACATAGAGAAAAGATAGACAGATAAACAGGCGCAATTATTTTTATGGCACACATATATGTATATGACGCATTAGGAAAGTGAGACAGAGGACGTGTGCATGCCATCAGCAGATAGTAACACCTCCTCTGTCAATCTGATCTTCACATATCTGACCATCTGTCCTTTCTAAATAAATGACAGGAGGAAAAAGAGGGCGAGACGTGATCAAATGGAACATGCTGATGATGTGAACCTGTCAGTGGAGTCTGTGGATGTAGGGGCTTCTAGTTTATTACCGGAGCCACAGAACACATCACATCTAATATGTCAGAGGTAATAAAGACACTATGGTGATGGTGGCAGGCTGCCAGCATGATAGACAGGTACACTGTTATGAAAGGCTTTTCTATTAATTTTACAGATATGCTGCTGCTTTGTGAGTGATTTAACTGTTTTTAACAAGACGTACGTCTCCTTTCACCTTGTGACTCACTCACTTTCTCTCTTTGTAACCGGTGAGGTTTATGGAGGGTACAATAGAACTGGAAAACTGCATATTTTCTTGAAAAGAAAGACCTGATAGTTTTGCTTTGATAATAGTTTATTACAACTTTGTACAGATTCATCCTTAGAGAGGAAGTGGTAATTTGCTTGTATGTTTATGTTGAACAAGTCTACACTGGCTGCTGTTTGGCATGGCATCTATCTCTGGATAAGGAAAAATGCCTGTTAATTAAAGATGTAAATATAAATAAACAGAACAGCACCTGCAGGTCGTGTGTTCTGCAGAGTGATACGATTGTGGCTATGTGTACTGTAAATGCAATCCGTCCAGCACAACCCTGTTACAGTGGGTTGAGGCAGGACCCAAGAGCAGACCCTGAGATGCTAGGTGAAGCAATGGGTTTTTATTGAATGACAGCTGGTGATTTTGCAGGGCAGGAGGTGAACACAGGTAGGGGGGTGAGGTGGGCGGGCTGCGCTGCAGTCACATGCATCCTGGGCACAAAGAAAAGCGGTTAGACATAAACTCAAGAAATAGGAATCACAAAAAGGGACCTTTGTTGAACAGACCTAGTACAAACTCAAAACCAAACGGCCTTGTAACGTTATATAAGTCATATGTTTAAAGTAATACACTTCATTCAATCATGCCAAAAGACAATGGTCAAATCACCAAGCCATCAGGCAATGTGTGTATTGGTAGTTCCATGATCCGCTATAAGTTAAGGTGCGTTCACAACAAAAGCGATACGTTTTTTTCGCAAGTCAACGTACAGACGCAATATTTTTCAGGGGCGACACGTTTGGGGCGACACGTTTTCAGTGCCGCGTTTTCAGTGCCGTAATTTTCGCCCCTAACTTTGAGGCGGTAATCTTGCAACTCAGCCAATCAGCTCTTGAGTTGCTGCGCGCGTCATCGCTGTCCCGCCACTGTTGAATCAGAACCAGGAGGATAATAATGTTATGAACACAATAACAGCGTTTAGATGTTCCGCTCTCGTAGAGCTGGAAGCGGAAGTCTTTCAGACTTAACAGAAACTTCATCGGTGAAAGTGACCGAGCTGCATGAGCCTACGGGTGATGTCATGAACCCAAACATGAGGGCGTTAGTGTGTGGGATGTCCACAGCAAGTATAAAGCATAACTATTGGTTAGTTATTCTGTGGTGGATGAAGGAAATGATAACGGTCTTTACAGAGACGAGACACAGAGATAAGCCCCGCCCCTTGTGGAGCGTCTCAACGCTTATGGCGTGAACACGGTGAATGGTCGAGGGAGTAAACGCACGCGCTTTGGGCGACACGAAAAATCACTTTTGGTGTGAACGCAAATTTAGACTAATACCCCAAAAAAAATGTATCATTTTTTGGTAACAACTGAAAGTTTATCAGATTGCACCTTTCTGCTCCACTATTTTTTCTGGGAGTGTATTTTTATAATAATTGACATCTACATCTTTGTGAAAATGACTCATCCTCCCATGAGATTCTACCACCTTCTTTAACCTCGTGACACAAATCTTTTTAATTAAGTGATGACTTTCAATTGAATCTCAGATCATGTGTGAGAGAGGACACTTCTCCTAAAAGTATCTCAGGCTTCATGGAGTCATTCAGAAGGAAGTGTGGCCTGAACTTTAACAATCCGTCTATTGCTGTTAGGAAGAAGTATAATGAAGCATTGCATGTAGAAAGAGATGCAACAGAAGCACTCAGTGATTCTTCCAGTGATGGCCTAAAATAAATCATTTACAGTTCCAAATAAGGTCTGTGGTCTATACAGCCCTGTAGTTACCAGCAGTTACAGTACTTTCACATACACGTCGAATTTCAATGGAAGTCAGTCCATTTTCAGCTGTGCCAAAATCCATATTCAACCTAACAATATCATGCTGGACTCCCCGGTGAGCTTAACAAATGCGAAAAAATCAGTCCTCTCCATCCTTTGGCTATGCACACAACATTTATTCCTGCACTAAACGAGGCAAGACCAATCGATTGGCCTGTAGTCAGAACCTCTGTCAAAACGGAGTAAGACCCTGTTTCCCTCCCCCCCCCCCCAAAAGAAAAGAGAGATCGTGAAAAAGAAATTACATTTTTAGCACATAAAGAAGAAAGGCTGGAGGAGGTGGTCAAAATGATGAGAGTGAAATAAAGGATTCTTTTGCAGCACAAAAGATCTGAGTGTTTCCACTTCCATTTGCTGATCTTCAGCTTCTCTTTCTCTCTCTGGCGTGCCGTGGTGCAGAAGCCAGATTGCATGACTAAATAGTCGTGTAGAGCTTACTCTATTTGATATTTATATTCCCATTGAAGTGTTCTTGTTCCTGAAGTTTTAATTGGGTGCTAATAAATAAATCATCCAGTCTCTTCCTCAACAGATGTGCAGTGAGCGCTATGCTGCATAATATCTGTCTGCCATGCAGGTGTGTGTGCTTGCCTCATGTCACTGGTGCATGGGATGAGATGTAGTAGCCAGGCCCCCTTAATCTGGTGTGCTGTGGCTCAGTGAGAGACTACATAACAGAGGGATGTGACAGAACCGGGAAATGAATTTTTTTCAGGTTTGCTGTGACCTGTTTTATGTGGGAAGAAGAGTTTACACATCTGTAGAGGTTTATTTATGGCATGCTGTAGTGCTGTCTCACTTTTGAGATGGTTTAACTTTGCATTAAACTGGGATTTTAACTGTATATGTGTAATTTGAGTGTTTCACGATACATTTGCAGAGGCTTGATATAGATTTGTAGGTATGTCTTGTAGGGGGAGTAAAACTGTCCTGCTGGTTAATGAGGTGTACTGGAATGCTACCGTTTCACCACTTGGACCGGCACAATGTAAAATCCATCCATTCTTGTACACCCTAAAAGTAAACAGTTTTCCATTGAAAGCACCTGCCGATGCATTATTGAAGATAGAAAATACAGAAGTAATTATAATTATTTAGCTACGATAAATTCATCATTTAAAAAAGAAAGTTTATCTTGATAATCAGAAACTCCCCAAGGTAATGTGAAAGCACTCTGACATAGCTATGTTGCTGTTATCATTACTCTTGGAGAGACAAATGCACAGGTTTTTTCGTGTGCAAAAAATGTTATCTTGAGAGAAAGTTGAAGCGGTCTGAGTTCAATCAGTTACAGTCTGTAAAGAATTCCTCAGTGTGTCCTTGCTGAGCCTAGGCAAAGGGATACTTCCTGCACAGGTAATAAAGCTCAACATAACTGACAGGATGACCACCATCGATTTGTCTGACTCAAACAGTTAATTAGACTTTAAAATGTACAATAGATCAACAACACAACATTCAGGCCAGAGTAAGTCTTACTAAGGCTAGAAGGTCACTGTTATTTCAATTCAATTCAGTTTATTTGTATAGCCCATTTTCACAAATTACAAATTTGTCTCAGAGTACTTTACAATCTGTACACATAGACATCCCTGCCCCAGAAACTCACGTTGGATCAGGAAAAACTCCCAAACAACCCTTCACGGGGGGGGAATTCAAGAAGCCTTCAGGAGAGCAACAGAGGAGGATCCCTCTCCAGGATGGACAGGTGCAATAGATGTCATGTGTACAGAAGGAATCATTATACACAAATTAAAACACAGTAACAAAACAATCAATGAATATGACAGAGTGTATGAATAGTTGGAAGTAGGCATATTCCACGATCCAGACCTCAACGATCCATCAGGCAGATGGAGGTAGAGAGGAGGAGTGGGCGGAGTCTCAACAGGGCCATGGCATAGTTGATAGTAGGCATATTCCCCGACAATCCAGACTTCAATGAGCCATTAGGCAGATAGGATCTATGACGTCTCATAGGGTCCATCGGACGTCATAGATAAGTCAAAAGGACTCTGGGGAGAAAGCAGATATAGTAATGTGCAATAGAGAGATGAAAATTGAAGTTGAAGCATTGAAGTCAGTTGAAGCGTTGAATGACGACAAGAAAGAACAATCTGATGAGATTGTTCTTTTTGTCTTCTAGTACACTTACGGAAACACATTTAAGGATGTGAATGTGCAATAACAGGTGCTTGTTTTGTGAATGCTGTGGACTAAAGAACCTGCAATCTACTGCGTGTCTTTGTACCCATAGGATAGACAGTTGCATTCCCTTTGTATGCTTTATTTTGAGTTCCTTGGCCTTCATTATTCTGCAACCCCACTTGTGTAGGTGGAATTGTAAATTGCAAGAATTGTGGTTTAAAGGCATATTGCCAACATAATCTTGCTGAGGGCATTGTATTAAAATGCATAGAAACATGCTGTTCATTTCAACTTCCCATACTGCCTATACCCTGACTACCCACATCCAAACACCTGCAGCCTGGAATGAAATGACCTGGTCATGGGAGTGGGCAGCAGTCATTGGAAGATAGACACCAGAGAGGTTGTCAAAAGCCAAATGCTGTCAAAAAGCTATAATGCAAATGGCTATACCTGCAGTGTATACCTGCCTTATTAACTTTTACATATACAATAACACTTCCACAGCAGTATGGCATGTTTACTTCACCAGACACGTCAACACTGTTGACTGGCTATAATGATATAGCTTCAGTTAATTGGCATTAAATATTAATAATTACAACTAAATTGCCTTTATTTTAAAATGTGCAGACATACTAACATATATTGGTTTTGCAGGATATTGACAGAGAGGGAAAATAAACCACGAGATGGTGGACTATGCACATAGTCAACTGTACTGTACTCTCTGATCTTGGTTCTTGGACTACAAAAGGATATACTGACAGGATAGAAATAGAGACAACTGAATATAAGGCGCTTACTGTACACAGAGCAGCTAGTTATTCATCTCTCTCTGTTCTGGGCATCCCACCCTATCAAAGGCACACTGTAGCTGCTTATTAATTTAAAATAATTTGCAGCCCCTCCAGGGGGAGATAAATGTCAGGTGCAGCGACAGGGCGTTACAGAGGCCCCTTCTTCACCCCTCTTCCCAGGGCATGATGATAGCCTCACTGCAGCTTTAAAGCCAGGCCATGAAAGAGTATGGTGATTCTCTGTCTGACTCGCTCTGCCTTCCAGGTTCTACTGCTGAATTTAGTTTCATCCACCAAATTTCTAGGTATCCTAGTTGATGAAAAATTGTCATGGAAAGAACATATACATTCAGTAACCAACAAAGTTTCAAGATCACTTGGTATCATCAGACGAATCAGGGGGTTGGTTCATCAGGCATGCATCTTAACCCTTTACTATAGTTTAATTTATCCATATCTCATCTACGGCAATATTGTCTGGGCAAGTACATATCCATCTAATTTACACAAATTACTCATTTTGCAAAAACAATTTGTAAGAATAGCTACCTCCTCCAGCTTTTCGGCTCCTTCTGCTCCTCTGTTTAATAAATTAAATATATTGTCTATCTCTGACATTAACACAGTCCAGACCTGTTCATTCATCTATAAATGCACGTACCTTGCTCATATGCTCCCTACACCTTTCAAAGAATATTTTAAGACCAATTCTCAAGTTCACGATTTCAACACCAGACAATCTGCTAATCTCCATCCTCCCTTCAGCCGTACCACTCTCAGCCAGTTCTCCATCAAACACAGAGGTTCTTTACTCTGGAATAATCACATTCTTATTGCTAATTCTTCATCTTCACTCAGTAACTTCAAACATAGATTAAGGGCCAGCCTGGTAAATCAAGCCTTTTCATCATCTTCATAGTGTTTTGTATTCCTTGATGTGTATTGTTGTTTGTTTTAGCATGTTTAATGTTATTCTTGTTTATTATTCATTACTTTAGGTGAGAACCTTGCATAAGCCCTTTGGGTTTCTTTTCTCACCTGCACTCATTTCTGTGTCTTTTTTAATAATGTTACATTTGTTACTTATTTTTGTGCAAATAAATAAAAAAAAAAAAAAAAAAAAAAAAAAGAATTAGGGACGGACACACACACACACACACACACACACACACACACACACACACACACACACACACACAAAAGGCAACTATTCAGCCAAGTTGTGTAGCAGCCCCTCACCGCCCAAGGGCCCGCCCACCGGCCAGCCCACCTATGTCAAAATGTCTCTATCAATGTTTTTAAGAATAAATACATGCATAACAACTGCATGACAGGACTGGAGGATCAGCAAGCAGGTAAACTATAAACTCCTGTTTACTGTCTCAACATGTTCGTGATGAAAAGGTTTTGCTTTTGGCAAAATAAAAAGTAACACTAGATGCGATAGGACTTCTGACAGCTGCTCAACAGAAAGCAGTTGTGTAATCTCAGTTTAGTGACAGTGATTACCTTTCAGTGCATCAGAAGACAGTATTCACAGTATCACAGCACAATCTGTCCCTTTACGAATGACATAACTATATTTGCACATTTTCTTTGTTTCTGTGCTGAATGAAATACAGTATGGAGGCTGGTGAATGCACACAATGCCAATGTTCTCAACATTGTGCTACTTTTCAGTTTTCACTTCAGTTAATAATGTCATGGAGGCTTTTAAAAGCACTAAGCAGAGACAATGCTGCAGTGTCACCCTCTACAGTACATGCACAAAGTGCAGCTATAGCTCCTCGGACAAGCAAAGCAGAATCCAGTAGTTGCATACATAATCATTGCCATGTGAGTTAAAGTGATAGAAAGCCAATACAATATGAAAATAGCGTGCGTGATTATTTTAGAGGAAAGTTTTGAGGTCGGAAGTAATATTTCAATCAAATTCCAGAACGAACTATTGAAATCAACGGCATCTGCTTTCCATTCCAACAGCATTTGAAGATTTAAAAAATGAAATGTATTTTTTCCTCGTTAAATGGCTTTGAAGCATATTGCATATTTTGTTACTGAATCATTGGTAGGAGAGGCTCCCAGCAGATGTTTGCTCAAGACCCCAGGGAGCTTGAATAGGCACATTTTAGGTTTGGCTGCTAAAAAGCCTTTCATTCACAAACTATGGTGTCAGAAATTCAAACCTAAAAGACAAACAGTAAGCAAGCATGCACATCATGAAACCGATCATTTGGTAGTTCTGCCTTTCAGCAGTTCTTAAAACAGTTGCCTCTTGCATCTGCATTAACTCATAGTAATGTATGTTTTGCATGAAATAAAATGGGGGGAAAAAACTGTTTACTGTGATGCATTACCATTTATATTCTCAAGCAACTTCAAAGTCCCAATAATATAAATTTCACTCTAAAGTCAAACAAAACCAGTGCTGCTTATAAGGGAGGCACTACATCTCATTGTTATTTGGTCTATGTGCACATACTGGTACATGTAACACTTTTATTACCGTCAACAAATATTTATTTTTATTATTTATACAGACATTTTGAAATTTTAAGCAAACCTAATAAGGATTGTTTTTAATGACACCTCAAATATAAGGACATGATTAATGTTATAATCTGCTCATACATGTTCTACAAAATGGTAGTAACATAACGTCACATGTTACACCCTAAGGATCCTCTGAAGGAAAACAAGTATTTTTTTTACTTTATGAGAATTAAAAAACGAGGACATATATTGATGGAGCAGGCCCTCCCTGTATTGTAATGCAGTCATTTTTACCAAAAGTGTGCTTCTCAGCAAACCTTTAATGAACATTTTTGTATCATATCAGGACTTGTTTGGTGATGTCACACATTCAGAAAGGTTCATCTAATATATCATTATTTCAATGTTTTGGATCATGAACGCTGCAAAATTATGACTGCCGTTAAATTTGAACACAACCATGCAGCATCCTCTGCTCTTGTGTTTTACGAGCATGGCTTTGCATCTCGAACCACACAGAGAGGAGCAGAGGAGAGACAGGCTGAGCGAAGACAACAGTGTTGGTTACAAAACGGCTCGTTAGGGAAGGATTCTGTAACAAGCTGGTGGTTTCTCTTTTAATTTGAGCTAGACCAGCTATCTGGTCAGAGCTTGAGTTCAGCCCAACTGCCCGATGTATTGTGCAGTGGCCCATAAGGTCCTGCCCCCAAGTGCTATGAGCCATCCCTGAAGCGTTTGAGTAGCTCACTAACACGGTAATGAGTAAAATGAATAAGTCAACACCTGCTGTGTTCTTCACCATTGTTTTAAAGAAGAAAATAACGAGAGAAACAGGAATACCATCTTTAAAAAGGTCATATATTCTGATAAATGCTGTGCAGTGGTGAGTAGTGGATGACTTTGTGGAGTGGGCCGTCAGAAATCACATGCTTTTGAACATGGCCAAGATCAGAGGGATGGTGGTGGACTTCAGGAGGAAGACGACAGCTCCACAACAGTTAAGAGTTCTGGGAGAGGATGTGGACATGATCGAGGAGTACAAGTTCATGGGTGTCTCCATCGAAAACAGACTTAACTGGAAGGCCACCATCAACGCTGTGTACAAGAAGGGGACGACCCGACTCTTTTCTTGAGGAAACTTGGATCTTTTGATGTGTGCAGCAAGATGCTGGACCAGTGCTTCTACCAGTCTGTTGGACCAGTGTTCTGTACTTTTCCATAGTCTGCTGGGGAGCAGCTTTAGAGCCGGTGACACCAACCGACTCACTAAACTGGTGAGGAAGGCCGGCTCCATCATTGGCTGCAAACAGGACTATGCAGAACATGTGGAGGAGCAAAGGACACTGAAGAAAGTATTGTCCATATTGGATAACGCGGACCACCCTCTCCACCACCGACTGTAGTGACAGCGGAGTAGGTTCTCCAATAAACTGCTCACTGCTATTAGACTTTATAATGAATCTATTCTTGCCAAATCCTCCTCAAATTGATCATCAATAAACCTTGCACCGCTTTCACTTTATACTTTAAAATCACTGTATCCACTTTCATTTTTAGATTTTTTACATTTTCATTTCCTTTATTATTTAAATTCTTAAAGCAACACTATTCCCCTGTAGCGCCCCCTTCAGGTATTTAACGTCTGGCTCTCGAGCCATATATGGCTCTTCAGGCTCTTCAGGCTCGTGCCCTCACTGCTGATCGAACAGCTGATCGAACAGCTGATCGATGCGCACTACCGGCAGCATGTCTAGACAGCTGCAGCGAGCCGTTCAGCCCGGCATGTAATTCTGTCTCTACGCGTCGCGTAGCGGAGCAAATAAAAAGTCACCTGCGAGCGTGTACTGGCACTATATGAAGCTGCATAATCACTGCCAGACAGCAAGTTTAAGTACTTCCTGTTCCTCAACCGGAAGTACCGGGTCGTTACCAACCATCTTGCATTCAGCAGTTTTCTGGCCACAGACCCACGATGTCAGTGGCGGAGGAGCAAATCAACATGTTAAAAGTCATTGTAGCGGCACAATTTTTTCAAGCTGTTATTTTAAGGTGGAAAAGTTACATAGTGGGGCTTTAAATGTAATATACCCGGCTATTTAATTTTATTGTATTGTATATTAGTCAAAATGTCTGTGATGTCAAGACATTTCCCCTTGGGAATGAATAAAGTAAAATCTAATCTAATTAATATCCATAAAAATACACAATTGAAATTATAATGAAATAAAAGATTGTAATTTATTTATTGTGGCATTGTCAAGCAATCCTTTATTTACCAGATTAAATTGCACATGGTATCTCCATGGTACACAACTCGATGCACTGGTGTGTTCGACATGTGAAAATTGTAGTTACAGTGAACGCGGGTTGAGTCATAACTATTTGTATTATGATTAATAGCAGATAGGTTATGGGTAGATTATTAATGAGGAACATATTAATTACAGTGCATTCTCTAAAATGTGAACATAGCAGAGAGCAAAGCAGAGCTGTGGTCAGCATAACTTTATTGATTAAGCTTAAAGTTAACACGGGGCTCTGTTTCCTCCATCAAATGTATGCATTATTCATCATAAGCACACGTCGGCAGCCTAAGAAAAAGTCACCTGGTTAAGCATCACTGTCGACGAGCACTCCACAATCCAGCTAAGTTAGAGAAACAGCTCATCCTAATTCTGCCTAAAACGAATGCTGTTCTTTTGCCGTAGTAGTTATCAATAACACCCTCAGATTTACGCTTATTTCTCCTTGTTGCATTCAGTGTTGCTGGAAATATGCCCAACATGTTTTGACTGTAGCTGAAGAATGAACAGGTCAACATCTTGGGATTCCTGGGATAGTGCGCGTCTTCTCCAGAGACCAACACAATGTATCCCAAGTTAGGAGGTTAAACAGGTCATAATTCACTCACCAATATCAATATTATTTTGCTGTGATAGCGTCTCCTTCCGACAACTTCAATATTCAAGTTGAGCTTAATACTCATTTTTACTTATATGCTGACGAAATTTTACTATGTATTGACAAAGCTCCAACTTCCATTCATCATATGCTGAGCACTTTTGGAGAATATAGTTCCTTGCCAAGTTTTGAAATGTATTTTACCACTAAAACAAAATGTAATACCCGGTTCCCTACCTTCTTATATTCCCATTGTTAAACATTTCAAATACCTTGGAATTGAAATCTTCAAATCCTTAGAAATAATCATCAAAAAAAAAAAAAATTGTTGCCGCACTCCGCAGTTTAGAGGACCTGGTTTAATCTAATATTCTGCTCAAACTATCCAAGCTCTTACGTGTGTGTGTGGCTGAAAAATAGACCAAAACAAAGCTCAAATGGCATATTGCCACCCCAATTTAACATAACTGTCTATTAATTACCCGTGGGGTCCCATTTTCTTAGCAAAAAGATACACAAACTAGCAGTTATCTTTAATCAGAATGGGTTGAGGGCTTTTGATGACATGTATATACTATGACATACCTGGCTCATCCTTTTTTCTATACCTACACATAAAGCGTATAGGGTACCATGCAATGATCCTTTTGGATCACATCACTTGTACTCTATTGTGGATACACAAGTCCGAACAAATGGATTATCATTAAAACTACTTGTTTTTTACATATTGAACAGGTCTGGGCCAAAGACCTTAAACACATAACAATATGCTACTGGACAGGGGATTGTGGATTTGAAAGGTATTGGGATTGGGATTTGAAAGGTATACCTGAAACTGACACCATTAGCTGTAAGTAGATTCACCGACATTGTTTACATTTAACCTATTATACACCAATATGTATCCTTGGTACAGAAGGAAATGCGCGCTCTTTCATGCACATATTTTGGTTTTGTAAAGGTTCAATCCCATTTCTTTCCTTTTGACAAAGATCTTGAACTGTGTAATTCCATACATTCCTGCTGTGCTGCTTCTAAATGATTTTACCACACTGGAATTATCACAAACCCAAAAGCGTGTCTGATTAACAGGCCTGACAGCCGCAAAGTAGATGCTTGCAATATGCTTGAATCCCCCAGATACTCTTAAGAAACCCCAGTGGGTGAGGGGGGTGGACTTCGGCAATAGTGGGAAGGGGGGGAGAATTAATAATATGTATTCATGTATGTTTAAATGAGGGTATGTATGCGCTCATATATATTAATATGTGTGTAGGTATTGGCATCTTTATCTTTATTTATATTTATATTTTAATTTGTATGATTATGTACCTGTGCATCTTTGTGTACGTGTAGTGTTCACACCTTTTTCATATGCATGTCTAGAAAATAAAATATCTTATCACCAACAGATATTTTTATTGAGTAGACCTTGATCCCAATCAAGCCAAAGCAACCTCCGTTAACGTGAGCTACTCACTGCGATCACCCCGAGCAGCAGGGAAGGGAATTAATTACAATATAATAAGCGTCTGATTAAGTTGTTTTAAGGTTTTTGCTTGCAGTTGTTTCAAATTGCGAGCTTAATGTGTTCTTCCCTCGCTGTGTTGCTGGGAGGTTATCGTTTGTGCTGTGTGCCAACTTAAAACATAAAACTATCATGCGGCACCATTTGTAAATGTGTGTAAAAATAGAAACCTGTGCCAAAGACAAAGTATTTTACTGAATTAATTTCTCTAACACAGTAAATTATTGTATTACTGATATTATTTTATTTTGCTCTTGTTATATTTACTTAAAAAGATCCTTTCACCACATGTATTGTGTTATTGGCCAAATCATTTCATGAGTTTAAAAAAATAACAGCCACACATGCAATTTCATCTAATTAAAAAGTATACATAAAGTATGTATGGTATGACCTCTTATCACATACTCATATTTATCTGCATAACTTATAGTTATTTATTGAGTCTTGTTTTTTATACACCTTCTGAATATAGAACAATAATCTTTGAAAATTCCACCCACGCACCATTGTCTACTATTGGATTTGTATCTTAGTACTTTTTGTCTTCTTGTTATTTTTTTAATAAGAATTGTCATGTACAAAAGTGTATGGCTTGTATAGGAATCAAGAGATAAAACAAAGAATGAAAACATTGAAGATGAAACACTCAATGGACTTGGTGGCTCTCTCCATAAACGCTATTAGCTTTGGAATTGTGAGACCAGTGCATTGAGACTCCCTACATTTCTAATTCATAATATTGAAGGAAAAAAAGCTCTGGCTATATTCTTATCTTTCATTTTTTTACTTCTCCCTCTCCGACATATATTCCATCTTAGCTTTCTCTTCACGCTTCAAAACCAATGTTTCATGTTTATTTTTAGGGTGGCATAAACAAGAGAAAGGCTTTAAGGGCTGAGATGAAAACAACTGACCATAAAGTGCACCAAAAATGAATAAACCATCCTCAATCTAATCCGTGACTTGCCATGGAACTACATGAGTGTCAGTGCAACTCACTGGGAGCCTGAAACACCCAAATCCCATTAAGCCTTTGTAGGGAAAAGGCTGACATGTTGTGGTCTAATTAAAAGACTTTCAGCAAAGAATCGGTGAATGGTTAACGATAATTAACAATTGGCATGGGCTGCTGCTACAGGGACATGCCCACATAAACTGGCTTGCCTCCGAGTTTTGTCCATTTGGGGGATGGGGGGTAGTAAGCAGGCGGAGACAACTGTGATATATTATAATTTATATTACGGCCACGGTTACAATTTTCTCTGGACTTTTAATTATTCAAATTGTAAAAAATGTCGGAGCATGCTGTGCATTAATTAGATTAATGCTCCCATTAAATGATCAGTTGTTATCATGATCAGCCTTTTAACCACACTGCTCTACGTGGCTGTTGTGGCAGCTGTGTTGGTATAACTGTTTATACAATCATGCAGTCCCTCTGTTTCCTGCTCATTTGCATTTCCTCAACAAATGTCGAAGCAACAAAATGAGGGAGGAGGAGCTCGATGGGCCTCAAACCTCTCGCCGAGACCCCGGATGCTCCTTTCCTCTCACGTCCATTCCTCTCCGAGCTTGGTCTCCCACTCTGCTGTCACGGCACATCCTTATAAACCACCCGGGTGTCACCATACTTCTTCCTCCAAAGACATAAGAGGGGCAGACACTCATTTAATCATCCTTTCTCGTCTATACGATTCCTTTCGGCGGTCAAAATAACAAACGCTGTCACACAGACTTGTGTCGTCTCCCAGTGATCATAACGGATAATTACCCTCCCCCGGGGACATCGGCCCTGCCCCATTGCTCCCACCAGCACTATTTCACCATGAATCCACGGCCCTTGTGAAAATGGCTCTGTCTCAGTAGCAAGCTCTGAGTAGCAGTGATTCAGTCAGAGATATAGCCAAGTCAGGCCAACCAAAAGTACATCAACCTTCAACCCTTATCCACCTTTTCTCGATTAAAAAAGCCTACAAAAACCTTTCTTTTCTCCTTAAAAAAGCTTTATAAATCAATAAGACAGGAAAAGTGTCAGAAAGTGTTCGGTGTAGTCGTTCCTCAAGTGGGACATCGCCGTGTCCAGGTGACAGATTAATCTGACCAAAAGGGGGCAGTGTTGTTACTTTGAAAGAAAGGGGGCTGACGGCCTGTCCGGCTGCTGCAGTGTGTGAGGGAGAGAGCAATTGAATGAGTGAGTGAATGAGTGAATGGGTGATTAAGTGAAGGGCGAAAGCAGATAACATGCTCACTGACTGACAGAGGGAAGCTACAGCGATCAGCATCGATCCGCCACACAGACCTCCAGCCTCGGCCAGTGGTTGCTCCACTGGCCTCCAGGGCACAGCCAGATGCTGGATTATCAGCCTGAGTGATTGCATCTCTGGGTAAATACTTTTATCAGATACAATACAAAGTCTTGATTTCTGAACTATCACACAATATTCAAGCAAATTACAGTTATTGTTGTTTGCCTTGAAGTGGAGGCCTCGCACAATGTCAGGATTGCTTTAGATCTGCCGGGAAATAGTAAAATATTCTGAATACGTCCTTCAGTGTGTACATGTTGTGTGCATTTCATATAGGACACAGGACACTCTTGGAGCGACGTTAACTATTCCAACTGGATTCTTTCAAGTTTAAACATGAATTAAATGCAGATTAAGCTATACCAAGGGGAATATATTGTTCACAAGGGAATATCAAATGCAAAGCAAAATAAAGAGCCGATGTTTTAAAAGCAATTCATCAGACATCCATGATGTACAATTTAAAGTGAGACATGCTGTGGGCTTATGAACAGGGATTGGGTTATGCTGCAGATGTGCCGGACGATGGTTTATATACATTCAAATGGTCTTTTTTTAATCTTCATTGTCTAAAATAAATAACAAACTACAGTTAGGAGGGTTAAAATAAATATGTGAGAGAATGAAAAAGCAGCTATTTTAAACTATACCGTACAAAGTCAGCCAATGTCAAAATACGAATGTATGACTTTTAATTGTATATATTTATGGCATAACATAAGAGTCTTTAACTCTCAAACTTAATTTGTACAGTTTTGTCTCAATCAAAATCCTCCCAGATCATGCGGAATCACAGGCAACCTTTATGATGAATGAAGCTATTCAATCCCTCTTCTCCTCCTCATTTTTGCTTCCCTCTGATCTCTGCTGACATATCTTGTACATACATGGCCAATCACAGTAAAGAACAGTGCGCAATCACCTTCATAAAGCAATTCTCTACTTTCTGTGGCTGCACTTCTGCTGTCAGGATTGTAATTTGTAAACCACAGAGAAAAACTTCAGAGCCCATTTAGAGGTCTGCTATATAAGATCAGTAAACACCAGGATCAGTAAACACCAGCCTGTTGACGCGGTGGTTTCCTGTAGCATTGTAAGTCAACCTCGCCCCTTTCTCCTTGAGCTCTCTAGGTCTTTCGAAGAAAAGAGGAGGTGAAGAAAAAAAGAATGTTTCAAGAGAAATCTATAATCGAGATCCCTCATCCTACTCCCCCATGGTGTGGCCAATTGGTATTCTGCAGGATCGTCCGGCCCCCTATGGTGTTCCCAATCTCCAACTAGGAAGGAAAGAATAGAGAGCTACTAAGCCCCTGGATGGAGAATGTCTAGCTGTGGATTAATTGGTAGAAGAACAAATGAAGTCCAGGAGAGGGTTTATATCTATCAATATAAAGTAGCAGGTTAGGCATAGAGATGGCTGTGTCTCTCTATTTTCATTTGTCAAACTGTTTGGCCACATTACCCCATCGACAGAATCAACGCTGCATGGTGAAATTAGAATGGGATCAATGGACGGAGGGGGACGCGGTATGGCGTCAAAAAACACACACAGACGGTTCCCTTTCTGAGGTGTATATTAGGTGCACCGCATGTTGTGAAGTGACGCTCTGCATGATGACACAACAATCCTTGATGTTGTCTGTTATACGGTCTTTACACATCAATTATATAAAGTTGCACCGACACAATATGTGTATCAGTGCAATACTGATTCAAATAGCTGGGTCGTGTATCTGGGACAATGGGCCCATCTGGTATCAGACACAATTATTACAATAACAATTCAGTATCTATGTACGTGTTTCATTTTGTTTTGCAAATCTAGTAAAGCAATGTTTAAGTCACGCCTGATGCTGCCTTACACCTACAAGTGTATGCCTCACAGTGAGGCATACAGCTCATGGATTCAACACTGGTAACAATTACAGATTTACTAATTACTAGTTATTATACTAATACATGTTGGATTGAAGGATATTGTGGATTAAAACAACAGTACATCAAATACCACCTTTCCAGGTAAGATGTTCTGTCTTTTTGGTACATTATGTCTCACCTACATCAACTAGGATGAATGGTGAGTGCAAAGTTGATGAATCAAGGATGTTACCAGTAAAAAGAATACCCCACCATAATTATTTCTTAGGAGAAATTATATTTCAGTTTCCTTGCTGACCATTTATCCAATTCAACCTTGAGTCATACAGCCTGTATTTAGAGGAGCCAATAGCAAATATAATCAGAGCTAAAATGAAGGAGAAGCGAACATATGAATCTAATCCATCTTTCATCCACAGAAAAGGAAACTGATTGTTTATTTTGGGGTTTGCAGGAAAAAAATATTTGACAACATATTCTCATGCTTTCTCCATTATATGCATAGCTCCAAGCATTAAAAGTGTTTTTTCTCTATTTAAAAAAAAAAAACGTTTCAGATACTTTGAGAAGCTTCAACCTTTATGCCTGGCTCTGACAACCTTGGTCAATCCTGTAATGAATGTATCCACCAGCAGTAACGGTGCCAATCAATAGCAATCTGTGGTATGTCATTGACAGGTTAGACACTGTAATGTTTGGCCATGGCACATAGTCAAAGGATTCAAAGGAAGTCCAGCAGTTCTTATTCAGCACTTCAGACAAGTGTGCACACACTGGCAACCTCATCCCTACTGACATCTACAATAGCAAGAAATAGCAATAGAAATATAATTCATCGATCACACACAAATGGGCTCTTTAATGCCGTGTATGATGGCAAAATCACACTTGTGACCTACGTCCTTTCAAGGTGGATGAAAAGGAGGAAAGCTAAAGGTGCAACGTGTCTGGCAGATGTCTGTGTAAGCTGCTGCACCGCCATACAGTTAACTCTTGACCTCGCCCCTCCATCCCAGACCCTGCGGCGTGGCATCACGTCATCTGCCATGTGAACAGATTGAAATGAAACTTTGTTTGCTAACTTCCAACATTTGATTCATGAAGAGAACCAGGAACAGCAGGCCACTCGGGTTGATTAAGTGAAGCTTTGAAGCCTCATGCTCCTTCTGCTGCAGTCCATTCTCCCCAGTTTATTCCTGGTAGGAGATCTTCTTCTTTTTAAGCAAATTCAGTTAACATTCCTTTAACTTGTAGAAATGCATCAGTAAAACAGGGTAACATTTAAAATGTGTGTGTGTGACCTTTTGAGTGAATTTGATTTGAATCTTGATTTGAAATTGGTTTCAACTTGACCTACTGATGTGTAATTAATTGTATGTTATGTGTGCAGTTCCTAATTTAGTAGGCAACATATTATGTGTAAGTGTCAACAACTTGTTAGAGTCATCCGGCACAAGTCTGCGTCGCTTCTGGAGTTTATTTTTTCTCGCCTTCTTTTTTTTCACTTTTAAAGCCTCAGTTGATATATTAGCTTGTTTTAGTGGCTAGATTTGTTGTTGACAGTCGATAGCCTACAGACAACACCCACACTTCTAGTTACCTGCTTGATTTGTCTTTGTTGTCATGAAATAAGATCTGGAAGAAGACCCCATCATAAAGCAGTTAGACCGGGAACGCACGCCTCCAGTGACTTAGTGTCTTTTGACCAAAACATCAGCGGTCTGACAGAGACTGAACCGTCTGTGCCTAACACTGGTGAATATAACTCCCCCACATTCGCCATGCTCGGGTCCTCCAAAACAAAACCATCAGACACATTTGCAAGGTGGGTTATGTCATGTTCCATTTACAAAGCAATAGCCTCAAGCTAGGGGACTCTAAGGGATTGGAATTTTAGTTCCTTTGTCATTTGTATGTGTCGAGGTGCCCGCTGTGCCAAATTGCAATTCCACATCCCATAAGGTCAGTCATCGCACTTCCACCTTGTTTCTCTTTCTTTCGGCAGAAAATGACACTCAATAAGGGGGCACTGGGGGGGCTTAATCCCCTCAGGATGTTTAAGTCACAAAGATCTGCTATTAGATTTTGAGTCCCAACACACTACTCATAAAGGCCATATTCAAATATCTAAAGAGCAGAGCACAGAGATCATGTGTGTGCAACAACTGAAAGACATCTGAACACTAAAGATAACATGCACTTTATTTATATATATAAATAGTCTGAGTTCATACCATCATTGTTACAATGATGGTAGGAACAATGACTTTGTTTCAATGTAGTCCACTTCTCCTCACTTCTTGTTTAAAAATGTGATTAAGTCATTTCAGGATGTTGTTAAAAATCACAACAGGAAAACTGTCAATTCTTCCTAAATGTTGCCTGTCATTGTGGCTTTGTAAGAAATGTTGTCCTCTTCATTCATATTTTAAATACATTAAAGCCGCCTAATGTTAGAGATACAAGTATCTAAAACGGTTGATCGGGTTAAGAGTTGACAGAGTACATAACAAACACAACCACATCAGTATTAAACTGATGCATTTACAAACATGCACGGACATGAATAGAGTACAATATGAACAGACTGCTGGAACAATTTGGACTACCACCTGTCAGAAGCTCTTTACTGAGTCAAACTGCCAAAAGGTTAGCACTGGCCCCTTTAAAATCTGGTCATCTGGCTTGTCGTCCTCTGTCTTATAACTTTCTCCCTCTTCTGTTCTCTGTCCCCTCTTTCACTTTTTCTCTTTGTTACTCCCCCCCCCCCCCCCCCCCCCCCTGTCTCCGAGTTGGGGAGGCATGAACGCGGGTGGCAGATGGCTGGGATGTTTCACGTCTCCGAGGGATCGTGCTCATCCCATTCCCCCTCCTTCCTCGCTGCCAGGAGGTCAGCGAGGTGGGCTGAAGAGTAATTGGCAACTGGCAGGGAGAGAGCTGACATAAGGGCTGTCGAGGGCAGCATTAATTGACAATTGTAAATAACAAATGGAGCTGATGATTCAGAATACCTGTCCACACGATTCCCCTCATTAATTGCGTACTGAAACGTGACCCAACATAAGAAATGATTTTAAAAAGTGTTGTCTAGGCTAATGCCAGGAGAGAGAGGGACAGAGAGAGAGAGAGAGAGAGAGAGAGAGAGAGAGAGAGAAGCACATCAAGGAGCAGATTGTTAATATCAGCCGTTTCATCTGGCCGATTGTGAAATAAATGGCAATGGGGCTTGCAGTAACATGGTGCGACACGCTGCGGCGTCTAATGGGACGAGCAGCTCTCCACCAGCAGGGACCTAATGAAGTGCAACATCGTTTTTCAGCCCGCGACCACGCCAATGTCAAGGTGCGGCAACATGCCATTTGTGAAACAACGGTGGCAGGACATCACCTGCTCAGCTGATGGCGCGTGTGGACCAGCCAGGCATCAAACCTCCCAACAACACTTGGATGACTTTGGAAAATCAGGCATCAATATCATCAATCGACCTTCTGCTGACCATGGGAAAGACACCCCGCCCTCCGCGTTGCCCATGTTGTTTGGCCACTCAGCCACAGGACAACACAAGATGGGAGACACAGGAGGCGACCTTGTCGAACATAGTGCACTGGGACATGTTTCTATTATTACAGGTCTGGAGGCAGTCATGCGCCGGAACACAAAGCATGTTTTACGGGGAGGGCTTTTGACTGATGATGGGGGAAAGTTGCGGAAAGGCTGCAGTGGCGTTTGATTTACTGGCTTCTCTCTGCTCTGTAATGAGGAGTAATTCTGTCTTGACATCCCAACGTCTCCCTTCTCTCCCTTTCCTCTTTCCGTCCATTCTTATCTCTCTCCCCCCGCTTTACCTTTGCCTGTGGCAGCCACCCCACCCCTTTGGAGGGGCTTGTCACAGTTTTAAGACTTAGCCTCAGCTTGCTACTGAATTTTAGTGCTCTTTCCGCAGGCAGGAAAAATCTGACATGTGCCTTATTAACCAAAAAGGATTCTGCATGTATCTTCATTAACAGGCTATTAAGACGAAGATGACATGAAAATATGAAAAAAGTGACTACTCCTAACCAATATCCGCCAGGGAGCTTAAAGATAACTAAGATGATTTATATTTCCGGGAAGATGTAATGTTATTTAGTAAAAGTTCAGAGGCCAAATAAATCATTTAATTGAATATATAGTTCACTTTTATAAGTCTTTGGTGCCGCTTGTACATATTCCAGCGGAATGGCATTTTGCCTTTTCTATTTCTTTTTCTATAACTGCAGCCTCCTTGCACTGGGTTCTCAGGTCAGGTTGTGAATGCAGCGTCTGAAAGGAACGTCTTCCACCTTATTCAGTCTGTATTACCGAATGGTTGCTTCCTCCACAGAGATGGATAAGAAGGAGACAAAACACTGTTCAAGCTGCTATTCATTCACACTAACGATCCCAAGGCATTTTCAAGACGGGATGTATATTGAAAGAAATGTGGAGAAGCCGTCTACATAGAGCCACATAGAAGTCCAAGGACTCACGTTGGTGTGCAAAGAAGACGCTGGTTAACCGGAGAGAATACACACCAAAAAAAAACATAACTAGATCTCATAACAGTGCCCATATAATAGAAGGTCAAGGCTATCAATGAATATTTTTAATTTAATTGTATATTTGTATGGTACCACAATTAATCAACTTTTGTGACAAAAAAAGAAGTATATATATATATATATATATATATATATATATATATATATATATATATATATATATATATAACCGTAGGTGATTTAAGCATGGAATTGTACGGCAAAAACAACTGTAATAAAGGAAGAGAACAAGTCCGTAGAGAGTGACACCATGTGTCAACAGCAAGAGCTTAGTCATGTTCACAAACCGCTAATCAAAACCTACGAGAACAGAATGTCTCACATGATCGTGCATATTACTATCTTCTGACATTTGTACTTTTCAAATAAAAAATATATTTTGACATTATTGAAAAAAAAGCCAGTAGGACACTTTCAGGAGATCCCCCTTCAGCCAGATGTCCCCTTATTTAGTTTTTTTATAGTGAAATGAGGAGGTGTGGTATAACTCCTCATTTAAACATCAGAAATCAGCTGTTCCTTGCACACAGCGGGCTTAAAAGCCACCAACAGGAATCACTAGAAACAGGTGGCTCTCTGAAGTTCAGCTCAACATGGCGCAGCGCTGCGTTGCTCCTCGTGTCAAGTGTCATGGACATAGTGCGCAAAAGTAGAAACTGTATTTGAATAGATCAAATATACGAGTTTTGGGCCGGTTTCGACAGCCCTATTGTCAGTTAAACTCACCCGATTTTAAAGTTGATGAGAAACGTCTCAAAGGGCGTGACGTGTGAGGGTTCAAAGGGAAGGCAGAGTCGATGTGCTGTGTGCATTTAATGGAGTGAACTGCATCACAGTTTCAAAGCTCTGCTGCTGTTGTTTTTTTCTCTTTCTTATTGGTTTGCTTTCCCACTAGAGATGAGGAGTCAACTGTAATTTCTCTCCTGCAGATGAATTCCAAATGGAAACAGACGTAACTCTCTCTCTCTCTCTCTCTCTCTCTCTCTCTCTCTCTCTCTCTCTCTTTAGCTTGTTTTCTATACCTCTCTCGCCCCATTCCAAGTCTTAATTAGAGAAGGCAAAAGCAAACAAGCCACTCTTAATTCAATGCAACTACTTGAAAAGAGCCATTTGAAGCTCAGACTTCCCAAACCTTTTGTAGAACTGACTTTAACAACGTTTTCCTCCTTCTCTGTCTTTGTTTGATTTAATTTAATACCTGCACCCACCCACCCATTATCTTTATGGCATGGCCCAATGCGAGCTGAGGGAGCCTGTGACCGTTCTGTGCTCATTAAAATGTCACCCGGAGGTCCGTGACTGGGCATCAGGGTTACTACACTCTGACAATAAAACCAGTGTGTTTAATTCACCCGGCACTTACATCTTCTCATTGGCTTAAGTATTTGATGCAAATGTAAAGTGCAGCGTTCTCTCATCCAAAGATATATTTGAGTCAATGTCATTGGTTTGTATCAATATTTTCACGTTAAGTATGAATTCAAGTTTTACATTTGAAGTTTAAATGTTTAGAATTTAAATCTGTAATTTTTTTATAAATGCAAAAAAAATGTTTTAAATGAGTACTATAAAATATGCATGTACACTGAGAACTGTCCTTCTTATATTTATTTTATTTTTTTGTGTTTGAAGAATTATTTGTAAAGCCAAAATGTGTCTCCCAGAGGCCACGTTCTCATCTGGAGTTGAAGCAGATCGTACACTTCATGTATTTGGGTGTCAAGATAGTCTGCAGTCTGACTATTTCAGCACAATCCCCCCACAGGTGGATCAGATCCCTACGGCACAACCTTAACCCCTTCTCACATGATAAATATTTCAGGAAGAGTAAATCTGTGGATATGTGGGGAGCTGTAAAGCCACCCACTATGACTTGGTAGACGCAAGTTCACATAACACGGATAGAGGGAAAAAAACTCTCAGGAGAGATTATCACTATAGCATTTGGGTCGTACGGTGAGCCAAACACTTAAATACACAAAGTCAGACAACGCACAAATGAAACCCTAAAATGTGGACTCACATTTCTAAGATACAATTCATTATTTCAATTTATTTGTGCGCCATCCTTTGTAAATTTCTTCTTTTTTTATGATTACAGTGAACATTTATCAATTATACAATCATTTAAAAAGTCAAAGAAATTGGGAATTAATCATTAAAAAGTATCTTTACTATCAAGCCATTTTTTTAAAATCGCTTAAAGGATAAAAAGAAGACTGAACAAGAATAACACAATATAAATAATCCGTTACATGTTTCACTTACACTGTGTCAGATATGTGTACCGTAGCACCCCTGAGCACATTGCTATACATCCACATAATTTTACGGTTACATATATGACCCCAGCATCTCTTTACGGTCATTAAGCAGGTTGCATGTGCGGGTCGCAGGAGCTTTCCCCCCTGTCATACTTTCCCATCCGGACAGCGCTGTTTTATTAGTTACTAGAGCGCGAGCTAAAGGACAGCTCGGGGAACGCACCATCTTGTGTCTCTGCTGCTTGGTGCATGTGGAGCAGGTGAAGGTCAGTCTGAAGCTGAGGGGATATCAAAGCCAGAGTCTGAGAGACCTCTCTGTCACTTTATGTTCCCTTTCAGTAAAAGGCTCTCTCTCTCTTTCTCTTTCTACTTCTTTATACACAGACTTTCTCCCTCACCTCTCTATCCTCTCTTATTTCTCCCTTCCCTCTCTTTCACACTCTTGTGTGCCCGCCAACTTCCCCCTCGCTAGCTTTTTTAGTCTTCCTTCCTCTTTGTGCGTGCTTCTGATTCCACATAGCCTCGATACAAGTCTCTCTCTCTCTCTTCCCAGTGGCAGAGTCAGAGTAAGTGCTGAGTCTTGATCCTCACATTCAATGAGTCCCATGCAGCGTGCACATCTGCAAACCGTTGACTATACAGTGAACAGCACTAGTAAGGGAAGACTACTTGCATGTTCAACTGACAAGTAACTGTTAGTCGCTATAATGACTTATCATTTCGAATAAAGACCCGTCAAGAAATAATGAAAATAAAAGGGTGACATGCATAATATAGAGTGCCTTACCTGAGGAAATGTGTCTCACGCATACTAAAAGAACTTCAGGACAAAAGTATATTTTAACTAAGCGCTGACACTGTTTTGTTGGCAGAATCAGAAGCAGTAGTAATAGATCATGGCTGTTTTATCGATAACAAAAACACACTCAACCAATCCTGCAATCTTTGTACTGGCTCCCTTTTAGCTTTAGAGTTGATTTTTAAATTTTAGACTTTTGAACGGTTGGCCTCAAGACATATTTCGGACACAGGTCTGAGATCTTCAAATACCAGTTGTTTCTAAATTTGGATAAAAACATGGTTGGTTATTAGTGTTTGCCTTCAGGGCACAAAGACTTTGAAACAACCGTCCATAGGAGATTAAAATGCCTAAGTCTATAGCTTAATTTGAGATAAAAACACATTTGTATGGTCTACCGTTCTTTGATCTCTCTTCACGTGTTATCTCACACCGTTCATGTATTATTTTAATCTTGATTATTGTGTTTTTAGTTTTTTCTTCCATTATTAGGTTGTATAGCTTGATTTAATTATTGTCTTAATGATATAGCTATTGCAAATAGTGTTTTATAATTAACACTCATCAATCTTATGTTGTTTGTTGTTTTAACTATGGAAGGCACCTTGTAAACTTTGTTTTGGAAAGAGACTGTAACAGATACTTTCCCCGGGTTTCTCCCCCCATGGAATGAAGACACGTCGTGTAACGTTTGACATGATACTTTAATTGTAGCTCTGCTCTGCCGGTCTCCTCCCTCCATCTCCCTTGCAGCTTATAAAGCAGAAAGACAATTAACCTGATTCCCCACTACTGAGGCCAATTAGGCCTATTCCCGGCACCTAGTCCCGGCACCTGTTCCCTGAGCCACTCCCCCACACACCTCCACGGCTGATCCTAACTACACCCAGCCACCACATACCACCCCACCACACCGCCCGACTTAGGCCGGGGCTCCATCCGGCCTAACCTACTCTTCCTCCCTTCCATGAGAGCGGGAGAGGAAGTCGGCCACAACCATCAGGGAGAGAGGAGTTAGGTTTATAAAGAAGTGGTTCCCCAGGCACCTTTCCGGGTCAGGTCAGTCATTGGGCTGGTCAGCTCTCCAAAGTTTGGGATGACCGTCTGTAATAGCATGCCTGCCCTAGAAACTGCCTCACCCCTTCTTTCGTCGATGAGGCGTTGAAAAGTGTCCGGGGGCCCCGAACAACCCAAAGGGAGGTGAATTTGTATAAACCAAACGGAGTGGAGAAGGCTGTTTTTTCCTTGGACTCTGGCGACAGAGGAATCTGCCAGTAGCCCTTGGTTAAATCCGGGGTCGTAAAGAAACGAGCAGTGCCCAGTCGGTCCAGGAGATCGTCGACCCGGGGCATTGGGTCGACGATCTCCTGAGCATCGAAGCATGACACATCATTCACCCTGCGATAGTCCACACAGAACCGTGTAGCCCCGTCCTTCTTGACCACAAGAAGGACGGGGCTACACCAGGCACTCCCCCACACACCGCCACAGCTGATCCTAACTATACCACAGAGACAAAAAGGTGTATTATATTATATATTATATTGTAGATGGCAATTTCAGAAGATTCAGTTTGGATAATTAAATTAGTACTGGTTTACTTTCTGACTAAATTCCTAAAACTTTGTATTTTCCAATTTCTTTTACGCAGAATACTCAACCAATACTTTGGTGACAGGAAAAATTAATACATATTTGATATTAGTTAAATCACTATTGCATAGTGTAAGGGTTAGTTAGTCCACATCTTCACTGAACATAATGACCCGGGGCTGTGCTGGCGTGGAGAGAGTGAGTTTTACTCATACGCACACCTGGCACCAACTTTTACAGCTATCGTTATATTGCTGGCCATTGGGCACATCAAGCGCAGCCGTTTGGGTTTAACGGTTTGCCTTGGGAAAGTAGTTTTTAAGGCTTTGAAGAACAGTTTCTTCCCAGCCGTTTTAAGGATTTGACTGGTGAGCAGTCAGCTGGTCACAAGAATCCACAAAATCATGACATTCACATTCAGGCACATGGTTGTCGAATAATTGACTTGTGTTCATGCACCAACAACCCTGCACATGCATACCGGTTTTGTAGATTGTCAAGTAGTTGTTGAACTAATGTTCTAACGTTGTGAGATAGTTATACCCCTCAAATGTAACCAAATAAACACTTGTGTCTTATTGCCACATAGCATGCACACTCCATAAAAAAGCAATGCAGTTTAAGTTAAAGCACTCTCAATGTACCTGTACGAATGTTCCTATCTTATCTTGCCCTATGTTACCATTTAAGATAACTCATTCATTATTAATCTTTGCAGTTCAAGTACATTTAAAATAGATTTGCTGATCTTTTTCATCCCTTGTAAAATGTTGTAAAGTGGTCAAGAGTCTCTATCCACAACACATTAATTTCCTACCAGACAAACTACCGCCGTTGAGTAGAAGGTTTATAAGGGCCACACGCAAATAAACAGTTCCTTAAATTAAATTCTCATTGGAGGAGAACAGACATGTTGCCCTGGTCCTGAGAGAACTGTTGCCCAATGGAGGAAATAGCTCAATGACATTGGGCAGAGCCAAACCGAATCACCATCAGAAAGGGGCCAATCAATATATAACGGTGGGCTTAAAGGAACAATGTTTCAACTCCCTTTCAAACGAATGTCAGAAACAAAAAATGTCAGCATATTCTTCTTGCTTTAATAATTCCTCTTTTTGCCTCTATTGAGGTTTCTGATACTCGGCACTTTGCAGGATCCAGATGCGTTGAATTTTTTTTACAATATTTAATGGCAAGAAGTTTAAACAAACAAGGCTCGCGATCGTGGCTCCACTCCGACCGGTGCCCCACAGTCTCCTCCCCTGTAAATAATGGCGAGCAGGTCTGCGCGACTACCGGAACCAGGACGAGAGACCGGACCTTCACCTGTACATTATATTGGTATCCAACAGCCAATCACTATTCTCAAAGGTTAGTTCTTTCATATTCAGATTGGTTTTCGGTTTTGCTTTTCGGTTGGCTAAGCTAAACAACATGACGGTGCGAGGAAACGTCACGCTTCCGGTCAGCCGACTAAACTTTCTTCACAATACAAGTATAGTATGTTACTTTCCGGATTAAAGTAACGTCACAGGCTTCAACCGGCTTCGACATTTTTTAAATACTAAACTAACATCCATTCTCATGCGACATACATACTGTATAAACATGAACTCTCACCATTTACATTTATCATTTGCATACATTTAATACAGAAAACAATATTTCCCTTATGCTTCATAATAAAATCATAATAATATTCTATATATATTATTATTTAAAGCATGTGCGGAATAAAAATAAACTATTACAACCTTACACCTCTTTTTGTCAGCTAGTCAGCACAGAAACACTGTGGAAATGCTAATAATTAATTTCATACCAAACTGCCTTACTTACTACTAAGAATATTTCTACTTCATTAAATGTGCTCTTGTGAATGTGGACAGCTCTTTGCCGCTTTATTGAGAGTTTATGATGGTTAAACTTTTTCATCTTGCCTCATGATTTGCTGTGTGGCCATGGCAACCGCATGAAGTACAGCAGGGGAAACAATACAGGAGTTGATTTACTGGTATCTGAGTTACCTGAATGAAGCACCTCTTCATCAGTGCAGGACTGACAGATCAATGAAGGTGGCAAGCGCTCGCGATCTGACAGCATCTTAACTCAGACTGATGACACCCCTTATTACAAGCTTCAGATACAGTTTGGAATAGGCAATAACAACAACTGTGGATTGTGTCCCCACCATTTATATTCCAGGTGCATTATGAAAGCATCTCCAAATGAACAGGAGAAAGTATTACAACAAGCTTAACAGATAGCATCAATGTTATATTGGAATGTTTTCTTTTCCTTAAATATTAAAAGGAAGCATATTAGTTTAAACTGATTTACATGCATAGTTTACATTACGTCCCCATGCACCATAATGTGTTTTTCCCCCTGCTGCCAGGGTTCTTTGATGACAAGCAAAGAGGACTATCCTTCAAGCAACAAAAAGTGAACAGAATATTGAAGAAAATGCCTAAGAGCTGCTGAGTTTAACACGAGACCAACATAAAAGTCACATCAAATATAACATAACAGACACACAATGAGAGGGTTCTTGATCTACAGATTTACATTTTTCGTCACCTGTATTTTTCCCCCTCAAATGTCCACCTTATTTTTAAATATTGAAAGTTGAAAATAAGTTTTGTTTTGGATGACAATCATAACAGCATGTGTTAATGCAACATACTTTTTTTGCAGAGAGTAGATTGCAGTGTAAGGTTGGCTTGGAAGTGGAAATGATCGAGCCACGGCCTAGTGACCATGGCGGGCGAGATGGGTACGGTATGAGAAAACCTGAAACTGTGACTTCAATAATTCCCAAAGAGGCAGATTGACCAGATCAGATCAGTGAGACCAAACCTTTTTCTACTTTTGGTATAATTCCACACATTCTCTATTTTCAGATCATCAATCTACAAATGAACAGATTTGACTCACTCCCTTTTGATCTGATTGATTGCTGGCTGCTATTAAATATCCTCATTCCTATTAACCACTTCTGAATGGGTTGAGTCGTTTATTCCCCGTGCTTGACTGCTTAACCAAAATAAACCTTGGGATAATTGCTATAGGAGTGTATGGGGGTGGCAAATTGAGGTTGTGCAGTGCCCTACAGCCTATTTATAGATGTTCAGCCAACTGCTTCATGAAATAAAGTGTGAGCTGGCTTGTGCAGTTGGGTGGATGCTAATGTGTGGGTGTGGGGGAACAAATATGTGGGGGCGTTAATAAGTGTGTGCACACGTGTAAGAGCAATTATCTGTGGACTTTGTGTGTGCAGGTGTTCAAACGCTTGGTTGTGTTTGCAGTATTTGTATTTGTGAACGTGTGCGTTGTGTCTGTTTCATGGACTTCACAAGGTTACAACTCTCAAAGGCGTGCAGAGACATCACTGCCGTGGTTCACCTGCTGCAATTAATGGTCATCCGTTTAGCCGGCGTCCTCCAAGTGTGTCGTGAAGAAAGATTATTAGATGCTTCATGACGATCCAGAAAATTAAGGATTTGTATCATGTTGAAAATCTAAGCCGTAAGCGTCTGTTTGTGCGAGTGACGGGTTGTTGTGTATGAGACTTCAAAATCAATATGTCATTTCACATTTGTGAATTCCAGTCCAAGGCTAATCTCAAACCATCAGAAACTCAGTAGCAGCAGCGAAGTTGGATTTCTATTTGTAAACACTTAATGGTGTATGAGCCAACATGTGTGTCTTTCCTAAGTTATCAGCAAAGTTGTGCTGTATAAACATGGCAGTACAACTTTTTTCAGAATAAAATGTAAGATGCTATTTCTTTAACAGTAGACATAACTGTAGTATCTGTAGTTGACACAACTAGACTGTAACTCGACCGTCTTGACTCATTCTAGTTTCTTACTGTGACCCCATGTAGTTGTGATGATAACCACCCACTCACACTCAACTCTTAGAAAACTTAACACTGCTTGCATCGTCTTACCATAGAAATTCCTGAACCTGAACTGTAAATGTCTGCTTCACTCCTACAAGACAGGCACAAACTACACCTGATAATTTCTAGGACAGATAGTGTTTTTTTTCTACTTACTCCAGAGTTGCATATTTAAAAAAAAGTTTAAAGGTAATTCAACATGTTTGTAAATCAAAATGCAGTCACTTTAGTATGTCAATGGCAAGAAACACATGAATGTGAACGCATTAAAGGGAAACGTTGTATGGTAACAACAATCGTGGAAAGTCACATTCACTCATATGAAACCTACTCATCTGGTTAAAAGTGGAGAGATTTCCAACAACTCCAGATCAGCCCATTGTCATTTACAATCGATCCCGCTATTTAAGTCATTGAATGTGTATAATGAGTTATAACTCTGTAATGATTCCTACTGTACGCATGGCATCTATTGCACCTGTCCATCCGGGAGAGGGATCCTCCTCTATTGCTCCCCTTTTTCCCCTGTGAACAGACAGACACAGACACACACACACACACACACACACACACACACACACACACACACACACATGGACAAATAGATCCTGACGTACATACACCAAATCAAATAAAGCATCAAATGAAGGCTCCCAAACATCTGCCTGATTCTTCTTGCTAACTCCCTTTTAAGGTGTGTTGAGCAAGACAGTAATGAAAGGGACTGTTCATGTGATGTTTATTGATCATGCAGATCCCGAAGGAAGATTTATCTGAACAAAAGCAACAGTTGCACCATTTAAATTCTTAAAAAGCTGGTTACGTTATTTTTCAGGCAATGTGGTATCAAGCCTTACATAAATGAGAAAGGGCCTTGTTATTCTCACAGATATTTAAGATAGTGACACAGTATATATAAAAAGTACCTACCTTGAATACATAAGTACTCCTATTTTTTCTTTCATAAATATTTTAGTGACTGAAATTTGAGGGTAAAACTAGTGTCTAAAACCACATTACATTTCTATCACAGACATGGGCATCATAGCAGAGTAGTTTCCAAGTCTATTTGGCGGCAGTGTATAACTGTACTGTGTTTCTCCTAAACTGTCAGGGCATGGAACCACATTTAGGATTAGAGTTTAATGGGGCTTTTGGGTCTGAATTTTCTCTCAACAGAACTGTTTCCCAGTGTAGCCAAAGCACCCCTAGCTAAAAACTGTAGGTGATTATGCATGGCTGTCAATTCCATTTAGCCTACGGTTTCAAACTTCACAACTGGATATGAAGCCTTCCAGATTGTTTTGCCCTGTCCATTCAGATGCTGGTGTTTATTCACCCAATACAGGACACCAGTATGTGTCTTGGTCGTGATAAGAAGTAATCTGCCGGATACACATGTTGCAGAAATCATTGTTGTGCTAGTGATGGTCCACGGCTCAATTCATATTTCATTATGCTCACTCCTTGACCGGCATTGTCAAGTTCGGGACACGAACGATTCCTTCGAGTGACACATCATTCATTTAAAGAAAGTAAATCATTGTTTAAGGCCCTACCTTCAGTGGCAAGTCTTGAAAATTGTATCGGGGTCGGCTGTTATGTGACACTGCCTTGGGCGCTGAATGTTTAAACAAATCTTCTCCCAGCTGCCCATAGACAAGAAATGTGCAAATAAAAAGCTTGAGTGGTTCCAACCAAATTAATTTGTATCTTCTCCTGTTGAACGTTAACTCTCCTCAGAAAAAAACGTTTTTCCATTATTGTTGTTTCTTCTGCATCTTGGCATGTCGTATTTCTTTCTCCCTTACTTATAGGGAAACATTTTTTATTTGCACATCATTTAGAAAAATGGCCCAAGGACAGTGTCCACAGTGAGCTAGGACCGGACATTTGACATGATGGATAAACAAAGAGTGTACTTCAACATTATTTCGGACTTTTTTACCAGTGGTTTGAGAATAGTTGAATTATATTAAGTTGGTTTACTTTACCTCAGAGAGGTGGGCAAGCAGTCTTTTATTTAAAAGAGCCTGGCACTTTTTTAAACCTGCAGTGATTTAGTTGTAACCTCTGACAATGTTATTTAGTCATATTTGCCAAAAAGAACCTACTGCTTTGAATTGCTTTTGTTGCCAATAAATGTAAGATTACTTTAACATCTATCATGAAGAACTGGGAATACTGAAGCTTTTAGTGATTTGAGACACATAACTCCTCTCAGATTGTGGTCGTATTGCTCAGGGCACAGCTATTTAGTTTAATATGCACAACGTAAAGCATGGACTCAATCGTTATCTCCTCAAAGTTTTCATCACCAACATATAATCTGATGATTGAAATGAATCAATGCTAAAGAAATGAATGGCACACATACCCACTGCAGGGACATTTTACTGTTACACATTTTTTACATAATTCCATGAATGCAGCTTTAAGGTTAATTTATCACCCCAAAAAAATATATGACATAGAAACATTCTTTTTTGTTCCTTTGTAAGTTCAGTTGGTTTTGACCTAGACATTGGATTGGAGCTGCTGTGATACAACCAGCTTTTGTTCATGATGATGCTCACAGGCTTATATTGTGTGTGGTACATTGATGCAAACTCATCAAAGCAAAGGAGTAATACACAACATGAATAATCTTACAAGACAACTCCTCGCAGCCTCCTTTCATCTGATGAAGCGACAGTGAACTGAAAATGGTGAAAAAAAGTTCAGCATCAGCGAGCAGCTCCCTCGGCTGCATTAGCGCCAACATGTTGCCGTCATTCTAGTGATAGAGAGTGTCTTTCAGAGTCGCTTGAGAGGCGATATTATACAAAAAGATTGTCCATTCCAGACTGTGAGGCAGGAGCTTCACCTTGTGGAAGGTGCAGAGAGCAGAATTGGGCTAGTAAAAATGAGAAGTGACAGGATATTGATTTGCTTATCGCGGCTCTGCAGACACACAGATGTGAAGGGCAAGAGAAGGGGGGGAGTGTGGTGGGGTTGCGGTTGTTATCAGGCTTTCACGTCTGATAGGGAAACTGAAAAAAGAAAAAAGGAAGATTCATCAGCTGATTGCTTCGCCTCAATGTTTGTTCCACTTTCTTCATGTGCTTTACTGTAAAAAGCACATACTTTTGAAAGTAAATAAAATGGAGTGCTTGATTATTGGGTCTGGTAAATGTACTATCTAAAATACGTATTGATGTGGCTCATCAATATTCCGTGTTCTGTAATTGCAAAACATAGATCGGCGCGTTAATTAAATGACACACTACAATCATAGTGTGAAGTTGACAAAGCCTATTTCATGGTGTTTAAGTAACTAGCGCTTTGAGTTTGACTTTGTACACATTGTATAAGGCACAAAGTCCATCTCACCTCAACTCTTATTCAGAACTAAGAGTAAGTGTATACTGAAATAAAGTTGAATTCCTTGTTTTTTACGAGTAAGCAGTATAATGGTTATGACTATGATGCCCGAGAACACCATCTCTTCTTGAGAAATGAAAAAAGACAGAACGATGGAGGCAAAAAAGGAATTTTGAAACAAATCAGTGTAAATAGAGTAGGAGAGGCGATATGATTCACTTTGAAGAGGGAATAGGGCAGTTTTATGAAAGGTCTACACACAACTATATATTGCTGCTGAATTAGCAGTGCTGCTGAAATGATTTAAATATTAACCATGTTGACATTTTGGTGGGAACAGCTGATAGCAAAACATGATAAAAGGCCAACGCTATAGTCTTCTAACAGTCTCAAATGTTATGTCAGAGATGTATTGCCCAGAAGAAACCGGATAAGTTTGGACGAACTTATTCACATTTAGAAAAAATGCAGCATATTCAATTCAATTCAATTCAGTTTATTTGTATAGCCCAGTTTCACAAATTACAAATTTGTCTCAGAGTGTTCTTCTTATAGAACGATATGTTCTTCTTATTTATTATAGTTTTACTTTGATCCCATTACAGTTGCATCTAAAGCTCTACGACTCCCACTTTTGAATGTCAAATTGTCAAAATACAGTTAACATGTTCTCAGTCATCATTACGACGAATCCTCTACCTGTCAGCTGTATCAAGTGATTAGCCTGCAGATCAGGCCTCTCCTGTCAAGGTTATGATGGAAAAATGAACTGTGTTCATACTTATGTCACCAAGGCAGAGACAGTGAGGAGGTGGTCTTTTGTCATTAACGATAACAAAAGAAATCTAATCACCAAATCAATTTGGTAAATTAGCAAGAAGCCTATGCATGTAATTACAACTGAAATCAAACTATAGACTGTGCAGAAGTTTTCTTTCAACTAACCTGGTCTGTACTAGTAATAACTTTAACGTATCGCACTAAGAACCATCTGAAACGCATCATTGGAAAACGAGAAAAAGGCTTTAACTTTCAAAGAAGAATTGGCAGGATGAACCATCTCTTTCATTGTCAAGAACAGGCTAACTTCAACCAATCAGATCACATCTCTTACCGAGGCCAGCCAGTCTACCAACAAAAAACCCTTTAAGCCCCAAGGGACCAAATATGGTCCTTTTTAAAAAAAAATATTAAACTGTGTAAAACATTAGAATAATCATGAACAAATATATTGAGGCTACACATCAAATTAATCAAGAGAAACTGGGCTACAATAATTAGTCAGCCATTTCAACACAACTAAAACATCTACTAAAATAGTTATTAAAATATCAATCATAATTTCGCATGAGTCAGCCCACTCGACATGTTTCCGGAACTAGCAACCTGTAGCTTGGTGCTATCAGAAAAAAGAAGATGTCAAAAAGCAAGACAACTCCACACAGATTCCAAATATATTCACCAAATCCCTCTGCTCCAAAGCATCATTGAGTTATGAACCAAAGACACAGCAACATGAATCGCTCCATTGCTTACGAATATTGCAAATATTGCATTTTGTCTTTTGCCAAAAATTGAACACCATAAGTGTATTGAACATCATAAATAATATACAAGTTAAATATAAGGTTTGGTACATGCAAATGGGGTTAGAGTTAGCGTTAGTTAAAAAATATTCGCCTGAATTCTCTCTGTACTAAACCCTCTCTAACTTTGTTCTGCTTCACTTTTTCAAAGTCAAACTTTGCAGAGGGAATGTTTATGTATGGTTTTATGATTTTGGAGAGAGTTAGACCTTAGTGAGACATCATTTCAAAGAGATAATCATCCTGAAAGTGTTTTTCTTTTTATATTCGGACTTGAAACTTCTATTTTTGCTGTGTTTCAGAATTGATTTACTCTTAACCAGTAACATATGTACACATCTAAACAAAAGCTCACATGGGTTGCCTTTATTATAACACCAACATAATTCAAATAGCCCTTGTGGTTGCAGAGATACACCCTTTTTAGGTTGGGTATTCAATTTTGAGCAGAATCCAAAAAACTGCCATGGGGCTTAAAGGGTTAAATTCTGATTTACATTACATGTCATTTAGCAGACATGTTGCTGATACTAATGCAACATCTAGTCTTTAGGAGCTTCCAATGTTGCTTGATCTATAATGCTATTCTCGTTGTTTTGTAACATCCAACTTAACCAGGCCTGTAGCGCCTCACAGGATGCTGATTGATCTTAATGGTGCATGGTTGATAAGCCTGACATGCTGGATGTTTCCCCCCGGCCCCAAGAGGATCCAGCTGCTATGCAAGGTGAGGTCTTGACAATAACTAAAAGGTGTGGCTTACCGGTTCTGGTAAAACCGTAACAAATATATTGCAAAAGCCCAGAGTTTTTACATTTTATAATGGTTTAGACTTAAGCTGTCAGCATGCTTCAACCAAAGTGCTTGTCTGGTAGTCGGACGATGTTTGAAACCCCATCCCATGACTCCCCCCTTGGCTCATTGACTGACCAGCTATGCTGAGGTAAGAATAAAGCAGAAGTTATCTTTCACTCTTCTGGCTCAACATCAGCCAGGTAGGATGATGTGTCTGGTCCAAATCAATATGTTAATGAATACATTGTTAAAGTTTGGGGGAAATTATAAAGTAAAGCGACATATTATGTTATAAAACAGTTCAAACCAACGTCATCATTCATTTTAGGAGAATAAAGGTTGACTTTTCATTTTGGAGATAAAACCCTCAGTTTGCTTGTGCCCTTCCAACTAGATGCATTATGTCTAAATCACAAGTGTAGCAGAGGTAGAAGTCATGATGGATTGTCTACAATTACACTGGATCACTATCTTTTAGTTCAACTCCACTACATCAGTGGAGAATTGATTTGACTGGTGATAAGTATCAGTCTCAATAAGCAGCATCATTACTGGGATCAATACAGTCCTGACAATAATGAGGCCTAATAACTACCCACTAAGTCAACTAAAACAGTTAACTTCACTATGTGACACTATATTATTCCTCTCTGATTGAAATTGGAGGTGGAATGTCTTATTTGAAGTATAGATGAGAAACTAAGAATGTTATTGTCACAAAAGGATTTGTCATACAATATACTCTAAGCCCGATTATCCTGGTGCTCTTTAAAGTTGTGCTGTGGAATAAAGAAACGTGGATAGTTCATTATAGCCTTGATGCCGGCTGTAGAGCACAGCCTCCATCGTTCTGTATTTCCACTGGTCAATGACCAAACCGCCAGACTGGGAAGGAGTTGTTGACAGACACTCTTTGTCAAGGTTCTCAATCGAACAAGGTTAATCTTTTAGACAATAGAGTTGTCAGCAGTAGTAAAAAAAATAATCTAAATTGATCTCTCAACTTACTCTCTTTAATAGAATGATCACAATGTCGCCTGGGAAAAAGGACAAAAAAAAAAGACCCTAGAAGGGGACTGATTAAATTGTCTTCATTTACTTAACCGGCTGCTAATATTTCAATTAGAGCAACTGTAGGCAGTGACATTGTAGGGTTAAAAATGGAACAAGGGAAGAATTAGTCCAACTGATTAATAGGAGGAAATGAAGACTTCTGCGCACACAGGAGACATCCCTCTGGCCTCGTTCATCACTGACACCACCCTTTCCGCATTCACGTCACTCAATTTTACGAGTTAAAATGTGCTTCCCCCCCCCCTATTCTCCATATACAGACCACAGAGGGAGATTGTGTTGTACAGATTGTCAACCTGCAAAGGTGCACACTTAAGCTGCTGGCAGCAATGGACAAGCTGTGGCTGCATTTGACAGAAAACACATTTGAGACCCTCTCCCCTCCTCTGCCTTTTCCCATTACCATAAACCCACTCACTCATGATAACCATTAATGTAGCGTCTTATTAAAAACCTATCAATACAGCTGCTGCCAGCGCACTAATGGCCAGGAATCCCTCTCAGTTAAGTCTCGACTTTGGTCTCCACTCCGGACTAATGAGAGCAATCGCTCAGTATCTCTTTGGGCTAAATCACCTTTATTTGTATCTGCCTTTTCGTGCTGTTGGCAATTTATAGAACAGAGTGCAATGAGAGATGCATTGCAGCGAGGCCTGGGGCTTGAGGTTTGGGGATAGGAGGGGTGGTGGTGGTGGTGCTGAGGTGGGGATGTGGAATTGGGCGGACAAGGGTAACGTAAAGGAGAGAGACCATGCTCACCTGGCCAGTCTAGTATTTTGTGCTAGGGACAACGGTGAGCAGTTAATTGTCCAACATTGGAGCTCCGGCAATAAAAGAGGGCCCCATTGCTGCTGCCAGTGATGAGGCATTGTTGTCTAGGAGAGGTTTATCTCCAGTGTCGATTCACAGGGAGGGCTTGCTTGATGCAGGAGCGCCACAGGAGTTTGCCCTTCTAACTCAGGGGAGGAATTGAACATTGCTCTATCAATCTGGGCATTTTACAGCTCTGGCCTCCCAGCCGTGAGAAGTGTGGGGGAGTGTTTATACTGCTGCTTATTGTGCGGGATCTAAAGTAAACTGTATGGTTTGGGAGGCGGGAGTATGACAAAGGCAAACTTCACATTAATTTAAAGTGGACTCCATGCCACAACCTAATGAGGAAAAGACTTTTCCACAAGTGAATGAGATGTATTCCAGTATAACGATTACATTTTCTACTAAATGTTGTTTTCGTTTTTGTGAGCAGTTTGTCAGTTGTTTTTGCTCAGCAGTTTTGGCTTATTGTGTATAAAAAGGAAGAATACATAATAGTGTTATGAAACAAGAAGCAGAATTCAATTGGTTTTCTTTGCCTACTAGCAATCAAAATAAACCATTGTGTGGAGCTATTATTTTAATCTTTAAGTGATCTGCTGAACACATATGCTCTTTTTGCATCAACACCCTCCCTCACACTCAGTTAGTTACTCATTTTCACACATTTAGCTGCTGAGTAAATGACTGTCTCTGCTCATGAGCATTACTGCCTTCAGTAAAGCAGACAGTTGTTCACTTGCAACCTCCATGATGCTCTTTGCTTGTTGACAGTAGCCCTCCATCCTCACCTTCAGTCTTTTGCCAGTTGAGCAAATGAACATTATACATATATAATATAGGATTAAATGGGTACACATACTCAAGGTAATTTACAGCGTACAATGTGTCTTATACGTAGTCTTTTACCCAGAATTAGCCTCACTATTTCTATCTATACTAGTGAGGGAATAACAGTAATCTCACTACTTCTTTTACCACATTAACTTTCTGGTGATAAAAGCCGTCTGCTTCTCATAGAGAGCTGTTCAATATTTGGCAGCTGTTGCATAGATACATAGAACACCAGTGGGATTAAGCAGGAACCGGACAAACCTAAACTACAGTAATACGATACAGTAGTGAACGTTATTGATTAAAGCATACTGAATGCCATATATGATCCCTTATATGATATTCCATAATGTGCACAGTTCTGAATGTTACCATCAACTAAGCAGTACAAAAAACAATAAATGCAAATAATTTAGGAGTTTGAAAAATTAGTCGATATATTTTTGAATCAGTCTCTATATCTGGTGCCATCATAATTGTCATTTGTTGTCATCCACCAACACCACAATCACACAAATCCTATATGCACTAGAAAGATTAAGCCCTCAACAGACACATGTCTGAAGTAGCATTACAACGAATAATTCACCGTAGAAATGTTAACTCCTGATCGGCGTCTCTCTTTGAAACGTCGCCTACTGCCACCGCTGTCAATAAGAAAAAAGCTGCACAGCTTCGCTATACATGACAAAGGCTCTGACTAGCAGCGCAGGTAACCAAGGGCAGTGAGCCATTTAATATTTATGACACATGTCGAATCACTGAAATCACCAATTCATTAGTGCCTATATGCATCTGCAGCCTCGGAGAAGTGGGGTTGAGGAAGATGTATGTGTGGGTTTTCGATACACTTGTAATAACCATCACCAAACAAGGCCAATAACAGTTTTTATGTTATAGCCATCGTAATCCTCGTCAGTCTGGGAGGCGCTCCTGCCAAGTGTGCTAGTAATATAAATGCACTTTGAAGAATGGAAGGGATGGCATGCTGCTGGATTGGTGCCAGCTACACATCCAAAGCTTCAAAATCACAGCCACGCTGACTCAGGCGATGACACTGTCTTACTCTTTTCTTTCTCCCTTGAGTCGCCTGGAGAGTGCGAGCATAACTTGAGTGTCTCTGTTGCATTATGTAAAATGTACAAACAAATCATGGCACATAGTGTAGAAGAAGTGCAAACCATCCTGGAAATGGGCGGCTTTATTTTAATGGTAAAAACACAGATCTCATGTATGTGAAGCCAAGTGTCGGCTGCTGCATGCACTGGGGGGCAGCATTGCTGTGTAGGGGCTTCTAAATTTGTGCATAAAGATCTAAATTACTTATATTGGCTAAAAGCTCCAGCAAAAGTATTAATCTATCAGTTGAAACACATAAGGACTACATCTGTGTGGAAAAGGGGAAAAATGCATCCGCTAACAGAGCTGACATCATGATCCACCCAACGGAGATGCGCCTCTAAGTAGCTTCCACGGTTTCTCCGGAGCATGCTACAGTGCCCTCATAAGAGTTTGATTCATTACTGCATAACAAGTGGATGAGAATGTGTGAGCTGCTACAACAGTAGCAGGCACTCATTACGCTGATGTGGACAGTGTGCTTACGAAGGGGAAGAAGAGGGAAAGATAGGTTCACATTTCTGATGGGTGTCCTCTTAATATTAAGCTAATGATGCACTTTGTGAGATACGCAGGAACATAGTAGATATGTAAAGCAAGTCATTATTTAATAAGCATCCCAGCTAAAGTGAGAGGTTTCAGACATCACCAATGGTTTCATGCATGTTTCTTATGTCCTTCCCCATTCCCCCCTTTAATCTCACAAATCAACGTTTCTCGAAAGCTGTGGCACGGATGCCGCTCAACCGGCTCATTGTCAAACCAACATAACATGTTATGAATTAATTCAATAGCCATACAAGCTTTTCACTTTTCTTGATTATCCACATTGAAAAATAACTTACCACGGGAGGACATGGGCTCTACCCATATCAAAGAAATAGTACCGGATGAGGAAATTGCCCCAAAGCTACAAGACTATTCCCAGATGGATGTTGTGAGCGCCGCATGCGGATGAGACGGATCTAAATGTCCCCTATGAGTGTCGTTGAACCCAGTAAATGTCACAGAAAGAAGACGATATATGGTTGTCACGCGGCGCTGCATTAGAGCAAAAAAAAACTGCCGTGGATTTACTGGACATCAGTGGCAAATTGACTGTCAGAAATTACCATTGTCATTTACTATCATCATCCTTAGAAATTGCGGCTCTAGATTTATGCACACAGACAGATATATGTCTTGGCTTGCATGTGCCTATGTTTATGCGAGAGATAAAGAAGAAGTGATGCGGGAAAAGCACGACAAGAAAAAGGATGGAAGAGATAGAGAAAGAAAAAAAGAAAAGAAAAAAGTATTCTCTTTCTGTTTGTCCTGATCTCCGTGTCCATGTGTGGCTCTGTGTGTTCATCGAGAAACCCATGTGCATGTTTGAGTGTGTCAAAACAGTTCAGCGCTCCTGTCTCGCTCCAATCGCTCCAGGTTTGTATCCCTCCAACCGCAGGTCACAAAGTGACATTGTGCTTTTATGGCCGCTCTCCATGGTGCTTCACATAAGCCCTGAAATGACTAAATCCCTCAGCCAGTGTCCCTGACCCCCAGCGTCCCTGTTAGTGCTGCTGCATTCACACTCTTTGATGTCGCTCTGAATTGGAATCGGTCATCGGCCTCATTCCAGGGATTGATACCGCCTCTGCTGTTCACATGCCTACAGGTCTTCAGAGCTCGTTGGTCAGCTGGTGTCTGTCTGATTGTCGATGTACTGGGTCATCTCGCCAATACTGAAATGACTGGAATTATAAGTGCAGTAACCTTGAACAAATATTTTCCACTTCCTTCAATGTTTGAGGTGGAGAAAATATCCACCCACATCTATGGCCATAGAAAAACTTATTGTAGGTCTCTTCATGAGGTCAAATGAGTGATGTAATTGTACATCCTGATGAAGTAAAGATAAGTTTGTATCATTACTTTTACCAAGTCATATATTTATAATTTTTCGAAAGGCGGTTTTCAGTTGCGGCACAGTTACCTGTTAATGGTGTGAATCCGTGCATACACACACACACACACACACACACACCTGTCAGTTAGATGGTGTGTGTCCTCGACTCTCGAGAGTCAGTGGCAGTCAACTGAGTGATTGATACATCAAATCGCATCTAATGCATCTATTTCTACTGTGACACTTACATCTGCAGAAATAAAGACTCTTCTATCTTACAGTGGCTACATCTAATATAAACCATGTAGAATACTGCATTATTGTCATGAAAATACACAGTGAAGAACACTGCAATTACTGCAGTCCGGTCTATTTCTATAACCTTTTTTTTCTTCTTTTTTTTAATCTTGGCTAATGATTGGATTTCCTAAGAATGACTCTTTTATGAGGTATAAGCACTGTCAACTGCACTTGTCACTGATGTGAAAACGAGTCTTCTAGTAGTGGCACACACAAGTTAATTGCAGAGTGTTCTCCTTTAGACTTCCATTCATGTGTTAGTGCTCAACCTGGATATAGAGGACCAGGTGATATTGACCTCATTTCTTGTTTGTTTGGGCTAACCCTCCAGCCGGCAACTTAGCCAACTCAAACTTCACATTCTAAATGAGATGCAATTCGTGGTGAAAGTAGGTAGAGTCGCTTTGTGAGCCAGCAACGACATCTAGGAGATTTTTAGATAGCTGTGAAAGCAGCTCAAGGGTATTCTATATGAGGCACCATCCCCCTGAGATTTGCTCTGGACTCAAGCCAGGCTGCTGTAGAGAAATTGCGGGATACAAGTGTTAATGAGAATATACTTATCACAGCCAGAGGTGTTATCTGTCGGTGGTCTCATCTTGCTTGTTCAATATGTTGTAGTTTGTATTGTAAAAAACTGTAAGAAAGATGCGGGACGACACAAAAACAAGTTGCGTCACACGGCAGTACAATGAGGCTCCACTTTGCTTTATATTCTTGGTGAGATATTTTGTCCTCCTGAAAATGAGTCATTCATACACAAGGCCTCTCTGTGGTATTCAGTCTTTAGAATACAGTGTTGCCCTTTCTTCCGAGCAACGCCCGGATGTGTTTTTTGAGTATCATGGAACGGGGTTCTCCTCTACGCCACCTTTCACCAGATCCCTTACTAATTGTTTCTGTCTCCAAGGTAGCACGGCTGCTCTTTGATGTTCAAACCCCTTCCTCCTCACAAAGGAGCCTGACGGCAGGAGCGGAGAGAGAGGCAGATGGGTCGCGACAGGATGCTGCAAACCTGACGTCTCTCTCCCCCTTTCAAGTGCTCCGGTTCAATCAGCCCTCGCCGCACAAGCTGTTGTGGAGCACCTTTGAAATCACGGTGTCTGCACAATAGTCTTGACTGTTAATGACTTCTTGTAAAGTTCCAAACGGCTCTGATTACACACCCTCATGCACACGCACGAGTGTACCGGCAACCGCAGACAAGAACAACGCCGTGGATAAACGTGTGTGTGCGCCCTAACACTCTTGGTCACACACACACAGACACTCGTCTAACACACTCACTGGTGTGTGTGTGTGTGTGTGTGTGTGTGTGGGTGGGTGTGTGGGTGTGTGTGTGTGGGTGCCCTGAAACATGCTTCATATCTCGTGCAACACCCTGGTAACCAGACTGAGGACACAAGTAAACAATTAATATGTTAATTAGGCTGATCATCTAAGCCGGCACACTTGTACAGAGGAAGATGTGCATATCAAATGTTCACAGTCCACCGGAAGAAATTGTCACCACGGCATCTGCGTAACTGTCTGATTAACAAGCATTATGTGTTTGTACAGTGTTATTACAGCAGCTTGATTGGAGGTTGACCATGAATCCAAACTACAGGTTTAACATATGAAGTGTGCACGTAGGAGGCATAAATACCAACAGTTTGAACAGCATTCTGAACTGGGTTTGATTCGGTGGCATGTTACATCTTTTTGTACGCAACCAGACTTCTTCAGACGTTTTGGAGGAGCCCTATCAAGCGGTACAATATGTCAAACATGCAGGTGTTCACCCCTAAAAAGAGAAGGCAGCGCGGCTAACAGCGTGCTCTGGAAATACACGTAGCGTGTTGGACTGCGTTGAAGGAGATGCGGAGTGCAGTTCTGTCTGGAGCTGAAACTGCAAGGAAGGACTGGCCTTAATTAGGTGGGAGGCATGGAAAAACCTGTGTGTGTGTGTGTGTGTGTGTGTGTGTGTGTGTGTGTGTGTGTGTGTGTGTGTGTGCGATACAGTATAGTACTGGTAAGCCTTATTACTCAAACGTTCTGAAGTGTTATCTCGCTGTCAGAACTGTCAGGGAAGGCAGCACCTTTGCTAACCACGCGCCTGTGAGCAGTAAAGTTTCTCCTGCTCCGGTGACCGGCGTACACCTTCCGGTGTTCATGAGGCCGTGCCACAGACCTGATGATTACATATCACCATAATCTCATATTTCTAGCTCTCCGAAATGTTGCCGCTATAATGTTTTGAAGGGAAAAACATTCACTTACAACCTTCTCCCGCCTACTCATGTTTTCATACATATGTATAGTTAATAATTCCTGCATTAGACACTTTTCTTGGATCTTGACTCTCATTAGGTAGATTGCCTGTTTTGGAATACTAACATGTTAAAGTTAATGTCAGTGTGATGAGAGATTGGAGGGAGGGTTACATGTGGGCAAGTAACACTTGTATTGCAATTGCTAATGAAGGGCAGTGAGGTTCATAGCTAATGTGTTCAAGGTCCTTTAGGGGCACATTTCACATCCTCCACAGTTTCTTCAGGTTGTTGTCTTTCTGACACGATAACATAATATAAACCTAATGTCAGATCAGATGTTAGAGTATGGCAGCTTCACCAGCACTGCCTGTATTCACTGTCAACTGTACATTCACCTGTTCAACTTCTGTGGTCTTTCTCTTCGTTTTCTCAAAAGGTCTGCCCGTAGGAATAAACAGAATGATAACATGCAAATAAGTATTAAAGTAAACAGCCTATTATTGAAGATCAGGAGGTGTATTTTCTTTGCCTCTGCATGTTGAAAAGTGTAGTCTTCCTTCAGGGGAAGATGTATTTTGGTGCCTCACGAAATGCAAATCTACAAAAAACACACCCAAATGTCTGCTGTTCTAAATTTTGTCTGAGAGTAATCTAATATTGGTTTTCCATTCCGTTAAGGTGTGGACTATTGATATTTTGTTACAACAAAAGATGCAGCAATTATTAATGAAGACATGTTGAGCAGGTAATTACAACACTAATTTGGTTATGGTAGACTGGTCAAGTATCTGATTTTTCCATTGAACCGTTTTGTTTAACCTAATTACCGCCATGGATGGGGAGTGACTTCTGGTTCAGATCATAAGGTCCCTACCACAGGCTCCCTTCAGCATCAGTAATCAGAGCCATTGTCTGGTGGAGGGTTCCACTGTGGGGCTTTAATGCAAAGTTTCCACTGACACACTATGGATTGATTCACTGGTTAATAACAAGGATCAGGGATTACATATGTATTCTATATTTCAGATAACAAATAGAGATGTTTGCATGTATCTGTGAAACTGCATGAGCTCTGGTGTGAGCCACAATCATTTGCTTGTCTGCTACTCGTGTTAATATTGGTAAGTAACAAAGCACATTACTTTGGCCGCACACAATTGTCTGGGAGTCATGAGGCTAATCAACTATTGTCTGCCAAATCCATACAAGACTGTAATTGAGTTTTCTCTTCCAATAACATACAGTATCTAGTTTAACCAGTTTACAGCCACACATCACTTACAGATCTCACTAATCTCTAATTGATTATGTTTATCTAATCTGGTGCTTAAAAGCAAGACAACACATGTTTCTTAGTCTAGATGTAATGTCAAAAGAGGCACAGATCCATAAATGAAATTTAATGCAATTCTAAATATATCTTGTGCAGTGAGATTTCCCTCCTTATGCAGTGAATATGGAGCCAAATCTGCGAGGAGGCACATGTTCACGTCACACTGCGACACCGATACATGACAAACTCTATATGCAACTCAACCTTTGCATTGTGGCAGTCACTTACAGCTGCCAATGCTCTGCTCACTTTTGTGAAACGGCACAATATTCAGTATTATAGTTCCGTGAATGAAAATACATAGAATAAGTCTAGACTGTGAAATTCAATTGGTGGGCAAATATCAATGCAGGACAGACAAAGGATCACGGAGCTACTAAAGTTCATGGCTTCGGCACTCAAGCCTGATTTTTAAAAATGGAGAGGTTTCGGCTGAATGTTTCGCGCTATACTTATTTTCTAACATTGTGACACATCATCTATCCTACAAGCAGAGAACCAGCGTGTTTCTCCAAGAACTAAAAATGCCAGACCTTTCAGATTTTTTCCAAAGCAAGGCAGTGACGTCAAAGCAAATATGACTGGTGGTGAAGCAAAGACAAAGAAGTATGTAAACACGTCTGTGTAGGCAGTGATTAAAATCTGATTGAACGTCTTGTAATCACAAAATCAACATCGGTGTCCAGGTGTCAATGGATTGCTATGTGCATGTTTGCGAGCTACATTTACACAGCAAGGGCATTAGAATGGGATAAGCTGGACCATAATTAATACATTTCCCTCTTTGGAATTAATTTCTCACCTACCAGTGAGTTCAATTGATTTCGTGTCTCAGCATCATTGATGAAGCATTTGTCTTGTCGACTATTGTTTTGGATGTAAATACATTTGACCTTGTACCCATATTATTTTCAGCAGCTCATAATATTCCTGGGCAAAAATTAAATGATAATATTGAAATTGGAGTGGAGTCAACCAGTTTATTGTTAAATAAGAGGGAATACAAGTTGTGTTAATGTTTGGGGTTCGACCCGTTTCTGTCCCTCTTCTGGTTGTTGCGTCAACTTCAGCAACGCACCAACTGAAGTCTTTAAAGCCACTGCGGATGGAGCTGAGATGGGACCCTCGCTCTACTTCAATCTCTGTTGATATAGGCATTAAAATGTGTGTGTGCGTGTTTTTGTGTGTCTGTGTGAGTGTGGGTGTGCGTGTGTGTGTGTGTGTGTCCGTGTGTATTTCGGGAAGCCAAAGCCTTTGATTATAGAACTGCTTCTCTCCCAGCCTGTTGTGCAGACACAAGCGTCTCAGTGCTAATGACAAAATGAGGTTAACATTGAATCTCAGAGATGATGCGTTGCATCCCCGCGGACTTCCTCTCGTCCTCGTCTGTTATTGTGCCACAGGAACAATGCAGACAAGCAGAAGTGATTGTGTTCTGTGTCAACATGACGTGACTGCAGCCCGACGGTTGTGGCAATAGATGGACCGTGCTGCAATGGGAAATCAATTCCATAGGTGTCAACACACACGATTGAGATGGCCATTGTGAGGTGGGGGTGAGCCGGGGCGCTAAAGTCGACATGTGTGTCTTGCCTGCGCACACACACTCATGTGGGAACGCTTTAACAAGTGTTCCTGTGCTATTACTGAACTATTCCCGTTACTTCAAACAGATGTGCATGTTATCACGAATGGTGGCAAATTAAATAAATAAACTTTAATTGCAATTAATTGTGGGGGTGTTTACCTCTGTCACGGGTTCAGATGTATCTTTAACGCCTGGTTGATAAAAAAAGAAAGAAATTAGGAGGATAAGTTGAATCAGAACGGTCCTCAAATGCCATTTTGATTGTATTTGATAGTATTCATTGTATTGTATTAAAATCAAATGTTCACTCCTTTTATGTATATCAAAGTAATGCATATGATGTCATTCTGAGAGGAAAAGAAAGATAATTATACAAGAATAATAATTAAACAAGGTGTGTTAACTTTTAAAACTTGAGATTTCCCTTTTGAATATTAAGAATGCGGTCATCATATTGTAATAGCTCAGACAAAGCATCTACAGCCTGATGTAGGCGGCTTTGCTCCGACTTCTTCAATCTAATTTGAAATTTAAATTTATAAAATGTTTATAATGATAGATAGCTTTGTCACATAATCATAGTAATTTCTCTATGTAACCAGTCACACAGCTTGACACTGAGCACTGCCAAAGGACTGGGATTTGTGTCTTCTTTGAACATTTTTCATTAAACATGGATAATGTGTGTAATCAGTACAATCTGCACATTTGGCCATAATGGAGTAAAAATTCAGTATCCATGAAACCCTCAATATGAGTAACATTTGACACATCCATTTTGCACATGAATGCTGTCTTGCTTCCATAGATTACACATCCCCCAAAAATTAATGTATTTTTATCCTCTCACTGTGATAATGATGATAATTAACAAAAGTAGCATCGATGAATTGAAGCAATCAATTATAATTTTATGAACCGCTTCGATGAAAACCACAAAACAAACTCAGAAATACAACTAATACATTGATAGCAGATGTTCCATCTGTAATCTATTCCAGAAAGAGACAATTTCCATTCAGCTCAATTAATTGAATATGTCAGTCTATATACAATCACATTTCAATGACTTGTGCTGGCTTCCTATTGAGTCTTTATGGGAGGCAGATTTAAGCATACACATAGTTACAAATACACCTGGCATATTTGGAAAGCGCTGAGATAAAAATAAATACAATTAGATACAAAATTAGAAAGACACGCATCCATGAATGTAATAAAGTAGTAATAGTTAACATGACATGCTAGTAATTGTGGCAAATATACTATGTAAGTTACTTCTATACCAAACTGTATTATATTTCTTTGAAATAAGAGTAGATGAGTAATTAAGTCAATATAAAAAAAAAATGGTGCAATAGTTTCCAATAAAATGCTTTCAATGACATTGTTCAGTCACAGATAAAGTGTGTTCCATTACAGGTGTTGCATTGGTTTTATTTGTGTTCATCCTTTTAGATATTTTTTAATAAAGCAGTGAACATTTTCTCATTAATAATAAAAACTAAAAACTAATATGAAACCAGACATTTATTTAAATGGAGAACATTTATGTGGCAATCCGATCTTTAAGTCAAAATGATGACTGGGTCAGGTCGAAGGATTGCAATAGACTTGCAACTACATGCTTCATATATATACAGCAACTACAGCTTCCACCCAAAAGCCTTTGTCAATAAAATCTAAGAGGGAAGATGATGAACGTTATGAAAAATAAACAAATACTTCCCCACTCCTACCCATGGACATCTTGCCCCTGAAATGTTTTTGTTGAAAAATGTAGCAACTCGTCAACAGTGTTTGAGAGAGACAAAGCTAAAGTGTTGCTACCATCATCACACACACATTATGCTAGTCAACACTGAGTCTGACCCAAATACTTAAAAGTATTTTTTGACTCTAAGAGCATCCCCCAACGGTGGTATCTGCCAGCAATTATTTGGAGTAACCCCACAGGAAGAGCCATCTGTAGCTGATTTCAATTTACACACACACACACACACACACACACACACACACACACACACACACACACACACACACACACACACACACACACACACACACACAAGGGGGAGGTGTGCTTTAAAATCTTTAATTGAGATGGATTGGGTCAGCCAATTAACCCTAACCCACTTGGGTGTCCTTTGTGCCGTTGAAGCCTTCACGTTGGGGTATTGTCACAAATCTTTGAGTCACCACAGAACTAGCACACCTGTCCTCACTGTCTTTATAAAGCTTAATTGGGTTGAGCTCGTCCTGACTCCAAAGGCAGCTTTTAGTCACTACTTCCACGGTGATGCTGTGAAACTGCTGGTGTTAAAAAGTATGTGATGATAAGGCGCCGTCGATCCGAGTTGTTGATTCAAATTTGTCAAAAGACATTTTCAAATGTGCCTTGTTGGTTGGTTTCAAACACATGGCTTTGTCAGTACTGTCAGTGCAATACAATAAAACTAATGCTCTCTCGCTCCATTTCACACAAATCAAATGGGACTGTTCACAGTCACTAGTGCTATGATCTCAAATGGAGCTCATGTCTATTTCTGCTCTGCATGCTGAGTACGCTTTACAACATTGTGGCAGCGAAAATGTAATTGTGATATACTTTCACTCGAAAACATTGATTCTTAAGAGGGTTTAATCCTCTCAACCAGCCACTTGATGACCCTTACCCTTACCTGAATGTTTTAAACAATTCAACAGCAAGCGGTGGCCTCAGTAAGTGTATTAGAGAGAAGGGCAAACACAGAAAACTCAACAAAAACTAAACAACAAAAAGGAAAGTTATTATTTTACCGAATACAAAATGATCTAAATTAAAGATTTAGTTACCACACATCCCTTTCACTTGAATTATAGATAATAAGACCTGTCATATTTAATTGTTTGGGAGATGGAACGCAGGCCAATCTTTTGGGGCAATTTAATTTGAAATGCAGTTCTTCGAGACAGGGAGAGCAGCCAGAAGTCATGCAGAGAAAATAGTCTTAATTGTTTAATCCATATCAGTTATGCACCATATGGGAGAAATTACAGGTGCTGTGTGACGGAATACACACTACAACTAAACAAATGTCTGAGGGGCAGTTTGTGTCTTTTAAGATCAATTTGTCCCAGCTCTTTCCCCTTAGACCAGCTAATAATATGTGCATGAATTAAAGCAAAGCATTCCAGCTGTAAAGGCTGTGCTCACAGTCTTGTTGACAATATCTTATGAATATACAGAGGACTAACTCTGTAAAATGCATTGTTCAACCGTGTCATTATTTCCTCAGGGTCTCCAATAAGAATTGCATCTATGGCATGAAGGAAAGTCTCACCGACACTTCTTTTAAAACAACAATTTATGTTAAAAGACACTGTATCAAATTTGGGGTTTAAAGGACAAGAACAATATATTAACAGTGTTTCACACATTCTACTAAATTAAGTTTAAAAGCAGCCATACACTCTGCCAAGCTTTCAATTTTCTTTATTATTCAATATAATATACGACACCTCAGAGACTGTAGTTTGTCTTGCCATTCTTATGCATACACATATGAATGGTAACTTTCAGCATACATTTGTTCTTTCACCTATGACAATGGACGTTCTAGCAAGGGGATTTGAGAGTTTTTATTAAATATGATTTATTTTGACCGAGTTAATGTGTTTTGCAAAGGGGTCGCAATTATCATACCATTAATCATATTATAATTAGAGTCAATGTCTTAATTTTGACACAAAACCTCTATTTCCTAAAGGAATTAATAACTGCGCTGTCATTTTATAGAAGAAAAAAAAGTATCTTCAGACTCTCTCTCTAAAACTGTAATGGGTGCTAGACACTGGTCATATTCATTCTTATTATATGAATGTGTGGTTCTGTGTGTATATGTGGTGTGTTGCGGCAATGCTTTGTTTCCCATGATATGGATTTATAGACTGTGGCCTGAAGTTCTATATCGTGGAAGTCGATACATAAAGAACAAATGCTACAAGAAGAAAAGGATGTAACACTATGTGTGTATTGACAAGGACATGGTTTCAACAGTACACTTCAATAGGTGTTATAGGTGGACTTTGATATATTTCAAAGGTGAAGAAACTAAAAGTAAATCAACCACCTGCAAAGCATGCACACCCAGAGTTGTGTGAAAGGCATGTATTACAGTGCATTCAGCGGGTAATCATACCACCACCACCAACATATTTATGGTTGCCATGCGTAACTTTACCCCGCACCTGCTCTGAAGTCTCGTGGAGTCGAGATAAAATGCTGTTTTCTGGTGAACCACTGAAAGTTCCTATGTAAGTGTAATTTCTGTAGTTCTGAAAAGACCAGACAATATGAATGCCGGCTCATCGTGTCGCACAACAACACATCAGTCACTGGCCCTGCCAAATATACACAAGAATACCTTTTTGATTTCCTCCTCCTTGTTGTTGTTGTTGCTCTCTTCCCCTTCTTTGACCAAACAGAATCATGCAATCTGTTTTTCAAACTCCTCGCTGATTCTTTTGCTTCAAAAAAGGATTTGTTTGATAGCGGCAATCCCGGAAAGGTCACAGGCGTCAAGAAAATAGACGGAATGAGCCAAGAGGATTTCAAGTTGTATTAATGAGGACCCCCTTGGCCAGCCGTCTTAGAGGTCAGGCCATCACCTAAAATGATAAAGATTTATCATGGGGAGGCAAGGCTGGTCAAAGCGCTCTCTTATCTCTGGTTCTGCCTTTTACAGCAGAAACCACTGTCAGGAGTCTCACATGGATGAAAGACTTGGCTACTCTCCACCACTGTTGCAAACCTCCAGAAATATTCTGACGTCGGTAAATAATTCATCCCCTATATTTTGTACTCTTTGAGAATTTGTGAGGAGGTGCGAGTACATTATGCCGTGCTCCCTACTCCGCGGTCCAAACTCCAAAACAAGGTGGCGCATATAAAGTTGGTCCCAGTTTGAGATTATATTGAGACCATGTTGAAAAAATGTGCTGTTTTTTTTAATTGCTGCAGTCTGCAAGAGGATATATGCTTTATCCATATCAGCTATACATATTAAAATTAAAATTCTCGCTGTGATACAATGTTTCTGCTGTGGATCATTGAATTGAAACGGCATTATTTAACTCTATATTTCAGTGTGTGAATGCTGAATCTGAAACTGTGACATATGAAGCATCACAAGTATAACAATATAAAGCACAAAATACATATTTTAGAGCTCTCCTATATAAATGCAGTACGATGAATTACAATCATAGCTTTATGTTTGACATGCATTGCATTATAATACATCGTACTACAATTTAGTCGCAGGAGATCTGTGAACCCGATGGTGCTGCAGACCAACTTCAAATGTATGCGGCAGGTCATGTATATGTATTTGTCTCTGCCAACGCGTTCCTGTGAAGTTAGAACACCAGTGGCCCCTGAAGAGAAAAACATTGTTGATATGCCAGCCATGGATCTGTTTTCTTTTTGCTGTTTTTTGAAGCCTTTTCATAGATGTTTTCTTTTTCTTTTTTCTCCAGAATGTTGTGAAAGCTGCTTTGGAGGGAGCTAGCAGCAATCATCAGGTATGCAACCACACAAAGAATACACCACGCTGGCTTAATCCAGGGTAATTTGATGTACAGCTAATAGACTCAGCCCAGGAGCATGGTCGTGGTGTTTTCCTTCTATTTTACAAAACATGTTCTTTGTGTTTCTTCTATTGACTCGCATTATAATGATACACCCTGAGTAAGTCTTTCTTCAATTGTAAGCAAAGGCTTAGCTCAGTTTGAGGTTTTCAACGGTATAAAAAATACTTTTTCAAAGATTCAAACTGCTCAGAATTAGCAAATTGCTGGCAACAGTTATGGTCAGTGTTTAGAGTTGTTCACTACTCATAATCCCTCAGGCACTAAAATGATTCCTATGCATATGGTACGGGTTACACCAGTTAGAATTATGCATGAGCTTGACTTGAGCCAACCAGCCCCACATACATTTTTTTAACTACACAGTAATCGTAGTAAAAGTACAGCGAGTTGTGTCTGTCAAGTAGAGTTTAGATCCAAGGAGAGCTTTTAAGTAAAAAACATGAAGCCTGGACTAAAAACATCAGGCCAGAGAACACAGCCTATACCATAACAACAATGAGGATAACCTCAAATTTGATTTTGCATTTATGTTTTGTGACTTAATACAGAGTGATTTAATATCCAAAAGGTGTTTGTAATACTGATTATGCATACTGAATCTAAAGCAATGAATGAAGTCATGAGCAACTGGTTGCGAGGACGTGATGGAGGGGCAATGGCACAAGTGGACAATAACACAAACGAGGCTCAGGCCAAGTTTAATGTCTTGAAGAAAATGACAATCTATATTTAACTGTATGATTACTTACTGAAAATGACTTAAAACCTTTCACTAAATGTATTTATATGATGCAATTCCTACATGTGTTTTTCATTTCTGGGAGCCCAAATGACCTTGCCAAGCCAAAATCAATTTTCCATGTAAGGTCTTTTAGTATTCCTCAGCCTTCCTTAATGTACGTGTTAAATAAAGTGAATATTCTACTGGAGGACTGGACACAATTCTCCATGGACAAAATCAAAATATCCCATTTGTTAATGATTATATGATGGTTTCAATGACATTTTTTGATGTCAGCTTTCCCCACGAGACCATTTTCAATTATGATTAAGAATAATGGAGCACATTCAATTGACAGTATTGCTTTTCACAAGAGACTGTGGTCAATAAGGGAGGCTCTACATCTAAACTACATCTAAATCAAAATGAAATATATTCAGTTTTTTTTTAATATTGGAGTAGAATAATATTAGTTTTCTTTCTTTTTTTCCTCCTCTGCTTTGGTTTTCCTCCCCTCTGACGGATGTTGTTAAAGACTTGACTACATGGCTCATAACCAATTAGCATATTTATCCCAAATCACATTTGTTTTGGAAATGGAGTTCAGTAGCAACGAGCAGCCATTGCTGGCCACACCATCCGCTAAATGTTTAACTTTCCTAAAGGAGTCATTGAAAACAAGAAAGGGAACTTGTCTATTGGGAAATACCTCTGGATTAGGGGGGCTGAAAGATTGAAAAAGTAATTTGAAAAATAATGGGCTTTTTAATGACTAAACCTATGGGACACCCAGATGTGCTCTTTGTTAATTTTCACTAGTGTAATGTAAAAATCCAACTGCTTAATTACTCTAGGACACACAAAGCAACTGGTTTTTAACGAGGCAATTATGGGAACAGCTTCTACTACATTGCGCCAAAGCTCCCATTCCCCACCAGCTCCTTCTTTGATGAACCACTCCTTTTCCATACAAAGTTATCAAGCTTTTCATGTCCTTAGCAATGACAGAAAATCCCAAATATGTTTTAATCAAAAGGGTTTGTTTTGCCTCCCGAGACCTCAGATCATTTGAATATGGCCTAATTCTCGATTTCTTACGGAATAAAGTAACTTAATAATGAATGTTTCATAAATAATACTGATATTTACCACTAAACTCAGATTTTCTAGCATGAGTGATGGAAAGATTTACTTGGAATCCATTTATTTGAACATTTTTAGACAAGGATAGCAAATATGAATGAACTAATGCATTCTTTTGTCATACATTGGATTTTCGGTTTGTCAGCTTTTGAAACTGAAAGTGGTCCGTTTTAGCATCAGCTGATTTTTTTATCCTCTTTACATAGATCAATACAAAACTACTTGGGCGGTATAACACCCCCTACCCCAACCCTCCTTATAGCAGAGGAACATCTGTTGGTAAATATCATTACACTATTGCATGCCTTATCTTTTATTTCATTGTGAAATATCAGATGTGCCAGCTCAAAATACATTAACATTTAGAGCAATCAATATGAGTTGCACATTTTACGAGAGACATGTTCCAGCTGATAGAGAAACTTGCGAGGATGTCTGAGGTGTCGTGTCGTTCTTTACCGAATGCTGTAAAGATCATGGTGAGTTGTGGACTTCTGGAGGGAACGTGATCCTCAAATGGACTTGTCCCATTTTTTAATCAGGCTTGCATTACCTGGATTAACATACATATTAAAGTATGAGAGGAACGTTGACAAAGTTGAAGTCGCTTTGAGTTTGCTATAGAGCTGTATTATTTAGTAATTTATATGCTCCACAAACAGGAGACAATATATTAATATTCAAATGGCAGCAGCATCAATGAAATGAAAATTGCATTACCATCTCTTTGTTTTACATCAATAGTAATGTCAGTGTAACCTTTTTTAAATATATTATAACAAAAGGTGCAGCAATTGTGATAGATGATCATAATGTCAACTTTCCTCTCCTCTTTTATCAATTCCAATTGTGAAAATCATAATACAGCATGTTCACTCAGTTCTCCTGAACATAAAAGTAATAAAAGGCACAAAAAGGAAGGAAAAAATGGAAGAAATCAACCCATCTCAGCTGCAGAGCTAAAACCAGAAATTAAAATTGTCCCTTTGAGATGCAAATACTCAAACTATATTCTTCATGTTGGATCTGAATTGCTAATGTACACAGTGTAAACGCCCAGTGTGTCTCTTTCAAGACTGGACCTCTCGGAGACATGAACCTGACGGTGTTAGTGTTGATCAAAGGGGCCAGCCATGTTATGCCTTGGAGACGGAGTAGTCTTTGACATGCAGCGGACCATGCATACTCCTTGTTTTATGCATATGTGGTTTGATAGATCAACATTTAAAAAGTGAAGAAACTACTCTGAAGACAAATGCATTAAAAATAGCAACAAAATTGTCATAAAAGTGCAGCAAAATCACAGTATTTTTTCCAAAATACATTTGAAAAAATTCACAGAAAAATGCTGACGTTATTTTTTATGAAAAGCGGGGCTAAAATCAAAATTCAAGACTTGAAACAATCATTGTGAATTCAGGTGGTGTTTCTAAGACAGCGGGCTACTGCTTTTTATCCTATACAGGGGTTTCACCTTGATAGACCAACTATATGGATTAATAGCACTAGTTCAACACAGCCAAAGGCCCCCTGTATCTGCGTTAATAGAGCCTATTCATTCCTGTCAGCTACTGGGGACTGATGGAATTGCAGGGGTAGCTTTGTATCCACACAGCAAATCATAAGCCCTCAGATATCGCTTGAGCTGAACGACTGCAATTTTCATTTAAAATCAAATGTTTTACAGTGAGATCTATCAAACATTTAGTCAGACACATTTTCTCTGAAGGGGAAACTCTGTCTCTCTGTCTGGGTGCTGGACGAGGGGAATAGCTTCTCAGGGCAGGTTACTTGTCTTCATTTTGAGCTAGGTGGCCGACACACACACACACGCACACACACACACACACACACACACACACACACACACACACACACACACACAGACCTTGTGAAGTACAATCTGACAGATGCAAATGTTTGTCATTGTGTGCTGTCGACGCGAGTGTATCGGAGCAGAAAGAAAAGCTGTGTTCCCGTCATTATCTATCGCGTCGCCACTGTGGATCTTTCCATACAGACATCGTGGAGCCACCTGCTTGCGTTCAGAGACATGGACACTTGAATAGCAACGACGCTGGGGGTAATACAAGCCTGCGCAATGATTAACAGCAGCTTGAATCGCAAAACACATACTTTTAGAACATGATAGTTTTCAACCACAAACCACTATATTCCCATTGTCATAATGGTCATGTTGCATCTTGTTCCAAAAGGAATATATAATTGTTTGTCATAAAATAGGACATTGTTTGCTGTGATATAATTTAAGGTTAGTACTGAGACACTTTCCATCAGCATATGAATGTACAAAATTACCTGTTAGTGTTAAACTATAATCCAGGTTATCCTGACCAGTGAAGCTCAACCATACAAGGGAAATAGCAATAAACAACACAACTATATGTGGGGAGGGGCGCTAAAGACCTTTAAAGGGTTAACGTCTTGCTATTGGCAAGTAAGAAATCATCTATCAACGAAATGTGTCTCTGACAGGTGAAGGATCTCTCTCTGCACTCAAGTAATCCTTAAATACAGGCTACATTTTTTCTTGCACACTTTATGTGGGGAGCAGGTATTTCAAAAAGCGTTGAACTCATTTCTTAATATTTCAAAGGGTTGGCTCCCAATTAAGTGGAATAAAAGTCCTACTTTATAGAGATTTTGATATGCACTGCAGCTAAAACGGCTAAACTTTGACTCTGCTCTGTCTCAGTTAACCTGAGCAGCATCCTGGATTATAAATACAGTACCGGTAGATTGAATGTCGAGAAACGCAACACATTGCTTCACTCGACTATCGTTAGTGCATGATGCGTGGATGACAGAAGCGATTTAAATACAGGTTCTTCACATCCCGGGCTCATTAATTATCATAACTGTCCGGCGTGGTACAGTTCTATCATTGTGACATTGAGTCATGGTTCATTTTGTGGTGAGAAGATGAATCACATACAGCCACAGTGTAAACGGAGTAATTGGGACAAACTACACCATATCTGTGCAACCTTTGCTAAAAGGTCCAAACAACAACGCTGCCATTTGAGGGCGGCTTTCGAGTCAAATGTTTCTGCACAATGTGACAATGTTGATCATGGTAATCCAACTCCTCTGGTGCTAATGGCCCTCAGCACCTTACACAATCCCAATTAAAACTGTAACATTAATGCTCTTCAATGCTGGTACAATGTAGCATCGTGACAATAAAAAGGAGGACACCTTAATAGAAGAAAGAAGATGACAATATTAATTTCTTTCAAGTTGCATATGTATCCCGCTACGGCTAATTACGACATGCTCTTTGATGCGGGCGAGACAGTTTTTTATTATTTTCTACTGAGTTCAAATTCCAGGTATTTAATCCTCAATGGAAATGCCAAGCTTTGAGGATGTTACCCCAAGTGTACTTCAGAGTTCAGTGCCTCAGGAGACTAGAGCAAATATGAAAAACAAAGTGTTTCGAAATTATTTCTTTCTTGTTGTTTTAGGTTCAGCTCTTGTTTTCTCCTAAGTCTGCAACTGGGGCTTACGCTCACTTCCTCGTTGTGATGGTGACTCGAGCCCACAGCTGTGGTGTGAGGAGAATCCAGAACGAGGAGGACACTCAGGGAGGTGTGCAGTCGAGGAAAGTCATGAATATATCCGTGCGGTCGGAACACACGTCCACACACCCACACGTTCCAAAGACAAGCATGTATGCACAGCACACCGTTTCACTGCCGAAGTCGGCTTAAGCACATCAACAAATCGCCACCGCAACAGTAAACAGAAAAAAAGAGCTTTTTTACACAAGCCTGTGTCCACATGCCCGATCAACATAAAACAGACATGCTGCATTTACCCAACAATAAGTCGCATATGCTTTCAAAAAATACTGTACTCCGTCTGTTTGTGACAAACTGAGTTTTCTGCACACTCAGAAAGTAGATGAGATATATACTGAAATACTGGGAGGCTACTTTTTAAGTGGTTCATCCGACTGACGGTTGCTCCAAAGCCCTTCCTTAGAATGGCCTTCATACCTTTTCAGGGTGAAAAAGGTTTTATTCAACCTGAAGAAATGTGCACAGCATCTAGGATTTTCCAAGTCCACACTTTTCTGATACTTTAAGAGTCTAAAATGCAACTCTCTAGAATCTAAACTGCAACTCTCTTCTGGCTGGAACCAGCTCCCCACTGACATCAGGACAGCAGAAAGTCTCTACATCTTCCGCCGAAAAATGAAAACGCACCTTTTCCGACTATATCTGGATTAATCACAGACTTGCACTTTGGTAGCACTTGAATGGCTCTTATTATGGTACTTTTGTAGTTTGACTATGATGAGGAAATGTTACTTTCTGTATTCTTGTTGTTCTTAGTTTGTACTCTAGGTTGAAATGCACTTATTGTAAGTCGCTTTGGATAAAAGCGTCTGCTAAATGACATGTAATGTCATGTAAAATGAGCCGAACAACCGAGGAGACGGTTAAAGATGACCACCGCAATCCAAAAATCTGTCTGTAATGATGATTTGAAGGGAATAAATGATCCCTATCTCCTTGCTGTAATGGCCGATGAAACTTTGATTTAAGAGCTGCAATTGGTTTCCAGTAGGACACATTGTCAGTTTTCTATTCCCAGTAACCCGCGTGTACTGTTTCAGGACACTGCTGCTTGTCACAAGTGCAGGGTTGACTGGACAGGGAGGACGATATCCACTGGAGACACTGGGGCTCTTCTGGCACGGCTTTCTGTCCGTAATGGCCTCCATTCACAGGCTCTTCATGAAAGGTTTTACATGGGAAACTCCAAAGGCTAATTGGCCCACGGAGATCAGGCTTATTGTTAGTTCTGCATGGCTTCCAGCAGCCAGGGTTGCCATATTGAGTGCCTAATCACCACAGGGCTCCACACCTGACTTGGCAAAGAGCACTTTTCCTAATTCTTTTAAAAAGTGTCTCTTTCCTCTCCTTGCTTCACCTCCTTTATCTTGCCCCTCTGTCTCTTATGTTCGAGGTTATATGACAGGTTGGGAATTACCTGTATGAATACCTGTGTACTTTATTTTGATTTATACCTAAACTATGCTTGAATGCTTCAAGCCTATTCTCAAATGACTCCACTAAAAGCCCAAGAGGTCAAGCCAGCTGCGTGTGGCCTCTCTCAGTATCGCTGCCGTGTAAACACTTAGAAGTGTGTTTCATCGTTCTCTTGGAGAAACAAAATGTCAACTGCTATCATGGATTGTTCTCAATAGAAAGTGTCTAAGTTCCACTAATTACCCTATTTGAGAGAACAAGATGGCATACTTGACACATTTCATGTATATGTAAATATACATGGCAATACAAAAGTTCCTGATTCTGATGAAATAAACGGTGGCATAGTGCTTATGTCTCTACAGCAATGCTACATTCAGTGGATACCTGTGATGACTCAGAAACAGTTCAAATCCCTGGAGGTTTAAGTCTAAATCCCTGAATGCATAAAAGCCTTCCGCACTGTTTGCAAAATGTCATTGCGCTTTACTATCCCCGTCTGTCATTTGGATTTGAATACACACCTGATTGCTCCAAGCTGATAAAGAATTCAAGCACCAGGTTCCCATTGGAAAGGCTCTTCAGCTCGCATGAGTTCTGCTCCTGGAGAGGGCAGAAGCATGTTGTCGTGTGTAACGTCGGCAATAATACAGAGTTATCTGTTTTGATCGGCTATTTCAGTCCAGCACAATTTGACAATAGTATAAGCCATAGTTGGTGGGACTCACTTAAAGCATTTACAAATATGTTATGGTACATGGAAAGCATACAAGCTGTTGTTTTGAATAAGTGACTTGGATATGTGATTTAAATGTTAAGTTATTGCCTTCTGCCATCTGTTAAAAGTCGACACCAGCATTTCAGGTGACGGTGCCTAATAGCAGGCGACTCAGGCTCCTAACTAATTAATGAGGAATGTGTTGTTTTCATGCTGTATGTGAGTGGATCATAAGACTTGCAGCAGACAGGAGTGGTCGGCAGTTAAGTAGCTCATTATGTGATGAGCTCCATTTAGAAAGGAGACAGATATTCTGCAGGATGAGGTATGTTTAGTCCTCCTTTAAGTATTGATGACTCACTCACTAACCCCATTGATCCATGTATAATTTAATCAGCACCACTCTGATATTTAATCATTAATATGTAATACAAACGTTCCATAAAATTGGATAAAAGAAAGTATTAAAGGTGCAGAAGCTTTGATCGGAATACACAGCAGAAAGAGGATTAATCATTTCTGCACTGGGAGAGTTCCTATATATCTGTTTTTGATTTGATGTCCTTATTTTGAAAGATGTTTAAGGACAAGACCTAAAACCGTTGAAATGTGAAAATGTGAAATGTGAACAACATATTCCATCTCTGCTAGTGCTGGATCCCACACTTGCTGGCTTGACATCAGCAAACAGCATATGTATCACCACTGTGTGGCTTACCATCAACAGCTTGAGGTTATGGTTTGAACAAAGACAGAAGGGACACCAGACAGGGTATGAATCAACAAAAAATGTTCCTCAATTTCAGAGAAAAGGTACAAATTTGCAAGCCAAACAATATAAGTTTTCATTTTTAAGATTAGTGTTGTTTTGTTGAATTACTGTAGTTACAGAAAACAAATGGATGACGGGAAGATATTATTGAATGATATTTGACTTGAGCTTTTTTCCAAAAAATAAAAATAGATCTTCAAAATGGTCTGCCATTGAATACTCATTAATTTGAAGTAATTGTGTGACCTAATTGGTACTTACTGCACAATAGTACCAGAAAATGAGTTTCAAATAGAACAAGGGCATTAAATTACCACTATGAAGTAACAGAGGATTAGTGCCGTTCAACAACAATGCATTTAAAATTATATTAAGGGGTAATTTTTCATCTTAATTGTGCAGTCATCCCATTAATAAGTGCGATGGATGACCTATATAGAGAACAGTAGTTTTTTTGAGTTTTTCTAAATTGCCGATTATGATTATAGTCCTCTCAATAACACAAGAGAGCATTTTATTTCTTCAGCAACTGTCCTCTTATTTTTTGCTTAATGCAATAACACTTCCACAACTTGGGGGGGAAATCTAACAAATTCCTATTTAACTACATTTTACACTTACTTAAAATATTGATCAGACTCTTTAGAATATCTTAAGATACAAAACACACGTTCTGCATAACAAAGTGCCAAACAGGTCAGACTGCTATTTATATATTTTGTTTAGTTTAATGCCAAATCACCACGGTGTATTATCAGTTGTATTTGCCCAATGCTGAGTACACAGTCGGTGCAGTATCTGATGGGAAAGCATATTCAATTATTAACTGATCTACCTCTGCTGGTGCCCATTTCCTCAGAGATAAAAAAGACCTATTAGACTTATTTCCTCCTTGTAGATGGAATGAAATATCATGTGTTTTAATGGATAAGCCTATTTTAATCTCCTCCATTAATACTTTAGTATGCAGGATATTATTGTTCTGTACCAATGACTATAATTAGTTTTGTTTAATAATCTCTGTCAATCCTAAAATTGCTCACTTGCTTGGTTCCACATCCTGCTGATGCTGATCATTAATTTGAGTCTTTTTAGCATGGTGGGATGAAGATCACCCATGATTACTTAAAATGGTGCACCCAGTCATGTTTTAGGCATGAGATAAGTAGCAAAGAGGTTAACAATATGACTAAAACCAGCAATTTTCTCAGGCAATTGAGCATGTTTTCCTTGTTATGTTTTTTTTAAGGCAGCTTAGAGATCGTGTTACCGCGTTTCTCGAAGTTTGGATGCATTGTTGGGGGACATGGATCATGACTTAGAACTGAACCTCCCTCAAGACAAAATATATGAATAAATGTGAAAAATACTTGTTGGCATGGCCTTTTAGAATCAAAAAATAATTTGAAAACCATTAAGGAGAATGAAACGGTGATGAAGTCTGATGAATTTAAATGAGTTAATTAAGTATTAGTCATTTCATCACTTACAGTTTTAATTGACTTTTTCTCTCCCAGGGTACAACCTTTGTCTGCTTCTGTATCTTGTACTGTAGTCTATTTTTTCATGTATACATATATAATATAGTGTATTACTTGTGCATCTCTGTAGAATAGTTTGGAAATATAGAGATGGTCAGGATTACAAGATCAACTTAGTTTTTTGCTGCAGTTCAACGTGGTGCCAGAGGAGAACATCAGCTTAGAGATGTCCAGCGTGTGAGGCATCCTGCATCTCCATCATTATTGATTTCATCCAGCACCACCTTTATCAAGTAATGCCTCTGCTGTTTTTTTGCAGCTGAGTTAGATCGTTCTTTAAAAAAGTGGATGTTTTTTTTTTATTAATAGTAAAATCAAGATTATTAGTTTGGAATTTCATTAGAAACAGACTGAAAAAAGATTGATTGTCATCAAAGCCCTCAGATAACACATCCACACTCATATTTATAACTATATGCATTCATATACTACTAGTCCACATGACTTGCATATCTTTCCACAGCAGGAGGAAACACCATGGCGCTGTTGGTTACAGTGTACTAATTCTCGGCACACTCAGATACCTGTGAATCCATTAGAGCTCCCGCACAACTGTAAACAATTGCAAGGCGTGATCTAACAGTCCCCGGCACTGCTTCGCGACAGCCTCGTCACCCTTTCTTCTCTGTGTGTCTCTGCCTCCCTCTCTCCTCAATGGCAATGTCAAAATGGCGAAACCCTCCAATCACATTACTGTACACCCAGGAACATTTAAATGCTAATGTTATAAGCTCACATGCCTAATATGATAAGCTGACAAGCTTATTATAAGCTCTGAAGTTTTAAGAGTTTCTTCCATTAGTTATCACAGGAGGCATTAAATTGCATCGTTGCACAGTGCCAGAAGGTATGGAGTTAAATTCCCTTGCAGAAGGATTATTTTGGCTGCCTCCTGACAGCACTGTATAGTGGCAGGATTGTCCATGACGGTTTGTCAAGAGACTGGGAGATGCACAGGGAGTGGATAGCAAGTGGTTTGAGCTAGATGAGTCTGTGTGTCTTATCTACTAGTCTGCTCTGTATATATATATATATATATATATATATATATATATATATATATATATATACACATGGCTGTATAGAGGATAGTTTATCCGATAGAGAGCATTTCTGTCATCCTTGCACTTCCTCTGTCCTGATAACCTATAAAGCAACAGACAGCACTGAGGCTCATCACAGGATACAATGATGCCACGTGGATCACAAAACTAAAAACGTGTTCTCCACACTACTGATTTGTGTCTTCTTTAAAGATATTTAAGATAATATTTTGTTTTCATGTTGATAAAAGATAAGGACAGGTAAACTCAATTTTCTTAACTCGGATCAACCTGCAGAATCTGTACCACATTTTAATATTTGTTCAAAAACCCCAAACATTGAAGTCACATGTATTTTACGGAAGTGGCTCTTGAGCTCATATAGGTATTCCTGAAGATCTATGGGATTTAAAAACTAAATTATTGTTTTCTTTGAGAAATTAAAATAATAAAATAATATCCAGCTGAAATCCAATCCTTGAGGAATCTCATAGGATATCCGTTATTGTCAGCAGTCTCAATAGAAGTCCAACAGATGGTAAAACGTAAATGTGGTGTCAGTGGGAGAAATAAAAGACTTCCTTAGACAAGTGTATGTGAGGCGTATGTGAAGTGTGTCTCAATTAAAACACAAATTAGCACTTCAGTGGCACTTAAATGGCTCTTACTTATGGTACTTTTGTACTTCGACTTTCTTGAAGAAGTTTTACTTTCTGGATTCTTGTTGTTCTGAGTTTGTATTCTTGGTTTAATGTACTTATTGTAAGTCACTTTGGATAAAAGCTTCTGCTAAATGACAGGTATTGTAATGTAGAAGTGTGTGTTGGACAGTCGATGTGAGGTCCGGGACAGGGATGTCCTATGTGCACAGATTGTAAAGCCTTTTCAGACAATTTTTTCCATTTGTGATTTACAAATAAAACTGAAGAGAATTGTATGAAAAGTGACATTGAATTACTGTTGTTCCTTCAATATCCTTAATGACCTGCAGTAGGATGGACACTCATTGCATGTATCTAGCATGCCTTATGCTGCTTCTAGCTGAATGTCCATTTGTTCTTGAAACGGTTTGGAAGCACATTGAGAACCACTACAAACAGATTCCTTGGATGGACAAACGTCCTCTCCAATGAAGCTCATTCAGATATTTTGTGATACAATAGATGGCGACAAAGTTCAGATTATTGTCTGTCCACCGCCTTTTTTGCAGAGACAATTTATTTTGATATTCATAAAACCCAGAACCATTTGCAAAGGCTATGCGATCTCAAGAAGAAACCTTGTAATTTCCTCTGATTCAATTGAGTCATTATATTTGGGGTATTTCCATTTTAATCAGGTCCTCTGTTCAGCAGCAGTCCCATTGATTAACCTTATCATCGGATGATATACTTCAGACGCATTATGAAAGACGGGACGCGAACAATCGTCACAGGCCTCGCTCCACGAACATTCGCCGGTCTCAATTAGTCAGTGATATTGCATCTGACTAACAGCTGGCAGCTTCTGTCTGTCTAATCTCTCACTGCAGCTGTGCTGGAACAGGCAACATGCTAGCCTAATTAGCCATGCTGTCTCCATGGGAAAATGAAGCCTGGGGGTCCTAGATCAATGTTGCTGTCCCTTATTCACTCTCCTCCTCCGCCAGACCCTCTCACTGGAAAATACAATGAACATCCTTTGTTGTCACTGAGATGTTGTCTTTTTTCCCCTCAGTGAGGAACTGTCACAGTTGTGTTTCTCCCGTGAGCGCAAAGAGATGTTTAGATATGTGACCAAATTAAAAACGTGCGTCTTCCAACTCGTGTCAATTTTCTGCGTCGCTACAGATGTGATTTCAAATGTGTTGGATTAGATTACTTTTTGTTCAGGTTTTCAAGCTAATGATTTGTTAACTACGCCAACAACGTCAACACCAAACACTCCCACACACACAATTTGTTTTTGCGTCAGTATTGGCACTCCTGGCGTGACACTTGTTGGAGTAGTTTGTTATCGTCTCAAGTATTGGAGAAGAGAGTAATAAGGCCAAGAATTTCACAGCGTGCTCTCCAACAGAGCAACTTGAAAATGATGCACCCTTTTTGCTTTATATTCAATCAATCAATCAAACTTTTATTACAGACTCAAGGTCCATAGTACAAAACATTCAAATATAATAAAATACATACAAAACCACAAGTAAAAAATCAAAACAAAGAACTGCACATGCTTTATCAATAGACAGCTGTACCAGTGTCTCCACAGCTGAGACTTGTACTTGAAGACCCGTTGAACTGAAAATAACCTTGCATATTAAAAGCAATTTTCAGCAATTCTTCTTCTTCTTCTTCTTCTTCTTCTTCTTCTTCTTCTTCTTCTTCTTCTTCTTCTTCTTCTTCTTCTTCTTCTTCTTCTTCTTCTTCTTCTTCACCTACTGTACATACAAAGTGGGTGTGAAATGAAAATAAAACATGTAATATATATGCATGTTTTATGGAAATTACATTAGACTGTACGCAACGTTATCTAACACATAATTTGCACATTGATGGCAGCCTAAGTGTCAAACTGATAAACTCTAATTTCCTGTTCTTTATTTAGGGAAGACTCATGTTACACTGAATATATTATTTGTTTTGATCAGTGTCAAGAGAAAATAGCTGAATTAATCTTCAACAAATGATGGCTAAAAAGTTTGACGTTCATTGAATATGTTTTCACTATTCAGTTTGTTTATAGTTTATACATTTAAACACATATAATGTGTTTTTCCCAAAGAGTACATCCAATTGGAGAAGTGCATTTAGGGCAATGCCCGCAGACACAAAAAAGAGAATGAATTCGACATTGTGTTGCAAGAATCATTGTAAAAATGTTATCACGTTTTTTTAATTCATAACATCCGGCAATTCCAACTTGCTGACTCTGAAGCTACCGCTTCAGGGATTTCAGGGAGTTTTAATTCCTTTAACGGTTTCCAGTCTTTTTTGTTTGATGTGGAGATTCATGGTGTCATTGCTACGACCCCTGTTTGCTGTAACACCACCCCCTCCCCCGTCCCTGCTCAGCAGGGCCCAGCGTGGGTCACAAACCTGTAATAAACAGGAGGGGCCAAGGCTCGATTTGGGAAAAATAGGCACTTTCCGTGGCATCTGAAAATGTCTAGAGTAATGCACTGAATTATTAGGGTCACTGACTCCACCCGCTCTGTTGATTTGTCTGTGGACACAGAAAGCTCACTCTGACATTGAAGGACATTTTCTACCACCAAGGACTGTAAATTAAGAGACATGCCTGCACCCGAGCAGCTTCTGTGAGGCAACATGATTGAAATGTTGCACTATAGAACACCCATGCTGACGCAAAACACAAAAACACAACTCCTGATAGGGTGTACGGTTAAATGTGAAGCGAGTATGTGTTAATACGACGGTGTCGTTTCTTTACTAATGACGACAAATAGATGTGTTAAGTGCTCAGTCAGATGCGCGAGAAACTATATCTGTCTGACTAAAAACATACACACACAAAGCACCAGGAGTGCATTTTTACTCATCCGGCTTCCACAGAGTTGCACAATTGCAGCTAATCAGCCTAATGAGCCAAAGATTGCAGCAGTAATCAGGCGTCATTAGGTTTATGAGTATTTATTATCTGTGGCATGGAAATGATAAAGAAGAGCACCTCTTGTTGATGGCACACAAAGGAGAGAAGCCCTGCAATCTGTTTATTAATGGGGCTGCGTCACCTGGCCACCACAACTCAACAGGCTTGGTCATCCATCAATGCTGAGCCCTGACACGCAGAAGATAGATGTACTTCCCTGTTCTGACCTGAATGTTAGACATTTCAAAGCTGGCACAAAGAGCCACACATGGTTCAGGGTATCGTGTAGGTGGCCTCAGGCTGAGCTGTCCCCGTTGTTCCCATATCCACGTCTGTGGCAGAGAAACACAGCATATGCAAGTGTGGAGAGTCGATTTGTTTTCCTCCAATTCCAACCGTGCCTCATCTTGTTTCCCTGTGAGCAATGCTTCATGCTGGTTCCAGACAGTTTGGGTGACGAGGAATGAAGTCTCCATGCAAGTCTCCTCCATGTTTCTCCCTTGCATTTGAGCTGCTTGCAAGTGATGTCATGTTTGTTACAAATCAAATTACATACACACTCAAACGGGCCACCCGGTCCATCTCGCATGCTTTCTGTTTAAAAGCTTCTTTTTTTTCAGGTTCAAATTGGATTTAGAACGATTTTTTCTTAATTTTCAAATGTTTTTACCTCCTTTGCAGAAAATATTGGAAACATCAAAAGGCCGTGTGTGTGTGTGTGTGTGTGTGTGAGATAGAACTCCGGAGAGCTGGAGACAAGAAAAGAAGGACTTGTGAGATGTGTCAATGTGTGTGAAATACAACCTGCACATTGCTTGTATCCTCTGATTCCTCTTGGGAAAGCAGTACACCGAGATTAGAGGGCATGTTGTTAGAGAGCAGTTTTATCTGTGCCTGTGATGCGCTTTACGGTGGCACTTGGATTAGTGTCCTGTGCATCTCCTTAACCCGCAGAGAAGCTGACACGGTCAAGCTCTATTCAGCAAAACATGATTGTTTCACGGCATATTGTTGTCATTGTTGTTACTCTATTCGGCGTCTCATGACTGAAGCACGCCCTTAACACAGAGAGATAGCTTACGAGAGGTTGAGAGTCATTTCACTACACAGAAAAATCAAATGCAAAAAGAAATCACTCTCTACCAATGTCTTCTGTTCAGGCAGAAATGTCACAGTTCTATGTAAAGTTTATCTTTGTTTTTGGTTTATTAATACAGCTTGTACATAACTTCTCTCCCCCCCCCCCCCCCCCACACACCTGATCAGTGTTCATGGGGAAAGCAGTCCCGCTGCCACAGGCACAGATCTAGCTCCCTGTATCTGAAAACAGTCTTACATTAGCCGAGAGCTATTTCACAGGGACAGCCAAGCAGAAAAATAATTCAAAGGTTTGCTTATCAAGAAAGCCAGTGTGAAAGTTCAACAAATGATTATTCCAGAGTCAATGTTCACATAACTGGTGGTCTGAAATAGGAATTCTGATTTAGTGAATTAATTATCAGAACCAGCTGGGGCCGATGGGAGTTGGTGGCCGATGCGGCGATTCCCCAATAGGACCTTCGTATGACAACACAAACAGAATCAGTCCGGGCGGATGATCCGTGAAAAATATTCCCTCCTTGTTTTGCCACACGCGAGCACATTGGTGTCACACTTCATACGCACACTGTGTATATATAAAACAATGTTGAACTGAACCATTACATCTGGATACAAAATGAAAAAGCACGTACAACATTACATATTCCACAGAGGCAGTTCAATCTAACATGTTGCCAGTTGTCGTACCAACACATTAAATAGTTATTGTGCAGTCCTTGCCCAGTCTTTTAGGCACTTGTGTCAAAGCAGGATGTTCTCATTTCCGTTCCACTAATCTATTCATCACAAAGACAAATGCATGAACCCATTGCTAATAAGGTGTTTTGAAACTAAATGTCCTGAAACTGTGTATGTGGGAATCAGCAGTCAAAGCTTTAAAAGCAATGTTCCTCAGATATATATATATATATATATATATATATACACATATATGGATCACTTTCTAACCATTTGGGTGATAAGTCTGCCAATTTGGTTCAGGCTGAAATATCACACAAACTGCTGGATGAATTGCCATTACCTTTGGTGCACAGAAGATGAATTATGCTATATTTGGAAATCCCATGACTTTTGGGTTGGGTATGGGGGAGAATGGTCATCCCATAACCACAAGGTACCCGGTTCAACCCCCGCTCTCCCCATAGATGAATGACAAGGTGTCCTTGAGCAATTCACTGTACCCCCCGTTGCTTGACTGCAGCCCACTCCTCCTAAATAACTAAAGATGGGTCATATGCAGAGGAGAATTTCCCCTAGGGGGGGGGATCAATGAAAGTGTTAATTAAATTCTTATTTTGTATCTGCCTGTTGCAGTCTGTATGCGCTTTAAGTCAACGTCAACGTCATCAATTACATTAATAAGTTGATTTGCATGAATTATTATTTATCGGCCGAGTGAGAAAACTAACGTTACAGAATGATAAAATCTGTAAATCATTTAAATGTGTTCCCTTGCCCCACAGTGATGCTAACATATATTTGATCATCTCAACCGGATATTATTCCATTAATGGAACCATTTCATGACAAATCCATAAATCTTCCGTCAAGTACTCAAATATAAAATACTGATTATCCACTTAAGGAAATTGGATGGAATGACAGATTAAATTGATCTGCATATTTAATGAGGTAAAACTAAAGTCTTCCTAATAATTAGCCTGTCTAACCAGTTTAAGAATACTCTGTTACAACAACAACAATCAAAACCATATTGGAAGAAAGGTATAGATAATCATACATTTTGATTTGTAGGTTTATTGAGGGTTTATAGCTTACCATCCGTTTGCTAACCAGGCTGTGGAGGGAGTTTCTTAGGGGGGATGGAGTGCCTTTTAATAACCATAACAAATATATATTAATAAAATTGAAATATCATGTTAGAAAAAGTTTACCACTTCTGGGGAGTCTGTTTGCAGCAGTGAGGGAAATAATGGGCAGTCTGATATTTAGGTGGTCCTCCATGGTTTCAGGTATGCAAAAGTGTGAAGGGCTAACATTGCTCATCATTGCACATATCCTAACCTTATTTGAGGATGTAGCTTTGAACATAGATTGAAGCGCGGTTGCAACATGCAGCACAATGCTTGTAAAATATGACTCACGTCATCGACGTTAAAACCCCATCGCTCTCTGCTGTCGTTAGCCGGAAGTGACGAGGCTAGCTGACTTGAAATGCTAAAGTGAGCGTGTTTAATGCTTATTATATTTGTTGATCATCTCTAACTCTTGCTTTTAATGGTTACAGGTACTGGAACCCCAAAACACGACAAACAGAGGAATGCGGGAGGAGGCTGTTTACTTAATCTTTCAGGCAGGGTCAAAACCGGGTGGTCCGCAAACAGGGCAACAAATCCAAAAAGGGGCAGACAAAAATCTTGAGTCAGATTAACAGGCAACAGGTTCATAATAGGCAGATGAGAACTAGTACTAGGAATTCGCTGGAAAGTTTGGCAGTGACACACAAGACAATCTGGCAGAGGACAAGTGGAAGTGAGGGACTAATGAGGGGATGGGCTGCAGGTGAGAAGGGCGTGAGGACCAGGTGAAGGGAATGAGGGACAATCAGGTGAGATGACAGGAGAGTTAATTAAACATGTAAGCAGGATGAATTTAACTAGGAAGGTGGGAAATTCGTGACACTAAATACAAGTATAATATAATTAATGATATTTAAATTCATATTTTCAAGTTAGTTTTAACAATGTCTCCATAAAGTTGTGACTATTTAAGCCCAAGACACACCCTTGAATACCACATCAACATTTACAATAACACATCACATAATAAGTGACTCAGCAGAGATTAACATACTATTTCATGTGCCTTTATATCTTTATAATGTTACTGACTGCAGCTGCAGACAAACCTCCGACATTTTGTGTTCTGAATTGATTCCACCAACAGAAAACGTGTTCATTTCAGGTGAACAGAAGAGGAGGGGGCAGAAACACGATGGAGGGGCCCTGGGCCTGATGGTGATAAATGTCACACTTTGAATCATATGTTTTTACTAAAATTATCTGACAGACCGAATGAAGATTTATGAGTCTGTGAGATATTTGTATTTTTTCTCCGGCTTCTTCAATGGATGTGCCATGGCAGAGTCAGCACAAATTCAAACACAGCTGGCCTGCTCAGGGAAATTCATCTACCTTCATTAGGAATGCCAAAGTGACTCTGAAGATGCAATTCATTAATCCTCGGCAGTGAACAGTGTTCTTCATATTGTTATGGAAAATCAATGTGATTGAGCTGGAGGGCTGCCAGGGCGGGTTTCTGTTGAGGAGCGGTGGAACACAGCTTTAATTTATGCAAGCATCACCAGATCAAGGAAAAGAAATCCCCGAACACATCACACAATGTTAGCCTTACTTAACCACAGGGTCAGAATCATCTCGGAACAACAGTGTGTTCACAGTGCAGGTGGGTATCTGACAAAGTGTGAATAAGGATGATAGATGATATTGCACCAATTTGCTCCGTCCTGCAGTTGGCTCTGTCGTGGATCCTCAGGTCCTCAGCTCACCCACGTGCAGCAGATGATCACGAGTGACGGGCCACAGCTGCCAGTAAACGGATGACGCAACCTTTCAGGTAAAGAATAAGTGTATTCATTACTTGTTAAACAAACATTTAAAGCTATAATAAGATATTATAATAAAGAAAACATATATGTATCATCACCTTGAAAGCTATGGGGAGTTTCAGTGGATAATACTGTTGCATCTATTATGTTTCTGATTCATAAATTAACTTCAGTGTCAATGTCGGTGGGAAGTCTATGTATTAAACTATTATTACACTGTCATACTCTTTCAATGTGTTGTAACTCTGTAATGATTCCTTCTGTACATATAACATCTGTTGCTTCTGTTCATCCTGGAGAGGGATCCTCCTCTGTTGCTCTCCTGAAAGCTTCTTCACTTTTTCCCCCCGTTACCATTTATTGGGAGTTTTTCCTGATCCAATGTGAGGTCCTGGGACAGGGATGCTTTATTTGTACAGATTGTAAAGCACTCGGAGGCAAACTTGCAATTTGTGAAATCGGACGATACAAAATAAACTGAATTGAAGTCAAGTGATTATACAGCCTCAGTTACTTTTCCATCCTTTAAGAGTTCTAAGTTTAGAGGTGCAAAATCCAAAGACACATGAATCGTATCATGATATTAACTTTTTACAAGTTTTGAAATAAATTGCAATTATTTGCATATTGCACAAATAAAACCCATACATTCTGAGAGGCTGTGAAGTGGGGGATGCTTTCTAAAACATGTATGATAAAATGATCCCTCGCCATAAAGATTAGCAGTCAGGAAGAACAAATGCTTATCTAAATTGATTGAACTGCAATACTAAAACGGTCATTTGATCTTAAATAAAATATACAAAAACTTAAATTTACTAAATCAAGAGCTCAGGCAGCCCATGGGTGTTCTTTAGCTAAGTCGTAGGTGTCTGGAAGAAATCAGATTCTGATTCTTCAGCCGTTCCAAGATTATGTTGAGGATCATTTGAAGGTTTTTCATTTAGTGATGCTATTCTGCCATAATATGAAACATAGCAATTTTTCACAATGGTTGGAGAATGGTGGTTAACTAACTAATATTAATCAACTTTCCAAGATACCCCTGTGCTGCTTGTTAGTGCCAATATAATGTCTGCCCAGAGCCAGCACACTGGCAGTGACAACTTTCACACAGTTTATATATTCTTTTAACACATCAAAATCATCAGCGTGAGCCCAGTCGTGTCACACTACAGTGACTGTCATGGCATTCATGTTCTGTAATGGCTAGTTAAAATAAAACACAGGTTTCATCAAAGCCTTCCCTAACAACTGTTTGACTTTTATGCAAATATATCATTTCAGTTGCCTCTCACCTCTGCATGGGGTCAACAATGTGCATAAGTTGGAGCTTGAATAATGTATTCCAGTGCCTGTCAGAAATTGTTCCATTTGAAAATGAGAAACGGCGTATTTAATATTCTCACAAGATGTTAAGCCAGGTCAAATCGGCAGTAACTACAAACAGAGGTAAAAAAAACAACCACAGTGATGGCTATCGTAGAGCAAGTCACGACCTTATTGAGTAAAGATAATGTACCTCAACCTTCAAACATCGTTCTCCCAACTCCACGGTTTCTTTATTCTCGGTCTTGTGCGTGGTAGTAGACAGTAACAGGGACAAGGGGACACTTTCCACTCTCATCTGACCCATCACTAGGGTTGGGTGCCGAAAACCGGTGGCAATATGATATAAGGAGGCCAACAAATAATAAATTAGCCAATTAGCCATTATAAACATGTTTAAGTTAGCGCGCTATGAGCATGACAGTCTGATATCCGTTTTTTGTCAGTGCGGCCATGATAACAGTTTTTACAGGGAATATGGCCGAAGAGGTTTTTAATGTCCTCATTGTGCTTTTTTTTTTTTTTAAGTATCGCTTCAGGCATTGTTTAGGCACCGGTATTGTTTTTAAAGTATCGGTTTAGCACCGGAATCAGAAAAAAAAAAACGATACCCATCCCTACCCATTACAGGAGAATTTATTTCTGTGATTCTTTCTACTTGCAGTCTTTAGTCCAGCCTCCGGCTGTAAGCTCCGATAATGTTTGTGACAAAGAGAGCAGACTGCATTAAATACATGGGTAGTCATCTAACAAAACAAAAGCAAAAAAAAGAAGTGACTCGCGTATAGTGACCAACCAGCACAATGAACATGACTCCTAATCCAGCTCCACAATCTTTCCTTGATTCAGATGAATATATAACTACGTAATAATAAATCATTTTCACTGGCAATTGTGATATTCAACTTATTAAGCACCAAAGGATGTCAGCCTTTGCCCTGTTGGCATCGTATCACTGGCTTCTTGTGTATGTTTAATTAGTGTTGAGAACTGACAGGCCCACTGCTCCAAGTTCCTTGATGTTCGCTGGTTGCCTTTGGCACCACTGACCACATAATCATTGCTGGGCACATCAGGGACAGGGCTTGATTTTCAAAGCCTTTCGCTTCACTGATTCGCTGTGCATCCATGAGATTGATCACAGTGGTTTATCTGTGGCAACATGTGCTTCATCCCTTCAGATTTGGGAGGTGGTTGCCTGAAGGGGTTGTGTCCTTGCTCCAGCTCTGGCGCCACGCGAGAGAGAGGGGGGGAGGGATGCTATGACGGCAGTACAGCCACGGCCCATCAGAAGTAGCCTGTGGCCCCCTTGTGATTAAAGCGGTGAGAGGCAGAAAGAGGGACAGAGGGAGAGGAAGAATTGGAGAGATAAAGAGGGAGGAAGAGAGAGAATGATAGATACCATCAACTGTTGCTTTAAAAGAGAACAGATAAGTGTGGCCTAACATTCATTAGGTCTTCAACTCAATTAAACCGTAATTATATATTTTTTCCCGCTGTAAACTGTCAACACATCAAGAGATTAAAACATAGCTGTAAGCCTGATGGCGACATAATATCATAACGCCTTAAGAAAGAAGGAAGAAAAACTCCTTCTGTAAACAAGGCTGTGTTTGGGTGCAGACGTTGTCTACTATTTCTCTCACATTTTAAGACAAGAACAGTGAGGAGAAAGCATCCCCACTGTGATTACGAGGCGAGAGTGGAATTTAAATAGATGAAAATAAATGTAGTGGCACTAAATCAAAGCAGGAGGTAGTTACTACTGTTTTTGGTATTCAGAAGACGGTGCTATTTGTTTGAGTGTGCATTGTATTCATGAATCCGTTCATGTGCTTCCTGTGGCTTTCACTGCTGCCCTTTGCAGAACGATTTTGTTGTATCTGTGCTTGACACATCCAGGAGTCCATGTTACAAACATATGCATCTATATTAATTGCTTGCAGTTTCCAGAAAAGAAAATACACACATAAAATATGTTGGCATCAATACTTTTGAGTTCAACCTGCAGCTCCTATGTTCCCTCGTTTTGCAAAAGCCGGGCGTATCAGAGACTCATTTTCATACAGGACAATTTCTCAGGACCTCTATTACCGCTTCTGCTGCTTCCTCGTACGACTACTGCTACAAACCATAAAAAAAATCCTATTTCTCAATATTGTTTGCTCCATTGACTAAGAGCTGTGCTGAGAGGCGTTGAGAGGAAATCAAAATACTCCCAATCCTGCATTAGGCACCTTTAAGTACGGTTTAATGGTTTGTTTTGAGTCATATAAAAAACACAGAACCTACTTCTGCGACCAATCCTAATATTAAATTACAATCTTTTAGACAGATACCAAATGTAGGGAAGCTAAAATGTTTCAATTGTGTGTGATATTGCCTCATTTCTCTGCCTCACTGCAGCATTGTGCACAAGTTGTAGGAGGCAGAGGGACCTTTGGCTGAGGCATGAGAGAGAAGAGTTGGGGTAATCTTCACTAATGTGAGCAAACTCAAATCTCGGAGCCTCTTCCACAGGAGACCTCCAGAGCACTTTTAGATGGTCAAAACACTGCGGTATAAGAAAGAACATTATTTCCATTGCACTTGTTCCATATACTCCGAGCCAGAGACAAACCCAGAGGGAAAGGAATTCACATTGATTTTTCTTTAGAAATTGATTTTTCTCTTCACTGACAACAGTCTGAAGGCTTCAAAAATACCAACAGGAGTGAATATGAACAGCCATAATTCATAAAGTACTTATTCCAACATTAAAACCTTTCACATGGTCATATTCCAAATAGGGTATTATGTGTCAGCATTTAAAAATGTTAACTCTCCAGGATTCTAACGTAACATACAACGGTATTATATGGTTATAAAATAAGGTAGTAAACATCCCACAGAAAAAGGAACATTTTGAAATACAAAATAAAAGCATTGCAGATATTCTTTCCCCTGCATTGCAGGGGAAAGAATATCCCTCCAATGTTGGGTAATATTTTGGCGAGGGGAAAACTGACGAGGATTTTTCAGATAGGTCCCTTGAAGTCCCCCTTGAAATGAGGAAATAAAAGGCTATAATATACCAGAATGCGATGACACGCAGTTTAAGTGGATTTAAGTAAAAGTAATCAACGTTTTTCCTGGTTCAACATGTGGCTAATCCTGTAAAATAATAATACATGTTCTAGTATGGATTTTTTTTTAAATTGTCCACTACTTACTTAAAACCAAACAAACCAGTAATCAAGCACAATTAAACAGAGTCTACTTCACCGTAAAGCCTAATGAATCCCTCTGGAAGGCTCTATTTTACTGTGAAGGATCTAAAGGAAGTCACAGTAACCGTATAACATCTGGAAGCATCTGTTCTCTCTTGCTTTCTTTTTCCCTGTGTGTTGCATAGGAAGTCTAAACTGCTGCCGTTATTTACTGATATTTTTGTGGTATGCAATGGATGTGATATAACGCATCCTTTATTAGATTAGATTTACTTTATTCATCCCCAGGGGTTCATATCTTGAGAGCAGCATCAAGCATGTTTACAACATATACAATACAATAAATGAAATAGCAGATCAATTCCATTTAAGAATTTAAATAAAAAAGGTAATGAAAATGAAGGAAGTAAAATCAAAGTGCAAATTGTATGCAATTCTTAACTAGAAAAACACTGTCCACAACAAAAACAGAAGTAAAGAGTACATTTAGGGAAAGAAAGTTATAGGTTGCAACATTTATTTGGGAAATAACACCTGCAATCCACAGGGTTACAGTTATAGATTATATCTAAAATGCAAGAGTGTGTTTGTGTCTGGGGGATTTCTCCGTTAAATACAGATCTCCCCTAAAGCTCAACACATGCAGCTCTATAGATATTTACACAGGCGGAGTGAGTGAACATGAAGCCCCGAGCTGATCCCTTCACACACACTTATCCACATCCTCCCATCTCCTGCTCTCTTCTCGCATGTGTTTATCCTAGAATACATTTTTAATGGTAAAGTGTCAATAATTGTTACTATCTACTTTGGCAGAGGCCACCAAGAGTTCGCATCTCACACATCAGCTCACTGCATCTGACAGTGATTAGAACGGCCTGTCTCCTTGCGGTGGCAGCTCCTCAGTCTTATGCATAAGGTCATGTAAATATGTGCCATATTAATGAAATTATGCAAAATCGGCGGTGCAAAAGCTGGCCAGAACTGACATGTTTCATTCAATTAGTGTACACTAATCATCTAACTGATGTACTTACTTTAAGAATTTACACACATTTTCAGCAACAGATGTCATCGCTGTAAGGCAATTTGAAACACTTCCAATTTTGCAGTGCGAGAGCATGTATGAAGTGACACGCTGCAACCCAAAAACATTCCAGTGTGGTTCTGAAAAAGCACAGGATTAGTGGGTCTTTCTCTGCCTCTCCACTTAATATATCCATCAGTGTGCAGGGGACATAATTATTCCTGAAAGGTGGAACAAGGAAGTGGCTTTTACGCTTGCAGAAAGCATTCCTCAGAATGATGACCGAAGGAAGTTGGATCAGAAGCAATTAACTACTGAGGGAGGAAAGTCGCAGGGCTCTAAATCTTACTGCTATGCAACACGGTTGGTGTTGATGTTAATTACCAAAGTAGCTCATATAAGTGAAAGGAAATCACCATTTGTTGTCACTTTTGGTGCACATTACAGACTAGAAGGGTTTGGAGGTGCAGACTTTACACTTTATTTTTCTGATTCCAAGCAGTTGAACCAGGATAGAAACTTTTGATGTGTCTTGGTCTGTGAAACGCTGATTTAAAATGTGTGAGAGTTCATCCTAACCTCTCAAATGAAACATTTCCTGGGCTGCTGTCGTAGCTCTGATACCCTCTGCTGTTTAGATTGACAAGCGTTAAATAGCTTGGCGGCGGCTCCTATATGCTCTATTATCACAAGAGCACATATCGACTGTTCCTGTTTAATGCATCGAGACTCCTCCTGTAGCACCCTGTCTCTGGCCTTCATCTATGATTCATTTTTATTACTCATCATTCCTGGGGCACAGGCCCCCCCGAGCCTTGTACATGGCACGTGGGACGGAGCGGAAGTTAGCTGATACCTAATCTGCTCAATGGTGAACCAGCGTTATTTATTAGATGTCTCCGTGAATCCTGATTTGTTGACGGATGGGTCTAGGAGGAGATCAAGTATTCAGTGTACATAGACAGAACACATAAAGCAAGAAAGGAGAAAGCAAGAGAAAACAAGGTTACAGGGCTGGCTCTGTTCACATCTTTTATTGAAAAATACATTGAAATTAAAATTGATAGCCCCCCCCGTCACACCTTGTGAATATATGTGAACAAGTCAAAGCCCCGCTACCAAGCCTTTCTGTATTTCTCAGATTACCTTAAACCAAATCACTTTGACCAACATACATTGCTTCTCTGTGCTGACAACTCCCAGATAATTTCCCTGTGTGCCTCTGTGTACATATTCCCTTTCTTCGCCCTCTATCAAATTTAATCAGTCTCGGCTTTCCTCACAAGCTGCTGCGGCACGGCCAGTAAAAAATGCAACACGACTGACAACAGCAGAACTCTATTAATTCCTCAACCACCATGGCTGCTGGTCCTGCGTAATATTTGTCTTAGCTGGAAGGGGGGAGCCGAATATGTAAATTGTTTGGAATACGTTTCAGAATATCAACGCTTTGAGACGCTTTCCCCATGGCAGTAACCTATTTATCTACATTCCACTGCATGTGTTCCTCTGCTCGGCATTTGATTTGATTTTACTCAACTAACAGTTGTCTCTATGTCTTAACTCTATTTGTTTGTTTATCCATATTCACGTGACACATTATATATCATTTATTTTTAAAGATATATATTGCAGTTTACTATATAAAGTAATAACCATAGGACAGTGGGCACCCTGAATGACATTAATTCACTGCTCCAAAAAAGGCCCCTAATTGGATTAGACATGGTCAGAGACTTGGTCAATTACTGGCCAATAACTGTACGCCTACCGGTACCTTAAAACACAAATTGGCTGGTTTTAACTAAATAATCAACAACTACAAAGATTCCCTTTAAAAAGCTCAAACCTTCTGTCCCTCCCACTCCTTCAGAACATTTAAGAAACATACAGCTCATACGCTTTTCAAACTACCGCTACTTTGCAGAGTTGTTGTGGTATTTATTTTTAGCGCTTCATTAAGTCTACTGAATCATTGTGTGATGTTGCCGTCTTTTTCTTTAATGGATATGCCCCAGACTGAAATAACAATGGGAAAATAGTATACATTTGTTTAGATGCTGCGCTTTACCCATATTTGACAGGAGACCATTATGATGCACTTTTAACACCGTGATGCATTTACTGTATGTACTGTACATAATGTCCTTTTCAGTCTTTTACTCAATAATGGCTTTCAGAATCGTAACATTTGTTTTGTGCCGTGCGGTCCGGGGAATGAAGGTGTCTCTCAGTCTGAATCATTATGTTTTGGACTAAAAGCTACATATTCACTAAACACAATAATGCATGCAGCTTCTCACTCACTCCCTCAGTCACCCCAAAAACAAAGCGTCATGGAGACAGAAGGTGTTCAGAAGTAATTGAAGTATGGAAGCCTCCCCTTTAAAGTCACCTATCAAGGACACAAATGTATTTCACATCTGTAATAGTCTCTCCAAGCTCTCAGCAAAGACCAGAAAGGGCACATATCTAGAGGACAGTCTAGAGTGTTTCAGGCCTGTCATCTTTTGACAGTGGCAACAATGAAAAGCAACCAGAATGGGTGCAGGGTGAAAAGTGAGTCTTTGCAGGTTTTTACTTTCACTCTACCTGCATATGACAGAATGGAAGCTGTCTCCTCCAAGGTGGCTTCTTGCACCTTTCATTGTCTGAATTAATAAATAATCTGTGAAAACGCAGCATTATTGTAATGGCTTTCAGGCAGCCTGCAGTGTGTGGCAAACTATCTCTTTAAAAATTGATCTGTTAAAGAACAGGGGTTCCATTAGCTATCCTTTGCATTTCCATTCCACCTTGTTCTCTATCCTCATGCACTCAAGCTAAGTGTTGTGCACACCCAAAAGCACCACCGTGTGCACACATATGTGCGTGTATGTGGCTCCTCACAAGAGTTCATAAAGTCAAAGTATCGCAGGAAAGAAAACTGTTGTCAACCTTCCGCTATAAATGGCTGCCTTGATGGCAGATACTCATTTAATCCGACAGTTTTTTATACTTTACATACTTTTGTTTAGTTTTATTTATCTGTGTGAAAACAGGGAGGCTGGTCAGATTAGGCATTTTGTCTCATCACAGTTTCTGACTGTTTTGACTTATATCAAGCTTGTGTTCTTTGATAGGAATGATGTCCATTACCCAGTGGGAAAAGCCAGTAACAATGGGTTTCTGTCAAGCAAACAAGAATGGAAATGTCACTGCTGTCAGAGTGGATACTGACCAAAGTTCTCCCTGTCTCTGGCTGCCTGGCTCTTTCTGTCTCTCTCCTGACAGAAACTCTTATTTGACGATTTGAAAGGAAGACTCTGTTTCTTCTATTATTAAAACAGTCCAGAGCTTGATATTATGTCAGTGAAATCCCTGCATGCATGGGGGAAACCAGCACCCAGAATGCAGTGAAACATTTACGCATGGCTTATTTCTACTTCAAGGAATCTTTTTCCGACTTCTTTTTATTCCTCTATTTCTGATGCAACAATGTGCAAATTCATCTGGCTGAATTATTCATTAATTTAAATGAAGTCACTGAGTGCAGATCAGAATGGGCTTCATCATACTACATTTAACATTTACAACACAGTATCTTGTTTGTTTGTGTGCGTTTCATTTCAGGAAAAGGCCGCTCCAACGTGGTGCTGCTGACATTAAGGGGAACATTAGCAGCTGGAAAATAAGTCAACGGTAATTCATGAAATTGTGTTATTATTATTTCAGAATGTTAAGTGGATGCATGCAGAGAGGCATCATGGTATATTGTAACTTATATTACACCACTGCTTTTTGGGGAGTAATAAAGAAACATGATTAGTCCTGCCCCGGAGAGCTGACTTGGAGTTATCCCTAATTCTCCAGTATGCTCGTACTGCATGCTCATCACCTTAGGGATGATTGGTAATGCTTCTCTTTTCTCTTTAGGCATCGCAAATCACTTGTGCTGTAAATTAATAGCCAACAGATAGTGAACCGGAAAATGAATGTGCGGCTAACACTTTGCATATTCATCTTCAAGATCATTTAATTGGTGCATGTGCAAATCACTTGAATTGGTGAAAACCGAGCAAATTATCTCAACACCATCTGTGTTCATTCTCGAGATAATACATCAAGCACGGGGCATGTCTTTTGTTCTCCTGGTCTTTTTGAGTATATGAATCAAAGGAGTGCTGTTTGTCGTCGGTAAGGACACACTCCATAGGAGGCAATGTGGTAACCCTTCAAACCATAAAATAGGTTGACAAAAATAGTCGAACACATCCCAAGAAAGTTGAATTGACACAATTGTCATTCTGTCAAGTGAATCATGAAATTCCTGAAAGCATACAACATACGGTGTAATGAAAATTACTATAATTTTGCAAAGTTGGAATGTTTGTGGAGGTGAGTACTGGTGTTGACAGACACATCACCGCCTGTTGTGGCATTAGCTCAACCCCTTCTCTCTCCCCCTCACACACACACACACACACACACACACACACACACACACACACACACACACACACACACACACACAAGGCGTGTGCCTTGAATGCTCCAGTAGGGAGGATAAGCTCTGGTTTCAGTCACAGATATCAAATGCTTGAAACAGCAACAGCAACAAAGGCTTTCAACTTCCAGATTTAGTCTTTAAATAGGGGTTTGGCAACAGTAAAATGAGAACGCAATATGAAGATGGAAGAATAGGCTAATTATTTTTGGAATTTATGTTTTAAAAGAAATATCCCTAATGATGAAGTAGTGTCAGTTCCATATATCACGCATGCATCTTCTGATGTTTACAGATATATGTTAATTATTGGTAATACTAGTGGACAAACTAAAAACTACTAGTGGACAAACTTCAGAGGATAAATAGGTCAGACATTTTACTCAAGTAAGGATAACAAAAAATACAGTGAAGAAACACTTTGTTAAAAATAGAAGTCCTGCCGCTTCCAAATCTGTACTTAATTAAAGTGCAGATAACCATTATGCAGAATGTCACCATTTATGAATAATGCATATGATATGATTAGATAAGTAATGCACCATAGTGTCAATGTACAATTAAAAGTTGTGTAACTAATTACATGTCTGTTCTGTGGTGAAACAATTAGCCGGTGTTCATTTTAACATTTCTAACCAAATAAATCACTTCAATGTTGCAGCTGACAATGATGGAGCTACATTACTCTCCACACTTCTGGTTTGTACATCACTGCATCGTAATTCATTAGTTGATACATTTTATATTAATATTCTAAATATGCAAAGTAACTTAAGTTATCAAATACATTTAGATGAGTAAACTATATATATATATATATATATATATATATATATATATATATATATATATATATATATCAATACAATGTTAACAGCTATGTTATTCAACTGACTAAAAAGGTTTTTTCCAACTTAAACTTAAATAACATTAAATATAAAAGAAATACTAGACATTAGGTCTCAGGCAGCAACATTATCTTATGTCTCTCATATAACTCTTGAAAAATAAGAGAATTCAACTTCTGCTGCACCAATCGTTCTTAATCTTTCACATTTGCTCTTATCCATGTGTGCTTTTTGATCCCACTTGATCAAAAACTAGAGGCATGTTGATTGATTATTAGGTAACATCCCATAAAAAAGTTAAGACCAAACTTTGTGCCGTCTGCAAAAACTCTGGCACACAACCACGAATAAGAGAAATGCTACAAAGAAGAGGGCCATTTGAAGAAGTACTTCGCCAGTAGTAAAATTGAGGTACTGATAAAATCAAACAAAGTAACCAAGTGACTTTCCAGAGTGTCCGTATTGGCGTGACATAAATAAATAAGCCTCTTAGAGCAGTATGAAAGCCTTTCAGAACCTAAATGCACAACATATTAGAGTTCTTAGATTTTATGCACCTCAAGTTTAACACTGTTTTATTATGTAGGACAACCTATTTATAAACTGTGGAAACAAAGAAAAAAGAGAAAACATTGGTGAATCCCAGAAAATCAATAAGAACACAATGTGGAGCTGAAGAAAATTAAGAAGAAATGTGTTCCCATATCGCTTCTCATTGTAAACTCATTATTGATAAGAAAGAATGTATTATAAAATGTGAAACAATTTCAAACTAACTTAGCTGGGTGGGGACTTGTGACAACTGTGACATGTGAATACTACCCTGTTGTAAGAGATCCTCATTAATGTCAGATCATCTCAAATGACCCCGAGTGCTGGTTCAAAGGGCCTAATGGAGCAAAGAGCCAGTACTTGATGATGATGATGATGATGATAACTTCAGAATTGAGCTAAAACTGGTGCTACAAATGAAACGACTTACACATCTCTCACATTAGCTTCAGAGCATTACCAAAGTGATTTAATGTGTGATCGCGTAGTGCGGCTTACAGTTCCTGACCCTTTGTACACTGAGTGTCAAGCCATTTGCTCACATCAGCCCGTCTGATCTGAAGTTCATTACAAAGAAATTAGTGGCAGTTTTAATATAGGGTCAGGTACTATAACTATCTGACTATGGAGATATGACACATTTGCTGTCATTGCTTGAGAGCATAATGAGCCACAAAAAGCTCACATCTTCCCCCTTGATAGCCTCTTTCAAGGCACCTATACTCACTCATGTGACCGAAAACAACTTGTTTCACTTGTGCAATAAATGTGCCTACAGGCTTCCCTGCAGCATGCGCACAAGACTAACCCGCACGTCAAAATGTAGTCTGTGTCGGGACTGAGTTTGCATGTGACCCCAATCCATATGGTGACCCCTGAGCTTTTTTTCTTGCTGTTGCAGAAACTGAAAATATACCTGAATACCCTCACTTAAATGTATTTAGCTGCAGTATCAATGTTGAAGTTCCGAATCTTCAAACATTGACTTGTCAATTAGGCAGACATGAAACAATTGTTGACTGAATTAGGATGGATGTATTCAACATGTAGCCGATTGGCAGGCACAGTTACAGGTTATCCATATAAGGGAGGCCACTTCGTCAGCACATTTGTTAAATTATTACAAATGATTTCGTACCATTGTGTAACACTGAATATCCGTTATATAGCATACAAACCCCTTAAATGCTGTTAATTCAAATGGACGGTCATTGCAACACTTGCAGCATTCATGTTATGCAACACTTCTTCAAACTTTCTGGTTTGCCGTATATATATATATATATATATATATATATATATATATATATATATATATATATATATATATAAAACTCTCCTTTCATTGGCATGACAAATCCACACAAACGCCACGGTATATTTTGCACTCTGAATCTCATTTCAGCCTTGAACCCTCCTCCCTCCTTAACCCTTTGTGCTTGCAGTGTTCAACATGAGTTTATATTACATATATACATATTACTCATATTACTTGAAAATGTACAAAACAATGTATATGAATAGCGCAATGCAGTAGAGCAGGGCTATTCAACTTCAGTAGCAAGTGGGCCGAATAAGAAAATCACGGGGGGGGGCGTGAGAACCGCAAAGAATATTGATCAAATATCCCCCCCTGCCCCGCAGAACAAAACTTTAGGAGTTCAATCACGCACAATTCCTTGATGCTTTACTTTCATTGGTTGCTGGATTAAATCTTACCCAGATACATAAAGATACATTTGTTTTCTGATTGGCTATTGTGTAGCCGACTTCTTTTTTTTGATTGGCTGATAAGTGACACCGCACAGCTGACCTCCAGAGGAGCGCTTGATTTGTCCAGCTCATGTTTGCGCACTGCGGCGGCACATTCAAACATTAAATAGCCAATAGTTTTTTTCTGCGTGAGAAATACGATGTGTGGCGGGAGTTAAGACCAAAATGCGTGAGTCTCACGCTCAATGCGTGAGGCTTGAGAGCCCTGCAGACAACTTTCCGACGCTTCGGCTTTGAGAGACGTGTTGCAGCTTAACGGTAGCGTCAGCTAGCACCGGTGTTTCAGTGGTCAGCCAGACCAGAGCGAGGTGAGGAGTGGGTTACGGCAACCAACACGGGGGCGTAACATAACGATGTAACCATACAGGTCTGGTGGAGGCAACAGTGAAACTCAATGGCTCTGGGTTAGATGTCTCAATATATAAAAGAGGCGTGTCCATCAGTTTTATTTTTTCTTACCAAGCTATACTGATTTGCAGGCAGTCTGGCGTATCCGTCCCGCGGGCAGCTAGTTGAATAGGCCTGCAGTAGAGACATAACATATTCCTCGACTAGTTTAATAAAAATGGATTCCATGGGACATTTGCGTCATTTATAATGCACGTTTTATTCTATGCAGGCTGAAAAAGATTATTTTACATAAAGTATGGTCTAATGATAGATGGGCCATTCTGCATTGGTAGTGAGTGGACTGAACTGAGTGTTCATGATTAATGTTCAAGAATAATTGGGAAACCATCTTCTATGGGTGCTGTGTGTGTACTATTTGAGCAAATAATCCCCTAAAATTATGAGTTTTTTGGGGCTTTTAAGAGTCTCAGACCAAGCTTTCTTTAATACGTAAATAAATAAGAGCAGCTTATATATTCAATTCAAAGGAATTAGTATTTTCTAATTTAAGTATTCCTAACCGTATATACTGTGCAAATATGTGTTGTTTTGCTTTTAAAATAATTCGAAAACCACATCACAATAACAGCGGTGGAGGGATCACTTTTCACTGACCACAAGGGCTCTGCATAAGAGCATATCCACTCGGCTCGCACCTTTACATTCTCCCGTGACATGGACTCTTCTGGCATCAGAGGCAAGACTGTTTTCAACCAAGCAGTTAACATTACGTCCATAACAGCTACGCAAAAAAAAAGCCATCCCAGTCTCCTCTCTGTAGCCACAACATGTGTAGCGTTATCGGCCGTGCAGCAGACCAGTTCCCCTTCGTCCATGTCCCAGTTAGACAACAAAGAGTGTCGGCTTCCAGCCAAGTGAGCTCCTTCGCACAGTTTCCAAACACTGAGACTTCAGGGATCGATTGTTTTGTAATCAAGTGGACAGACTCGTGTTGGTAGTCATGTTAACACTGGAGTGGTTCTTGGAGAAAAAAGGAGCTACAGTTCTTCTTACCGTCCCCGCCGGTCTTTGTGTGCATGCTTTAAAAGGGTGCTACTGTCAAATGTCAAACGTGTACTGTTTTGGACTGTCTGAAAAAATCGAATTACAGAATCTTACTGCATTCTCTCCAATTGTTAAATTTACGTCTATATTTTATGGAGAATACAAATGCAGATCCACCTGTCCTGTGCCAGATGTTGAAGAAAGCATAATGGCAATGAGTTGTATTTTTTGTTATAGGAACACAGACAGGGAACTGTGACTACCCATGTTGTCTTTACCAAGGAGAACAGTGTGTCCTTGATTAATGCTGCACTCGTCTTGTGCACAATACTGTAGCCTGTTGGCACATAAGATGAAACCCTGACCTGGGGACAGATCACACGCTGGCTATAATCAGGCTTTACACAGTAGTGATAGAAAACGGACAAGAATAGAATCAAAATAATTTACAGATGATTAATCATAAGCATTGAAATGCATACCGATTAATTCAATCTGGAAATACATTAACTAAATACCACTAGTTTCTTCATAAAAACACACCATTTAGAGAACACACTTGGTTGGGTTTTACAGTTGATTTCGTAGGTCAATGTTTAATACATTTTCAACGACCAAGTTGTAATATCTTGACCCTCACAATTTGAGCAATTTCAATATTTCAACAGGTGCATATTTTAAAAGCACATCACCATATGTATTATTAGTTTAAATTGTAACTGTTTATAAGTTGAAAACATTGATATGATGAACATGAGAAACTTCTGAATGACAGCTTCCAGACTAAGAAGGTAGAACATTGTTAAATGATAATATAGTCAGATGGGATGCTTATGATCATCATTCTGATGCAATAACGGATGGTCTCCACTTAATATATAACAATATGGCTCAGAAAACCGTGACAGCTGTGTTGATAGAGAGGTTTTAAGTTACAAGCATTTCTGAATCTTCAATCTGTTATTGTGTTTCAAACTAAATTACATCACACGTTATGGAACACTTACACTGTACAAGGAGCCGACTGGCTCAAGCCACTTCAATGGGAAATAACTTGTTTTGGTCTGGAGGTAAAAAATGAAAGGGGATTTTTTTTCTTTGTGTTCTCTTCTGGGGTACACAACCCAAGCTTTGTTTCAGCATTATAATAAAAGCCTCTGGGCCGTGTGGAGCTCAGCTGAGAGTAGGCGATGTCTCACAGGTCACAGGGTTAACTGCCAATAAGAAAAGATTTTGTTGAGGTTCTTCCAGTGTGCTGTTGGTTAGACGTATGACCCTCTGCCATGTTTTATAACCTGTCAGCGTGTGACAGAGTTTGCAAGATATTATGTCATAGAGGAGGTGTCAGTATGTCTGTCTTTGTAAATCATGTCATCTTTTTTTGAGAACACAACTTGACATAATGGAAGAAGCACCCCAAAGAATGTAGATTTTTTATTTTTATTTCAAGTACATATGTGACACATGTATTTGCAACGTCAATAAGCAAAATTATGTAGCTGTTGATTCACTCTGTCAATCCAACTCAAGATGGGTGCTAGGGCTGTCAAAAGAAATTATATATTCAAATATGTATTCGGAAAGTAAAAAAAAAAATATTCAACATGAAATGAAAATAATGTCATACAAATTAATATTCAATTTTCAATTATTTTATTGGGAATCCGTAAGGGAAGGGAACCGACAGTGGAGCATACATCCAGTCATACAATCTGTCATACAATCTGTCATACGATCACCCACAGTCTGTCAGAAGCAGTTTTTAGGGGAGAGGAGTGGACAGCGGCTCCCTAACCCGCCTTCAACTGCCTGAATGACAGCATTTAATGAGCCAAAACAGTTTTCATGCGAAGAAATCAACAGTTTTTGTGGGCCCATATATCGGTTAACGGATTTTATTTCCCCGCCCACCGTAGTAAAGGAGAAGACTGCCTGTAATTCCTGTAATAAAAAGTGAGCACAGAGAAAGACTGGCTGCTGCGATCATACTTGATGGATACTGTTTAAAAGGCTTCTCATAAGTCTTTCAGTCTCACTGGTTCAACAACAACTGTAAAGACAGCAGAGGACTTGGGTGGCAAAGAGAACGACAGCGTGCCGTAAAGGCAACGCTATGTCACGTAAACTAAGCACACGCCGAGTCCGGCTTTAGGCAGGGTCTGCTGTGTGTGTGTGTCTTGCAGGTATTGTAGAATGGAGCTAATCAGCATCGCTGGGATCACCTGGCTTCGAGGCATGTCTGCTGCAGCGCTCAAGGAACTGGACTGGACGTCCAATCATAAATGGTTGTACCTTGCTCCAAACCCTGTGTCTCACGTCTGTGTCACAACCTGAGAGCCGGGCCGTGACACATATCAGCTGTAAGCTCAATATCAGACTGGAGATTTAAACAGTTGAAAGATGGGTGAGCCTAGCAGTACTTGTTCCTTCTGACATTTATACTTTTTAAACAGAAAACATATGTTTTATGTAGTGATATCTACTGGAAATGGCCAACAATCTATCGACTGCAAGAAAGAAACGTTCAGCTCCCTGGCAATATCTTCCTCCAGCCAGCCGTGACCTTATTTTATTTGTGTTGCAGTGAAAAGAGGAGGTATTGTATAGATAAAGAATCAGACGAACCTCATCCACTGTGGCGCTCTCAAAGCGCTGGACAGGAATAAACAGAAGCAGGGCGTCTCACAAAAAGTTCAGCTGAAAATGGCTCGTTGCACTGCAAAGCGCTACGCCACTAGCAATCAGTTTGGACATATGCTCAAAGAAGGATATTCGAATAGTTCAAAACTCACCTCACTTTTGAATCACAGATACCTTCTCATCACTGTTTGGGGTCTGATGGAGATGGGATGTTTGAAGCACTTTACCAAATAGATTTGCATATTAATGAGAAAAAGCCATTCAGCAAGGCAAGTGACAGTCACGTAAATGTTTTTGCATTTTTTTCTTATTTCGTAAATAATAGAGTTGCAATTTTGTTGTCTCTTTTTATTGTCAAAACGTCTCAAAGTTCTTATTTACTGGCAAAGTCTGCACATTTTTCGTGAAATCTGTGTCCATAGTCATCTTGTACCAGGGTCTCCCTAGAAAGACGAACACTGCACAATAACCCAAAATATATACAATGTACACAATATTTTGGAAGTAGAGTAATGCCACTAATTGTTCCGATCTCCAAGTCCATTTAACTTTTTTATTTCATTTCATCTGGTTAGGTGTATTCCTCAACTTCATAATTCCCTCCTTTAGCAGCTCTTGCGCCGCTACCCGTTGTTTTCCCCCACAAGCACCAAGGATCACCAGACAAGACCAAAGTCACGTGGGATAGCATACTTTATTTTAGCAGCACACAACACACAGCAGACCGTTCGACAACGCGTCTGCTCACTTGGCTCTACCTCCAGCTCTGCTGCCCTTTAATATCAGCAGCATTGGCTGCTGACTGATTGGAAATCAGTCAGAGCAGCTGACTGATTACCAACCAGCCAGCAGCCGAGGCCAGACTGGAGACAGCTGCCACATCTCCTTTTCAATGAAAATATGAGTCATGGATATGTGGTGGTTAATTGTAAGGCGCATGAGACTCATAGAGAGGTGATGAGGAAGAAACTGGGGGAATTGTGTGTACATTGAAGAGAATACTGATCATGGGGGGGAGAGCACAGATTTGTTCTTAAAGCCCCACTATGTAGCTTTTCCACCTTAAAATAACAGCTTGTGCCGCTACAATGACTTTTAATATGTTGATTTGCTCCTCCGCCACTGCCATCGGGGGTCTGGGGGTTGTAAACTGCTGAATGTAAGATGGTTGGTAACGACCCGGTACTTCCGGCGGAAGTAGTTCAACTTGCTGTCTGGCAGCTTTACGCAACGTCTTATAGTGCCAGTACACGCTCGCAGGTGACTTTTTATTTGCTCCGCTACGCGACGTGTAGAGACGGAGAGACATGCCGCGGCTGAACTGCTCGCTGCAGCTGCCGAGAGAGCGCTGCTGGTAGCATCATCGACCAGCTGGGAGATCAGCTGGGAGGGCAAGTGACTGAAGAGCCATATATGGCTCGAGAGCCAGACGTTAAATACCTGAAGGGGGCGCTACAGGGGAAAAGTTACATAGTGTCGCTTTAAAGGACACAGGGGGTTATTATAGGGTATAGTTGAAATGTAGGGATGAGGGTTATATTTTATTTATTTATTTATTGTGGCGGGGGGTTGTTTGTTTTGTTTGTTTTGGGGGTAAGGCGTCAACTGACGGAATAGTACTCCAGAGGGTGGCGGTAATTCATCAATTATATGGATGCCAACCTCCGTTAAAAAAGAAGGAGAAGAAGAGTCATGGATGAAAGAATGTTCCTTTCCATTCTGTGGCAGCTGAAGGTCTTTATGCACTTTGACGCTGTAGTGGTCCTTTCCACGGATGTGGCGGTAGAAGGCACAGTTAAGTACAGCCTCAAAGGTGTTGTGGCCTCAGGGACAGGCTCCTGCGAATCATTGTCTGTTGACAAAGTAAGCAAAGGCACAGGTGTCATTCCTTGGCCTGTTAGAACCTTGCCATGTGGGTGAATAAAGAAAGGCCCGCATGTAAAAACAAATGTTTGACAAATGGAGCAAAGCCAACGTCCTTCCAGGTCTAGGTCAGAATATGAAATTTGGTTTGACTTCAAATCCTGGTTTCCCATCGAATGTGGGCCAGGGTAAATTCAGCGGCGTTGATTCAGGTTGTCATGACCACAGCCTTGTTAATAGTGTTATTGCTATCAATAATTACCTTTTTAAATATTTATTTAGAAACAAACTTGCTTCTACCAGATACCAACGACTGTTTGTAAATAATGTTCCACATCTGGACAGGTTCTTTAGTATGTTGGTCATTATATTTAGCTGTGGATTTCTTGCTGTCAACTGAGTCAACTAAAATAATATTATTTTTCTCTTAAATCATATCTTACAGGCATTTTGTGGTGAGTCTCCTTATTTAACAATTCATTTCTTTTCTTTTGAACTGATCATACAAACTGTCAAATTGTTCTTGCAGGTGGTACTTTTGAGGCGGACAGCATTGGCCAATATCCATAACCTTGATTTGAAAAAGACGAAACAGAGCATCTGTCAAGTTAAAAATACCACCGGGAGAAAACAGGTTAATAACCAAACCATCCCAACCATCTGACTTTTCTATCCCTGATATTTAAACCTTGTTTGTGATTTCCACTATTTGTAATTTTCTGGATGACTCCTGTTAACCTTGGAAACAGCTTCAATTAAATCATTCTGAGTCCGATTTGACGTGGCGGTAAACACATTTCAGCAGCCTGAATGTGAGGCTAACTTGTCATCTTGTCATCTTGTCTGCTGAGAACACTGCAGAGCAATATCCTAGGAATATAAAGCATGTGCTCTATTATAACTCCTTTATCTATTAGGATAGTATCAACATTAGTGATGTCACGATACGTCTGAATGTCTAACTGTGATACAAAAGCTGAGAAATATCAATATCAATTTATGTATTGTAATGAATATTTCCAATATCAATGGGGACAACGTTTTGAGGGCATTCAATCAACCTTTATTGAAAGAGGAATATAACAATGCCACAAGTTAATTTGGTGCACTTTGAAAACAAGGTTAACTGTCTAGATAATTCATGGGAAACACTGAAGGCTGTACCATGACAACCATGTCAAACTGCAATTATAATATTCAACCAGAGAAAACGAGAAGAGAGCACTGTGGGTGAGAGAAGGCATGGCTAAGTACGCTCAACAGCAGTTAGTGTTTCAGGAGTGAATCGCTGTGTCTGACGCCGAGCCAGGGAAAGGGAGAGTGGACGTTACCTGACATAAGACGCGTCAATCTTTGCCTCATCGTTGATCATTCAACATAGAGTTGAGCCAAAGTTGCAGACATAATTAAATAATAAAATACAATTAGAACAATTATAAATTATGATTGTGAGGAATTTATCAATACAATTATAATGTACTTTCAAAATGTATTTTTCGCTTTTGTGAGACACTACCTCCCCTGACTACACATCACTACAGTCGGCTGTGAGCTGGGACATAATGTGTTCAAATTAAAAACAGAAACCATGTCTCATTTGGAGAGCCCTGTTTTTCAATGACATCAACAAATTAAATAAAGGTTAAGAAAATGAATCGGTCAAAACAAAATTCTCTCTTATTTTGCTTTGAGCCGCATTATCATATTCATCTAAAATGTACTGCAACATGCCTGTCTGACAGTCTGCCCAAGGTTGTTGCTCTTTAATTTGGCACAGACTGTCTAATCAGATCAGTGTGTGAGGAGATGGCTGTCGCTGATGTCAAGGAAAGGACAGCTGACAGAGACACGGAGGTTGATAGACAATGGATGGAAGTGAATAAATATTGGAGGCTTTTGAGAGAAATGTGTGAAGAAATCCAATGCTAACAATTAGGCAGTACAGTTTGCATGTCAAACTGAACTCTTTGTATTAGTGTTTTGCTACTAGCGTCATTTTGTCAGTAATTTGTGGGCTCACCATAATATGTCGATCCCTGTTCACAAATCTGTGAAGGTAGATTTTCTGAATGTAATGTCTATGATAGTTTGCTCGTTTATTATTAGATGAGGTAAGGACATACTATATAAACATTCTAATTACAATAATAATAGTCTCCATCATCATAGTATTTCTGTGAATGGCTGTCAAGATGCATTTTGAATGCATCTAGAACGTCCCAGTCTGAACTCGGGCCACCTTTTTATCCCAAATCCTGCAGTTCTATCACATCAGCAGACCGTACTACTATCATCTGAATCATTAAGCCAAATTAATGATGCATAATATTCAGTGTGCTTCTCTGTCCAAGGTTCTTTCCAGTGGAGGTTAAATTCAACGAATACTGAATATGTGTGCATGGGTTTAAAAAATAAAAAGCAGTTAAATCATGGATGAGGTTTATTAGATATTAACCCCAGGAAAGGGCTGATGTTAATTATATCTATCAAAGCAGTTCAACGATTTTTTTTTAAATTTGTCATAATTTTTGGCTTGGTTTGGCCTTTAACGACGTTGACTCATCCTCATTGGACTTTCTTCCAGGCACTAGTATTGATATGGTTATCTATTCATCTATGTACCTGGTTGTGGTTTTACAATGACACGTACGCTCAAGTGACCTCATTAGCATTGCAAATTTAGCAGCTATCAGAAATATTTTCTTCGAAGAGATGTACGACCTATAGCACGGTGCCTTTGTATCATCAGCACGGTTAACTTTGGAACGTCCCCTTTAGATTCATGTCTCAGTTTGCTTTGTGAGTCAAGGTCATGTCAATGATAAATTGGACATTGCTTTCGTGCCGGAATTCAAGACACCTTTATCTCTTTAAATCACTGCCTTAAGTCTCTAAATTGAGAAAACAGCCAGGGTCTCATTTCCCAAACCATCTGAGCATAATAAGTATGAGCTGTTCAATGCCATTTATGTGTCGATCTGCTGGAGTGCAGAGATGGAGTGCAGGCACCGCCAAGGACCCATTATTTCAGACCCCCATAGTTTTAGGGAATTGCAAAGGTGCCTCTTCACCTATCTCAGCACATTTTCATTTGCTTCATTATCATAAGATGTATGTTTTTACCCACGTGTATACAAATGCTATTTTTACTAAATTTGTTTGATATAAACATGTCTCATGAGTTCAGTTATAGAGTATAGTGTCATTGTTTAAATGTGTTTAGTGTTGAATTTCCTATTTCTAAGAAGGCATTTATTGCTTATCTAGATGCAAATGATGTCCCACATTACACCCACAATTAAGTATATTGGCTGGTACAACATATCATGCGCAATAAAAAAAATGTGTGTAAAAAGCTCAAATGAAGCTCTAAAGAAGTTCAGTCAGGAGTGTTCTCATATGCCTAGGCCTGTAGTTTATTTCTCATACATCAGCCATTCACTCCTCACTTGCGGTGTAACGGACCCCTGCTGATCCGTGATTGGTACGGATTAATTAGACAGTTTAGCATTCATCATCACAGTGAAATAAAGTTTTACTGACGATCGTTATCCACCAATATATGTAAATTATTTAAATATATGATCAGGACATCACCATTTACGATTTTACATTCGCTGATCTCTGATAATGTCCCTTGTTTATATTGACAGCAGGAGAACAATGTTTTTGTTCACCTACATTATGACGCTTCCAGGATCTGTTCAGTGAAATTAAGTATTGGCCGAACATAAATTATAATGTTCTTTTTCTAACTTCGTTCGGTGTTTCACTATGGGGAATCACCTCGGCATGACCAACTAAGGAAACTCCAATGAAACCACGTCTGTCAGTGACAGACAAGTTGAATTTGAATTGTGATGGGGCCCTGCCCCGTCATATCATCTCAGTCAACCGCCTCTCTACTCTGAAATCATTCTTCCCGTGAAGAAACTATAGCTCCCTCAGCTTATCTTGGCTAGCTTTGGATTTCAGATCGCAACAGTTCACAGAGGACCCGTTAAGGACACATTGGCGAACACTGTTCCTGGCTATAGTCTGGATTTGCTGGGTAAGTACTATGTAAGAAGTATATATTTAGACACTCCATAATTGGGCAGTGTCCGCATCAATCAGCATGTTATGGTTGGTTTTAAATGTTTGTCTTTACTGAAAGAGCTGCTAAACTGTTTTTCATTGTCTTCGCGACAACGACAATAAAGTATTCAATTCAATCAAGGCAAGCTGTTCTCCGGACTACCCGGTATTCAGTTGTCGGTGTCTGTGTATTATCTGTGGCTAATGCATTGCGCTGAGCCGTGTAGCCAGAGTTCTGCTAACTTGTCACTGCAAGCAAACTCTTACGGTACACTAGCTACAGCGGGATAAACCCTTGTTTGCTAGAGCAATTTACCACCAGGCTAACGCTAAGTGAAGCTAATTGTTCATATATTTCCATCCCTTCCCAGTTGCCATATCGGCCGCTTTCCCCGCCAAAGGGTCGGAACCGAATGCTAATGAGGCTGCATCCCGCCCATGCCCTGCGTCATGCGTGGTGTCCACCTCGGGCAGCGACCAAAGTCCTATGTGCATAGTATGAATGGGTGCTAAACACACTCAGGCATCACAGGCGAACCCACAGTCATATCTGCACTGTGCGCCAATGCATGAGAACCTGCATGTCTGGAACTTCCCCAAACCCACAACCAACAGCCATCTGCCTTGAGCCTCTTCGAGCTGGGCGGACATGATGGATGTTGAGTGCCCAGAAATGCCTCCGCTTTTCGAGGAGCTCCTCAAACTGGAATCGGTCTGTGAGGACGCAGAGGGCGTCTGACCTCCTTGACATGGACGACATGGAAGATTCAGTTTATTATTTTGATGAGGAGAAGGACTCCACATTTCCTGTCGGGATGTCCACATTCCCCTGGTGCATTCAACATTGTCCCCCAGTGGACAGCAACTAATATGTGGTCTTCAAACGAGCCGCGTTCAGATTGGGTATACAATGGCCGGCAGACCAGGATGCTAAGGAGGAGAAAGAGACTTGTATGATGGTAAAAAGCTGCCACCAGCCCAACTGCCATCAAAACAACTTCTGCCAGCAGTGCCTATCTGCATGAAAGAAATGGCCAGGCACCTGTCCTGGCCATGTAAGAGCAAGCTTCCCACCATCTAAACTGAAATTTGAGGGTATGGAAGAGCTGGATCTGTCTGGCCACCAGGAGTGGAGCCGTCATTGGCTTATCACTTCCACCCAGACCGCCGCTTTCTCAGATGCTCAAGCATCTCTCTGCCAAATAAAACAGAGTGCCTCACCGCCTCCGTTTTACAGAGATTGTATCGCTATACAGCACAGTCAGTGTGCTTGCTAAATGCGATGACTCGATATACTGAAGGGAAAATCATGTAAGTGATGGGCAAGCACCTGGACTCACCTGGGTCACCTAACCTTGCCCTATGGGATGGGATTTGTGTGGTTAATGATCTCATCCTGCGCTCATCTCGCAGTGCAGTCCAAGGGTTTGGCCGTGTAATGGGCCTTGCTGTCTCAGGGAGGGCCCTATGGCTAAATATCTCAGGCCTCAGTGACATGCAGAAGGAAGAGGTAATGGATGCGGCATATGATCCAGCCAAAGGTCTGTTCTGTCCTGCTCTAGAAAAAATAAGGAATACCAGCACCCTCAGGAAACAGGAAGGCAAAGCCTTAAACTTGTGCTTACCACGGAAGCACATCCCTCCCCTTCAGTAGCCAGGGACATTTTAGCTAAAGTCCAAAAGGACAAACAGGCGATCAGAGCTGTCCCAAACGAGGAAGCTCGGCGGGAATTTTACTCCCGCTATTTCCACATTCTCGAGAAGAGGAGCACATCAATACACCTGTGGCAGCTATGGAGGTGGGGTCTCCAATTTGGCCTCGGCTGCTGGCTGGTTGGTAATCAGCAAGCTGCTCTGGCTGATTGGCAATCATTACATGACATTACATGTCATTTAGCACTTAGACACTTTTATCGAAAGCGACTTACAATAAGTGCATTTCAACATAGAGTACAAACTAAGAACAACAAGAATACAGAAAATAACATTTCCTCAACAACATTGGTCAGACAGGCAGAGATTTGCGCCGCCATCTGTGTTTCGGACTGTGGAAACGAGAATATCAGTTGGGTGTCATCGGCATAGCTATGGTAGGAGAAGCCATGCGAACGAATGACAGAGCCGAGATAATTAGTGTACAGAGAGAAGAGGAGGGGACCCAGGACTGAGCCTTGAGGAACCCCAGTAGTGAGAGGACAAGGATCAGACACAGATCCTCTCTAAGTTACCCGGTAAGTGCGGTGGGTGAGGTAGGAAGAGAAAAGAGCGAGTGCAGTGCCTGAAACGCCCAGGTCCTGAAGAGAAGAGGGAAGGATCTGGTGGTTCACGGTGTCAAATGCAGCAGAAAGGTCTAGAAGGATAAGGACAGAGAAGAGAGGCTGCTCTAGCAGTGTGAAGCTGCTCAGAGACAGCAAGGAGGGCAGTCTCTGTTGAGTGGCCGGCATTGAAGCCAGACTGGTGGGGATCCAGAAGGTTTTTACTGTGGAGATAGGAGGACACTTGGTAAAAGATAGCTCGCTCCAGAGTTTTGGAAAGAGAAGGAAGAAGAGAGACCGGTCTGTAGTTGCTGACTTCAGACGGGTCGAGCGTGGGTTTCTTCAGGAGAGGGTTGACTCTCGCCTCCTTCAGAGAGTTGGGGAAACAGCCAGTTGAGAGGGAGCTGTTAATAAGATGGGTGAGAAAGGTCTGAAGGTCAGTCAGCCGACGCTGCTCTCTTAAAAGGAGCAGTTGAGAGTGGAGTGGGTAGAATGAGCAGAGGCGCCATCGTGCGGTCTGCTGTGCTGGAGTGTGAATTGAATAAAGCATATTCCCGAATATCTCATTGTAGGGGACTCCTTGGTGCTTTGAGGGGAAACCCATGGATAACGGCCCGAAAGCCGTTACAACACCCACACTAGATCTCCGTGTGTTAAACAGGCACCTACGCAATCATGCATTCAAGGTGTTGATACACCAAGAACTCGAGAACTCGTTCGATTCGGTGGTATTGGTGAACAACAATTGATCTTGAGGACGCTCATTTTCATATCGCAATTTATCCAGCACACCTGGCGTTTCTCAGGTCTGCTTTTAAAAGCAGACCCTATGAGTATCAAGCCATCCCATGCAGGCTCTCATTAGCCCGAGCGCATTCAGCAAGTATGTGGAAGCCACTCTGTTTCCATTATGGAACAGCAGCATCAGGATAGTATCGTACCTACACGACTATCTAATATGCTCCCACTCACGGGAGTAGGCGGTCAAAGTGTCCGCTATGGTGAGAAATTATCTCACAGATTTTAGGTTCAGTTTAAACTGGCTTGTCGCAATTTACAGATTAATTGGGTCTCGGCATTAACTCCCTTTCTTATTGCGTCACGCTATTGGAGGCGAGAATAGCGTACCTCACGCAGTGTTTCTTCTTCTTCCAGCGGGGGAAAGATGTATCGCTCAGACTATGCCTTTGCTTGCTCAGCCTAGTGACGTCAGTACGGTTGAGGTATTTTCAGTGCTGAGTTGTGGCATTGTGCCTGTGCTCATACCGTCACCTCAACCACAAAGTAAAAGTATCACCATTGTAGGTAGCTGCGCTCCGCCCGTGGGGGGACTCCACGGCTCTCGCATCAGGTGCCCCGCTGGGCGCGGTGTCATCCAGGGTAACCTAGAATATGCCTCCCTATCATAGAGAGAAAACATTCAATCTCCTCTATTTTTCTCCCTGTCGGACGAGAACGCACCACTGGATATGCTGGCATACACGTGCATGATAGCGTAGCTGTGGCCGTCCAAGCATTGGGTGGCAGAAATAATACAGCTCCTGACATACGAGCCGTGGCCTTTCCCCATACGCAGGGACCTTCTTTCCCAGACAGGCAGAGAGATCTACCACCCTCACCCAGACAGAATGGCGCTCTGGGCTTGGCCTGTGAGAGGAGGAACCTGAACGCAACAGGCCTGCCTGAACGGGTCATTGACACCATTCAGAGTGCAAGGGCCACCTCCACTCGCTCTCTTTACTGTGGTAAATGTTAGGACTCAGCCTGATCGCATTGAGACACCCGGTACCTTGGAGCGTGCTGTCAAAGAGTTGCACACACTCCGGCGCACACCTGAAGCCACTCTGCTCACGTCGCAGGTGCACCTTGTAGCTCGTTAAATGGGGAGTTAAATAGAAGGAGCCAGTAGCTCGCTGCAAGTTCGTTCCAGAAGCTCAAGAAGAGAGATCGTCAACCCTGGAGTTTTTTGTGTCGGAGCTTTGCTTCATGTGGAGTATTGTGGATTACCTTTTTCCCGTGGATTATTTTAAGAGTGAGTTTTTGTTTGCGTGTTTTCCTCTGCCAATTAAGGAGGCAGTTTTTCTTTAGTTTCTGTGAACTTTCCGCTCCCTTGATTATTTAAATAAACTACGCCGTGTTTTTTCGGCTAAACATTTACACTGTCTGTTGTCGTGCACTTGGGGTTGAATACAAACCATAACAGTAAATGGCGGGTGTTTGAGGCGTGGTTCTGTTTGAAGCACACCATTCCTTTCCAGTGTTCATTTGTGGACATACTGTGTTTGTTATAAGATTTAGTAGACAAGGGTAAAGCCTTTTCTACTGATAAAGTGTATTTAACAGCTATCTAAGCCTGTCATTTAGGCATTGGAGAGAAGCCGGTGGGTGGGGCAGCATCTTTTAGTATGTCTTTACATGAAAGGTGCCCGCCGTAAGCTCCCTGTATCCAGGCCCCTGGTTCCTCTGTGACATACAATCTTTTATTTCCTTATTTAAATTATGTTTATTGAACACAACTTAACCAGGGATCTCTTAAAGTTATATCTGCTCCCTTTTGTCTTTTCTGCTGCTCCGATCTGTGATCCGATCCCAGACTTTGATCCATGATATGATCCAAACCGTGAGTTTTATGATCGGCTCCACCATGAATGTCACACACATATAATTCCCTTGCTGTAATTTTTCAGCATTGTAGTCATCAAATCAGCTGTTTAGATCAGCTGGTCTCCTCTGTCCAATGCACAACCAAAAGATTACATCATTAGTCAATCATCTTGCTGCTGTCTCTTTAAATATGATTGTCTCTCTACCTTCAGTACGTTCATGCTGCTGTTATGCACCCTCTCCATCAGCCCACTTTGTGTGCCTGCGGGTGGGTGTTTTTTATTACTAAATGACGCGATTGGTAAATGTACACATTACCTTTTTTCCACTCTCGTTAGTAGGAGCAAGTCGACTTCCAGTTCCTCAACAGTGGGGACAACATCTTCTCCCTCTTGTTTCCCTCCCTGAGAATCTCACCGGTTACTCTGGGTAACAACCTGATCGGCACCATGCAGTCTCTGGCAAACTATGAATGTAGGACACAGGGAGGAATATCCTGAAGCTTCACCGGTTTCCCCTGCCGCCGGTTTGTCATCACAGCAGCATTGTGCACTTCATTTTCATTCCACTTAAAGCTGGTTCATCAATCAAGGCAAAGACATTAAACAGCGCGTTGCACCCGGATGATCAGGATGCTTTGTCAATAGTGTTTAGGTGCAGTCCAAACCATAACATTATGTCATCCTCTTGGAGTTAGTACAGTTTGGGACTTTTAACTCCAGTATTCTCTGAGGTTTTATCTTTTATGTTTTAAGGTTTGATTTTGTATCAAGCAAAAGGAAGTACTTCATGACAAAAGGCCCAGTCATTCGTGACATGCTCAAAAGTTATCCATAGCTCATAAAACTCCTTGAATGAGCGGCCTCATTCAAGCGAAGTTCCCCGGCCATCGCTAAACTCATCACAAACCACATGCAAAGCTAGAATAACGGCAATCTCTTCCACGGTGTACCAGTGTTTTTATTTTCACGCAGCAGTCGTGACTTATGTCCATCTGTGGGTTTTTGAATGTTATCACGATCAGTGGTTCTCAAACTTCGACCTCCCTCTACTCCAGATGATATATAGTCTGCATCGTGGGATATATGGGACGACAGAAGCTCTCATGTCTAGGGCCAGCAACGGAAAGACAAGCGCCTCGCAACAACTCTCATACCTAAATCTGTCGTCCGCATTCTTTCCTCTTCAAGATCCATGCGTAGCATCACGTAGTTAGCTGCCACACAAGTCATCATTGCAACCAGGTGGCAGTGAAAATGCTCACTCCTGAAATGTGCGTTGCTCTGATTCTATGTAACTGGTGGTGATGAATCTACGTCGCTTCTCACTATCCTCTCAGATATTCTGTTAGTCTGGGCACGGACCTCAACATTATATTCATGTATTCATTGTCACAATAATCATTCAGATCATCGAAAGCTTTAAATAAATAATACAAATATCTACGTATTCTGTTTTGGCTAAGTACGTATCACCAGTCGCCTTAGTGTGTGGCTGATATAGTTTTCCCCGAGTGAAGGAAAATGTGCATGCACCAAGACTAAGTTTACATTAGCAGCCCTGGTTCAAATCCAATCAGGGCTCTGCATGTCACCCCTCTTTTTCTCTCCAGTATGTCACTCTCCGTTCTCTCATCTTATTAAAAACTCTGAGTTGGAGGATGGGAGCAATCCTATAAGGCCGTCTGTAGAAGCTAGGTAAGAAGCGGTGAATGGGTCATGAGCCCAACCCACATGATTTGGCATCTTAGTGGCGTAATTCTATTGCAAGATGGCCTCCTGTTGATATATTTTACTTATTCATTCATTTGTTATGCATTGTGCATTCTTCCAAATGTATTTATTTTTGTCTCTGTGGCTTTGGAAAAGACATTGTAACGGACTGAGAGACATGTCATTTTAACCTGTTATAAGTGTTATTTTGGTTAGGAGTGTGTTCTAGATAAGTTATGGCAATTACTGAGTTTAGGAGGTCAGTGAAGGTCTAATGATCTCTGCGTATTTGCGGAAGCTGTCAATCATCCGTGCGACCTATGGGGTGGGTGGGACACATGAGCGTACTTGAGATTGGCAGAGCAAGTGATGTGGGATGTTGTTGTTTTGTTTTACTTGTGTGTGAAGTGAGTGTATAGGAGCTGGAACACCTTGAACAGGTGGTGGAGAGGAGGTTACTATATTATATATTAAAGATCAATTGGAAGTCTATTTTTTTACAGAAATATGCACAATATTCATGTAAAAAAACATAATTCAACATGGTATTTTTACAGGTCTCAAGTACTTTAATGGGTTACCTTCAGTCGAAAAGCTGTTTAACCCTTGTATGGTATTCATTTTTTTGTTACTCAGAAGGTGTTGTGGGTCTGTTGGACCCGCTGTATTTTTGGGATTTTAATTCAACACAATCAAACAATTTGATGTTAAAATACTGAACACATGTTGTCTTCATCCCAATTACGAGCAATATAAACAGCAAATATGGTTAATATTTTCCCTTTAATTTTGTTATAACACATTATGAATTAAAGTGCTAGTGGTTTTTTTTGTAGTCGTTGATCAAATCAAGAAAACTAATTTCAAACAAGATATGAGTGGACAATATTCAACAAATTTACAAATAAAGCAAGGTTGTTCATAACTATTGACTTATTTATTTGAATTTGTTTTGAATTTCATTCACTCTGGGTTCAATGCCATCCAGATAACAAAGGCGTTGTACGCCGAGATGTCCAGCATGTCAAAGAAAAATCCCCAGTGGTCAGCATAGGGTCCTCCTCTTGCAACTGTAGGCAGACACCAGCTTGTCCAAGTTGTCTCCTCCTTTTGAGGCATTGTAGTCCATAATTATCTCTGGTTTATGATGCTCCAGGCCACAGATTCTCCCATCCCAGTGTAGTGTACTCATTAGTACCACATTGTTGGTTTTCTTTGGCACATATGATACCAGGGATGTGTCAGCCGTGTAGACAAACTTGGACGAGTTGACATGCCTGTTCTTTGTAGGCAAAAATTGAGGTGGGACTTCAGACCTGTTTTTTCTCATCGTTCCAACCATGGTCAGTTTCCTCTTTAGGAGCTCCTGTCCCAGCTTGTACGATGTAAAAGAAATGGTCACATGTGATGTTATGTCCACTGACACACATACTTAGCTTACATACTTAGCTTAGCATACTTAGCTTACAGCAGGCCCACAAACACACACACATACACATACACACTTACAGCAGGCCCACTCACATACACACAAGTGTGAACACACACACGCGGGTACACACACACACACACACACACACACACACACACACACACAGTGTCTGTCTTCCTCATGTCTGGGCCTTACACTTACAGAAGGCCCAGACAAGAGGAAGACAGACTGAAGGTACACAGGACCAACAATTTCCATACTTTTATTAGCCCGGGTCCAGTGGACCCGAACACCCTGTATGTAATACAAATGTGTAGGGGGGGTTACAGTGGGCTGTCGATGAAAATTTTGTCTGATATATGTTCTTCGCAGAAAATGAGCCAAGGCCAATAAGTCTGAGTTTGAAAAAATAATGAATCATATTATTTTTGTTTTGATGAAAAATAAAAACGGGTCCCACAGACCCGAATACCATACAAGGGTTAAATAATTCATAGCACCTAATCAGACGCATATGGAGAACATCTTACATACATTCTGATAAGAAATCTACATCTATGTATCTCCTCTATTTCAAAGTGAAACTTAAAATCTCAACTATTTATTTTTGTCCTTTTTATCATATCTTACTCCTAGTAAGGGTTGAGAAAATAAAACTCATTAGCATGGATGGATTGTTATATTTTGCTTAGAATTCTAACAATCCTTGATGTATTTCTTATCCTGAGACAAAACCATAATGTTTTCCTTAACATCAATTGAACTTTAGATTTTGCTCCGCTTTTTATTACGAGGCAAAAATCTACGTGGGTTAAAAAGACACATTGTTATAAATTGTTCAAAATGTTCTACGACTCCTGAATTGCAATGTTAATGAGAACAATGTAAGCTGCAGCTATCTGACACAAAGACAAAGTTATGATCTGTTGTATGTTGCTCCTGCAGAGCCTTTGACCCACTCTTTGTTTACTCCATCGCAGTACACCATTCCCACCTCGCTTTGTTCTTCATGTTACTAATGACAGGCCTGGCGTAAGAGAGGGTACTTAACCAACAACTGGCATTTGGCACGGCTTCATCATTAGGTATGCATGTCTTTAAAATGCGTAGCTCCAAGGAGCAGAATAATTATGCAAACCAATTCTTGATGTTGTTAATTAGTCTGATCTAAGGCTAGGTTGGAATGCCACCATTGCAGGTTGGAAGATGCAACTTCCTGGTGGTGGTTGATAGAGAATCTCAGCATGCTACTAAGAAGCCGCTAAGTGCTTCTCCAAGCCCATATGCTTCATATAGCCATGTCTTACTCATCAGTGTCCAACCACTTTGCAGGTGCATGTTTGTTCTGGTCTCACGTAGGTTTTAATGCTATACACCTAGCTTTCAGAGGGAGAGAAGACTGCACATTTTTAAAGTGAGCAGCTGTACATGTTAAATTATATTATGTGTAGGCTTTAGTTCATGACGACGACTATATGTTTTTATCACATGTTCAACAAGTAATGTTTTGCCACCACAAGGAGCACATCTATCATTTTGACTGCACATGCTTATCATTGATAATTTATCCAATTATCAGATTTACTTTTCCTCAGTCGACAAATTGATTAATTGTCTACACAATTCTAAGGTATTTCCAGTGTAATACTGAGCACTGTCAGCGTGAATATTCAATCCAAAGAGAATGTTGACTGACATTTTCGTCCTTTACATAACATGTATTGGAGTGTTAAACTGTTGTTTTCTGTTCATTTATACATCTGAATGGCAACCTTGAAACACTGTTCCTGCCCAGCTTTGCTTGATTAAGAATTCAAAGCCTTAGTTGCTGAGCTAGTGTTATGATAATGCATGGCACCCCTCTGCGATATACAAAATTGGTTTTGACAACAGGCTAGCTTTAAGATTCACACTGCCCTGAGAAAACAGATTTAACATATAACACACATCACACAGACTCTTTTCCCCCGGTAAGAGTGGAGATGGGTAAGAGGGGGGGGAGCTAACTATTCCTTAAAAAGATGTGAGTGGCCAAGAAATTTATAAAAACACTGTCGTTTTCCCTGACACATGCACTCGCTTCTCCCTGCAGATCTCCCATCGAGTTGAGGGAATTGTGCCCTTGACACTCCCAATGTCAGCTGTGATTTTCTCACTCAGTGCATCAAATACATTGTGGTTCTGCAGAATTCTGTGATGTTAATAACCAGAGGGGGCAATGAACCCTCCTGAAGTCTTCCGAGAGCTACCAGATCTTTAACAAAACGTAAACAAACTCTCATTAAATTATCTGTTATTGACCATATAGCGTGCTACGCAGAATCTTAACTCGCTCATTATTTTTGCAGGTTCAGAGTTTTTTTTCTTTTTAGCTACCAACAGCTGCAAACTAAAGCAAATTAAAGCAACAGCTCTCAAGAGCAAACAAATGAGGCTGCTGACATCGGTGGACGGGACGTCAACTTCACTGAGCAGCAGAGGTGAATCAACAGATTTGGCTTCCAATCGAAGACTGAAAAAAGACAGACATATACAGACACGCCAACCTGTGAGAGGACATCAGTAATGGGCTCACATTTTCCTAATCTCCTTTGATGGATTCAGGCCATGATTTTCATTTAGTCCAAAAGAGATAACCAAACTGTCAGCTGTGCTGCTTCTTTGCTTTAATCTCCGCCTGCAGCCAATAATCACCCTGCAACCCGCAACCCTTTGTCAATTGTTAATCTTGTATTGGAGACATTAAGATGCCAGGATGGTATTCTGCATCATAGGATAATCCAGGAGGCCACTGAGGAGAAGCAAATTGGATTCATTATTACATTTTGCATTATTAAAAAGACAAATGAATTGAGTTCTCCAAAGAATCAGTGGAATCAATTTTAAAATAATCAGTGGGTTGCATATGAAAACCACATCTCCTGTAGACTGACAAGAAAATTAGCCATTTTTGCACTTTAAATACTGAGAACATCTTCACTGTATACTGAAGCACCTCTCCTTCAAGGCATTTAACCAATGATTATGTGTTTCAATTGTGGCAATAACATACACAGTAAGTGTGCTCTCAATGCAGGTGTTTTGGAATACAAGCATATTCTGTTTTAGAATGTGTTGAACCAAATGAGATTAGATAATATTCCATTCCATTATCCAAACTGCTTAACCTCTTCAGGGTCGCGGGGTGCTGGAGACGATCCCAGCTGTCATTGGGCGAAGACAGGGTTCACCTTGGACAGGTCGGCAGTTTATTTATCTCAGGGCCCATAGAGAGACAGATAACCATTCACACCCACGGCCTATTTAGAGCCTCTTATTAACATGAGCTGCATGTCTTTAGTATGTGGGAGGAAGTCGCAGAAGCCGGAGGGAACCCACGCTGCCACACGGAGAACACGCACACTCCACAGAAAAGGACCGCCCAGACCTGGAACCAAGCCTGGGCCCCTTGAGCTGTGAGGTGACAGTGCTGACCACTACACAGCCCCTATCCTAGATATCCTATATTATATACTATACATTATATAATTTTAAAGGGAAAACAGATTCATATTTGGACTTATTACATTTAAAATATGTTATATTGCTTTTGAATGACAACACTTATTTGCAACGTGTTCTGCATGATTCGTATGTTGTAAATTTACACAAAAAAAAGTAGAAGATAGTGTTGAAAACACATTTCATCTTCAAACATGTTTTCACAAATATTCTGATATTCATTTGTTTTCATCTCCGGGATTTTTTCGAAAATAATCCATAAATGCTTAAGAGCAAACAAATACATTTAAAACAGTGACTTACATTCAGTAAACAGCAGAGCTGTATGTTGCATTGCTTTATGTGTAATACATATACAAATATCAATAAGATGGTAATCTAATTGAGAAATAACAACATACATATTAATTATGAATACCATCTGCTTAAGTTTACTAATTTGATCAAATATGATCATTAGTTTCCACTATATTCTACAAGCATTATGGTATTTCAAATAAACACTACATTAATTAACGAGTCATAGCATCCAATGCATTTTCTTTTTGTGTGTTATCATAATTACGCTGCCGGCTCTACAATATATGACTCATTTAATATGTACTTATGCTGGCACTGCTACACACTTTCAACAATCTGATTCCTCATTAGGAAGAACAAAGGCATAAACATGTCTGTGATTTAAGAATTTACAATTAATCTGATATAGACTGAGGACACATATTTCCTTCCCTGAACCTAAAAGCCTTTGGACAAATCACATTACACCGCTGAAACACCAAATAGAACATGAAGGAATCTTGACATTCACAAATAAAAATGTCCAGACTTCCAACAACTTTTAAAGAAAGGCTTGTGTGCTTCAGTTAATTGAACAAAAGTCTGTGTTTAGAATTAATAAAACAGAAATTCATGGCAGGGTCACTCCTGGAAATTTCACAGGTGAATACTGTATATTAGCAAAGGCCTTCCCAATTAAATGAAAATGGTTAAATAACTTCCCATTTGCTATTTGCCTTCACCGTGGAACATACAACACAGGATATGCCGAGGCATGCTCTAACAGAGGAAAGGCAAAGGAGCCTGATTAAAGTTTATCTTTCAGGGCAATAAGTCTACTGGCATTCATTAGTGCTTGTCAGATTGTAAATGGTCTCTGGGAATGAAATTATGCGAGCTCACACACACATGTTAAAAGGGAATGATTTAGTCATGCTGTCCAGCCACGCTAAAACCTGTTTGTCCCCGGGTACGTCAATGATCAGTCTGACTGGGAAGAACGTCTCAGCGGGGTAAGCAACAGGACATTATGCACGGACGCTGTCTGCAAGATGTGCAGCACATCATATCTCTGTGCATTTTATTCATGAAGAGGAAATGAAATAATCTCTCAGTAAATTGGAAAAGCTTCAAGGAATTAAGAACTCATCCCCAATGACCCTAAAACAATTATTTTGGAGAAATTCATACCAATCGACAGGGAGTTTATTATGATGGGATTATTTTATGATGGGATTAAAGAGCATAGGGAATTTTTTACATGGATCTAAACCAACGAATGAAAGTTACACCTTTATATTATAATAATTGACTCCAAATGTGGTTGCGGGTGAATAATATATGTACAACATTTGAAATAGAAAGGTGTGGGATGTCAGTATAAAAGTGTAATTCAATAAAAGTCAGCATGGCTTTGGGGATATTGCTCCATGTTGTAGTCTTTCAGTAAAGTAATGGTAGGTGTACATTTGATAACTTAAATGTATTTTCATGAAAATGCTGATTACTAATTGTTTTCTGACAGGAATTTAGATTTACCAACGTATCTTTACATCCTTTTCTGAAAAAAGTGTCCCTCTGCTGCTTGGCAATAATTTGTAGTTTTGTTTTTGTGTCTGTTGTTGCCCATTTCTCAAATCATTTGCAAGCCTGTTTATGTTACTCATTCTTACTGCTCTTATTGGATTCAGAGGGATTTTTCCACATTGCAAGGTGCTGGTTTGGAGTCACATCCTCTACAAACAACATACTTTAGCCGTGATAGCAGCAATAAAAAGAAGTGTACTTAACCTTCTCCAATGCCGTTGTTGTGAAATGTGATGTATGCAAGTTTACACCAAATAAGAACCAAGAACAATCAAAATGTTAATAACTTACTATCTGTAGCATCTAGAAGGCCCATTTAAAATATGTTAATAATGTATGTTTGAAATATGCAGTAAATGCATAAAATAATCACAAAGCTGGAACACACAACTTTCACCCGATTACTGGCATTGTGCACAATAACTTTGGCATATTAGACTTTTTTTAAACTCATTTTCTTGCGGTGTGAGCAACATTCGCTGCTACGCTTTGACTGCAGAGAACACGGTTAAAGACATTCTAAGATCCAGCATGACCTGAAATCACTTTTTTTTATTGGTCCTGTCGTCCGAGGAACAGACAGCTCCCAGAGTACGGCCACTCTATAAAATCTCACTGTCCCGAGGAACAAAATGTTAAAGTGTACCCAGCATGCAGGCAGTCACTCTCTCACACTCCTGTAATGTAATACTTGGCAGCACACACATCATAGCCCACACATCATATTTGGCCCGGGGAAGTGACTCACGCCTGCCTTTCAAAGAGATTCGTGCTTTGAACTTCTTTATTATGTTGCCCAGTGTGCTTCTACCTTACAAGCTTGGGACCAGCCTGCAATTAGTCTTGCGGACACAGGAGCTTGAGACCCTGCTGAAGACCCTGGAGCAAGTCAATAAAACAAACAAACAACAGGTCGGTGCTCTTATTATCGCTCCCCTGGCTTTAAGGGCATACAACGTGCTGAACAAATGCTTTGGTAAACATTCACAGCCAGAATGTCAGAACTCTGGTCACAACATGCTGTAAAGAGCGACACCTGTTTACTACTTATTTGAAGAAGGAACTTAGTTGTTGACTGAATTCAATACAAGGATTGGATCACAACTTCAGGGCATCCAACGTACGCCGGAAGGCAATTTTACTTATGGTGCACCAAGACACAAGACAATTTAAAGCCCTTTAATTCAATTAAATTAAGTTTATTTTTATATCCCAGGGCTTTACAGGGGCATATAAATATGTTATCTATATAAAAAAATAAGACTTTATGAAAACATGAATATTTCATTTAAAGTCAATGTAAACACAAATTGAAGCAAATGCATTTAAAATAATTAGAAATAAGTCACATTTTTAAAAGTCAATACAAATAAAAGATCAGAGGGAGCATTGGAAGCAGAAGTCGCTTAACCTTTCTGATTTTGATCCTAGGAACTCTGATAGACCCGTCCCAGATGACCTGATGGTCCTAGATGCTTCATAACGTACGAGTAAACCAGAGATATTTTTCGTCCTGAGACCATTTAGTGCTTTATAGACAAGTAATAGGATTTTAAAATCTATCATTTGACACACAAGAAGTTGTTGCAGTAATGCAAGGACCGGTTTAATGTGCTCCACTTTCTTGATGTTTGTGAGGACGGTGGCATCAGTATTCTGGATAAGCTGCAGCTGTCAGACTGTTTTTTTTTTTAGTAAGACCTGAAAACACACCATTACACTAATCTGGCCTGCGAAAGATAATTGCATGAACACGTTTTTTGTTATTGTTAAGACAGATATATTTTCATCATCGACATATTTTTTAGGTTGTAGAAATATTTAGTGATTGCTGTATGTGGCTGTTGAAATCTAGGCCAGAGTCAAAAACTACACCAATATTTGTTGCTTGACTTTACTGACTTAATCGTTCCTCATTAGTGCCAATAACAATTACTACAGTTGTTTTCTGTGTTCAGTTGTAGAACGTTCCACTCAATTATTAGTCGTATGCATTCATTCGGCAAATGTAAGGAACTGTATTAGGATATTAGTGAGGGCATATTCTTATTTTCAGTTGAAATTTGTTGTGTTATTACTGTATTGCGTTATGCTGAAAGGTGTTTGTATTATTTTGTCAACGCCATTTATTTCATTGAGATCTGTACAGTGGCAATGTAGTTAAATAAAAATAATTATATATATATATATATATATATATATATATATATATATATATATATAAAAACAAAACAATTATGTCTATCAAATGGGATTAATCTCTTTTATTATTCATTTTTCAAAATCTACATATTTTATCAATATGTATATATATATGTATATATATATATATATATATATATATATATATTATAGTCTTTTTTTAAATGTATAAAGTAGTGTGATACTTTCACTGTCTTCTTCTTTACTCATACAGATATGAGGAATATGATCATGATCAACCAAACCAAAATGTAAACACAAATTTAACATACCAGAATTAAATTCCCTTTTCAGTATCATGGATCAATAGCGCCACAGAGTCAGGCATGCTCAAACACCTAAACTTCAATATTTAATAGAAAATAAACATAAAATGCAATAGCACAATGTATTGGCAATATCAAAATAAGAAGACTAACATTAATGTATATGCCTGTGCATCAGACTATGAGAACTGCTATTTTAATGTCACACATCTATTTTCTTTTTCAGATTTCCTGTAGAAGGGTCCCGTGTTGATTCTCTTTTATCCACTTGTCTGCAAATCTCTGGGCAGGGAAGAGCCCAATGCCAAGTCCATTTACTATGTGGGATAACAAATTGTTCCGGGTGGAAACGTTCGTCACAAAGCCAAGACAGGTCCGCACCGCATGTTCATATTGTGGGATCCTATTTAAGCCACACTCGATTGGTTGGTATTATTAATGATGTTAACAACTACAATCTGATCGGTTCAGCAACCAGAGCTGTCCTGCAATCTACATTAGAAGAGTGACAGTTAACATATTTGATCAAGCTAGAGCTGCCAACAATTTTATTGGACGTGTTGGAATTATGTAATAGCATATGCAAAAAAGAGCTTGTCTGCCCAGGGTCTAAATATGTATAAATGTCTTTTAAAATTCAAATATCTGCACTGAGCTCATGCCTTGGAGGCAAAAGCAAGAGAATGTATCTTTTTAAAGCAATTGGTCGAAACACTGGAAACTTTCTAGCCAGTAACCTCCGTCTGCAGTACCTGTTAGCCTCTAAAACAATATCGGAATTTTGTGGCGTAGAAATAATTTAAAACTTAAACACACCAACATCCTTGCCGTTCAGTGTACTCCGCTCTTGCTTGTACAGTTCGCAATGTTTCACAAAGACAGCCGTGGAGATATTTGAATAGGATACACTGACTGTCTTTCTCAATATCTTGTAGGAACCCATGTACAGCACCAGAATTTAAATCAGTTCATAAATATGGAACGGTCCGGTTGGAATTTCCGTACGGTAAAGCAGCTTGTCACTCAGAACGTCAGTATCAACTTTTGCCCTTACAAGCCTGAAATACCAAATCCAGAGACTATGATAAATCTGGCAGGCCCGGATCGCTGACAGCTATTTGGGGCTCCAGAAGAATGACCTGCTAACTGTGTACTGCATGTATCGGGGGTTCTGATCCACTGCCCCTCAGACAGAAGACAGAGACACACGCAGACAAGGGAATTGGGAGGGTCTACATACGAATACAACAAACCAAGCAAGCGTTCAACTGCGTCCCTTGGGCGTAGAGGTTGTCAATGGGCTTGTTTTCCACTGTTCATGACTGTGGTTTACTTTTCAAGATTAAAGAGGAATAAAAAGGTGCACATAAAAAAAGAAAGTTGTATTTCTGAATGCCGACTACAATTTCTCACAGCTTAATTTTCCCTTTTTGGTTCAATATTAAGATTGGTATTGCAGGAACACCCTTGATGTTGACTTTACCCTTTACGAAGGGCAGATGCTGCTATCAAAACGTCATTATACCGCAGTTAAACTGAGAACTTGAACAATGATCAGTTTTGCTCATGTGCTCTTTTGGTAAGACATGACACGCTGTTGCTGAGTGAAACTACAGTACTTCCTTCTCTTCGTCTCGTGCAGAATATTTTATTTCTGGTTTATGCTGTCATAGTAATTCCTCATGTCAATAAGATTGCATTATACAGCTGATCCAAGTTGATCCAGAAATCCTAATCCTAAAGCCCAAGAATGCGAATGCCCGCTTTCTAACACCCCCAAATCTTCTTAGAAGTAGTCTAGCCTATCCGGGTTCATAATAGGTCTACGGCTGCCTTGTTGGAAAGCAAGGGCCTTGCTTGTTCTGGGTCTGGCCGAGGTGGGGGTCAAATCTTGTTCCTCTATTACATATTCTACACACATCCCATCTGTACCCCAATAATTAGACTCATTTCACACCCTGTGAACTCGCTGTGACCTGTTTTTGCAAAGGGAATCGAGGCTGTAGGTTGTTCTTGGGATACATCCAATCCAATTGAGTGGATGAGAAGTGACAGAGGCATAAAAGCCCAGAGAGCTATGCTGCAGATTCTGAACACGTAATTAGCCAGTCCCAGGAGGACGTGCGTTGAGTCTGCTTATTCCAGACCATATATTAGCAATGACATCTTTCTCCAAGTAGACAGCTCAAAAGTGAACGTTCCTAAACAGAAAGGGTGAAAAATATCAAATAATTAGCAGACATTATTTTTACATAATAAACATAAGCGAGTAAAGTTGTGATATGTATGATTTTGTTTGATTTTTCTCTGTGCATGGCTTTTCTCTGTGAAGTGGAAAATGGTGTCTGGGTTTAGACAAAAAAATATGAAGAGCATGACAAATTGATTAACTGAGTTAAATTAAATCATTGCCACAGGTTTGTCAGCAAGCTTACCTCAGAGATATGGTTCATTCTAAAAGCAATCAAACCTTAATTGTTCCACTCCATGAACACATAACAAAAAACATAGAAAAAAAAAAAGATTAGCGCGGCAGCGACAATAATTATGTTTTCATTAATTTTCTCTCATAAAACTATCTGTTTAATTAAAATGACTAGGTTCTAAAAAATAGAAATTTATGCTAACTATATGTTTTGTGTTCCCCATTGTGAGTCCATTTGAAATTGGCTAAAGCGGGCTTTAATATATGAGATGATGTAACAGCGCTATTTGTATTCTGTTTAACCTGTTGTACTGTGATCACAAGGCTGTTTCCTTCACACAGCTGAGGCTTTGGCCAAGCTAGGGAAGCATCTTTCAGTTGGAGATTATCCTTTACCCTTGAGTGGAATTCTTCACTGAAGGGATTCAAAGACGGGGCTTGAGGGACACAGATTTCCATCTCGTTTTCTGCTCTCCGCTGCCCCTTCTCTCTCCTGCTTTCTCTCAATGTTTGCCCTCCTCCTAATGTTGACTGTAAAACATGGAGCTTACTTAGTCAACCCATACTCTGAATGTTTTAAAAGGTGCATATTAATATTGCACATTACCAGCTCATTGAAAAGCAGCACACGATAGAGTTGTACTGTATATACAATATTCTCTATTCAAAGAGCTCTAAATATGTGAGCCATATTTCATTTACATACTCGTTTGGGTCAATGCCATTGAGAATTCCGGGCTGTCTGCCAATTCACAGCAAGCAGAAATCTGCTTCAATGTGAATAAAGGTGTGAATGAAAGCCAGGATATCAACTTGAACAGCAAGATATGCTTTAGTATTTGAAAATAAGCTTCCTTAAAGTCCTGGCAAGCTCAAACCTGCCAGACTGTACGACAAAGCATGCAGCCCCCCCCCCCCCCCCCCACACACACACACACCACACACCTTCATGCTAGTTCTCATTGCCTAGTGGCATTTGTCGAGTTTGTCTCTTGTGTTGACGCTAATGCTAATCCTGGGCGTCAAACAAATTCAACTTCCTGTCCACTCTACAGAGAAAGAACTCAGCATATTATCTCTTGACACAAACGGAGGTGCAACGGCGTTCATCAGTGTGAGCCCTGCTTAAATATTCAGTTCCTTTCCGGCACATGGGGAGGCTCGTTTGATGTTTATGGTAGAGATTTCATGTCATGAGCGGAGCACTCCAGAACAGGTTGGCTGTACGTAGAGCTCCAACATGAGCAGCATTAAATAGAAACATTTTGTTGTGTAAGTATAATTTATGTATATGTTTTTCTGAAGCAATTGATGGTTAAAACATACATGTAACTGAGATAGCTTTGGATACAAAGAAAATGCAACAGCCATGTGTGCACTCTCACAAGGCACCAGCTTGCTTCTGAAGTCATTTTTTTTATGTGCATCAATCTGTGCAATCTCCAAAAAGTCCATCTCACCAAGCAAAGACGATGAATAAATGAGTGTCTCTGACAGAGCAGTCGTAGTCAAGATCAAAGGAGTAGGAGATAATTAACAGCAGACTAATTAGTAACCACCCCGAGTATTCATCAGATATGAAAAAGACTGCAGCTTTGCTGGCTATTAATTATAGGAGAATGTGCATAAAAATTGTTCGGTTGAGGCATTTTCACTTGTAGATGGTTTGACACTCACACTGCACTGCAAAGTATTAGGAATTATGAATTAATACAAAGAAAATATAACGGTAATATTCAACTAAACATACCACAATAAGAGCTCTCCACTTATTATAATATAAATACATTTGACGTTATTCCTTTTACATTGATCAAGAAAATCACCGTCAAAATCACCGCCTTTCACGCAGATCCCGACAATGGCGCAGTTGTATGAGGGGCCGTGAGGGACATTATTCAGAATACCCTCTCACACACACATATGAAATGCTCTCACACACACTACTGAAAACCTATACACTCTCACACACACTACTGAAATGCTCTCACACACACTACTGAAAACCTATACGCTCTCACACACACTACTGAAATGCTCTCACACACACTACTGAAAACCTATACGCTCTCACACACACTACTGAAATGCTCTCACACACACTACTGAAAAATACGCTCTCACACACACAACTGAAATGCTCTCACACACACAACTGAAATGCTCTCACACACACAACTGAAATGCTCTTACACACACAACTGAAATGCTCTTACACACACACATGAAATGCTCTTACACACACATATGAAATGCTCTTACACACACATATGAAATGCTCTTACATACACATATGAAATGCTCTTACACACACATGAAATTTCACTTGAAACGGAAGTCATTTCACTTGAAACGGAAATCATTTCACTTGAAACGGAAGGCATTTCACTTGAAACGGAAGTCATTTCACTTGCAACGGAAGGTACTGCGCTCAACTCAGCTGATACTCGGATCTCCGTGGTCAACTCAGCCGACACTTACATTTCTGTGCACCTATAGACTGATGTTGACGGTAAGCGTTTGATCGGGAGCGCGAGGTTTTGATAAAGTTAGCGGAAAGAACTGCGTGAAACAGCATCCGTTTTTCAAAATAAGATGTCGACAAATAAAAAAGTAAGCAATAACTGATGTATCTTTATAGATGTATAGAAAGATCGTTTCTGAGATTTAGCTTAAATTATACTAACATTAAAACATGTATTCATTAGGGCTGTCAGCGTTAATGCGTTAATCTACTATGCCATTAATGTGGCGTGTTAACGCACTAAAATATTTTAACGCAACTTTGTTTACTTCGGTGTTCGTTGATGTTTTTCACTCTGAGTGTCAAGCGCGCAGAGCGGTCTGACACTGTTTACGTTTTAAAACTATGAGTTTTCGCGAAAATACGGAGCAGAAATCAGTTTAAACTCGTGGATGAATCAGGAGGGTTTTCCTCCTCCGGCTGCTGCTCCGCTCCACAGACACACAGGCGACGTGCGGTGACGAAACCTTCACTGTGATTAGTCAATCCGTTTGTCTGTCAACATCTTTGCGAAAAAAACAACCAATGAACACTCAGTAAATCACAGAGGACCCCCCACCTCACAGGTGAGGCTCATTAGCTATGGAGGACCAAAATGACTTAAGTATAAATAAATAAATAAATGAATAAATATAGGAATAAATAAATAAATGCTTAAATAAATGTATAAATAATTAAATGCTTAAATAAATGTATAAATAAATAAATAAATGCTTAAATAAATGTGTAAATAAATAAATATAAGTTATAAATCAACAGAAAATCATTAAATATATATATTTCTACATTTCTGTATTTCTTCATTTATTTATTTCTCTATTTATGTGTCCACACGTATTTCTTCATTTATTTATGTGTGACATTTACGTGTCCGTATATTCAAATGAGCTGGGCCTCTGCCTAAAGCCTGATTGGTCAAGTCGGGGAGCAAGACAGAAGCAATCGATCCCTAGCACTTGGATCTGTAGGCGAACAGCGTTTATTATGCGTTCTTGTCTGTACATTCTAAATACTACTGTTGAGTCACGGAATGTAATTCAAGGATGTTTTCAGCCAAGAAGTTAGTAGTTTAAGCATCAAATCTGTGGTCGGTTTATCGAGATTCAGCCTAATAAGGATATGCGACGGAGATTTGAGGTCTTGCTGGAGGGACCACTGAGCTCGGCGCCGGGCGCTCAGCGTGCTGCGTGGCCGCCGAGAGCAGCCGGATCTCGGCAGGACTTTTTGAAATGCTCCGCTGACTCTGATGTCTCCGTAGCGGCTAAACATGAGATATACATAGGTTTGGGAGGATCTAAAGAGCACAAATAGTTTAGTATTTATTGAAAGATAACGTTACGTTAATTTGACTGAGGGTTAAGATTCATAACTTCATATTGTAGCGACCCTGGGTCAGGAAAGCTACGAGACGTTGTATATGTATTACCGTTTATTCGTAGCCTACGCCAAACGACAGTGAACACCGCAACACATTCTACTCCACTGTAAAGTATGTTACAGTGAATAATTGGAGTAAATTCACAAACAAGAACAGTTGATGTGGTGACGTCACAAGACCAGAAAGACCATCCTGCATCCTCGAGAGTCTGGAACCCCAAGACCAGACCACCAAGACCAGACCCCAAGACCAGACCCCCAAGACCAGACTCCAAGACCAGACTGCAAGACCGGACTCCAAGACCAGACCCCGAGACCAGACCCCAAGACCAGACTCCAAGACCGGACTCCAAAAGAACACAAGTCTGTTCTCAGTGTTCTTGGAATTGATAGACGCGTGAAGTCAAAAAGCTGTCTAGGGCTAGGCTAACCTCTGTTAACGGTGAGCTGAGCGAGGCAGGAGTAGTAGAGCATAACACACCAGGTGCATCACACTCCTGTGACC